>OZ007598.1:191963562-193163562 GCA_963931845.1 Maratus michaelseni | reverse complement strand
ATATATATATGCAGCTGTGCTCTACTTATTTAAATAATGTAACGTATAACCGATATTCTTTATGCAAGCATTTGCACTTCTCATCCGCTCTCAAAAGAATTAATTAAAATATCTCTCGCCCACATGTAAACTGTAATATGCAAGCTCATATCTTTCACACCCTGTTATTAGATTCGAGTCATAAGTAACCGTTAATTGCAGCTGTCTTTTAGCAAAATCAAACGCCAATCCCAAAATTACTTTCTTTTCTTTTTCCTTTTCTGTCTCCATGAAAGAATCTTTACAACCCTTCCCCCATTCTCAAATGAATGCATTATCATAGACAGAATCTAGCATTTATCGTTTTTTCCCATACGCGTCCGTCTGCAGTCTCCAAAAACTCTCTCGCCAAGTACTGGCGATTTTTCATGCTTTCTGCGCCAACACCCGTACATGTAACTTTTAGAACATGATCACTTCGGCCGTTTGTCTTGACCAGAGATGCTGTAGAAAAACTTTCTCTTCATTTTTGTGGAGTACCTCCCCTTGCGCTTTCGTCTATGTGTTCGTCATGCCTTATTCTACTCTTGTCTATTGGTTACAAATAAATCACCTTCATCGCTAATCATGCGTCTTACTTGTGCTCGTGGTCAACTGCATTACTTCTTGTGCTGTCAAACAACCGTTTACACATAACCATCGACATTTTGGGATTATAAATAATATACATATTTATACATAATTTTCATTTTTTAATATTATACATAATGTGACAGTCACCGAAAGATTTTCTTCTTTATAAAATCTGAAAGACCTTCTTCATAAAAATCTGAAACCTTCTGCTTCACAAAAATCTGGTGCGTCTTCGCCGATGTCTCTACCTAGAGACCACCTTCTTCCAACAAGGGGAGGTACTCAGGCACTGTACATCACTACTTGAACATCTTTCCGTCACAAAGTCTCACCTTCCGTTTCTGATAGATAAGCTTCGCTCATCGCAACGGTGTTTTGTTTCTCCTGCCTCCGCGCGTCACCCCCCCCCCCCATCTCTTCGCAGCGCGATGTACCTGACTCCGGCCTCGCTTCTGTTGGAACTTGTCATCACAGCCCCCCCACCTGCCATGCTGGATCGCTTTTCTACCGGGAGTTCTTCTCCACCCCCTCATCTCTGCTGACAACCTGCTCTTTCTGGAAGTGCTGCACCCCCTCTCTAAAAGTCATCCTCCTGTCCTGTTGTGCTCTAAAATATGGTTTCAACGATCAACGCCCTAGCTACCTACCCTGATCATCAACTGGCCGTGCTCGATTCGTGATTGTGTTTTGTTTGTGATACAAGTGCCTTGCCGTGCAACTTCATAGGTGCAATCGTGTGTTTTTCTTTCCTGTGCAACTTCATAGGTGCAATCGTGTGTTTTTCTTTCCTGTGCAACTTCATAGGTGCAATCGTGTGTTTTTCTTTCCTGTGCAACTTCATAAGTGCAATCGTGTGTTTTTCCTCCCGTGCAATCGTGTGTTTTTCTTTCCCGTGCAACTTCATAAGTGCAATCGTGTGTTTTTTTTCTTTCTATGCAGCCCACCAGTTACGTGTACACCACTCCCGATAATTGTGATGCAATCTACACACTTTATAAAATTTACATAAGTAACAAGATCTAAGTGTTTTAGTCGATTTATCGTCTAGTGCTGTGCTAAGTGAAATTAAAAAAAAGAAAACGAGTGGTCGTGGTGTCTGCAGTGTCTCAAGTGTGTACAATAAATAATTAATGCTGCACTTACAAGAGTGAGATAATTACAAAATATTCAGACCATCAGTGATTTTTACATGGCATTATTTTTTTAAATTATCGGCGCGATAATGAATATTTTTTTTTGTGCTCCATGGTTTTCAAATTAATAAGTATGAAGGATGAATAGAATGTTAGTATATTGTAACTTTTTCTCACTCACAGTAAAAAAATTTTCTTTAAATAAAAAAAATAAAAAAATAAAAATAAAAATAAATAAACTGTGGCTTTGATTAAAATGCACATTTCAACCTTCATACTTCTCTTGTAATATAATTAATTTTTTTTCTCTCTCAGTCAGTAGTAAATTTTATTTGGTTAAATTATTGCATTTCTATTCTTAAAAGAATATATTTAATAACAGAGTTTTTGTTATGTTCTTTTTGTGTTTGCCTTTTACCAAATCCTTCTTAATTAAATATTCAGGTTGAAATTAAGTTAATTTAATTTTTGAACTTTCTCATCAAATCATATAAATATGATTATTTTATCTTGCATTTTTTTTTTAGTTGTAAAATATGATATTTTTTTTATGAATATTTAAGGCAAGATTGTTTTTTTTAAGGTGTTTTGGATACAAATATTAATCTGAGTTTTTAATTTTTAGTTATTTTTAGTCAGTTTAAAAAAAAAAATAACTTAAATTGTCTTGCAATATTGGTTTCATTTTTTTTTAATGAATAAAAGAAATGTTACGTTTCATTCTTAACAATTTAAATAATTTGCATGAATTTTTACTTTTATACTTGCCTTGATAAATCCCAGGTAAGATCTATTCACAGTATTTTTTTTGCTATACAAATTGATTTTAATGTTATAAAAAAAAAGGGATATATTTTTTTTCCTCTATTTTTTTCTCTCATTCATCGCTGTTTCTTTTTAAAAAATGAATTAAAAAATGAACGTTAGGGATCTATACGCTAAAAAGAAACAGTGATCAGTCATTATTATTTATTATGATATAAATGCAGTTTACATTTTTTTTTCTTTCATGTTATATTTATTATCTACTAGTGTATATTGATATTTGTTTTAGTTATTTTATTGTGCATGCAGTGTTTCCTTGAATTTCATAGATTAGTTAATAGTATTTTTGGCCACCATGGCTTCTCGGCAAATACCAATTAACTTACCTACCTTTGACGGTGATCATGAATCACTCAAATTCTTTTTCGACCAAGTACGGTCTGTTAGTCAAATAAATAAATACAGCCCGCAAGCAACAATTGCTTTGCTGAAAAGTAAATTAAGTGGTCCTGCATTAAAATATTTAACACAGAACCCTGATTTATTAATCTCAAATGACATAAATGTAATCGAAAGAGAATTTTCTAATTTTTTCCCCCCCTAGCAAGTCACAGGTAGCAGTCGAACTTGCAAACTTAACGCTCTTACCCGCAGAAACCATTAAAAACTTTGCCCATAGGCTTAATGTTCTGGCTGCAACAGTTTATTCGGACATTCAAGACGCCAATGCGCGTGACAAAATTAAGTAAATCAAATTCCTGGAAACCATTCCATCCAATTTACGAATTAAAATCCAAGAGGAAGGAATTACAGAGTACCAACCCGCAGTTTTGAGGGCCCAGGCGCTACAAGATATTTTGTACGGAGAAAAAATTTTGCATGCTCACCCCACCCCTTCCCCAACTGATTCAATATTTGCCGACCAGCTGAAGCAGCTAACCGAGAAAATAAACGCCCTTTCTGTAAATACCCAAACACAACCAGAAATTAAAGAAGACGCGGCAACTTACAAAACTAAATTTGCTGGCATGCACAACAAACGGAAATTTCAAAATCGCAATTTTAACAAACGCCACTCTCCACATAAATCTTACAACAAATTTAACCGCACTACTTGCCAACTATGTTTCAAAAGTGGTCACGAAGCGCAAGCATGTTTTAAGTGGAAACGCTTAAATACACAAAGACGAGGACAATTTCACAACAACAACAACCGACAACAGGAAAACTAAGTCAGAGGTGTAATTTTGCTGATGGCTTTGCACCTCACCCCCCTACTGAGTACACATCAGCCAGTTTTTTCCCAGATCCGTCCTTACCAAAAATTTCACTTAATAGACTAGTAAACTCTGTAAGCACACAAACATGTGATATTGTAAAAATTTCTAAGCATGAAACGACACAAACAAACACAGAACAATATGATGACACTACTACAAAAATTATTTACAATGTCATTAAAGACTCAACATCACTCCCCCTTGTAAAGGCCTCAATTGCAAAAAAAGATATTACTCTACTTTGCGATACAGGAAGTACTATTTCGTTACTATCACAGTCTTTATTTGATGAATTAAAAACAATTTTAAAATATAAGAGATTATCAACTGGTGTTGTCATCAAAACAGTCAATTCTGATGTAGATTTTTCCGCATGTATTAGAACCTCCATTAAATTACAGCACAAAAACTTTAACCATCACTTCTATATTGTAGACATACCAGATTCATCTAGTTTTCAAGGTATTATTGGCTATGATTTCATCAAACGATTCAATATTGTTGTAAACACAGCTAAAAACCTTATCCATATTGACAACACTTTATCGATTCCTTTGGTAAACAAACAAACTACTTCATCTTCTGAAATAAACCAATGTAGTACACAACCCACCTCCTTCAAAAATCAAACTGTAGCTTTGACTCGTAGAATTTCCTTAAACCCTCAGGAACAAAAATGGATTTCAGTTTTCACAGATTTTATTAGCACAGACAAAGATTATTTATTTCAATACAATTCACCCGTTGACAACTTAATAGGATTTGATGCTATAATAAAATCAAAAAATCCAAAGCGAAAAAGAAAAATTCCACAACAATATACATTTTTCCTGATTTCGGTTAAAAACAATTCTGATAATCACATTCACCTTCAAAAAAAAGCTAAAATAGGTCAACTTTTTTGAGGTCGAGGAAATAATTGAGTACTCCCCAGATAAAATTAGTCAAGACAACTCAGATCAACAATTTTTAAATCTCATTCAAGCTTCTAAAGACATTCTCAAAAAAAGAAAAGAAGACTTATCTGCAACTGATTTCAATCTTGAACACTTACCATCCAATGAGGCTGAAATTCTAAAAGAAATGTTACTCAAATATTACCCTGTATTTTCAAAATCTCTAAATACACTTGGGCATACAGATAAAATTATTCCAGATTTGAAATTCATTAATGACTATCCTATAAAAACACTTCCTTTTCCAATACCTCAGGCATTACAAAAAGATGCATTAGATCAAATTAATCAATTACTTGAAGCTGGAATTATACAAAGACATTGCTCCGAATGGTCTTGTCCTATGTTACTTGTTAGAAAAAAACCAGATGGTACTGGTAAACAAAAATTTCGCCTCGCACTTGACCTTCGAATGTTAAACACTGTAATTCAAGGCTCATCTTACCCACTACCAAAAATTCAAAACATCATCGCTAATCTCTCTTCTTACACATTCTTTACAACACTCGACTTTCATCAAGCATACCATCAAATTAACTTACCAGAAAAATTTCACAATCAACTAACTTTTACCACCATGTTTGGATCTTTTTCCTACCGCAGACTTGTCTTTGGTTTAAAGACAAGTGCCTCAATCTTTCAAGCTCTAATGGACTCTTTAATTGACGAATTACACCTACAAGGTGTGTATACGTATCAAGATGACTTTATTATAGGTGCGAATTCTTTTGATGAAATGTGTTCTAAACTCGACAAAATTTTTAACCTCCTTTCCAAGTACAATCTCACTCTTTCACCTAATAAATGCAACTTTCATCAAACAAAAGTCAACTACTTAGGTTTTCAAATAGAAAATCATTGTATTTCACCAATCCATTCTAACATTGTAAAAATAACTTCATTTCCTACACCAACTACAAAAAGACAACTAAAAAGGCTTATTGGTTTGATAACTTTCTATAAATCATTAATTCCAACATTTAACAAACTAGTGCAACCACTTATTGATTTAACTACGCCTAAAAATAAATTCATCTGGACAGAAAAACATCAGGACATACTTAAAACAATACAGAAAATTTTCTTCGGTTCACCCATGGTTAGGTTACCAGATTGGAATAAGAATTTTTATTTGAATACAGATGCATCTAACATTGCCATCTCTGGCGTTTTAATGCAAGAACATAATGGAAATCTTCTACCAGTAGCATACTTTTCTAAATCCTTAAATTCCTCTGAAAAAAAATATCCTGCTTTAAAACTAGAACTCATGGCAATTTACAAATCTGTTATTGCATTCAAATATTACTTATACAACAGAAAATTCCTAATCTTGTCAGATAGCAAACCTCTAAAAAAATACAAAAAGACTACAAACCCAGCAGACATAACCACCCGTTGGCTAATTGACCTTTCAGAATATTCGTATGATTTTGAACACATCCCAGGATCTTCAAATGTTTTAGCAGATTATTTCTCTCGCTGTAATTTTGACAACAACCAAGAAAATTTACTAACCAATCCTAACCTTATCCATGATCCTCAACCACTTCCAATAGTCAATCATGAAACACCTGATATTTGTAAATCTGTTAATAACAACAATTGTCAAGTAAATTTTCTCATCTCAGGTGAACGAACAAAACGAGACCCATTATTGGAGATATCAAATCAAACTTTTTGCACGGAACAACAAAAAGACCCTACCTTAGCTAGTATTTATGATCATATATTACAAAATGGACCTTCTTCAAAATTCCCGAATTACTTCATACATCCTGATTCTAAAATATTAATGTTCAAAAAGGAAGATATCATAAATAATACTTTCTCATATCACATTGTAGTCCCTGATTCACTTAAAAGTAAAGTTTTAACTATATCCCATCTGTCACACTTTGGTATGGCCAAAACTTATGAATTTCTTACATCCAAATATTTTTGGAAAGGCATCTATGTAGATACACTCAACTTTGTAGCTTCATGTGTCAAATGTTTACAGGCCAAACACCATAACACTCCACCCGCACCTCTTCAACCTACATACACACCAAGATATCCTGGTCATACAGTCAGTACTGATTTACTTGGTCCTTTCTCAAACAATAAACATGTTTTAACTGTAACCGATCACTTCTCAAGACACATTGAACTCTATCCTCTCACTGATACTTCTGCACCCAAAGTTGTAAAATGCTTATTTAGTTACATAACTACCTATGGGAGACCCGTCTGTATTTTGTCAGACTTAGGCCCACAATATACTTCTCATATTTATAATGCATTTAATGATGCTCTTGGCATAAAAATACATCACAGTTCGGTCTCGCACCCACAATCTAACAGTATTGCCGAGCGAATTAACAAGTCTATTAAATATTCTGTTACCACATTACTACAAGAAGGACACTCTTTTGAAAATGCTCTGTTTATTCATAAGTCACTTTATAATGGTTCGACACACTCTTCTACACTATTTTCACCTAACTTACTTCATTTTGGTCGTGAACTTTCATTAATTTTTGACACATATGATCATAGTACCAACCAAGCATTTCTAGATAAACATGTTGAAGTTTATAAATTACTAGATGACTTAAACAAAATATATGACAAAGCATATAACAACATTAAAACTGCTCAAGATAGACGTTACAAAATTCACAGTCGAAAAGCTAAATTAAGAAATATATGTTTAAAAGATATTGTTTATTTAAAATCAGTCGACAAATTTAAACCTAAATATACCGGTCCATATATTGTAACATTTAAACACTCTCCTGTTTCATTTTCAATTAAAAGATTATATGCTCATGATGATACTGCATTTAGGGTACATATTGATAGACTTCTTCTAGCACCACCTCGATATGGACATTTATGTGATCCTGCAAGTCATGTTATAAATAATAATTCTTCTAACACCATTCTCGCCCCTCGCTACAATTTAAGAAAAAGATAATTTGTAACAAATTAAAAAAAATAATAATAATAAAATTAAAAAAAAAAAAAAACTTTTAAATTTTTAATATGATCTGATACTAAGTGTTTTATCCCTGGCCAGGATTCTACGTATACTGTGCATAACTTGTCTTCACCTGACTTCACGGCTGGTCCATGTCTTCTTGTGAAGACCACTTTTACACAATATTTTGTATCGGGTCACACCATTCTTTTAATTTTTCATTCAATTTTATAAACAGTAGATAAATATAATTTTTTCACATTCTTTTCTCTCACACTTTAAACTTTCATTCATACTGAATACAACATTGCAAATATTTTAAATAAATAAGAGTTTTTAAATTTAAAAAAAAAAAAAAAAAAAAAAAAAAAAAAAAAAAAAAAAGTTTTCTTAAACAAACTTAAAGCATTTACTTACATGACTTGTACAGTTTCACTTCACCACACCCGATTATGACATATTTTAGGTCTCTCAACACTCTAGGACTGTCAATACATTAGGATTTGCATAAGATACACTTGTATCTGTTTTTTTTTATTTTTATTAATTCTTCCCCTTCAGGCTAGTGGTACCGTTCTAAATTTTTGCCCTTAGGTTACCACCCCTCACCAGATTGTGTTTAGAGAGACAATTGTGATTTAGTTTACTAATTCACAATATTCCCTTTTCCCAAAAGTATATGTGTTCCCGAATCGTGCTCCTGTGTGGGGATCAGTGCGATCTTCATTGGGGAGCAGGGAGTTCATGTTGTAATGATATGGACTCTCATCACTGCCCTCCTCACCTAGGTCGTAAGGCCCTAAGCCTGAGACATCACACTTGTCATGCATTGACAAGATTAAGGGCGGTCCCTTTTTATGGGCGTGCCATATGCACCTCTTTTTTTTTACCGTCCTGTGCTTGCACGAATTTTAAAACTTTTTCAAACAACTTTTCAGTACACTACACTTGAGTTAATCCATTTTCACTTTTTCATATAATTCAAGTTAATTTTTAAGGATATATGTTTATGTTATGTGTTATTTTTGTTTATTTTTTTAGTTGTTTTCATTTGTGTTTCATATTATACTTAAGTAGTAATTATAGTATTTAAGTGCAACAAATTGAGAAAATGAGTACTGTTTTGTGCTCAGTTATCATTAGACATGTCTAGTTAAATAGTAACTTTTTAAAGCTGGTACCAGACAGAAAGAAAAAGAACAAAACAGAAAATAAAAGGACGAAGATATAAAAAAAAAATCTTCGAAGGTAGTGCACTATGTTTTATATTTTATGGCCTGACGTTACGAACTATTGAGGTAACAAAATCCTTTATACTGTTGCAACTCATATAATTTACAAGTATTTTGTGTTATATTATGTATGTATTATTTTAAGCTTGGGGAGAGTATAATTGTATTGTATGTATTTTTTTAAAACTGTACTGTAAACAGTACAGCTTTTCTGGTCAATGGGGTGATATATATGACAAAGACGTTTGTCATATATCTTGCTTTCAGTTCAAACCCCCCCCCCTCAAAATTTTAACAAGTTAACATAAGCTTTTCCATTCCTCTTCCAACATCTAGCATACATGTATTGATTGCATGCTTCTCCTCCCCCCCCCCCCCAAAATAGAGATAAAAAAAATAAATTCATAAAGATTTATTCATTCCACCCCCCCAAATAAATAAATAATTATAAATAATTAAAAATAATAAACAATTATAGTTTATAGATTTTAAATGTCTGTAATCCCTCCCCCCCCCCCAAAAAAAAATTCAATATGCTAACTAAAACCTATTTCTGATTTAATTTAGATAACAAATCTACTTTCTTCATTCTAAAATGCAAGTCACTCGCATATATCAGAAACCTCTCTGTCCTTAACTTTGCGGTTATGCTAAAAATAAGTTACTAATGTTCACATATTTCTAATTCAACCGTTTCCTTCTCATGAAATCAAAAGTGCATCTGCCTTAAAAATTAGACAAAATATATATGCAGCTGTGCTCTACTTATTAAAATAATGTAACGTATAACCGATATTCTTTATGCAAGCATTTGCACTTCTCATCCGCTCTCAAAAGAATTAATTAAAATATCTCTCGCCCACATGTAAACTGTAATATGCAAGCTCATATCTTTCACACCCTGTTATTAGATTCGAGTCATAAGTAACCGTTAATTGCAGCTGTCTTTTAGCAAAATCAAACGCCAATCCCAAAATTACTTTCTTTTCTTTTTCCTTTTCTGTCTCCATGAAAGAATCTTTACAACCCTTCCCCCATTCTCAAATGAATGCATTATCATAGACAGAATCTAGCATTTATCGTTTTTTCCCATACGCGTCCGTCTGCAGTCTCCAAAAACTCTCTCGCCAAGTACTGGCGATTTTTCATGCTTTCTGCGCCAACACCCGTACATGTAACTTTTAGAACATGATCACTTCGGCCGTTTGTCTTGACCAGAGATGCTGTAGAAAAACTTTCTCTTCATTTTTGTGGAGTACCTCCCCTTGCGCTTTCGTCTATGTGTTCGTCATGCATTATTCTACTCTTGTCTATTGGTTACAAATAAATCACCTTCATCGCTAATCATGCGTCTTACTTGTGCTCGTGGTCAACTGCATTACTTCTTGTGCTGTCAAACAACCGTTTACACATAACCATCGACATTTTGGGATTATAAATTTTTAATGTGACAGTCACCGAAAGATTTTCTTCTTTATAAAATCTGAAAGACCTTCTTCATAAAAATCTGAAACCTTCTGCTTCACACGGACTATACTTGACCTGTTAACAAAGCGGTACTTTTATGTTATCAGTGTGCATATTTCGCCAATTGCTTTTTTTTTCTCGCCAGAAGCAACTTTTATTTTTTGCGTGTGAAAAATAGTTTGATGTTGAAACAAAATGGTTTGGTTTAAGGTACTAATTCTGATGCTTTTTATTTTTATTGTTATACTTTTTTTTGTATGTTAAATGAAATGAGTTAAATGTCTTTTCTTAAATATATGTGTCTTAAAGGAAATGAGTGAAATGTTTTACAGGGCTGCCGAGTCACCGGCTTTTTGGATACCTGTGTTTTAGTACAGAAAGTGTTATCGTATTTAATCGGAGCATTTCTGCGATTTAAAGAACAACATTTTCTCTAAGAAAATACTTGTAATCAAAAAGTCGCAGACTTGGCAACTGTAAGTTTATCTTTTAAATGGAATGAATGCAATACGAATGTTGGCGAATCAGAAAATATATTTAACAAAATGTTTCGAGGTTCGATGTAGTGTTTAAGTCGCTTCATTATTCAATGAAATTTCTATTTAAAAACTCATACAGTTGGCAGCTGTGAAACTATGATAAAAATATGACATTTTTTCAGAAGTCGGAAATTTTATTTGATTTTCATTCATAAATATTAAATACTTTCGAATAAAATCACCAGAATAAAGTCACTTTTGTATAAGTTCACCTAAATTACGTCATTTTCACTAGCTCCGAAATTAGAAGCCAAATCTTGGAAGAACGAAAAGCTTTTGACAAACAAAGTTATAGCAAATGTGCATTTTTACTAGAAAAGTTTTTCACTTAAATTTTATTTATAATTTATTATTTTAAATATTGTATTTAATCAAATTAATATTATAATCGTCTACTAAATTTACAAAAGTTAGATTTCATTCCACCCCCCCCCCCAAGAATCGTATGATCTCATACAATTGTAAAACAACACATCGGGTAGCCGCACAGCTAGTAAATTATACATTTTTTAAATTGTTTGACTCTGCTTTATTTTCATCAGCGAATATGTGAAAAAATGATAAATGTGAACCATTTTAC
Organism: Maratus michaelseni; assembly: GCA_963931845.1. NCBI lineage: Eukaryota > Metazoa > Arthropoda > Arachnida > Araneae > Salticidae > Maratus > Maratus michaelseni. Next base: position 193,152,033 of record OZ007598.1, on the reverse strand, counting down.
GTCTTTTGTATGCTTTTAATACTTTTGTACTTACTGATTTCAAAATAAATAATACGTGTATATAAAATATTACAAATAATCTGAATAAATAATTAACAATAATAAATTATTTATGATCTTTTCAACGGTGCAAATCTCCCTCACAAACACATTTTATATCCATACGCGTAAAGTTTTCAATCATTCTCTTCATGCATAATTGGAAAATTGATAAATTCGGACCATTTTACGTCTTTTGTGTATTTTTCATAATTTTGTACTTACAAAATTCAAAATAAATAATACGTATATATAAAATAATATAAATAATCTAGATAAATTATTTACAATAATACATTATTTATGATCTTTTCAACGGTGCGAAATTCCCTCGCAAACACATTTTATATCCCATATGCGTAAAGTTTTCAATCATTCTCTTCTTGATTATCATATTTATAAAATCTTTTTTATTTTTCTACAAATTCCATGTATCTCATTATGCTCGACCGCTAACTGATGTATGCCTTTCGATGATAATAGATGTAATATTCGGAATCATGGGGTTCAAAAGAAGAACTTAATTTTTGTAATGCATTTGTCGCTCGCTGTATTTTTAGCACTTTCCAACCTAGTTGAAAAGTGCTTATGACTTCGGTTTGTCTGGCCGTATAGCCGTCTGGCCGGATGGCCGTCTGTCTGTGCTCTAACTCCCGTAAATATGCTCGGATTGCTCTGCAATTTTTATATGTTATTGTCGTCATCTATGGCACGTTCCCTATTTCAACTGAAGTGTGTAGCACTTATAGTTTTCTTACAGGGACACTCAAAAGAATTCCGTTACATTGCGGTCTATGGGGAAAAATCATTTGCGGTTTATTTTAAAAATGTTTCACTATTGTAAACGCATTGAAATTTATATAGATCACTAAGATGCATTAGAAGAAGCTTAATATGGAATAGTAGGCGTATAGCACTTAGAGTTACTTTACAGGGACAGTCAAAAGAATTCCGTTACATTACGTCTATGGAGAAAAATCGTCTGCGGCTTATTTAAATAATGTTCCACTATTTTAAACGCATTGAAGTTTATATATATTACTAAGGTGCATTACAAGAGGCTTACTACAGAATAGTGTGTGTATAGCAGTCATCGTTCATTTACAGGGACACACAAAAGAATTCTCTACTGTCTGTTAACAATAATTCCTGGAAGTGCGTTTTAAGTTACTGAACGCGATTTTAATTTTAACTAGCTTTTTGTCTATTACGTGGTGTGTATAAATTCTGTAGATCCTATACAGGGCAGCACAAAAGTTCGCGAACACATTTCCGTTTATTGACAGAAACTCCTGAAGGAGAATTTAAACTGTGCTACCCGTTTCCTAACTAAACTAAAATTTAGCATCCTATGTATATATACAAATCTATAGATCATATACAGGGCTACATAAAAGTATTCGGATATTTTTCCGAATATTGTATACATTGAAAATTCCTGAAATTACGTTTTTAAATATGTTATGCGTTTTCCAAATTGTTTACTTAGATGTCATCTTTCAGCTTATTAAACGGTAATGATTTGTAAAATTATTTTAGAAGCGTTGGAAAGTGCTACATAATCTATGCTTGACGCATGATTTTTCGTTCTTGTTTGGAATTAATTTAGTTCTTAAAAAACCTTTTCACCAGAATTATTAAATTCTTTTTCACGTATATAATTTTACAATCTGAAAGTTATGGTGTTCAGTAATTAATCTTAACAAATTTATCAAGGCATAACAAAGCTGGCTGTCAACCAACTTTGTTGAAATGTAAAATTGTGTTTTAGTAGGATGTGTCTAAGTTATTGGCTGCATCTGACTTCGTATGCAGTGTAATATTACTAACTATTGTTTTTAAAGTTACAATATTTGGCTTTTTTTAATTTAGAAATTACGAAGATTAATTGTAATAATTAGTACTTCATGTAATCGTGATATGTCTATCATTAAAATTACTATTCCGAATTTCTGAACTTAAAAAAAGTTTCTCTCTAGGGTTTATGGAAGAATGTCTTGCAACTTTTGAATTTTTTACAAAAATAAATGCGTTTAAAATTATTGAACATATCAGACAGAAAATTATTAACACCTGTTATTCAAGTCGTTGGGTCCCTGGAACCCCTATTTGTATCTATCTACGTAATAAAACAAAAGGTTGTCCGTGAATTGCGCGCAAATCCTATTGACGGTGACAACGACCTCTCCAACAAATTTCTGTTTTCTGCATATTATAAAGTTATAAACACGCCACAATTTCAATTTTTACACTATTGAATAGAAACAAAATTCAGTTTCATATGCAATTTGTTAACGACCTAAATTTAATGATTTTTTAAAAATCTTTTAAAAAGACAAAGAATTAAACTTGAATATTTTTAAATATATGTGCCACCAAATTACGAAATATTTACTCATTTGCACTTAAAAAAATGTAAATAATTAATTATTTGTTTGTTTCCGTGCAAATTTCCGTAACGAAATTGCTAAATGAAATTCAAACTTGATAAATAAATAAATATAATTCGAATTTAACTGCGGGATTGAACGCTGAAATAATCAGAATCACGAAGGTTGCAATAAATAATAACATTTACCGAGATTGATCGCTGGCATACCGCTAATACGAAAGTATCGAAAATGCTTTTTGGTGTAACTCGTGGGCAATGTAAGAGAATATACTAAATGTATAGAAGCTATTAAATTATTTAATTAAAAACGATTTTCCCTAAATTCCTGTACACCGTGCTATATACCGGGTAGCTGAGATTGGATTGCTTGCTATTTTAGAATGTGCAAAAAAGGGATGACGAAATTTACTTTTTGGGACTAATAACATAATACTGTGTTGTTTCAACTTCGACATGCAACGTATTTTTTGCATTTCTGCTTCGAAGGGGACTAAAAATCCTTAAATATTCCAAATATTTAGGCGTAGATTTTCTAATTCTGATTTACTTTTAAACGCACAGTTGGGATTTTGGAAATTTGAACGATTTTATGTCCTTTGTGTATTTAAGAGTGTTCATAATTTTGTATTTACTGATAATAAAATATGTAATAACTATAAAAATAAAACTATAAATTATTTATAATATTAAATAACTCCTGTATAGCTGATGAGTGCGAATATCTCTTACACATTTCTATACCGATGCGATTCCGAACAATTTTCTTCCATATGATAAAGAGTCAAAGACTATTATTAATTTTTCTACAAATGCGATATATCAGATCGATGCTAACTGAGCAGTACTTTTCCATGACTCTAAGATTTATATTCGGAATCACGAGCTTTAAAACAAGAATTTAGACAGCATTTTGTGTAAGAGGCTGTATTTCTTCCGATGAAAATTTAGTCACCAGGGAACACTGTAACCAGAATTAATACAATGTTCTTGTATTATGTAATTTTACAATCTGTATAGATTAATGTTTTAAAGGTCTGATGAATGTCTTTCTATCAAGGAAAGAAGCTGGTTAACATCCAGCTTTGCGGAAACATGTGATTTCCGTTTGAGCGGAGGTGTTTAAAACGTTGACATTGTCTTACCGTACGTACACTGTGCTGATATAAACTGTAGTCGTCAGGTTTGTAATTTTAGCCTTTTTTTTTAATTTTGAAATTCCGAATACTATTTGTTTCTTTACATAATCATGAAATGTATGTCATTACACAAAGGAAAAATTATTAATTGAAATTTCTAAAATATAAAAAAGCCAACAGTTCTTTAAAATTGTCATATAAATTTTGAATTATTTTCTAATAGAAATACTAAACCTTCCTACCCTGAATGGGTTGAATCGACCCATTTGTATAATTTATTTCATTCGATTTGAACCAGAAATGTTTTTTATAAAGTAAGTTAAATAAAAACTACATTTAACTAAATTAAATAAATATCCTGAATAGCTTAAAAATAAATTCTGGTGTGAAATGTTTTTGATGGTTCTGCGTCGATACCTCGAGCGTCCATCAGCGTCCCCGCTGACCGCCCGAAAAGTAAAGTTTGTGTGTAAAATGCGTTTTTCTTAAAAAATATGTTACCTAGGAATATCTCTATAGTTTTCCTGCTAGGTTTAAATAATTTCCTACGACAGCTAATTTGTTCATAATTTTAGTTTCAGTAGATTCGAAAATAGAGGGGTGGGTGTGGGTAATGTTTTTGCGATGCATTTTAAACGATATCAGTAAAAATATAAAACCCAAAATTATATTAAAAAAAATTAGTTCGATATTATGAAATATTTCACACGTTACCCCACATGAAATAATTTTTTTTTTCAAATTAATTAATTAGCCCGCTAAATTTTTCCAAAACATATTTGTGAATGTCTAATAATCTGTAAAATATGTGGGTAAAAAGGCTTTATAACTTTCCCTAGTTTGAACTTTCCACGTCCCATAGCTTACGATAAAAGAGCTCTGACAGACGGACAGATAGACACAGGAGTGATCTTATAATGGTTCCGTTTTAACTTTTTAAGTAAAGGCTAATTGGAGGCCTATTCTATGATACAAAGAACTTAGTCTGGCTTGGATGCATGTGACTAGGTGACGGAATGAGGACAATGTGGCAAAATATCCAAAAGGGAATTTTTTATTTTACCGCCGTTACTAACGTTTTTCTGTTTTTTGATAGTTGAAAAATTTAAAAGTGTGAAATGCTTGAATTTTTCCGAAAACAGTTTTTTGCGCACATCTGAAAAAGGACTTCATTACACTTTTATAAATTTGCAAATTTTAGCCGATTTTTTTTTCGAGTACCTCTATTTTCAAAGATAAAATGTTGAAACTTTGTGGATATTTACCTCACATATTTTACCTCACATATTTACCTCACCCGTTCAAATATTGCAGTGCTATATGGAGAATTAAGGAATACAATATACCTATTTTAAAATCGCGAGTAAAACTGACTATCGATGTTTTCGAAAAACAGCTCCATTAGCCTCCGACATGACTTTGCAATTTTTCTCATCTACAAACATTCAAGAAACAGCTATATTTATTTCAGCTATAATTATCTGCTCTTGTATCTTTCTTACTTCCTTTTGTCATTCCTCCATTTCATTAAAGACTCATAATTATCTCGAGAATGATTAGACGTATCAGTTTTTCACTGGTCTAACTCGATTCCTCACACGAAAATATGTATGAATCATCTGAAACAAGCTTAAAGCATACAATGTTTTGTGTGTTATAAACTTTTTAATTATTGCCCCATTTATGTAGGAGAAGGTGGCCGAAAATGATCCTAACGGGCAAAACCATCCACATATGTTTTCTTCTGACAGGTCGCGCTATCTGCAGGGTAACACCTAAACTATTTGTGAAAAGTAAAGAAGAAGCAATGGCGGTATTCAAGCGATCGCAGTATTACGCGTCTGAATAGAATTTTTTGAAAAATTGGTTTTTATAACATCTTTCATAAGATAGGCACCAACTTTCATATTTATTTAGATTACAGCCTTTCATGTACAGAAATATGACTTGGTTTACTTAATGGAGTATATTTTTAGAAGTGAATTACACTTATGCATTGTCATAAGTACTTTAACCGCATTTAGCCTCGTATAAGTCGAGAAATTTTGGACAAAAAAAGACTTTCAAGTTGGGGTGGTCGACTTATACGAGGGTCCTTATTATTTTTTTTTTCAGAGTGGATTTCATCCGGTTGTCCAACATTAACAAAGGGCCGTAATATTAGAAAGCCCGACATTGCATTAATTGCCCAGTGGTTTAAAGATGCGTGAAATCAAATTCCTTCCGAAATGATTATAAAATCGTTCAAGAATTGCTGCATAAGCAACGAACTAGACGGCACAGAAGATGATGCCATTTTCGAAAGTGATAACGACGAGGAAGAATGTGGCGATACAGAGATTGAAAACGTGTATCATGATGAGCCGATGACAACGAAGGATTTATGTGAATTGTTTGGCGAGTCCGATATTGAATCGGACCGTGAATCAGTTTAACTTTGTATGTTATTATATTCATTATTGTATATTTAGTACTTTTTCTTTCAGATGATTTCGAATAAATTTACAAAGAAAAAAAATTAAAGTTCCTTTATTATTGTATATTTAGTATACTTTCTTTTTTTTTCAGGTGATTTTGAATAATGCATTTAAAAAAAAATCAAATTTATTGATCGGAAAACTGGGGGGTCGACTTATACGCGGGATTTAAAAAAAATCAAATTTCTTGATCAGGAAAGTGGGGGGTCGACTTATACGCGGGATCGACGTATACGCAGGTAAATACGGTATATCCTTTATTTTGCTGATAAAAAAAATTAGAATTATTTTTAAATGAAGGATCATTTTGCCCTTGGTTGAGGGTAAAATGATCCATTGGACACTTAAAAAAATTTTTTTTTTCATTACTCAATTTGGGTTGAAAGTATTATTAAAATATGTTCATAGTGCAAAATATTGTGTAAAACATACTAGCAAAGGGCCAAAATTTTATTTAAAAAAATTATTTTACACAAGTTTTTTCCTTAAGGGGATCATTTTCGGTCACCTTCCCCTACTTGCTTTATTCACCATATTCATTCCTTTTTAAAACTGAACATACCGAAAATTGTGCTGAATTAAGGAAATCCTAAGCAAAATGTAAATATAGCATTCATTTGTAGACGTTATTACAAATCAAATGCCACTTGTCACATTGCTGTACGATGATTTGCAGCAGAATTAGTAGCGGTGTATCTTTTTATTTATTTATTAATTAATGTTATTTAATTTAATTTTTATTTATTTATTTATTTTTACACGGACTGCACAGTTTTCTAAGAAAATATAAAAAATAACTTCTTAAAATTCTTCATGAAAATTCTGCATGAAAAGAAATTGATGTAAAGAATTACTGACACATTTAGAATAATCCTAGAAAAATATATGCCAATATAGATATTATGATACATTCATAATTCTAAATAGTTAAAAGAAAAATAATAGTTCTACAAGTAAGTGAAGCTTCAACGGTCTAACTTTAGGAAATTATAGAAAGATGGATCTAAAATTTTTAAAAATGCATTTTTAGAAAAACTGACACAAAATTACATACACATGTGTTAGTTTTTTCTCTTTAGAACTTAAAGGCTCTGTAGGAGTGTGAAACTATATAAATTAAGGGCTCCCGCTGGTCCACTTTTTGAATACCATTACTTCCGAAGAAAATATTTTATATCGTGTTTTTACAGCATTTCCAACGAAAATTACCTTCCAGTTATATTTCTACAAAATGTCTCAGAAAAATATAAAAAGAACAATTTTCTCAAAAAAGGTGATATTCAGACAGCTGACCATGCGGTAAACCTGTAAATCAGTTTTCTCCAACTGCAACTTATTTTATCGCATGATTTCTGTAAAAAAATAGAAGGTTAGAAAAATAATTAATGCGATGTTAAATATTATTAAATATTGCGAAGATTACTCTTCGTAAATAGCGGTATCCCGTCGTCCAAATTGTCGATACTGATATAAATTATATATCTTAGAATTGTCTGAGTCCGGTCCGCTTAATTTGTAATCACATAGTTGGAAATTCGTCAAGTTGATCTAGTTTATGTCCTTAGAACCTTTAATACTTTTCATAATTTTGTAATTACGGATAATGCAATAAATGTTATGAAATAATATTATAAAATAATATTAAATATAAAAAATAAATTATTTATAATAATAAATAATCATTGTTTTACTCATAAGGGCGAATATGCCTAACATCTTTTTTAGATACATTTCCATGCCTGAGGTGAACTTGATCTATTCTATCTTCTAATTAATTTTTCAGCAGAGCTGAAATTACGCTGAAAATTAATGAAATACAAATTATGTGAATTATCACTTTACTAAACAGTGTACAACCACAGGTTGTGCTGTTACAGGTTTACAGGTTGTGCTGTTACAGGTTTACAGGTTATGCTGTTACAGGCTGTTACACAATTGTGTTGTTACAGGATGTGCTGCAACCACGCAGGTTGTACGCTGTTTAGTAAAGTGATAATTCACATCCTTTGTATCTGATTTATTCTTTTTCAAATGATAAAAGATTCTAAGAATCTTTTTAATTTTTCTAACAATCCGGTAAATTGGTTTATAATCAATGCTAACTCATCAGTACTTTTACATAACTCTAATTGTTATATTTGGTATCACGAGGTTTAAAGAAGAATTTTTTGCAATATGCTGTGTTTTTTCGGCTAAAACATTAGTCACCATATAATATTTTCACCAGAATTATTAAAAGGTTCTTGAATTATGTAATTTTTACAATGGGAGCAGTATTCTGCCGTAATGAAGAAGGTTTCTTCTCATCCTCAAGTAAAAAATCTGGCCTTCAGCCAGCTTTGGTAAAATATCGGAGTTCTATTTGATCGGCGGTGTCCAAACTGTTCACCTCGTTGAGCCACATATATTCTCTGTAATATTAACTTTGGTCGCCAGGGTTGTCAATTTAGCCTCTTTTTAATTCTGAATAGTAATTTTTTTTATGGAATTGTGAAATTAATAATATTAATTTTAGTCGCCAGGGTGTTCAATTTACCCTATTTTTAATTCTGAATAGTAATTTTTTTATGGAATTATGAAATGCCTGTCACTATATAAAAAACAAATACTATTCAAAATTCCTGAATTCAAAAAATCCTTGTTTGTGAAAACAGTAGTAGTTGTTAAGAAAAAATGCCATGTAAGCTTTGAATTATTTTCTGAAAAAAATAATTAAACTTAGAGCAGAATATTATTAATATCCATTACCCGCGGCGTTTTGTATCAGGGAATGCAATCTGTATACTTCACAATGGACAAAAAAATTGATGGCGTGACTTACGGGTGTAAGGCTGAATTATAATACTGTGTTGGTTCAACTTAGGCATACAATAGACATCTCAGAGTAAGCATCGTTAAAATGTAAAAAAAAATATTTAGGTGTAGTTCAATCAAGTTTACTAACTATACTGTGAGGTAGTTTGTGAGTTCTCATTTTAGTACTTTAAAGGATCACGCATAAATTACATGGAAATGTGACTCCTGTTGAATTGACTTAATAATCTTATTTTAATAATTAGGGTACGATTTGTGCGAATTATGAAATTTGAACAATTTTTTTCTTAATCGTGTCACATCAAAATCCAATTATATCTGATTGTAAATTATCAGAAATAAAAATTTCGAAAAATACAGATGTAATATTAAAAAAAAAAAAATCTTGAACTACTTAGAATCTATTAAATGTCACTCTGCTTCATGCATCATTAACATTAGTACAAATTATGACATAAAACATATAACACTATAATTAAATAAGGGTGTAAAATCATTGTCATTAGGAAAGTTAAAAGCGATATCACAACGGTAATTAATAATGACATATTAAGAAAAGGCACTTCGAATATGTACTTAATATATGAAATGCAATTCATAATATTTCCTCATCAATTTATCTAAATTTACTAAGACATAAAGGTTGCAAAGTTAGAAAAACACAATTTTAAAGAAAAAATATATGTACTAATTAAATGTAAAGGTCCCAAGCTCTCATTAATATTCCGTAATATGTGGGTTAATTTGACCCAGGTTTAACACGTTTAGCACCAGATTTTTTTTTTTTTTTTTTTTTTTTTTTTTAAGAAATGAAACTAAATGAATCCCAAGTAGAAACCTAAAATTAAATAAATAAAGATTTATCCAATAATTTTTCTGGTTTGAATCGTTCTTAAACTGGGTCAGATTAAACCACATATTACAGAAGATTAGTGGGAACTTGGCACCTCTGTAAGTGTAAACAACACTGACAATTTGTAAAATGAAACAGAAAAAAAAAAAAAAAAGATATATAAAGGAAGGTGTTCTTTAGTGTCAGAATTTTCGAGTTTTTTCTATTTTTTTCGCCTATTTTGGATTCTTCAAGTGTGCAGATTTTTGTCATAAAGCGGTTTTGTGAAATTCTAATTCCTTGAAATATTTTTTGCTCGATGAACGTAACATTATGGTGAAAATTTAAACCTGCTTTTCTTGAAACCATATTTTTGAAACTGGGTGGCCAATTTTCTCAAGAGCTATTTGACTGATTTTATTAAAAAAAAAAAAAGATTTTGTAATTTTTTTTGCCGGAGCTTATACCACAAAAAGTGTAATTTTCATTGACTATTTTATTTCGAACTTGTAAATTGTAAATAAAAAAGGCAAAAAAATGACAATCATTTTCTCAAAAATCAACTTTTACAATTAAATGTTATTATAAGATCTACAGAATGACCTTTCAGAATTTGGTGACCAATTTTTTTTCAGATGCTTGTGGCAGGAGAAAAATGGTCGCCCGATTGGAAATTCCCGGCGTGCACCAGTATATGTGTCCCATCGCTCAAGGAATATTACTCATTTTTTAACACACAAAAATTTAGTTATATAAGCGAAATATCATTAAGTGTAATGCAAAAATCCAAAGTTCATACCTCTGTTCTTTCTAACCGAAAATAAATCCTGAAAATCACATGGATTTTACGACAAAGAATTATTTTTTCATTGTTTGAACTTCATTGTTATTTTTTTTTTCAGCAGTCTTTCTTCGGACTTTATAGAATAAAAGACAATGTTTTAATTTTTCCATCTGTCCAGTTTGTTTAACACTGTATGCTTTGTAATTTTTTTTATTTGCTTACTACTTTTCAGGAAAAAAATATTTTGAATATTTTATAATTTCTGTTATTAAAATTAATAGTACACAACAAAACTTTGCGATGGTTAGACATTAATAAATTTGCAAAAAGAGGGGGATAAATTGGTCAAGTAGCCGCTACCTTTGATATGACGTCATTGTTATTCGAGGACATGATTTTGCTTTATAATATAGACAGGGGTGCAAAAATGTAGAAGCCAATGGGCTGATTCCCACCACTAAATTTTATTAGTATTCTTCGTCAAGTTTTCTTAATATACTTTGCCTCAATTTTTTCAGTATTCTTATTTGGCGAATACTACTAAAAAATTTAGTGGCGGGAATCGGCCTATTGGCGCCTAGATTTTTACACCCCTGTATAGATATCGTGTATTTTTCACACTTACCTCATGATGTGTTTTTAATTTCTTTATTTTTAAAAATACGTTTTTCATGTCATACTGTAGAATGAAAAGTAAACCGAAAGTGCAGTAAAAATTAACAAACAAAGTGCAGTAAAAATTAACAAACACCCCGAATGTAGAAAGAAGAGGAAGAAAAAAAAATCAGCAATTAGAGATTGTGTGTCGAAAAGATTAAACATCTATAATTTTCAAATTATATCCATGCAACAGTGGGCAAAATATGTCTTGTAATATCAGAATAAAAAATATTTGTTAATCTAACCACTCTTACAACAATCGCAGGGTGGAAAGTATACGGCATGGTAGGTACACTCCTTACAATTTTCAAGAAGCATAGACCAAAATTTCAGATTAGAAAATGTCTATATAATATTGCAAAAGCAAATTTGGAATCATCTTACTTAATTGTACAATTTTAACATTTTTCTACGCTTAGTTAAGACGAAAAATTCTCTAAAAACTGTGGTTGAACTAGGGTCGCCAGTTTGACTTTTATTTTAATTCAGTAATTCGGATTTTACAACAGAATAGTAATTTTTTCTGCATTTAATGGCTGATTTTAAGGGATTATATAAAGTATAAATTCTTCTTTCTAAATTCCTAGATCAAAAAAGGATCTAAAGTGGCAGCCGAGGGTAGAGCTCTACGCAATCTTATATAACCTACAGTCACTAAATATTAATTCTTAAGCTGTTTCGTTAAACAACTTTCTACCTTGATTGTTTTCAAAAACTTAACTGAAAAACACAAGACCTATTAGCATATTTTTTATTAGAAATGTTCACATTACTAATTTTCTGGTTGGCATGTTATTTTCTTTAATTGCTACAATTCTGTAATAAGTATTAATATCAAAGCATTATTATGAAAAAGAATTACGCAAAAAAATTATATGTTGACTACTACGAATTAAAAATTATTAAAGGGAATTATTAAAAATTATTAAAAGGAAGAATATTTTTAAGTATCGGGCAGTTTTGACCATTTGCAGTAAAAAGGTCACCTTCAGTATTTTGTTTGTTCAAGCCCTGATTACCGCCGGAACAAACCTCATCCAGTAAATTTTAATAGAAAATTTTACCTTATTTAAACGCCTAATTCGTGCATAGTTTCTGTCATGAATAATGGAAGTATTTCTATTATTGTTTTATTGCTGGAAGTTTGTTTCGTTGGTAATCTGTCCCTGGGTTTGTTTCGTTTGTTGGGCACTACGGTCATATTTTGCATACAAGATCGAAACAGGCTGAGACCCCCCTCTTAAAGTGGAATGCGACCTACCACAATCTTCTATGCCTGAGTGGGATTCGAACCCAGCACTTTTTAACTAGAACCCAGCGTCCTAACCACTAGACAACAAGAAATCAAGTCTTAGCTCAACTCCAGTTAATATGAAGAATTCCAAACAGCTGCGTCACTATATGGAAGAGGCTATGAAATCAGATTCATACAGTTATAACTTGGACGCAGAGGAACAAAATACTGTTTTTGAAGAATTTGAGCCTATTTGGTGTTACAGTACAAGCAACCAACCAACCTAACCAATAAACAAGCAGGTGGCCGAATTCCTTCAAGAAAAACATTTTTTAATAGCAAAGTTTCCAAAATTGCGGTTCTCTTACAAGGGAAAAATTGAATTTTTTTTTCACATATGGCGCTAAGGCTTTAGTCCCTTAAGACCTTCCCAGACCCCCTCGCAGGTATCGAACCTGCGAATGTTGTCCTATACATCTCATCCTTTGTCCAGCATGCTATTCACTGAACTGAGCTGGCCCCTCCTTGAACATACAGTATTAGAAGGAGATAAATTATTGAATTCAAAGCGATCCGGGGCATGTCTTCACTTTCTCATAAAACGACTTTAAAATTACAGATAATTCTTAAAATGTGCTTATAATTTTTTTTTTAATTACATTTTCTGAAACTGAGACTAACTCAAGAAAGTGAATTCCCACATACTCGATTCATGGGTTCGTACGCTTATGCCGCATTTTTTTAATATAATTTTTCCAAAATACAAAGGATGGGATTTATCACTTTACTAAACAGCGTACAACCATTAGAGTGAAAATATGTCCAGACCGGGACTCGATTCCGCACCAAGTGCTTTACCAACTAAGCCATCCAGACGACATCCAGTCTAGCATTGTCTCAGTCTTATATGTCAAGTCTACAACCATGCAGCAGAAAATAAATGAATGAAATGCAAAGGATGTGAATTATCACTTTACTAAACAGCGTACTACGATTTTAGTGAAAAATTTTCCAGACCGGGAATCCATCCTGGATCCCTTGGTATTAAATTAATGAAATATAAAAAATGTGAATTATCAGTTTACTAAACAGCGTACAACCATTAGAGTGAAAAAATGTCCAGACCGGGGTTCGATCCCAGATCCCTTGGTTATCTTCTGCTGCGTGGTTGTAGCCTTGTCATATAAGAGTGAGAGAATTCTAGACTGGATTTCGTCTGAATAGCTTAATTGGTAAAGCGCTTGGTGCGTATATCAAGGGATCCGGGATCGAACCCGAGCTGGACATTTTTTTTCACTCTAATGATTGTACGCTGTTTAGCAAAGTGATAATTCACATCCTTTCTATTTTATTAATTTACAGAGTAACTTCAGCTCTGATGAAAAATTAATTAGTGTAAAAATATTCACCGATACTGGGTTTAATTTGTCTCATGCATGCCAACTGTGTTGTGCTCATGATTTACTTTCCATCTTCTGCTGCGTGGTTGTAGCATTGCCATATAAGAGTGAGAGAATGTTAGACTGGCTTAACCCTTTTAGGGGCGGTGGGATATATTATATCTCACCTAATTTTAATCCGATTCGAGCCAGAAACTTTAAATTAAATTTTACTTTTTTAACTTTGTCGGGAAAAGTTGAAAAATTGATTTTCCTTATTTTGAACTAAATTCTTTACTAAATTCCGGTGAGAATTCAACATTACAGGAACACAAGTGCTCGCCCCTGAAAGGGATAATTGGTAAAGCACTTGGTGCGCTATACCAAGGGATCCGGGATCGAACCCCGGTCTGGACATTCTTTTACTCTAATTGTTGTACGCTGTTTAGTAAAGTTATAATTCACATCCTTTGTATTTCATTAATTTACAGAGTAATATCAGCTCTGATGAAAAATTAATTAGAACGTTTCTATTTAATATTTAAATAGCAGAAAATGTAGAGACCTCGTATAATTGCAGGATTTGTAATACTTGTCTACTATATAATAAATTATAACACCTTGTAATAATATATTTCTTTTAAATGCTGAAAAGTGTAAATTACAACATAATATACAGTAAAATAGGAGGGAGCTGAAACATGTCATAAACCTAATGAAAATTATTTTACTGTATATTATGTTGTTAATTTATACGATTTCGCATTTAAAATAAATATACTTTTCTATATTTAAATAACGCGACAAATTCTATTAAATATTTGTGGTAAAGACTTACGAAACCGGGATTTCGGTATTGGAATATTTAATATACGAGACTACCACACATGAATTATATCCAGAGGTGCCAAATTTCCACTAATCTTCCGTAATATGTGGTTTTATCTGACCCAGTTTAACAATTCTTCAAACCAGAAAAATTATTGGATGATTTTTTTTTATTTAATTTCTGGTTTCTACGTGGAATATATTTCATTTCCTTTCTTGAAAAAAAATTCTGGTGCGAAACGTGTTAAACCTGGATCAAATTAATCCACATATTTTGGAATATTATTGAGAGCTTGACACCTTTGATTATATCTATACTCATACCAAAAGAATCCTTGACAACTTTATTAATGCCTTTCGAACATTTTTCACACAAAAATAACTAATTTAAGTACCCAAGGACAAATTTGAATTCAATTTTGGTTTATTATTTTATCAATGACTGATTACATATAATTTTTTTAATACAATTTCTTCTGATGATGCATTTTTGAACAGTTTTATAATTTGGAAATTAATAATGCTATTTTTTCCTACGCAGTTTTATCAGTCGTATAATATATATGTCATAAAATATAAGTATGAAGTAAAATTTTTAATCAAAGTTATAGCGGCAGGGATTCGTTTAAATTAAACTTGATTCAGATTTATTTAACCCATTTGCAACATTAGCTCGCATATGCCTCCATTTCAGGAATTACTTTTTTATTTAGAAATTTCGAATACATACCTAAAATTCTGAAAAAAAAGAATTTTTACTTTACGTATTCGAGTAACGTCGTCACTAGATAAAGCAGAAAATACTATTCAGAATATCTAGTATAAATCCAGAATTTCTGAATACAGAAAGAAATTCATGAAATGTACTATTGTGATTCAAATGGGTTAAGAACCCCAGGACCATAATTTTGAATCGCCAAAGTGATTGCTTAACACTTTGCCGTTCGGAGTAACTTAATTTTTACCCTTAAATGCTACATAGGCACCAGAATTTTGGAAAGAAAAATACCCTTTTATTAAGTACATGAAGAAAAGATTTTACTTATTTTCGAATAAATTTGTCTCTAAATTCTGGTGTCAATCAATCATTTCAATTTTACGATTAGGAGTATTTTTAGGAGACATACGGACGGCAAAATGTATTTTAGGTTAGTTGTATAATAATCACGCTAAAACAAAAGGAAAAAAAATCTAACTGACCAATTTTGTTTGACGGTGTACAGTTTTTAAAATCGTAATAGATGATTTTTTTTATTAGGTTTTTGTTCATCTCACGAAACCCTATAACTCCCGCTCCGTTGTCTGTCCGTCACAGAGCCATTCTCAGAAACTATGCAACTTACAGATTTGAAACTTTGTGTATATCTAGCTGAATATCAGCTATGAAGCTCAAAATATTAAAATTTGAAAAAATCGGATTACTTTAGCAAATAGAGATAAAAAAAACAAAATTTTAACAGCCTTTTCCAATCAAATTTAAACATTTCTCGATAAAGCAGTTGCCAAAAATTAAAAATCCACAATGAAATTCTTTCTACAATAATTAATTTTCTACTGAACGATTTCCACGTGAAAAATAAAAATGAAATAAAAAGTTTCACCAATTGAAAAAAATATTAATATGAAATAAAAATGATTGACGTCATAGTGGTAATAAAACGGAAATTTTCAAAGATTTCTCAATAATACAAGGAGTGTGAATATGTGTATGTACACACAGCAGATAATTATCACGTTATTAGAGAATTAAAAAACAAAAATATGACGTCATATTAGAAGCTTAACGAATTTTTCAAATGTTTGAGAATAATACAAAGCGAGTATCAGTATTAGTAATAGAGATTAGTAAATATATGAGTTTGAGAAATATATTGAATCATGATAAAAACCAGATTATGGAAATATTCGGATATTTTAACATTTTGAAGGTGTACAACATGTTTAATTTTGAAATTATTTTTTTAAATATCGCATTTAGTCCGCATGACAGATATTATTGTGACAGAATATAAAATATGCGAATATTTCTATAATCGGATTTTTATCACGATTCAATATGTTTCTCAAACTCATATATTTACTATTCTCTATTATTTATATTGATACTCGCTTTGTATTATTCTCAAACATTTGAAAAATTAGTTAAACTTCCTATATGACGTCAGATTTTCTTTTTAAATCACGTGATATTAATCTGCTTTTTCCACTTACACATACTCATACTCCTTGTATTATTGAGAAATCTTAGACATTTTCCATTTTAATACGTCTATGACGTCAATCAATTTCATTTCATATTTATCTTTTTTTCAATTGGTGAAACCTTTTATTTCATTTTCATTTTTCACGTGAAAATCGTCTGATAGAAAATTAATTATTTTAGAAAGAATTTTATTGTGGATTTTAAATCTTTGGCATCTGCTCTAACGAAAAATGTTTCAATTTAATAGGAAAAGGCTGTTAGAATTTTGTTTTCTTTATCTCTAGTTATTAAAATAATACGAATTTTTCAAATTTTAATATTTTGAGCTTTTCACAGCTGCTATTCAGATTTATACACAAAGTTTCAACTCTGTAAGTTACATACTTTTTGAGAATGGTTCTGTGACGGACAGACAACGGAGCGGGGGTAATAGGGTTTCGTGAGATGAACGAAACATAAAAATAAATCACGTTTAAAAAAATTAAAGGACATTTTGTTATACAAGATATTTTATATCAGATGTCACTAAATGAAGCGAATATTTCTATTCAGGAATATCATTATCCAAAATACGATAACATAGATGCCAACCTCTCATTAATATTCCGTAATATGTGGGTTAATTTGACCCAGGTTTAACATGTTTCGCACCAGAAATTTTTTTAAAAATTAAATTAATTAAATTCCACGTAGAAACCTGAAATTGAATAAACAAAGATTCATCCAATAATTTTTCTGGTTTGAATCGTTGTTAAACTGGGTCAAATTAACCCGCATATTACGGAATATTAATGAGAGGCTGGCGATAAACCAGCCAGATATGTATATGAAGAATGTAGATTTTTCGAACCCTGATATGCTGACTATACTTGACCTGTTAACAAAGCGGTACTTTTATGTTATCCGTGTGCAAATTTCGCCAATTGATTTTTTTTCTCGTCAGTAGCAACTTTTATTTTTTGCGTGTGGAAATCACGAAAAATAGTTTGATGTTGAAACAAAATGGTTTGGTTTAAGGGATATTAATTCCGATGCTTTTTATTTTTATTGTTATACTTTTTTTGTATGTTAAATGAAATGAGTTAAATGTCTGTTCTTAAATATATGTGTCTTAAAGGAAATGAGGGAAACGTTTTACAGAGCTGCCGAGTCACCGGCTTTTTGGATACCAGTGTTTTAGTACAGAAAATGTTATCTTATTTAATCGGAGCATTTCTGCAATTTAAAGTTCATTATTTTCTCTAAAAAAATACTTGTATGCAAAATGCCTGATACTTGGCAACTGTAGTTTTAACTTTTAAATGGAATAAATGCAATATTAATGTTGGCGAATCAGAAAATATATTTAACAAAATGTTTCGAGGTTCGATGTGGTTTTTAATTCGCTTCATTATTCAATGGAATTTCTGTTAAAAAACTCATGCAGTTGGCAGCTGTGATACTATGATGTAAATATGACATTTTTTCAGAAGTCGGAAATTTCATTCAATTTTAATTCATAAATATAAAATCCTTTTAAATAAAATCGTCAAAACAAAGTCATTTTTGTATAAGTTCACCTGAATGACGTCATTTTCACTTGCTCCGAAATTAGAAGCCAAATCTTGGAAGAACGAAAAGCGTTTGACAAACAAAGTTATAGCAAATTTTTATTGGAAAAGTTTTTCACTTAAATTTAAAATATAATTTATTCTTTTAAATATTGTATTTAATCAAATTAATATTATAATCGCCTACTAAATTTACAATAAAGTTAGATTTCATTCCACCCCCCCCCCCTCAAAGAATTGTATGATCTCGTACAATTGTAAAACAACACATCGGGTAGCCGCACAGCTAGCAAATTATACATTTTTTAAATTGTCTGACTCTGCTTTATTTTCATAAGCGCATATTTGGAAAATTAATAAATTCGAACCATTTTACGTCTTTTGTATGCTTTTCATACTTTTGTACTTACTGATTTAAAAAAAATAATAATACGTATATATAAATAATACGTGTATTAAAAATAATCTAAATAAATAATTAACAATAATAAATTATTTAAGATCTTTTCAACGGTGCGAATCTCCCTCACAAACACATTTTATATCCATACGCGCAAAGTTTTCAATCATTCTATTCACGCATATTTGGAAAATTAATAAATTTAAACCATTTTACGTCTTTTGTGTATTTTTCATACTTTTGTACTTACTGATTTCAAAATAAATAAAACGTACATATAAAATAAGATAAATAATCTAGATAAATAAATTACAATAATACATTATTTATGATCTTTTCAACGGTGCGAAATTCCCTCACAAACACATTTTATATCCCATATGCGTAAAGTTTTCAATCATTCTCTTATTGATTATCATACTTATAAAATATTTTTTATTTTCTACAAATGCCATGTATCTCATTATGCTCGACCGCTAACTGATGTATGCCTTTCGATGATAATAGCTGTAACATTCGGAATCATGGGGTTCAAAAGAACTTAATTTTTGTAATGCATTTGTCGCTCTCTGTATTTTTTGGAATTAATTATTTCTTAAAAAACCATTTTCACCAGAATAATTAAATTATTTTTCATGTATATAATTTTTCAATCTGAAAAAAGTAATTAATTTTAGTAATTAATCTTAACAGAGTTTTCAAGGCATAAAAAAGCTGGTTGTTAACCAGCTTTGGTGAAACCTAATGTTGTGTTTTAGTAGAATATGTCTAAGTTATTGGCTGCATCTGACTTCGTATGCAGTGTAATATTACTAACTATTGTTTTTAAAGTTACAATATTTGACTTTTTTTAATTTAGAAATTACGAAGATTAATTGTAATAATTAGTACTTCATGTAATCGTGATATGTCTATCATTAAAATTACTATTCCGAATTTCTGAACTTAAAAAAAGTTTCTCTCTAGGGTTTATGGAAGAATGTCTTGCAACTTTTGAATTTTTTACAAAAATAAATGCGTTTAAAATTATTGAACATATCAGACAGAAAATTATTAACACCTGTTATTCAAGTCGTTGGGTCCCTGGAACCCCTATTTGTATCTATCTACGTAATAAAACAAAAGGTTGTCCGTGAGTTGCGCGCAAATCCTATTGACGGTGACAACGACCTCTCCAACAAATTTCTGTTTTCTGCATATTATAAAGTTATAAACACGCCACAATTTCAATTTTTACACTATTGAATAGAAACAAAATTCAGTTTCATATGCAATTTGTTAACGACCTAAATTTAATGATTTTTTAAAAATCTTTTAAAAAGACAAAAAATTAAACTTGAATATTTTTAAATATATGTGCCACCAAATTACGAAATATTTACTCATTTGCACTTAAAAAAATTTAAATAATTAATTATTTGTTTGTTTCCGTGCAAATTTCCGTAACGAAATTGCTAAATGAAATTCAAACTTGACAAATAAATAAATATAATTCGAATTTAACTGCGGGATTGAACGCTGAAATAATCAGAATCACGAAGGTTGCAATAAATAATAACATTTACCGAGATTGATCGCTGGCATACCGCTAATACGAAAGTATCGAAAATGCTTTTTGGTGTAACTCGTGGGCAATGTAAGAAAATATACTAAATGTATAGAAGCTATTAAATTATTTAATTAAAAACGATTTTCCCTAAATTCCTGTACACCGTGCTATATACCGGGCAGCTTTAACCCGGGTAGCTGAGATTGGATTGCTTGCTATTTTAGAATGTGCAAAAAAGGGATGACGAAATTTACTTTTTGGGACTAATAACATAATACTGTGTTGTTTCAACTTCGACATGCAACGTATTTTTTGCATTTCTGCTTCGAAGGGGACTAAAAATCCTTAAATATTCCAAATATTTAGGCGTAGATTTTCTAATTCTGATTTACTTTTAAACGCACAGTTGGGATTTTGGAAATTTGAACGATTTTATGTCCTTTGTGTATTTAAGAGTGTTCATAATTTTGTATTTACTGATAATAAAATATGTAATAACTATAAAAATAAAACTATAAATTATTTATAATATTAAATAACTCCTGTATAACTGATGAGTGCGAATATCTCTTACACATTTCTATACCGATGCGATTCCGAACGATTTTCTTCCATATGATAAAGAGTCAAAGACAATTATTAATTTTTCTACAAATGCGATATATCAGATCGATGCTAACTGAGCAGTACTTTTCCATGACTCTAAGATTTATATTCGGAATCACGAGCTTTAAAACAAGAATTTAGACAGCATTTTGTGTAAGAGGCTGTATTTCTTCCGATGAAAATTTAGTCACCAGGGAACACTGTAACCAGAATTAATACAATGTTCTTGTATTATGTAATTTTACAATCTGTATAGATTAATGTTTTAAAGGTCTGATGAATGTCTTTCTATCAAGGAAAGAAGCTGGTTAACATCCAGCTTTGCGGAAACATGTGATTTCCGTTTGAGCGGAGGTGTTTAAAACGTTGACATTGTCTTACCGTACGTACACTGTGCTGATATAAACTGTAGTCGTCAGGTTTGTAATTTTAGCCTTTTTTTTTAATTTTGAAATTCCGAATACTATTTGTTTCTTTACATAATCATGAAATGTATGTCATTACACAAAGGAAAAATTATTAATTGAAATTTCTAAAATATAAAAAAGCCAACAGTTCTTTAAAATTGTCATATAAATTTTGAATTATTTTCTAATAGAAATACTTAACCTTCTTACCATAAATGGTTCAAATTCGAATCGACCCGTTTGTATAATTTATTTCATTCGATTTGAACCAGAAATTTTTTTGTAAAGTAAGTTAAATAAAAGCCACATTTAACTAAATTAAATGAATATGTTGAATAGCTTAAAAATAAATTCTGATGTGAAATGTTTTTGATGGTTCTTCGTCTATAGATACCTTGAGCGTCCATCAACGTCCCCGATGACCGCCCGAAAAGTAAAGTTTGTGTGTAACAGAAAAATGCGTTTTTTCTTAAAAACTATGTTACATAGGAATGTCACTATAGTTTTCCTGCTAGGTTTAAGTAATTTCCTACAACAACTAATTTGTTTATAATTTTAGTTTCAGTAGATTCGAAAATAGAAGGGGGGGGGGGGGCGGGTCATGTATTTGCGATGCATTTTAGACGATATCTGTGAAAATAAAAAACGTAAAATTAATTTTTTTTTTTTTTTGAGTTCGATATTACTAGGTATTTCACACGATACCCCACATGAAATAAAAATGAGTCTTATTTTCCAAGTAACTTAATTAGCCCCCTAAATTTTTCCGAAACATATTTGTGAATGGTTAATAATCTGTAAAATATGTGGGTAAAAAGGCTTTATAACTTTCCCTAGTTTGAACTTTCCACGTCCCACAGCTGACGAGAAAAGAGCTCTGACAGACGGACAGACAGACACAGGAGTGATTTTATAATGGTTCCGTTTTAACTTTTTAAGTACGGAACTCTAAAAATGCTAATTGGAGGCCTATCCTATGAGACAACGCTACTAGTCTGGCTTGGATGCATGTGACTAGGCGACGGAGTGAGGACAACGCGGCAAAATATCTAAAAGGGAATTTTTTATTTTACCGCCGTTACTAGCGTTTTTCTGTTTTTTGATAGTTGAAAAATTTAAAAGTGTGAATTGCTTGAATTTTTCCGAAAACAGTTTTTTGCGCTCGTCTAAAAGTGGACTTCATTACACTTTTGAAAATTTTCAAATTTTAGCCGATTTTTTGTTTCTTTTCGATTACCTCTATTTTCAAAGATAAAATGTTGAAACTTTGTGGATATTTACCTCATATATAGAGGACAGGAAACCACAAGTAACCCGTTCAAATATTGCAGTGCTATATGGAGAATTAAGGAATACAATATACCTATTTTAAAATCGCGAGTAAAACTGACTATCGATGTTTTCGAAAACCAGCTCCATTAGCCTCCGACTTGACTTTGCAATTTTTCTCATCTACATACATTCAAGAAACAGCTATATTTATTTCAGCTATAATTATCTGCTCTTGTATCTTTCTTACTTCCTTTTGTCATTCGTCCATTTTATTAAAGACCCATAATTATCTCAAGAATGATTAGACGTATCAGTTTTTCACTGGTCTAACTCGATTCCTCACACGAAAATACGTACGAATCATCTTTAACAAGCTTAAAGCATACAATGTTTTGTGTTTTATAAACTTTTTAATTACTGACCCATTTATGTAGGAGAAGGTGGCCTAAAATGATCCTCACGGGCAAAACCATCCACATATATTTTCTTCTGACAGGTCGCGCTATCTGCAGGGTAACACCTAAACTAGTTGTGAAAAGTAAAGAAGAAGCAATGGCGGTATTCCAGCGATCGCAGTATAGCGCGTCTAAATAGAATTCTTTGAAAAATTCGTTTTTATAACATCTTTCATAAGATAGTCACTAACTTTCATATTTATTTAGATTACAAACTTTCATGTAGAGAAATATGACTTGGTTTACTTAATGGAGTATGTTTTTAGAAGTGAATTACAATTATGTATTGTCATAATTACTTTTATATCCTTTATTTTACCGATAAAAAAACAATTTAGAATTATTTTAAAATGAAGGATCATTTTGCCCTTGGGTGAGGGTAAAATGATCCTCTGGACACTTTTTAAAAAATCTGTTTTTTTCATTACTCAATTTGGGTTGAAAATATTATTAAAATATATTTGTAATGCAAAATATTGTGTAAAACATACTAGCAAAGGGCCAAAATTTTATTTAAAAAGTTATGTTATTTTACACAAATTTTTCCCTTAAGGGGATCATTTTAGGCCCTTTTCCCCTACATTATTCAACATAGTCATTCCTTTTTAATACTGAACATATCGAAAATTGTACTGCAGTTTTATAAAACTACATCGCACTACAACTTTATTTGAAATACTTAACTCTTTTAAGCAACTTATTTTTGTGAGATTTGCATTTTATTTATTTAAGGAAGAAATGTCTAGTTCATTTCGAAATATTTTAGTTTAGGACATTTCAAATGGCACCGATTTTTAGCTCACAGGCTATCAAAGCCTGAGAGCTAATGTGCCCCCCCTTCTGTATGTATGTATGTATGTATGTACGTATGTATGTACGTATGTATGTACGTATGTATGTACGTAACGCGATAACCTTTGATAGAAATAACCTTTTTGCTTCAAATTTTGTTTTTAGGTTCATTGTGATAAGGCGCTTCCCTGATTAGTTTTGGGGATTCATTGGTTAAGTATAAAGGGGGAAACGGTGGGCTAACACCCCCTCAAATTAGATAAATGGGGTTTTCATGCAGAATTATCCGATTTTCTTCAAATTCTGTATATAAGTTAATTGTGATAAGGCGCTTCCCTGATTAGTTTTCGGGGTCCACTGGTTAAGTATAAAGAGGGGAAACGGGGAGCTAAGCCCCCTCAATTTAGATAAATGGGTTTTTCATGCACAATATTCTGATTTCCTTTAAATTTTGTATATAGGTTCATTGTGGAAAGGAACTTTCCTGATTAGTTTTGGAAGTACACTTGTTAAGTATAAAGAGGGGAAATGGGGGGCTAACCCCCCCTCAATTTAGATAAATAGGGTTTTCATGCAGAATTATCCGATTTTCTTCAAATTTTGTATACAGGTTTATTGTGTAAGGCGCTTCTCTGATTAGTTTGTGGGGTTCATGGGTTAAGTATAAAGGGGGAAACGGGAGTAACCCCCCCCCCCTTAATTTAGATAAATGTGTTTTTCATGCAGAATTTTCTGATTTCCCTTAAATTTTTTATATTGCTTCATTGTAGTAAGGAGCTTTCCTGATTAGTTTTGGGGTTCGATTGGTTAAGTATAAAGAGGGGAAACGGGGGGCTAACCCCCTTAAATTAGGTAAATGGATTTTTCATGCAGAATTATCCGATTTTCTTCTAATTTTGCATATAGGTTCATTGTGGTATGGCACTTCCTGATTAGTTTTGGGGGTGCATTGGTTAAGTAAAAATAGGGACACGGTGGTCTAATCCCCCTTAATTTAGATAAATGGATTTTTCAAGCAGAATTATTCGATTTGCTTCAAATTTTGTATATATGTTCATTGTAATAAGGCGCTTCCCTGAATAGTTTTGGGGGTCTTTTGCTTAATTATAAGGGGGGGGGATGATCCTCCTTAATATATTGTCGATTTTTTTTTCGAGGGGTTTATTTCAAATTCTTTGAAATAAGAGTATAATATACAATTAGTGTGAATAGCCTGTGAGCTCAATGCCCTCAGTTTAACTGGGCAGTTTTCTTTTTATTGGTATATTTAGTGATAAAGACTTTTTAATCAGTTTAAGCCAATTTTTGTGATATAATGGAATAATATTATAAATTGTACAAGTTTCGAGACGAAGTTCAGGTCTTTCGTACAGATATTTGTTTAGAGCCTCAATTCTAGCTTTTCATATCCTTTGAACTTAGTAGTCATAGTTCATCGAAGGTGTCAAATGTGCGCAGAAAATGGTTATAACCCAATACCTACGGCTCTTATTCACCAGTGGATGGCTCCATTGGATTCATCAAATTAAATTACATAAGAATAAGCACTGAAACATATCATAAGGAAATATATTTTAGTGCCTTGAAATAATCAAGAATTAAACTATCAAATATCTATAGAAATGTAGTTATAACTCGTAAACAATGTGTCGTGTCAATTTGCGGTCTCATTAGATTCCCCTTAAAAATATATGCATTGGAAAGAGTGGTCTGAAATTTTTCCTAAATTATGGGGTGAATTTCAAAAATTTTGCAGCAGAGTTTATGTTCTAAGGCAATTTTTGGGATGCAGCTGTCGGTGAAATGCTGACTAAAATGTATCCAAATTACGAAAAAAACAACAACTAAATTTGTGAATAAGGTTCGTATATACTCCTTAAAATTTCCAATAAGTCTTACACCACTATATCATATTAGAAAATTTCAATTTAATGTTTAAATCGCAGAGTTTGGTAACGTATTTCTGAAATTAAATAAAACAACAAATTCTGTAAAAAATTGTGGTAAGACAGTACGCATTGTGTTTCGAAGGCTCTGTAAAATATTAACACCTGTCATTTTCACGCATTTATATGTGAATATTAGGTTGTGAATGTTTCAAAATGTTTCACGTTGTTGAAGTTTTCAAGAAAAATATAACGAATACGTATATTAATCAGGTTTCATATAAAATATGAATTGTTACGTATGAATTTTTTTAATAGAAATCGTTTCTAGAAGCTTTAATTATGCAATCCCAAAATTACATCTCATTCCGCCTAATAGTTTTGAGTTATACTCAAACAACTATCTATATTGAAATGTGTTTTATAACAATTATTTTTTTTTTTAATATTAGTTTTTAATAATTCCAAACTTTCATGCTAGATAATTCCATAAATTACTAAACCAAATTACATCTCGTTTGGTATGCGAAACTAACAATTTAACGATGGATCCAAATTAGTTTTTAAGAATTTATGCACTGAAAAAAAATGTTGATTTTACAGTATAATACTGACACCCCAACTGCCAATATTATACTGTAAAATTAACAGTAATAAACAGTAAAATAAGTCTTGCATGCGCAGTATCGTATTACTGCTTATTTTACTGTTTATTACTGTTAATTTTACGGTATAATACTGGCAGTTTGGGTGATAGTATTATACTGTAAAATCAACATTTTTTTTTTTTTTTTTTTTGCCGTTTGAATGTGGATGTCACCCTAACCAAAATGTAAATATAGCATTCATTTGCAGACGTTATTACAAATCAAATGCCACCTGTCATATTTCTGCACGATGATTTGCAACACAGTTAGTAACGGTGTATATTTTTATTTATTTATTAATTTTGTTTGATTTAATTTTTATTTATTTATTTATTTTTACACGGACTGCACAGTTTTCTAAGAAAATATTAAAAATAACTTCTGAAAATTCTTCATGAAATGAAATCGATATAAAGAATTACTGACACATTTAGAATAATTCTAGAAATATATATTCCAATGTAGCTTTTATGACGCTAAAATTACATTCATAATTCTAAATAGTTTAAAAGAAAAATATTAGTTATACATGTAAGTGAAGCTTCAACGGTCTAACTTTAGAAAATTATAGAAAGATGGATCTAAAATTCTTAAAAAAGCATTTTTAGAAAAACTGACAAAAAATTACATACACATGTATAGTTTTTTCTCCTTAGAACTTAAAGGCTCTGTTTTAGGAGTGTGGGTAATGTGAAACTATATAAATTAAGGGCTCCCGCTGGTCCACTTTTTGAATACCATTACTTCTGAAGAAAATATTTTGTATCGTGTTTTTACAGCATTTGCAACGAAAATAACCTTCCAGTTATATTTCTATAAAATGTCCCAGAAAAATATAACAAGAACGAAAAATCATGCGTCAAGCATAGATTATATAGCACTTTCCAACGCTTCCAAAATAATTTTACAAATCATACCGTTTAATAAGCTAAAAGCTAACATCTAAGTAAACAATTTAGAAAACGCATAACATATTTAAAAACATAATTTCAGGAATTTCCAACATATACAATATTCGGAAAAATATCCGAATACTTTTATTCAGCCCTGTATAGCATCTATAGATTTGTATATATACTACATAGGATGATAATTTTAGTTCAGTTAGGAAACGCGTAGCACAGTTTAAAATTCTCCGTCTGGAGTTTGTCAATAAACAGAAATGTGTTCGCGAACTTTTGTGCTGCCCTGTATAGGATCTACAGAATTTATACACACCACGTAATATACAAAAAGCGAGTTAAAATTAAAATCGCGTTCAATAACTTAAAACGCACTTCCAGGAATTATTGTTAACAGACAGTAGAGAATTCTTTTGCGTGTCCCTGTAAATGAACGATGACTGCTATACACACAATATTCCGTAGTAAGTCTCTTGTAATGCACCTTAGTGATCTATATAAATTTCAATGCGTTTAAAATAGTGAAACACTATTTAAATAAACCGCAGACGATTTTTCTCCATAGACGTAATGTAACGGAATTATTTTTACTGTCCCTGTAAAGTAACTATAAGTGCTATGCACACCCTGTTCCATATTAAGCTTCTTCTAATGCACCTTAGTAATATATGTAAATTACAATGCGCTTAAAATAGTGAAACATTATTTAAATAAACCGCAAATGATTTTTCCCCATAGACCGCAATGTAACGGAATTCTTTTGAGTGTCCCTGTAAAAAAACTATAAGTGCTACACACTTCCGTTGAAATAGGCAACATGCTATAGATAACGACAATAACATATAAAAATTGCAGAGCAATCCGAGCATATTTACGGGAGTTAGAGCACGGACAGACGGCCAGACAAACCGAAGTCATAAGCACTTTTCAACTAGGTTGGAAAGTGCTAAAAAGAAGAATTTTCTCAAAAAAGGTGATATTTAGACAGCTGACCAAGCGGTAAACCTGTAAATCAGTTTTCTCCAACTGCAACTTATTATATCGCATGATTTCTGTAAAAAAATAGAAGGTTAGAAAAATAATTAATGCAATATGCAATATTATTAAATATTATTAAATAATGTGAAGATTACTCTTCGGAAATAACGGTACCCCATTGTCCAAATTGGCTGTACTGATATAAATTATATATCTTAGAATTGTCTCAGTCCGCTTAAATTTTAATCGCATAGTTGGAAATTCGTCAATTTGAACTAATTTATGTCCTTCGTGCCCTTAATACTTCTCAAAATTTTGTAATTACGGATAATGAAATAAATATTATGAAATAATATTATAAAATAAAATTATAAATAAACAAAATAAATTATTTATAATAATAAATAATCATTGTTTTACTCAAAAGGGCGAATCTCCCTCACATCTTTTTCAGACAAATTTTCATGCCCGAGGTGAACCTTATCTATTCTTTTTCAGATGATAAAGATTCTAAAAATCTTTTTAATTTTTGTAACAATGTGATAGATCGGTTTATAATCTATGCTAACTCATCAGTACTTTTACATGACTCTAACTGTTATATTTGGCATCACGAGATTTAAACAAGAAATTTTTGCAATATGCTGTGTTTTTATCCGCTGAAATATTAGTCACCAAATAACATTTTCACTAGAATTTATAAAAAGTTCTGGAATTATGTAATTTTACAATCAGAGTTGTATTCTGCGATAATGGAGAAGGAGTTTTCTAATCCTCAAGTAAAAAAGCTGGCTCTCAGCCAGCTTTGTTAAAATATCGGAGTTCTATTTGATCGGCGATGTTCAAACTGTCCACCTCGTTGAGCCACACATACGCTCTTGTAATGTTAACTTTAGTCGCCATTTTAGCCCCTTTTTAATTCTGGATAATAATTTTTTTATGGAATTATGACAAGTGTCTGTCATTATATAAAAAAAGAAATTTCTATTAAAAAAAGGCCAGTTTGCGAAAACATTAGTAGTTGTTAAGAAAAAATGTCATATAAGATTTGAATTATTTTCTGATGAAAATACTTAGAGCAGAATATTATTAATATCCGTTATCCGCAGCGTTTTGTATCAGGGAATGCAATCTGTATACTTCACAATGGACAAAAAAATTATGATGCGACTTACGGGTGTAAGAATAATATATAATACTGTGTTGGTTCAACTTTGGCATAGAATAGACATCCCAGAATGAACATTAAGCATCGTTAACATGTAAAAAATATTTAGGCGTAGTTCAATCAAGTTTTTTAACAATACTGTGAGGTAGTTTGTGAGTTCTCATTTCAGCACTTGAAAGGACCACGCACAAATTACATGGAAATGTGACCCCGGTTGAATTGACTTAATAACCTCATTTTAATAATTAGGGTACAATTTGTGCGAGTTATGAAATATGAACAATTTTTTTCTTAATCGTGTCACATCAAAATCCAATTATATCTGAGTGTAAATTATCAGAAATAAAAATTTCGAAAAATACATATGTAATATATATATATATATACAGTCAAACCTCGTTAACATGAACACGCTTAACGTGAATTACTTTTAACATGAATTGTTTTCATAGTCCCCTATAAAAGCGAGTACAAAAATTTGATACTGATAACATGAATTACTGTTAACATGAACAAAATTTTGATTCCCGTTGAGGTTCATGTTAACGAGGTTCGACTGTATATATATACAGGGTGTTCCGTTAAAGGGGTCCAATATTAATAGGGGTAATAGAGGAGATCACACGGAGCATAAATCAGTATATAATGCCTGGTCGGATCTCAATAATTTTCAAGTTACAGCAAATAGAATGAAAAATCGGAAATTTGTAAAAAAACCCTCATTGCTAAACTATCGATAATGCTACATAAAAACGAAGCACATATTTAGAAAGAGCAGAAAAAATCCTACGAAATGACATAAGTTGTTTTAGAATATTGAGAATTAATGGCGAATTACAAGCTCTGAAACAGTGAAAAAATACAAAATCAAATATTTAGCAAAATAGTTAATTGTTAATTCCAAAAATGCAACTCTACCTACATCAAGGAAAATGTTATAAAATTTGGTCCATTCCGAAAGCTTTCGAAGAAGCTGACAATAAACCATATCAGTTTAATTGTAAGGGAGAAATCAAGCAGTTCCCTAGTTACAACTCTGTACTGTTGCACGCTCGGAAAGAGCGAAACTCCACCCATGACGATTGTAAACACCCCGTTTTAATATCTTTCAATTATACATTTCTGATCAACCTCTATCAATACCCTTTCATTATTCAGTCTGGTCAAGTGAATGACATATTGTGCAGCTCTCGCCTTGTCTCAAAGCAAACTCCGTGACTGCTGCGTTTCCTCCATGAACTTTCAGGATGATGAAGAAGAAGTACTTTTTATGCAAAGTTTCTACGTGTATAGGAAGAAAAGTGTAATAAAACAGCAGTCATCAGTGGGCGTTATGTTAAAGGGAGGCTGTTGTAAGTGGGATTGTAGTAAGTTGATGTATAATAATTATGCCGGAATACTCTAACGAAGAATATGCGGACATGCATCTGATGTACGGGCAAGCTCATGGAAATGCATGTCTAGCACAGCGCATGTACCGTGAGCAATTTCCAAGGAGACGTTGCCCAAGTTCGAAACTCTTCATAAAAATCGATAGACGATTACGGGAGACTGGATCGTTTAATACAGCAAGCATTGATGCAGGGAAACCTCGACATGTACGAACACCTGCAATGGAAGAAGATGTACTGAATATTTTTAAAGATAACCCCTCCACGAGTACACGAGCTGCTGCGTCTGAAGTCGGTGTTTCTCACCAAAGTGTGTGGCGTGTTCTGCGTGCAGAAAACATGCACCCCTTTCATGTGCAGCGGGTACAACTGTTATCAGTAACAGATTGTGCTCAGCGGACAGAATTCGTACGCTGGTTGCTTAATGTAACAGAAAATAATCCACAATTTCTGGAAAATATTTTATTTACTAATGAAGCAACATTTACGAGAGAGGGCGTGGTAAACACTCACAATATGCACACATGGTCATATACAAATCCGCACACTGTTTTCCCGTCGAACGCACAACAAAAGTTCAGTGTGAACATATGGGCAGGTGTCCTCGGCGATTATCTCATAGGACCATATTTACTCCCAGATGTACTCAATGGCAGTACGTACTTGGTTTTCCTACGGGATATCTTACCGCAGTTACTGCAAAATGTGCCAGCAACATTGCGCCACAATATGTGGTTTATGCACGATGGCGCACCGGCACATTTTTTCATAGGTGTTCGCAATCACCTCAATTCAACATATCCTGGGAAATGGATTGGACGCAGTGGACCTGTTGCTTTGCCTGCACGCTCTCCAGACCTCAATCCGTTAGACTTTTTTGTTTGGGGACACCTTAAATCGCTGGTGTATGAAACGCCTGTGGATACACCGGAGGATTTACTAGCGCGAATCGTTGTCGCTGCAGGAGACATTCCCAACTCCGTCGGAGTTTTTCGGCGTGTTCGCCAATCTTTACGACGTCGCTGTCGGCTGTGCGATTCTGTTAATGGGCGCAACTTCGAACACCTATTATAATAATGTCCGTTCGTCTGCCTTCCGACATTGAACTGTGCAGCGCAGGCCAGAAGACTATGCTTCACATATGTCATAAAGTACGTGGAATGTAATTCTTTATTTGTCATTTTTCTTTTATTTTCAACACTTTTTGGCACAGTATTTTGTAAGTCACAGACTGTGGTGTACTCAAATTGTAAATTACAAAGTTTGTATGAATTAATTTAAAATTTAGTGTCTTTTTTAAATTTATAATTAATAAAATTATTATGCTATTTGTTATTATTATTTCCTATCATAAATTATGATGCACATATACATACAATAATTGTCCATGTAAAACATTTACTGAAACTTCTTGCATAGTTACAAATCGCAATATTTTTAATTATTTCCGAATTTTCACCACCAGTTTAATTTTAAGGAATTTAACTTAAGCTTTATATCAATAAAAGACCACTTTAAAATGTAGACTATTATTGTAAAGTTATTTTGGTTCATTCAACTCTTGAATAATTAAAAATGTTGCATCTCAGAAGAAGCATGATCGAAAATGTATAGTTGAGAGTAATTAAAATGGCGGTATTTCCAATCGTGATGGGCGGAGTTTAACCTTTGCTAGTGTCAAAGAAAGCGGAGTTGTAATTAAGAAACTGATTAATTTCTCTCACACAATTAAACCGATATGGTTCATTGTAAGCTTTTTCGAAAGTTTTCGGAATGGACCAAATTTTACTACATTTTCCTTGTTGTAGCTAGAGTTGTCATTTTGGAATTAACGATTAACTATTTTGATGTATATTGGATTTCGTACTTTTTTCACTGTTTCAGGGCTTGTAACTCGTCAATAAATATTGCTATTTTAATACAATTGATGTCATTTTGTAGGTTTTTTTCTGCTCTTTCAAAATATGTGCTTCGTTTTTATGTAGCATTATCGATAGTTTAGCAATGAGGGTTCTTTTACAATTTTCCGAATTTTCATTCTATTTGCTGTAACTTGAAAACTATTGAGATCCGACCAGGCTTTATATACTGATTTATGCGCCATGTGATCTCCTCTATTACCCCTATTAATATTGGACCCCTTTAACGGAACACCCTGTATATATATCTTGAACTACTTAGAATCTATTAACCCCTTGGGGACGAGTGACAGGTATACGTGATTATTCCCACCAGTTAATTTTTATTGTAAGCTTTGCCCTATTTAATGACAATATTTCTGCGATTCAATTAGGCAAAAATGTCAGAAAAACCTGTGGTAAAACCGGTGGTAAAAGAATAAAAATTATGTAAAGGACGCTCGTCGCGAAGGGGTTTAATGTCACTCTGCTTCATGCATCAATAACATTAGTACAAATTATGACATAAAAAATATAACATTATAATTAAATAAGGATGTAAAATTATTGTCATTACGAAAGTGAAAAACGATATCACAGCGGTAATTAATAATGACATATTAAGGAAAAACACTTCGAATATGTACTTAAATATATGAAAGGCAATTCATAATATTTTCTCATCAATTTATTTGAATTTACTAAGACATATAGGTTGCAAAGTTAGAAAAACACAATTCTAAAGAAAAAATATATGTACTAATTAAATGTATGCTACACTGACAATTTGTAAACTGAAACAGAAAAAAAAGATATTTAAAGGAAGATCTTCTTTTGTGTCAGAATTTTCGAGTTTTTTTTTTTTTTTTTTTTTTTTTTTTTTTAAGTGTGTAGATCTTTGTCCTAAAGCGGTTTTGCGAAATTCTAATTCCTTACAATTTTTTTTGCTCGTTGAACGTAACATTATGGTGAAAATTTAAACCTGTTTTTCTCGAAACCATATTTTCGAAACTGTGTGGCAATTTTTCTCAAGAACTATTAGACCGATTTTCTTCTTAAAAAAAAAAAAAAAAAAAAAAAAAAAAAAAAAAAAAAAAAAAAATCGTAATTTTTTTTGCCGCAGCTTATACCACAGAAAAGTGTACTTGAAAATCACTTAGTACACTAAGTCTGTCTGTTGATAAAAGAATGAATCCACTGTCGCGTTTGTTTCACACTGTATGCTATGTAATTTTATTTTATTTGCTTACAACTTTTCAGGAAAAAAAAATATATTTTGAATATTTTATAATTTCTGTTATTAAAATTAATATTACACAACAAAACTTTGCGATGGTTAAACGTTAATAAATTTGCAAAAAGTGGGGGATAGGTTGGTCAAGTAGCCGCTACCGTTGATATGACGTCAGGGTTACTCGCAGACATGATTTTGCTTTCTAATATAAATATCATGTATTTTTCACAATAACCTCATGTTTTTTTATTTTTTTTATTTTTTGAAACACATTTTTTTAACAGTTTTCCTTCGAACTTTATAGAATAAAAGACAATGTTTTAATTTTTCAATCTGTCGAGTTTGTTTAACACTGTATGCTTTGTAATTTTATTTTATTTGCTTTCTACCTTTCAGGAAAAAATATTTTGAATATTTTATAATTTCTGTTGCTAAAATTAATATTACTCAACAAAGTTTGCGATGGTTAGACGTTAATAAATTTGCAAAAAGAGGGGGATAGATTGATCAAGTAGCCGCTAGTGTTGATATGACGTCAGGGTTACTCGCGGACATGGTTTCTTTATAATATGGATATCATGTACTTTTCATAATTACCTTATGATGCTTTTAATTTTTTTAAAATACGTTTTTTTGTGTCATACTGTAGAATGAAAAGTAAACTGAATCGTGCAGTAAAAATGAACAGGCACCCCAAATGTAGAAAGAAGAGGAAGGAAAATAAATCAGCAATTAGAGATTGTGCGTTGAAAAGGTTTAAAAACTATAACTTTCAAATTATATACAGACAACAGTGGGCAAAATATGTCTTGTAATATAAGAATAAAAAATTATTTGTTAATCCTAGCCACTCTTACAACAATCGCACAGTGGAAAATATACGGCATGGTGGGTACACTCCTTACAATTTCCAAGAAGCATGGATCAACATTTCAGATTAGAAAATGTCAATATAATATTGCAAAAGCAAATTTTGTAATCATCTTACTAAATTGTACAATTTTTAACATTTTATAAGCTTAGTTCAGACGAAAAATTCACTTAAAACTGTAGTTGAACCAGGGTTGCCAGTTTGACCTCCTTTTTAATTCAGTAATTCAGATTTTATAACAGAATAGTTTCTTTTTCTGCATTTAATGGCTGATTTTTCGGGATTACATAAAGTAAAAATTATTTCTGAATTTCTAGATCAAAAAAATATTTTAAGTGTCACCCCAGGGTAGAACCCTACGCAATCTTACATAGCCCACAGCGACTAATTGTTATTTCTTAAGCTATTTCGTAAATCAACTCTCTACCTCGATCGTTTTGAACAACGTAATAAAAACATACCAGACCTAACAGCATATTTTTTTTTATTTGAAATGTTCACATTACTAATTTTCTGGTTGGAATGTTATTTTCTTTACCTGCTACAATTCTGCAATAAGTATCAATATCAAACCATTATTATGAAAAACAATTACGAAAAAAAATTATACGTTGACTACTACAAATTAAAAATTATTAAAAGGAATTATTAAAAATTATTAAAAAGAAGATTATTTTTAAGTATCGGGCAGTTTTGTCCATTTGCAGTAAAATGGTCACCTTCAGTGGATTGTTTGTTCAAGCCCTGATTATCGCCGGAACAAACCTCATCCAGTAAATTTTAATAGAAATTTTTACCTTATTTAAACGCCTAATTCATGCATAGTTTCCGTCATGAATAATGAAAGAATTTCTATTATTTTTTATTGCTGGAAGTTGTTTCGTTGGTAATCAGGCTCTGGGTTTATTTCGTTTGCTGGGCACTACGGTCATGTTTTGTATACAAGAGCTAAACAGACCGAGACTTCTTAAAGTGGAATCCGACCCACTACAAACTGCTATGCCTGAGTGGGATTCGAACCCAGCATCTTTTAACCAGTACCCAGCGTCCTAACCACTAGACAACAAGAAATCAAGTCTTAGTTCAACTCCAGTTAATTGTACAATCCAATTAATCTGTAATGGATTATAGGTGGATTCTAATTACATTTTTAAGAATATAATTTAGATTAAATTGCAATGTGTTACAAGTTAATGTCAGTTATGTTTGTTTAGAATACAATTTGGTTAAAGTGTAATGTAATGCAACTAAATCTTAATTAAATTCTATAAAATGTATTTAAATTTAACTGCAATCTATTACGAGCTAATTCTAATTGCATTTTTATCAATTTCCAACAAAGTTGAAAAGTGCTTAAGAATTTAGTTTGTCTGTATATCAGTACTCTCATGCGCGTAAATATACTCGGATTTCCATGCAATTGATATATGTTTTTGAGGTTTACTGTGGTAGGATTGGTATAGAAAATGAAGTATGGTAGCATGTAATTTACAGAGCCACTCAAAATAATTCTTTTACAATACAGCATATTTGGAAAAATCTTTTGCGGTGTACTTTAATGATGTTACTGTATTTCAAACATATTGAATTACAGAGCACTTCTTTTCGAGCACTTGTCTACAGCAATCCCCACTCTCTCCAAAAACACCGTACTCTATCATATCTTTAACAAATATCAAATCCAGTAAACCTAACTTTAACTTTTTAATACCTCCTCTTGTACTTAAAAAAAATTTTACACCAACCAGAACACTTTTTTCGCAGGAAATTTTGTGGTCGAACACCTAACTCGAACTCAACTTCCATATCTTTATCTTTATTCACAACTTGTAAATTTTCAATGACATCGCAATCCAACATTAACTTTTCAACACCTCTCTTGTACTTTAAAAATATTTCCATCATCCAGACTTGAACTTTCTCGCAGGCAAATTTGTAGTAGAACATCTAACTTGAACCCAACTTTTATTTTATTATCTTAATTCACAGAACTCATAAATTTTCATTGACATTGCAAATCATAGTTGGTCTCTAACTTATTTTTCTCACTTTTATGCTTTTTTAGAAAACTTAGTCATTACAGCCCCTGTTGGACATAACCGTTTTTTGTCACTTATTGCATTTTATAAAACTTTTTTTTTCAATGTCTTTGCAATTTATTTTTGGTTCGTAACTTATTTTTATCATTTTTAAGCTTATTAGTGAAACTTAGCCGGATTTTTGTCATTTTTTGCACTTTTTTACGAAAACAAAATTTTTATTCTCGACCCCAAAAACTTGTCAAACACATAATTTTGTTAATCAAAATCCATTCTCTGCAATTTTTCTCTAAAATTCAAAAATTTTTTCATAGTACGGCACCTGCACATGGACGGTACTCGGGGACTTCATGCCGCCTTTGACGTCGGGTCCCTGGGAACCGGTGCAGGTGGGAACACCACTTCAAACATTTTCCTTCGCAATAATTCCCTAAAATACACATATAAAAATCACAAAACTCAGTTTTTTATACATTTCACAAACCGTACAATTACCTCCACTCAAAATAATAATTCTTTTCACTTTTTAAAAAATTTAACTTTTTCAAGCACAGCCCAAAATTTAAACTTCTTAAAATTTTTAACTTTCCACACATACGAATATCAAATAAACTGAGTTTCTAAACAAACACATTTTTCTTTTCTACTTTTCAAAAAATTTCAATCTTCACATGTAAATTTATTGAGTTATTACACGTTTTTCATCCAATATTTACACTCTTTCTTCCCCTCGTAAATCCGGCTAAGTCTCGTTCATCCTCACTATAATTCATGTTTTCTACTAGTTATGCTTGCTTCCCTATTCAATCGTGTATGTTCAGTTTCCCTTTTGCATCATTTTAATTTCTTCATATTTGTCGTTTTATTTTATCTACAAAAACAACTTTTCAAAAGTAAAAAAAAAAAAAAA
The DNA here is from genome assembly GCA_963931845.1 of Maratus michaelseni. NCBI lineage: Eukaryota > Metazoa > Arthropoda > Arachnida > Araneae > Salticidae > Maratus > Maratus michaelseni. The sequence continues at coordinate 193,114,300 of OZ007598.1, read as the reverse complement.
GTTGGGACTAAAAAATGGTATGATATCAAATTTCCAAGCTATTATATTACTTATTTAACTTTTTTCCATTAATTAAGTTATCATGTATATAAGTCGAGTGCCTACGTATATCTTAATAGAAATCGTTTTATCCTGTACTAAATATATCCTAACGAGTTTCTGGAAATTCATTTTTTTTTTTAAATTATGCATGATGGGCTTTGCGGCCATCTTTGCATATTATTCACAAAATTCTAAGCACCTAAATCTGTAGTTAAAATCCGAAGTTCAAAATTGTTATTTAAGCAAATATTTTAAGCGTTTCATTTATAGACTTGTATGCTCTGAAAATTGTGTCTTAAAATAATGATGACTTATCTTAAAGATTCATCTTATGATTTATTTTTTAGAGTAATTAATAATTTCAAACTAGTAAAAATCAATTTCTCAAAATATCAGTCTTATCTAATTTATCTGTCCGTAGTTAAAATCTGAAGTTCGAAATTGTTATAAACCTATTACATTGAAAATATATTACGCTTTTACTTTAGAAATTTGGGTGCTTAGAAAGATGGAAAGATGGCCGCCAAGCCCATCATGCATAATTTGAAAAAAAATTGAATTTTCAGAAACTCGTTAGAATATGTTTAGTACAGGATAAAACGATTTCTATTAACATATACGTAGGCACTCGACTTATATATATGATAACTTATTTAATGGAAAAAAGTTAAATAAGTAATATAATAGCTCGGAAATTTGATATCACACCATTTTTTAGCCACAACTTTTTTTTTTTACGCTTGTCTTTTTTTTGGAAAGAAATTTTAAATGCCGATAACTCTTAATGTATACATTTTAGAAGGTACATCTTCCCTCAAAAACTAATTTATTTTTAAAGATCTTTCTAAAAACGTAAATTATATATTTAAAATATTTTTAAAGCATAAACACTACGTCTGATTACTTTATTTACAATATTATAAGAACACGCATTTTATCAGACAATTAAATACACTAAACAAACATGAATGAAAAATTGACCTGGGACCTTATGCGTACCATGCTGACACCCTGCGACTGAGCCACACAGATCGATATCCTGGACTGGCAATTTCTCATACTTTTTCATGTTGGAAACAGTCATCTGCCACAGTTTGCAGTCATATTTAATTGTCTGATAAAATGTGTGTTCTTAGAATTAAAAAGTTTTATTTTTTTAAAATATCTTCAGAAGAAAATGGCTGACTTGCAGATGAAATTTGATGTAGTTATAACCTTTAACTGATTTGTGCAATTATAATACAGATGGTACATGGTCGTTGGCGGGTTTTATCTCTGTTTTGGCCTAATTTTTTAATCGCCAAGTTAATTAACAGTTTTTTGCTAATTAAGGATGGAAAATAATTTTTTTTTACACTGGATTTTATAAAAGCACATAGATTACGTAATTACTTCTCCAAAAATGCAATCCTTTTTTTATTCCGCCCAATATTATGGCCTTTAGGTTGTTTGAAAAAAAAAGTTTGACGAAGAAAAAAGTGATCATTTTAAGTAACTCGACGGTTTTTTTTAATCTACACTGCTCAAAACAATTAAAGGATATTGCAGTTTTAGTTGGATTTTGTATCTGGGAAACTTTTTAGCTGATTGATACATGGTCGACAGACATAGTAGGTTATATGAGAATAAATTACACATGTTTGGCAGAAAAAAATGCATTTTATTGCGCATTTGTGTACAAAAGGAAAAAAACACAATTTGTGCATATGAGAAAAAAAGAATAAGAAAAGGTGTTTTCTTCAACGAAAATCATTTTCAGTAGGGGGTATGGTTTCCACGGGCGGCCAGCAACGTTGAACACCTTTGAGGCATGGACTCAATGAGGCTATTAATGACGAGTTGGGGTATTCTGCCCCACTCTTCCAGAAGAGCTCTTTCCAGTTCTTGGAGAGTTTGTGGGGGTTGTTGGCGGCCAGAAACTCGTCTTCCTAGATCGTCCCAAACGTGCTCGATTGGATTCATGTCTGGAGAACACAATGGCCATTCCATTCGAACGATTCCTTAATCGAAAAGGAAATCCTCCACCAGGTTTGCACGATGTGGCCTGCAGTTATCGTCCATTAAAATGAAGTTATCTCCGATTGCTGCAGCGTAAGGGACTACAATAGGTCTGAGGATCTCATCCCTATATCGGCGACCAGTCAGAGTTCCATCTCGAATGATGTAGAGGTCAGTGCGCCCGTCAATGGAGATGCCACCATACACCAACACTCCTCCACCGCCATATCTGACACTTTCGTGCACGAACGCAGGATTATTCCTACTGCCACGGTCCCTCCAGATGAAAATACGCCTATTATCCGGATGCACAGAAAAACGGGACTCGTCAGAAAACAGAATATTGCTCCATTCATTTCTCCTCCAGTTGACATGCTCGGTTGCCCACTCCCTGCGGTCGCGACGATGCCTTGATGTTAATCTAACACATACCATCGGTCGGCGAGCATACAGACCTACAGCATGGAGCCGGTTTCGGACAGTCTGAGTTGAAATTGTGGTGCCTGGTGCCGAGCGAAGGTGTTGTTGGAGAAGAGTAGCGTTCATGTTTCGGTGTCTCCGAGCTGTTAACGCTAAATACCGATCTTCATTGGGCGTTGTTGCCCGTCTACGACCTTGCCCTGGTCTTCGGCCTGCACATCCACTCTCCAAAAAACGGTTCCAGATCCTGGAAATGACACTTTGTGACACTCCAATGGCTTGCGCTACTTCGGCTTGAGTTTGGCCCCCTTCTAACCTATCAACAATTCTCCAAGCTTCTGAATCTGTCAAATGACTTCGCTGAGACATCGTACTCATCTAAAAAAAGCAATCACTGAATGCCGATCATCCTTGTCTTCATTCTCTTTTATCCAGTTGAAAGTCAAATTTCATTCGCTGCCGCTGAAGCGACGTTTTTGACGTCGAACTCAAAATTTGCATACTCCAGAGTTTGAAAACCAGAAAAATTTGCATTTGTGATTCTCTTCTTCTATTTTCGGCAAAAAAAATTTCGTTTATATCTTTATTTTATATAAAACTTCAAATATCCTTTAATTGTTTTGAGCAGTGTATATCTCTGTTTATAAATCACTTATGAAGATGAGTTTGATCTTAAATTGAAGAAATTCTTCATTAGATTCTAATATTTTTCATTTTTTTTCTGCGACTCTTGGTTTATTTGATATCTGATATTTTAATCTGGCGTGTTTTGTCGATTTAACATTGCGAAGTTGCTTTCTATAAGTAAGCAGTAGCGCTCTCAGTCCAGTTCTTGGCGTTGTTTGTGTGGCGTTTTTTTTAAAGCTTGGCTTGGCAGAGCGACCACCCTGCTTGATAAGTTTTTCTGTGCTGAAAATCCATTAAAGTCTCGACCCCTCTTCGATTTTCTTAAGTTTTTTCTAACACCTAACTGTGAACGCAGTCTGTTTTTCGAGTATACCTAACTTTAACTTTTCAGCACATTTCTTGTACTTAAAAATTTTATCCCCCAACCAGACAAACTTTTTCGCAGGGAATTTTGTAGCAGAACACCTAACTCGTACCAATTTTCATCTTTTCATCTTTATTCCCAAAAACTCGTAAATTTTCAATAACATCGTAAATCATAGTTGGTCTCCTTATTTTTCTCATTATTATGCTTTTTAAAATTTAGTCATTTCAGAACCAGTTGGACACAGACATTTTTCGTCACTTTTTGCTTTTTAAAAACTTGAATATTGTCAATGTCTTTGATATTTACAGTAGATCTTAACTTATTTTTATCATTTTTAAGCTTTTTTTAGTGGAACTTAGCCGGATTTTTGCCCTTTTTCCACTTTTTCATAAAAGCAAAAATTTTCAATCTCGACCCTACAACTCGTCAAACACATAATTATCTGAATTATAATCCATTCCCTGCAATATTTTTCTAAAACTCAAATTTTTTCGGAGTACGGCACCTGCACTTCGACGGTACTCGGGGACTTTTTGCCGTCATTAACGTTGGGTCCCGAGGAACTGGTGCAGGAGGGAACATAATTTCTAACAATTAACTTTGCAATAATTCCTAATCTACACATATAAAAATCACAAATATCAGTTTTTTAAACACACACAAACCATACTCTTATCTCCACTCAAAATAATAATTCTTTTCACCTTTTTAAATTTTAAACTTTTTTCACGCACAGCTAAAAATTTCAAACTTTTTTAAATATCTAAGAGCACGGCAGTGGGTCCGCCAAGTTCGCACAGGCCGTAAGCTACCTTTTCCTTGACCATTTCGGCCTACTTTTCACCCCCTCATAACTGCGTTTTGGTGAGAGCTAGAGAGTTTTCCTTTTTAACACACATTAATATAATGAAACCGAACTAGGTTCCAATATTTCTTATTTCTGTATTTAATATTTTTCGAAATATGAGATTCCGAAAAAGGGCTTTTTTGTAATTGACTCACAGGGGATCATCAAATAACAAAAAAGTTGGTGATCATCAAATAACTAAAAAGTTGGTGATCATCAAATAACTAAAAAGTTGGTGATCATCAAATAACTAAGGTACTTCTAACAGTCGTAGAATCATAAAATTTGACAAGTAAGTAGGTTTTGTCACACAATTAACCAGAAAAGTCTGAAAACATAGAATTTCTGCCTTTAAACCCTTCAAATAGGGGGTGCTGATTGGGCTATATACAGTTCGTAACACATTCAATTGGCAAATTAAATTAATTGCATTGTTGCAACCATTTCTGTTTTTTGTTGTACGATACACATTTAAATAATAATAGATGCCTAGACAATCATTTCCTTGCTCATATTTGACGTCAGAGTTGGTCGCCAGAGCCTGATTACAGAAAATTAGCCTGAGTTTAAAGGTGTTACATGGTTTCAAGCAGAATGAATTTTTTATATTCTTTTCCGAAAATGTTGGGAAGGCAAATCTTTTAGTTTATCTGTCCGTTTTTCTATTTTTTACTTCCTTAAAATAAATTTTATTATAAATGTCGGTATTCTAATCGCAATAGCACTCAGTCAATCTGGCAAAATTCCAGTGGGTTGTTAGTTCTTTAAGTACCTTTTAATGATGTTAATAAACTTTATATATATATATATATGCACACTGGCGTTTATTTGAAATATATATATCTATATATATATTTGTCTTACGTGGCGCGAAAATAGGGCTGAATTTCTACCTTATCGTTGGCAACAATCGTAGTTTCCAGAGCTCAGACCAATGAACAGACAAGATTGTGTTAGCCCCGCCTCCAACTGGGCGGAAAGTGTCAGAGCAGTGAAATTGAAGCTAGCAATTATTAAAAATAAAATAATATGAACGTAATCCAAAGCGTCTGAGATGATTCCTCATTTTAATTATGAGAAATAGTTTTAATTTCAAATGAATTCATTTTTTTCAAATGAATTCATTTAGAATTTATTTACGAATTTCACTCACACAAAAAATCGGGATAGTAAAATATAAACTTTCTAGAATGCCCTGCTGCCATCTGTTGCCGTTTTATTGAAGTAAAAATAATTTCTTTTGCAGAAATCTATAATCAGTTAGAATAATAAAATGTTGAACGAAATTTAAACAATCATTGATGATAAACTATCTTCCTACCACGTAGTGTTTTTTTTCTTCTTTTTAATGAATTTAAGCCGTGCTGTACAATATTATAGGTGCTAATTATGTTTCCAAGATCCTCTTTTCATGGTATTTAAATTATTTATATGTCCATTAGTAGCATCAACTAAATGCATTTTTAGTTGTGTTTTCAACGGAGTTTTCAATTACTTTTTTAGATTAAAAAAATTGTCAATTTCATACGTTCAAATGATTTATTGTAGTAGTTATTCCGGCTATAATTACTAGAAAAATAAAATAAGGCGAGCGAGCAAAGCGAGCTGTGACCGCGTAGCGGTCTCAATGTGAATTGCCTTGCAATTCACCGGGGGTTGGCGAGCGTTAGCGAGTAGGGGGCTGAGCTCCCTAGTATATATATATATATATATATATATATATATATATATATATATATATATATATATATATATATGCATATGCATTACGTATATAATACATATGCATCATTATGACGTCCACATAAACAGGGTATTTTCGTCGCCAAATTTGGCGATATTTCGTTAAGTGGCACAAAGCTTGGAAAGAATTTGACGCTAGAGGTTATTTTTCATTGCGAATTTTTAGAGCGAGTAATCATCTATTAATATTATCTACTATATATATAAAACACAAACGGAAATTTCGTTCCGTTCCTTTATAACTCGAGTTCCACTGAATGGATTTTGATGGAACTTACACTGTTCGAGAGATAATTTTTCAGGGAAGGTTTTAGTATGTAATACAACGTTCTACGTATATTAGTTATTGAATTACGATAGAAAGTTCTGTTATTTTGGCCGAAAAGGTTACCATTGCTAATTTTTTGGCGATCATTACTGTTGCAGAAAGAAATGAGAAAGCTATACATGTCGAAAATTAAAAGAAAAACTGTTACTAATTTTATTAAAAAAAACAGAAAGAAAGAAAAAGAAAGAAAGAAAAAGTGTTTTGATGAGAGAATAATATAAAACGAAAATATTTAATTTAAGCATGATTGGGAATGTTCGTAATGCTTACAAGATTATTCAAGGGGCAAGATTTCTACATTAAAACAATATTTGGCGATGTATCTTTTGTTTTTGGCAATTTTGATTTTACTTTTGACCTCAAACAATTTGATTTTAAGCCAAAATGTGTCTTTTTTTGTTGCAGAAAGAATTAAAATGGCTATACATCTGGAAAAAAAAGAAAAAACTGTTATTAATTTTATTTTAAAAAAAGAAAGAAAAGAAAAAAAAAAGAAAAACAGTTTTGATGAGAGATTTTAAGCCAAAAGGTGTTTTTTTTTTTAAGTGTACGACTGCATTTTTGCATTTTTTTTTTTTTTTGTACTTTTCGGTTAGCCGGGCGTCAGTGATATATATTATATACATACATATATCTACACAAATACATGTATATACATACATATATATACACTTATATGTATGAATATACATATAAGGTTTATAAGCCTTCATGTTTAATTTTCCTGGTATTGATTTTCGTTAGTGTTTTGAGTTTGGTTTTATTTGTTTTATAGTTTTAATTGGTTATAGTTTAGTGTTCAGTTGATATATTGTTATTTGTTTTTGGTTATATAGTGTATAATTGTGTTTTAGTATATATATATATATATATATATGTATACACATATATCACTGGCGCCCGGTTAACCGAAAAGTACCTTTTTTTTTATTCAAATGCAAACTATATTAATGGCAATATACTTCTATTTACTTCTACATATATGAAATTTAGTTCTGACTGCTGATAACTCGAGTTCTACTGAATGGATTTTCGTAGAACTTAAACTGTAAGATATTTTTTTCAGGGAAAGTTTTATTGTATAACATATCGTTCTACGTAGCTTAGTTATAGAATTATTCTGGGAAGTTCTATAATCAGATCAATCCGATTATGAAATATTAGCCTTTTTAAAAGATTTTGCTGAATGGATTTCGATGGAACCTACACTGTTAGATAATTTTCTAGGGAAAGTTTTATATAACATATCATTCTACGTTGCTTAGTTCTACAATTATAGGAGGAAATTCGAGAATCAGTGACCATTTTTTTTTAATCAAATATTAGCCTTTTCAATATTTGATTCCGATTATGAAAGATTAGCCTTCAGAAAAAGTTCTACTGGACGGATTTTGATGATAACTGTGTTGTTAGTTAGATGCTATTTCAGGAATGGTTTTAATGTACTACATATTGTTCTACGTTGCTTAGTCAAACAGGTATGTGTGAAGGTTATATAGTCAGGCGAACCAGATTCCAAAAGATTAGCCTTTTTGAAAGTTTTTACTGGGCGTATTTTTTGTGACTTGAATTGTTATGTGGAAAAGTTCTATATTCCGATGAACCCGATTATCAAAGATTAGCCTTTATAAAATCTTCTACTGAATGGGTTTTGTTAGTTAATTTGTTTGCATTGTTAGTTCGAGAATTTTTAGTGATGGTTTTAGTTTATTGCATATAGTTTTATCATTCTTTAGCAAACCTGAACTGTAAATGACCAAATAAAAGAGTTGGTCCTTAACAGCTAAAATTTTGACTGCACATTAGAAAATATAATAACGCAATCACGTCATTTTTCAGTAATGTGGAAGGATATTCCAGGTAAATATACAGATTGCTTTCAAATAAAAGTTCAAATTAAACGGTATATTTCGTTTCATTCAAGGTTCATTTGTAGAAACCGACCAGCGCAGCGGGCGTAGCTTGCTAGTGCGGTTAATAAAATGGCATAACGCACGAATGTTAATAAAGTTTCAATCTTTCGTCACTACACAAGACCTCTGCTCTTGCTATTATATTGTACTGTTATTATACTTACTCTTACTATATTGTTAGTCTTTACTCTCTTAAAAGTTTATTATAGAAATAGAATTTTCAGAATAAAACATCGAAACTGCCAGTTCTAGATTATTATAATTTTATAACATATATCCAGTTTATCAATATGTACTTTAGAATGAATCTTCTATAATGGGGCTCCTCGCATTTTAGCTTCAGATTTTCGAGTAAATTTAGCTAAAATCTTTAAACCAAAACATATTGACATATTATCTAAGACGATTAGATGAGAATAATGGTAGATTTTCTAATGGAAGAACGGCAGTGCGTCCGTAGATTTTCTAATTTTCCTTAATCGTTCCAATGTTAGATTGAAAGGGGAAAAAAATTTGCCTCAATATGGTTTACTGTAAATATGGATAGCTTAACAGGCGTTTAACAAGAAACACTTCACTTCAGTGTAAATTACAGAAGATTACTTAACAGGATTAAAAATCTTCGTATTAAAGAGTGTAACGATGCAAACGGACATGAAGCGTAAATTCCTAAGTAAATTAAGCGGTAATTGTCATTAAAGATGAAATGGATAACAACACAAAATATAAGATATGCTGCCAATGATCGCAAGGAGAATTTCTCTAACAGAAACTTCCGATTTGGCGAAGGATTGAGCAAGTAAATCTAATACATGAAAATGAAAATCTGTTTGTCTGTCTGCACTTCTTTACAAATCAAAAGTTTGAAAGCCAGAATTGTGAAATGCTACGTGTAGATGTATTAAAACACGGCCGAGGCAACTAAAGTAATCCGGAATCGAAATGTAATGTAGAGTTAATTTTTAAATAATAAAAAAACAAAATTCTATCAGCTTTTCCGGGAAAAGTTCCATATCCTGTGCTGGTTCGCGCGATTGGCAAAAAAATCCAAACTGCTGCCAAAAGAGGTGTGATGTCACGTAGATAAAGTCAATTCCAGTTGTTAAGTTAAAACTCCAAAGACTGAATATCGCAACAGTCAAATCAAACATTTATCGCCAAAAACAACTCGCCAAACCTACCAACACAGGATATTGAACTCTTCCCGCCTTTTCCTATTAAATTTGAACATTTTTCGTTATAGCAGTTGCCAACAATAAAAAATCCACAATGAAATTCTTTCTACAATAATTAATTTTCTATTGAAAGATTTCCACGTGAAAAATGATAATAAAAATAAAAAGTTTCAGCAATGGAAAAAAAGATTAATATGACGTCATATTGGTAATATAACAGAAATTTTCAAACATTTCTGAATAATACAAGGAGTATGAGTATGTGCAAACACAGAAAGCAGGTTAATATGACGTCATTCGATAATTAAAAAAGAAAATTAATGTAACGTCACATTTGAAGTTTCACGGACTTTTCAAATGTTTGGGAATTATACAAAGAGAGTATCAATATGAGTAATAGTGAAAGCAAGTAGGTAAGATGTCAGCAGGTGAGTACAACGTCATACGAGTTTGAGGAACGTATTGAATCATGATAAAAACACGATTATAGAAATATTGGCATATTTTAACATTTTGAAGTTATTTTTACAACATGTTTAATTTTGAAATTGATTTTTCTACACAAACATTCTTAAAATCTCGAACAGCACTAAGTACTTCGGCTAGTTATGAATAAAAGTAATATGATGAAGTGCTTACAATACATGTTAGAAAGAATATATTGTTTGCCTGAGAGGGCTAGTATTTTGATGTAAACTACAAATAAAAATATAGATTTGTAAAGCATAATAAAATAGTTTTAAAATTCTTTGACATTTATACATTTATTATATTTATATCCTTTATACATTTGATAAAACCTACAAAAAGCAGTGATATCCCATCAAAAAACTTTCTGTAAAAGAAAAAAAGCGCCAAGTTCTCCTTAATGTTTCGGCCGTAAAAAGTACTGATATCTGATGTTCGCCCAAGTTAAAAGTCAAACATCCGAAATCTTTCATTCAAAATGGCTTCCTGCGACTTGACTGTTAATGCATTTTAGAAGGTTTTTCAAATTCTAAAGAATATATAATGATCTACATGTCTACTACATTTTTTTGAATATTTTACGCATTTTGTTGTACAAAGTACTAAAAAATAATACACATTTTTAAAAACATAATTTCGATATCACAGCTGTCGAGAATGGGCCACTCTGGTTTTTAACGTCTCATATAATGTAACACAATGTGAAATTTGATGAAAAATATACTCATTAGAATTCGTGTTAATGACAATAGACCGTACAAAATGGCCATTAAACCATGGTAAAACTAAAGGATGGTTAATCAAAACTAATGTTTCTTGAAACTCAATGGTATGTATCACAAAGCTTTTAATTACAATGTCATCATACGAATTTGCCTATTTGCATTCCGATATTACTTTTAAATGCATAATTTCCAATCATTAATTTTGAAATGATTTATCGACGTAATTATTTATTTCCAATGAAAGGTATGGCATGTTTAACATCAATCAGGGTGTATTATGTATTCTAATTTATTTTTCTCAGTATTACATTTAATTTAATGTTTTTAACCTAGAATGCATTAACGGCCAAGTCGCAGGAAGCCATTTTGAATGAAAGATTTCGGATGTTTGACTTTTAACTTGGGCGAATATCAGATATCAGTACTTTTTACGGCCGAAACATTAAGGAGAACTTGGCGCTTTTTTTTTTACAGAAAGTTTTTTGATGGGATCTAAAATTTCCACATATACGATTATCAATTAAACCGGGTTTCTAAACAAATACATTTTTCTTTTCTACTTTTCATAAAAATTTAATACTTCACATGTAATTTTATTGAACACCGTACTCAACCATATCCTTAACAAATATCAAATCAAGCATATCTAACTTTAACTTTTCAGCACTTTTCTTGTACAAAAAAAAAAAAAAAAAAAAAAAAAAAAAAAAAGAAGTAAAGGAAAAAAAAAACAATATCCAAACTTTTTCGCAGGCACTTCTGTAGTAGAACACCTAACTCGAACCCAACTTTCATATTTTCATCTTTATTCACAAAACTTGTAAGTTTTTTAATGACATCGCAAATCATAGTTGGTATCTAACTGATTTCTCTCATTTTTATGCTTATTAGTAACTTAATCATTTCAGCATTATTATCATTTTTTAAGCTTTTTTAGTGTTACTTAGCCGGATTTTTGCCCATTTTCCCACTTTTTCATAAAAACAAAAATTTTCAATCTTGATCCTAAAAACTTGTCAACTCATAACTATCTTAATTAAAATCAATTCCCTGCAATATTTTTCTTAAATTCAAATTTATTTCCGAGTACGGCACCTGCACTTTGACGGTACTCGGGAACTTTATGCCGTCATTAACGTCAGGACCCGAGGAATCGGTACAGGTGGGAACATCACTCCAAACACTTAACTTAGCAATAATTCCTGAACTATACATACAATAATCACCAAATTCAGTTTTTAAACATTTCACATTCCGTAGTCTTTCCTCCACTCAAAATAATAAATCTTTTCACATTTTAAATTCTTAATTTTTTAACACATAGCTCAAAACTCAAAACTAAAAAAAAAAGAAGAGAAAGAAAGGGAATAAAGAAAAGAGGATAGGAAAAAGAGTTTTTTTTTTTTTTTTTTTTTTGGTCTTTAGTTCCTGCCACCTGTCGCGTGGGGCTTTGCCCGGCAGGATCAGCCATTGGCGAAGCTTTTTCTTTCACTGAGCCTATATCATGTATTGAAATGTATTTATTTCAATAAATTGATTTATCTTCTGTGCCACGCTATCCAAAATCATAAGTAAAATTTATGTAAATGATTATTTTGCGTCATAGTATCCAAACAAAGGGAAATATATGCAAGTGGATAATATGACGCAAAATAATCATTTACATAAATTTTACTTATGATTTTGGACAGCGTGGCACAGAATATATATCAATTTATTGAAATAAATACATTTCAATACATAATATAGACTCAGTGAAAGAAATATATTTTAAAATGTATTGAAAAATTAAAAGTATTGTTTGTATGTGTAAATATACTTTAGAGGACAAACCAAAAATAATTTAAATTGAATTTTAAAAGAGTCCTATTAAATTCATGTCAAGGTATCCCTCAAATTTTGATATAATTTCTTTTAAAACCCATATTCTGAATTCATGAGAGATGTGAATGAAAAAGCATCAGCGAATAAATTTTATATATTTTTTCATATTAAGATAATAATTGCACCTGTGAATATAAATAAAACTAAAAAGAAAATTATTATTTACAAAAAAATTATTAAAATAGCGTCACTTAAATTTGATATCATTGCTTTTAAGACCCATATTTAAAATTCATAGAGCCAAAAGTAAGTGTTGCTTCACAACTTTTAACTCGTTAAGGGATTTTGTACTGATTATGATTATACAGAGTTGGAAAAAATCTGATTAATCTGTAATCTGATTACAATATAATTGCATGTAACAGATTATAATTTCAATTACATGTAATCTTAATCTGAATTTTAAATTTAATTAGGATTGTAATCATAACTATAATGCTATGATTATGATTATGGTGTAATTATAATTATAATTGAGAACTTATAGTTACAATTACGTGTAATTTCAATGGCACATTTTCAATATGTACCATAAAAGACAATTTTTATCAGACACAGTAGAAATTTGATACAACAAGAACGAAAAATCATGCATCCGGCATCGATTATAAAACACTTTCTGGCATGAACAGAATATTATTCAGAAATTTAAAATTTTATTAACTAATACCCACAGCCCTAAATATGTACGATGCAAGACAGTTTTTATCACACACAATAAAAACGAAAAATTATGCAGCTGGTATATATTATGAAACACTTTCCCACATAAACATAATATAAATCAGAAATTTTAAATTGTTATTAATACCCGCAACACTAAATATGTACCACAGAAGACAATTTTTTATCACACACAGTAGAAATATGATACAACAAGAACAAAAAATCATGCATCTGACATATATTTTAATTTTAATTTTAATGCCAGGGGAAGACCACACGGCTGAGGGTGAACCCAGCCGTTGAGCGTTTAATATCTTCCCCGGCTAGCTCCCCGGCACGCAGGGGTTAAACATGGCAGTACAAGCTTCGCCAATGGCTGGTCCTGCCGGGCAAAGCCCCACGCGACAGATGGTAGGAACTAAAGACATACAAAAAAAAAAAAAAACTCTTTCTCTTTATTCCCTTTCTTTCTCTTTTTTCCTTTTTTTTTTTTTTTTTTTTTGAGTTTCGAGCTATGTGTTAAAAAGTTAAGAATTTAAAATGTGAAAAGAATTATTATTTTGAGTGGAGAAAAGAGTACGGAATGTGAAATGTTTAAAAACTGAATTTTGTGATTATTGTATGTATAGTTCAGGAATTATTGCTAATTTAAGTGTTTGGAGTGATGTTCCCACCTGTACCGATTCCTCAGGACCTGACGTCAATGACGGCATAAAGTCTCCGAGTACCGTCAAAGTGCAGGTGCCGTACTCGGAAAAAAATTGAATTTGAGAAAAATATTGCAGGGAAATGATTTTAATTAAGATAGTTATGAGTTGACAAGTTTTTAGGATCAAGATTGAAAATTTTTGTTTTTATGAAAAAGTGGGAAAATGGGCAAAAATCCGGCTAAGTAACACTAAAAAAGCTTAAAAAATGATAATAATGCTGAAATGATTAAGTTACTAATAGGCATAAAAATGAGAGAAATCAGTTAGATACCAACTATGATTTGCGATGTCATTAAAAAACTTACAAGTTTTGTGAATAAAGATGAAAATATGAAAGTTGGGTTCGAGTTAGGTGTTCTACTACAGAAGTGCCTGCGAAAAAGTTTGGATATTGTTTTTTTTTTTCTTTACTTCTTTTTTTTTTTTTTTTTTTGTACAAGAAAAGTGTTGAAAAGTTAAAGTTTAGACATGCTTGATTTGATATTTGTTAAGGATATGGTTGAGTACGGTGTTCAATAAAATTACATGTGAAATATTAAATTTTTATGAAAAGTAGAAAAGAAAAATGTGTTTGTTTAGAAACCCAGTTTAATTTATAATCATATGTGTCGAAAGTTTAGATATTTAAAAAAGATTGAAATTTTTAGCTGTGCGTGAAAAAAGTTAAAAATTTAAAAAGGTGAAAATAATTATCATTTTGAGTGGAGGTAAGGGTATGGTTTGTGAAATGTTTAAAAAACTGATATTTGTGATTTTTATATGTGTAGATTAGGAATTATTGCTAAGTATTAGAAGTTATGTTCCCTCCTGCACCAGTTCCTCGGGACCAGACGTTAATGACGGCAAAAAGTCCCCGAGTACCGTTGAAGTGCAGGTGCCGTACTCCGAAAAAAATTGAGTTTTAGAAAAATATTGCAGGGAATGGATTATAATTTAGATAATTATGTGTTTGACGAGTTGTAGGGTCGAGATTGAAAATTTCTGCTTTTTATGAAAAAGTGGAAAAAAGGGCAAAAATCCGGCTAAGTTCCACTAAAAAAAAGCTTAAAAATGATAAAAATAAGTTAAAGATCTACTGTAAATTGCAAGGACATTGACAATATTCAAGTTTTTAAAAAGCAAAAAGTGACGAAAAATGTCTATGTCCAACTGGTGCTGAAATGACTAAATTTTAAAAAGCATAATAATGAGTAAAATAAGGAGACCAACTATTTTTTACGATGTCATTGAAAATTTACGAGTTTTTGGAAATAAAGATGAAAAAATGAAAATTGGTACGAGTTAGGTGTTCTGCTACAAAATTGACTGCGAAAAAGTTTGTCTGGTTGGGGGATAAAATTTTAAAGTACAAGAAAAGTGCTGAAAAGTTAGTTCATTGAAATTACACGTAATTGTAACTATAAGGTCTCAATTATAATTATAATTACACCATAATCATAATCATAGCATTATAGTTATGATTACAATCCTAATTAAATTTAAAATACAGATTATGATTACATGTAATTGAAATTATAATCTGTTACATGCATCTATATTTTAATCAGATTACAGATTAATCAGATTTTTCCCAACTCTGTGTAATCATAATCATAGCATTTATAATTACAATTGCAATCCTAATTGAATTTCAAATTTAGATTATGATTACATGTAATGGAAACTATAATCTGTTACATGCAATTATATTGTAATCAGATTACATATTAATCAGATTTGAATTTTCCCAACTCTGTGTAATCATAATCATAGCATTTATAATTACAATTACAATCCTAATTCAATTTCAAATTCAGATTATGATTACATGTAATTGAAATTATAATCTGTTACATGCAATTATATTGTAATCAGATTATAGATTAATCAGATTGAAAATTTGCCCAACTCTGTTTTAGCCTTATAATATAAATATCATTTATTTCGTATAATTACACCATGATTTTTATATTATTAATAAAAAAAATACATTACTTATGCTATACTGCAGAATGAAAATGTAACTATATCGTGCAAAGATGAACAGCGCCTAAACAGGGTTCGCACGGTCTTAAGCCACGCCCCATTTTGTAGGGACTCTTTTACCAGTAATCGCATAAAACTATCTTTTAGGTAATGAATCGTGAATTCATTAGTAAGAAATTGATCTTTCTGTTGGTAGAGTTCTTACAAAATGGGGTGTGGCTTAAGAGCGTGCGAACCCTACTGAAGTATGCTTTCGATTAGGCTC
Source organism: Maratus michaelseni (assembly GCA_963931845.1). Taxonomy (NCBI): domain Eukaryota; kingdom Metazoa; phylum Arthropoda; class Arachnida; order Araneae; family Salticidae; genus Maratus; species Maratus michaelseni. The sequence continues at coordinate 193,098,157 of OZ007598.1, read as the reverse complement.
TCATTTAGGGAATATGTTACAGGCAACTGTCGAAAGAACTGTAACATTGTCAAAGGAAACGGCCTACGGGTTTGATATCTAAACTGTTTTTCAACCATTTTTTAACTATTCTTGGGTGATAGCTGTTATACGTTTTCTCTTACATCTCAATTATTATTATTATTATTATTATTATTATATATTTTTTACTTACGTTCATCTTACATCGATTTAACAACTATTTTTCACCAAACCGTAACTTAATTTTTTTAATATTTTTGTCTTAACTTTTTAATGTTTATGTCGTATGGCAGCACGGGTAAAATATTTATTTATTTAAAATTACGTAATTATAAAAATTGTCTACTCTTTATGAGAATAAGTACACGTTTTCTTTATGAGGTCATTTTCACCAGTGGAATTATTACTTTTGTAAAATTAGGATTTATGATTTTATCTATTGCTTCATTACAATTTTTTGGAGCGCACAGTACTACCCTGTAAAGCATACGAAAGACGGCAAGCAGAGCCACTCCAGATTTTTTTTTCTATAAGCTGTTTTACGAAACAACTCACTATCTTGATGGACATTACTAATTTGATTTTGAATATGAAAGCAGCAAGCATATTTTTAATTTGAAATGTTCACATTACTTAGTTTCTGGTTACTATCTTATTTTATTTAACCTGTACAATTCTGAATTAAGTACTAATTTAAAAGAATTATGATGAAAATCGTTCACTCAAAAAATGTTTAATTATTGAGTATTACATATTAAAATGTAATAATTTTTTTAAGCATTGGACAGCTAACTAGCAGAACCAACTAGCAGACTAACTAGCAGAAACCAAATACTTTTAGTGTCTACGGAATGAGCCTCAGCTGACATTTCGGCAATTATCCACTTTAAAGAGCTCTGGGGCACTTTGCACTATTCTAATTGAGACGAAATTAAAACTACGGATAAATGAAATTTTGTGCGTATCCAGTGTTGCCAGTGGACTACTTTTTTAAATTCAGTTTTCGCGATTACCACCAATTTATTTAGAAAGTAAAATTTGACTTATTAAATGAGGGACCTTCCATTAACGAGAATTATAAGGCGAATTATATCATTTCAAAAATGTGGTGTTAATCAAACAATCTGAATTAAAAAAGGTAACCCACTGGTAATACTCTGCTTATCACACATTAAATAAAAACTAGAAGAGCAAAACTTTTCCGGAAGCTAGAGCTGTAGCACTCAAAATATGTTAAAGAACTTATGTATTTTAATTCCTGTGTATCTTCAGATAAAGGTTTAATTGATTACAATAAATGCTCAATATGACTTTCTTCATTGTGAATAATCGAAAAAAAAAAAAAAAAAAAAAAAAAAAGCAAAACATCACAGATTGTATTAAGTCTGGCCGGAAATCTTGAAGATAGCGACAAATACTTTCTTCCAGAGTTGGCAACAAAAATATAATTATGCAATTATGTCAGATTGTTTACAATGAAAAGGGCACATTGAGCATTCATTGTGGATTATTAAACTTCATAAAAACTCATATTGTTATTTAAAAGTACAAACCAAAGAAAATTTATTTGAATGCTGCATTGTCACCTATTGCAAATTCTTATACTATAAATTTTTATTTAGTAAATGACAAGTGCATCATTTGTATTATCTGTAGCTTCAATTTCTTCTCAATCAGAGTAGTAGATCGCCGACTAGAAAGCTTAAAAGTGGGTAACATATTTCTTGCTAATCCTGTATATAGATAAAACATTATAATTTTAGATACTGTTAACCCCTTTGTGACGAGTGCTATTACAGAATTTTTAATCTTTTACCATCGGTTTTTCAAAACGGTAATTTTCGCCTAATTGAATCGCAGAAATGCTAAGATTTAATAAGGCAAAGGTTACAATAAAAAATAACTGGTGGAAAAATCGAGGATTCAGAGCATCTTCTGCGTCACGTATACGTGTCGCTCCTCCCCAAGGGTTTAAACAAAGCATATTAATTTATACGGGGTTCGCAAGCCTGGGAGAATTTCAATACCAAATTTTTTGTAAAATTATGTTTGCTTTATTTGATCATTAATTCTGTGTTTAAATATCACGACCTTTACTTTAAAAAATCCTGGTATTCAAATCTCCTGAATCCCTGGAGGCGTACGAACTCTGCATGACTTTCAAAATGTGTCTGATTGTTTTCGTGACAACTTACAAATATCGTTTTAGTTTTAACAGAAGCGCTGAAACATTTTATACTTCTTAATCCTTTGCTTACATTCCAGGACTGGCAGCTATTTTTATATTCAATCGGACCACAATTTACAAAACTTTTAATTTCTGGTACAATTGTCTTGGAAAATATTCTAGTATACGGATATGGTAGAGATCATTTTTCAAAAAGTAGTACATTGGACTTACGTGGTATGTCCAAAAAGTCTGGAAACGGTCGAATAACTCGAGATGCAGAATGTCCAAAAAGTCTGGAAACGGTCGAATACTCGAGAAATAAACATCGGGTTGAAAAACAAAAAAATACCTATTAAATTTATTTTAAAAAGTTATTCAGTGATATCAAATTTGACCCCCCACACCAACCCTTGTGGTCGGGATCCAACTTTGAAATTCTGTATGATAATCTCCATTATTTATTGCAGATTCGGATTCTATGGGAAAAAATACAAAACTTTTGCTTTTAACTTTTTTTTCGGATCATAATATGCGCTGTGATCTAGCAAATTGCGGTCAGATTTGTTTTTTGAGCAGGAAATCATATTTCTCATTGTTCTGATTTTCAAATTTGAAAAAATGAAAAATATACATAAAAATTCTGATTCCATCCCTACATAGTGGATAGAAAGAGGACACTGCTTAAATTCTAAATGAATGCACCATTTCAACCATTCACCCAAGAACAACGGTTTGATCATATTAGTTTCCTTTTCCCTTCGCAGAGTTGTTAAGTCTCCGCTTTTTTATATACCAGTATGTTAGTACAGAAATTGTTGTTTTACTTAATCTGAGCATTCTTCGATTTAAAAGAACAATATTTTCTCTAAGAAAATACACGTACGCAAAAAACCGGAGATTTCACAACTCTGCCTTCGGTCATTAACGTGTGTCCGCTTACCTCTCACGATTGGGGATGCGGTTTGTATCCGCATTTTGTTCGATTATATCACCATACAGACGGACAGACAGAAAGAAAGCCAGACAAACCAAATTCATAAACACTTTTCAACTATGTTGAAAAGTGCTAAAAAAATAAAAAATAAATAAACGCAATTCATTTCTGAGCAAGATGCGTATACTCCTTCAAATTTCTAGAGCGTCCTGCGTCACTGCTTCACATTTGAAAAATTCTATTTAATATTTCAATAGCACAATTTGAAATCACCTCTGCTAATTCTAAGGTTTCTTATTTTTATTTCTGCGATGAAATAGGGCGGAAAATTCTGTTAAAAAATATGGTATAATAGTAAGCACCGTATTTCTAAGAAACCAGAATAATAATATTTGCAATTTCCAAGCGTTTATATGTGAAAATAGGTCGTGAATATTCCAAACGTTTTGCGTTGTTAAATATTTCTGAAAATAAGAATAATAATTAGATTTCGTAAAAAATATGAATTTTTACCGATAATTTTTCCAACATAAATCGTTGCTAGACACTTTATTTAAGCGAATTCAAAATTACAATTCCTTTCGTGATATAATATTTGAGCAGAGTTGCCAAGTCTCCGGATTTTTGCACACCAGTAATTTTTTAGAGAAAATATTATTCTCTTAAATCGCAAAATGCCCCGATTAAACAAAACAACATTTTCTGTAATAAATTACTGGTATCCAAAAAGCCGGAGACTTGGCAGGTCTGTTTGAGTTATAGCTATTGAAATACGTTTTGCAACGGTTAAAAATGAATTTAACATTAGGAATTCAAAACTGTAAATAATTCCGAAACAACCTGATTGAGTAATTTCTCGTTTGTTAACCAAAAGTAAAATTTACCGAAGGATCTCAAATAAGTTTTTTACAATATTTATATATGCAGGCGACACCCTAAGTGAAATTTAAATCTAACATTCATTAGTGGAGGTTTTTACTAATCGATTGATACCGGTCACATTTTTGTAGGGCGATTTTCGGAAGAGTCATTAGGGTGCATCCTGTTTTTTTGTGACACGGAATGCAAACATGTCTAAGAAAGTAATGAAAATAACTTGTTGAAATCCAGCATAAATCTTAAAATCCTGCATGAATCTTAAATCTTGCATGAATATTTAAATTTAAAAGAATCATTTAGTTGTTGTTGTAAAGGAACCAATATAAAATGTAAGTACTAACGAATTAAGAAAATCATATAAAATATATATTGCAGTAGAGCTTTTTATAACAATATAATTACATTCATAATTCTATTGGGGCAACCGGAAAGTGCTACGGAATATTTCTGTTGAAATCATTGATTGAATATCACCACATTTTACTAACAAATTTATTTCTAAATAAGTAAAAGCAGTTTCTGCACATGCACTATAAAAGCAAAGTTTTATTCAAAAATTCCGGTTGGAATAAGGCATTTATGTATTTCAAAATATATATAAAAAAACCGCAGAACTTTCCAGATGACCTAATAGATTGTTTAAATTTAAAAATATTAGTTCTACAAGCGAGTAAAGTTTCTGCACTCCAACTTTAATAGAATTTATGAAGTTGTGCCTAAATTGTAAAAATGCAGTCTGAGAAAACTCATAAAAATTACAAAAACATTCTTGGTATTGTTTGTTTAAAGCTTCAAGTCTTTGAATGTATTTAGGAGTATGTATAGTGCGAAATTGTATAATTCCATGAATCCCACTGGTTCGCTTTTTGAAAACCAGTAATTCCGAAGAAAATATTTCGTGAAGTTTTTTAGAGCATTTGCCACAAAATGTCTTCTGGGAAATTTCTTAAAATCTAAATGGATGGTGTTCTACTGTAAAAAAACGGACCATGTCGGAAGACTGTAAATCGGTTTGGTCTAACTGAAGTCCGCGGGTAAACCACGATTTCCAAATAGTATAATTCACTTTTTTTAGCGCATAACTTCTGTTATTAAATAATGCGGAGTTGCTATTCGAAAGTAATTTTATCCCACTTGCCAAAAATGGACCAAACTGATATAAATTATATATTTTTGTTATCTATGTTTTGTTATTTTTGTTATATATAACTCTAATTGTCAGAGTCTGCTTAGTTGGAAACGTATTGTTGGAAATTCGTAAATTTGAACAATTTTATGTCATTTGTTCCCTTAACAAAGTTCATAATTTTGCAAATACTGATAACAAAATAAATAATATATAATAATACTATAAATATGCAGGATAAATTATTTGTAACAATAAATAATCACAGTTTTACTTTAGAATGCGAAACACTTTTGCGTCTTCCACATACATATTTTAATCCAGATCTATTTCTCTTCCAGATAATCAGTATTTAAAAAAATCTTTTCAATTTTTATACAAATGCAATATATCGGATTATAACCTATGCTAACTTATCAGTGCTTTTCGATTACTTTAACTGATGTATTCGGAATTTCGAGGTTTAAAACAAGACCTGAGACAACATTTTTTGCAATATGCTGTAATTTTTGCGATAAAAATTTAGTCATCAAAAGACATTGTCACCAGAATGTTTAAAATGTTTTTAAATTATATAAATTTACATTCTAAGGAAGTTGTACATTTTAACCATATTACTTATGCAGTTATCAAGAAAAATAGCTGGCTAACCGCTAGCTTTGGTAAAACCTGCGAGTTACAATTAACCTTCCTACCCTGAATGAGTTGAATCGACCCGTTCCTGTAATTTATTTCGTTCTATTTGAATCAGAATTTTTTTTCATAAAGTAAGTTAAATAAAAGCCAAAGAGAAAAAAGTTAAATAAGTAAGTTAAAAATTTTAAATAAAAATTGTGGTGCGAAATGTTTTTATCAAGGTTGAGTAAAATTCCAACAGGGTAGGAAGGTTAAACGAGGTGTTCCAACTAGTAATGAGCGATGTCAATATTTTAACCCGTTAGCACTCGGCGTCCTATTTATAGGACATTTAATAAAAGCCGAAAAATAATAAACGCCGAATTATTTTTCTCAATAAAATACAAATATTGCGATTCACACCACTTTTATATTATAGCAACCTAAGAGTGACTTTATCATTCTGTTTCGTGCATCAAATGAAACGAATATTTGTCCTAAAAATAGTCTGGTGTTACCTTAAAACCTGGTGTAAGAAACCTAATGTTGCGAAAAAGCAACGTCGTACGTTAATGGAAATAACTATCTTTTTTTTTATATCGATGTCTCCTGTGAATATACAGTTATTCTTAACCGACATCAGATCCGATTTTATGAAGGATCGCCATTAAAAAAATAAAAAATAAAAATAAAAAATAAGGTTAGTTTTGATATTAGGCTACTTTCGCTGTAATATGACTAATTTTTGCATTAACTGTTTCACATCAGCTCATGAAACATTGGAGATCTTATTTAAGGTTTCAAGAAGAGCCGATAGAAGCCGAAAAAAAGCTTAAGGGCAGCTGCATTTAACCAATGCCCGTCAAAATTAATAGCTGAAGACAATATAATACACAATACAGGAAATTCCAGAACCCTTTTAGAAGAGAACCAGAATTAAATTGGTGTGTGTGGGGGGGGAGGGGAAATCAAGACTAATTCTCCAAGTTGTGTGAGGTTCGGACCCATAGAAACTAACAAAGTTATTTTTTCTTTGTTGTTTTATCAATAGTATGACTTATTTGTCATAAATTATCAGTATGAAGTATATTTTGTAGTAAAATGGTATTGCGGCAGGTTATATTTTAATTAATGCGCACTCAGATGCATTTAACCCATTTGCATCCGAAGTGCATATATTCGTCCATTTCAGGAATTTCTTTTTTATTTTGAAATTTCGAATCTATACCTGAAATTTCAAAAAAGAATTTTTACTTTTTGGAATTGCGAAACATCTGCCAATAAATAACACAAAAATTACTCTTCAGAATTTCTGGTATGAATTCGAAATTTATTAATAAAAAATGAATTCATGAAATGTGTCGATATCCAATTTGTTTAGAGATTTGATTTGTATACTAGAATATAATATTGACGAAGCTACGACAGCTGTATCATATAATCATACCGTCAGACGATGAATCAGCACAATGAATGCATAATGCAAACGATGAATCAGCACAATGAATGCATAATGCAGACGATGAATGCATAATCGGACGATGAAATCTTTCTCTGTATTGACACAAAAATACACAAGAAAATGTTTAATTTCAGTTTTGGTTTGTTATATTATCAATGCCTGATTACATGCACTTTTGTTTAATTGATGCTGATGCGTTTTGGGACAGTTTAATAATTCGCAGACTAATAAAGCTACTTTTTACTTTGCAGTTTCTTCAGTTTTTATGACTTAACTGTTGATACTTTCATATAACTAATATTAGTGATAACATATCAGCATGAAGTATATTTTGTAATAAAATTTTATTACTGTAGGTATCTTTAAATTACACCTGATTCAAATGAATTTAACCCATTTGCATTATTAGCGCATATATTCGTCCATTTCAGGAATTTCTTTTTTTTTTTTTATTTCGAATCTATACCTGAAATTTAAAAAAAGAATTTTTACCTTATGGAATTGCCAAACGTCTGCCAATAAATAAAGCAAAAATTACTATTCAGAATTTCTGGTATGAATTCGAAATTTCTGAATAAAAAATAAATTCATGAAATGTGTCGAGATCCAATTTGGTTAGAGATTTTATTTCTATACTAGAATATGATATTGACGAAGCTACGGCAGCTGTATCTCTATAATCATACAATCAGAGACGATGATATCTTTCTCTGTATTGACAGAAAAATACACAAGAAAATATTTTATTTCAGTTTTGGTTTGTTATATTATCAATTCCTGATTACATCCAATTTTGTTTTAATTCATGCTGACGCGTTTGGTAACAGTTTAATAATTCGCAAACTAATAAAGCTATTAAAACACCAAACAAAATAAATTAAGACAGACTTCAGCACAGTTTAAAAAAAAATTATAAAAATATACATAAAAACAATTAAAAATACAATTTGTAAACATTTCGCCAACCGACACGCGAGGCATCATCAGTACAAACAATCCATTGCATAACAAACTACTGAACAAATCAAGAACAGTTGAAGTTAGTTATTTTAAAAACAGACAATATTCACTAGGGACAGAAGGAGCTTCATTCAAAGTCTGCGATCGCAATTGAGTGAACCAACCCTCAAGGAAATTAAGGTTTTGAAATCGGGTTGTAACAGCTATCATGGTACATTACTGCTTGAGGGTTGGTTCACTCAATTGCGATCGAAGACTTTGAATGAAGCTCGGTCTGTCCTTAGTGAATATTGTCTGTTTTTAAAATAAGTAACTTTAACTGTTCTTGATTTGTTCAGTCGTTTGATATGCAATAGATTGTTTGTACTGATGATGCCTCGCATGTCGCTTGGCGAAACGTTTACAAATTGTATTTTTAATTGTTTTTAAGTATATTTTTATAAATGCTCTAGTATGTCTTATTTTATTTTTTTTTTGGTGTTTTAATGGTTTTCAAATTCAGACGTTAAATGTATATATACTGCATAATAAAGCTATTTTTTACTTTGCAGTTTCTTCAATTGTATGATTTAACTGTTGATAATTTCATATAACTAATATTTGTCATAACATATCAGTATGAAGTATATTTTGTAATAAAATTTTATTACTGTAGATATTTTTTAATTACATCTGATTCAAATGCATTTAACCTATTTGCATTATTAGCGCATATATTAGTCCATTTCAGGAATTTATTTTTATTCAAAAATTCCAAACCTGAACATGAAATTCCAAAAAAGAAATTTTACTTTAAGGTAGGGCCTTAAGGTCTGTCAATATATAAAGCAAAAATTACTATTCAGAATTTCTGGTATGAATTCAAAATTTCTGAATAAAAAAAAGAAGTTTCTGAAATCCATGCTTTGGTTGAAAAGCGTTAAGAACCTCAATTATCACAAGCTTTAGACAAACTTATTGAGTTGTTTTTGGGTTAACTTTTATAATGATTTTATTGCATCCAAAGGAAATAATGATTTTTTTTTAATTTCTGAAATTCTGAATCCATACCTGAAATTTCAAACGTAGAATTTTTACTTGAAGGAATTCCGAAACGCCTGTCAATAAATAAAGCAGAGGTATTCTGTATTTATAGTATGAATTCGAAATTTCTGAATAAAAAAGGAATTCCCGAAATGCATTTTTCGGATGCAATGCGTTAAGATACTCAGGAATTATAAGCTTAACCAAAGTGATTGATTAATTTTTTAGGTTAGTTTCTGTAATCTTCTTGCAGACAAAAGAAAAAATAGCAACATTGTAATAAAACTGTAGTATTTCCTAAGGCACTATAAATAATAATAATAATATTTGCAACTTTCATTCATTTATATGCCAAAAATATGTCCTGTATGTTTCATAAAGTTTTACGTTCTTGACATTTTTACGACAAAATATATATTTATAAATAATCTTTCATAATCATTATGACTTGTTACTCATTGGTTTTTTAACAGAAATCGATTTCTAGAAGCTCTAAATATGCGAATCCAAAATTATAGCCCATTTCCCCAAAGAGTTTTTCGAGCTTTGCTTAGAAAACTATCCATATTCAAATCCGTAATGCAACGATTAAAAACGAATTTATCATTAGCAATTCCAAACTTCAAAGCTACATAATTCCTAAACTACTAAACGGAATGGTTTTTCGTTTGGCATCCGAAAGTGAAATTTACCGAATGATAGTAGACAATATGTAGAAAACCTGCTAAACCGAATTTAAGTAGTACATCATTTATCAGTACTTTTGTTACTAAATATGTTGTTACTACTACTCAGTACGTTGCTACTAATCGATTGGTACCAGTCACAATTTTGTACCGTGATTAGCAGTATATTTCGTAGGCGTGCATTCGTTTTTTTTTTTTTTTTTTTTTTTTTTTTTTTTGACACGTACTGCACGTTTTTCAATGAAAAAAACTGCTCAAAATCGTTCTTAAAACTATATCATTTAAATTTAAGAAGAAGGTTATTGCGGTAAAGAAAGAGATTTAAAAAATAACCATTGACATATTAACACTTTAGCGACCGGCCGTCGATTAATCGACGTTTGCTCCCCAGCGCTTACCGACCGGCCGTCGATAAATCGACGTTTGCTCCCCAGCGCTTACCGACCGGCCGTCGATTATTCGACATTTGCTCCCCAGCGCTTACCGACCGGTCGTCGATTAATCGACTTTTGATCTTTCTGTTAGATTTGGTATATTGTTATATGGATTGTGGTATATTTTATGTAAATAATAAACTGAAAACGATTGTAATAGATAAAATAAATATAGTTTACCACTAATATTATAAACCCTTTCACGACGAGGGTCCTTTACAGAATTTTGAACCTTTTACCACCGGTTTTTCAAAACAGAAAATTTCACCTAATTGAATCCCAGAAATGCTAAGATTTAATGAGGCAAATATTACATTAAAAAATAACTGGTGGAAATAATCGAGGATTCTAAGCATCTTATATTTCACGTATACGTGTCGCTCGTCCCCAAGGGGTTAAAGTAAAAGATTTTATTAAATTTCGTTACCCTAGAATAACACGAAGCGTACAATTTTACCAGAGTTTAAGAAAAGCGCATATATTCCCGCGCGTCAGTCTAGGCCAGAGTTGCCAGTGGGCTACTTTTTTTTAATTCAGTTTTCTTGATTGCCACCAGTTTTTGAGAAAGTAAAATTCTTCTAATTTAATGACAGATTACTCAAAGGAAAAATAAGGCAATTTATACCATTTCAAAAAAGTGGTGCGAATCAAGCAATCTGAATTTTTAAAAAGTAGCCTACTGGCAACACTGGTCTAGGCCGAAACCAAGCCGGTGTCTCGGACGATCTGCGGCTGACCGGGCGGTGAATGGACATAGTATGTTCGAACCGCTACCGGTCGGTAAAGTGTTAACAAAATAATGGGAAAATTCATATTCCAGTGTAGCTTTAGTGACATTATAGTTACATTCATAAGTTTTGATAGTTTAACATAAAAAATATTAGTTATACAAACATGTGATGTTTCAACTTTCTAGCATTAAAGGATTTTATAAAATCGTACCTAAATTTGCACTAAATGTACTTCGAAAAAAAAAAAAAAAAAACTGAAGTAAAATTACACACACATGCGTGGTTTCGTTTGTTTAGAAGTTAAAGGTTTTGTTTTAGGAGTTTATATAGTCAGAGTGAAATTTTATAAATCAGTTTGTTCTACTGCGGCCGCGAAGTTCCGCCCTTTCAAAATACAATAATTCGCCTTATCTTAACGCATGATTTTTGGCATTAAATAATGCGAAGAATAGTATTCGAAAAATATGCTGCCCTGTGGGCCAAATTAGACCCTACTTATATAAATTATATACGTTTGGAGTGAGCTTTATTTTTAAACGCATAGTTGGAAATTCTTAAATTTGAATCATTTTATATCTTTTGTGTCGTTAATAGTTTTCACAATTTTCTAATTTCTGATGAGAAAATAAATAATGCAAAACAATAGTAAAAATAAACAAGATAAATTATTTGTAATAATAAATAATCACTCTTTTACTCAAACGTACGAATCTCTCTCACCTATTTTTGAGACACATATTCATCACAGTGCTCTTCCAGATGATCAAGATTCAAAGAAATTGATCATCGATTGGTAACTGATCTGCTCCTATTATTTAACTGCAATATTCGGAATCATGAGGTTCAAACCAAGAACTTAGCTACCATTTTCCTTCAGTATTCATTTAGTTCCTAAAAATACTCTCACCAGAATTATTAAAGTAATTTTTAATAATGAAATTTTTCACATTTCCCGCTTGAGCAACATTTTCACGATTTCTGATATAACTTGTCATGTCGTAAAATTGGCTTTTAGCCAGCTTTGTGAAACATGCAATCCGTAATTGAATGTGGGTGTACACAAACTTTTGATTTCTTCGGAGTGTCATAGAAAATCGGCAGAGTTTCGCCCTAAGTGAAAGAAACAATAATGCAATGAACCGTAAATGAAAGGAATTGCCGCCAATTTATGCCAAGCAATTTTACAAAAGTAAATTTTTAAACTCTGTCTACTTTATATTTTCTGTACTGACCAAAACGGGATTTTGACACCTCAATAGCTCATGTTCTATTAATTACAGAAAGAAAGTTCTCTTTTCTATGGAATGGGGCGTGCCAAGTGACTAAGGAAACAAAAGTGAAGTGAAATACTACGAATAGTTTATTAGTAAATGCAATTTTAAAATTGTCGTTTTTTACAGATTGTGAATTCGAAAATCGTTCAGCCCAAATCTGTTGACAGGGCAAGAGGGATGTGTAAATATCGGATGTTTAACGCGAATTGGTGCATTTTAATTGGTTTTTTGAGTAGTTCAAACATTTAAAGTTTTATTCAAATATAATAATTAATTTTGATTTATAACTGTATAAAGTAATTTATTCCTATACTTAACATAGTGCAAAAAATTATTAAATCGTGTAACTTTTGTCAGAATGGTCGTATACAAATCATATTAGGATATGTTACTATAGTCGACCCAAATAAGCTTTTTGAAGTAAAATCACATCAACATTATTTCACGGAACTGTTAATAAGTCTCTCTTAAAGCGATTATGATTGGAGAAGAGAAGTTAGGTGACTTGGTAATCATTTTACGTGAGATTAACTAAAATACGCAAGCGCTCCATTATCCAGGAGACAGACAGAGGAACGAGTGAGAGTTGTTTTTCGGAAGTGAGAGTGTTGAAGTTTATTCGAAGCTTTTCGAGAAGTCCAATTTCCATGATGACTATCATGTTCGAACCCAGTGATATTTAAACAGTACCTAATAAGATCTTTGGTACCAGTAATAACATCTTTTCTTCGATCATATGATCATAGTAATTCTAAAACCTCATCATGTAAAGATTATTTGAAACTCCGACTGCCACATAGATATGATTAAGTAATCATTTAAATCATGACTTGCTAGAGCATTTTTCCTGCTTGGGTGATCCTGATTATATAATAAAGCTTTCAAACGCAAATTTCGACTGTTTACTTATGGAATATACACATTTTCGTCGCAATATCTGAGTGATACAACCATCCGGCCTATGCCTGTGTGCCGATACATGGAAACCAATCAAAACAGATTTTGCCAACGGTCTTTTAAGCTCCAATATGTCACTGAATCGCATATATATATATATATATATATATATATTTTAACATACTGCACAATTTTGAAAGAAAATATTGAAAATAACTTCTTGAAATCCTGCATGAAACTAAAAAAATATATCATTTAAAATTAAAACTATCATTTTTAATTTTAATTACAAAAATTGATATACAAAATAATTACAGACATATTCAGAAAATGATAAAGAGAAGTATATTCCAGTATAGCTTTTATAACAATAATATTACATTGATAAATCTAGATACTTTAAAAATACACACATTAGTTATACAAGAAAGTGAAGTTTCAGCACTCTAACTGTTACAAATTTTAAAAAGTGTACCTAAAATTGTAAAACATGCGTTTTGGGAAAAACTGAAACAAAGTTACACACGCATGCGTGGTTTCGTTTGTTTACTTTTAGAGCCTCTGTATAAAACTGTATAAATTCAGGACTCCCACTTGTTAACCTTTTGAGTACCATTATTTCTGAAGAAAATATTTCGTGTTCAGCATTTACATCATTTGCAGCAAAAATTATCTCCCTGGTAAGTTTCTACAAAATGTCTGAGTAAAGTCTAAATAGAAAATGTTTCTATGTAAAAAGTGTTATTCTGCAAAAGGACCAAGTGGTAGGACTGTAAACCAGTTTGGTCCGACTACAGCCCGCGAGTTAAATACTATTCCCAATTAGTTTCGCCTTATTTTATTAGCATGATTTCTGTGATTAAATAATGAAAAGAAACTATACGGAAATAAGATTACGCCATGTGCCAATAATGGGCCACACTAATTTAAAATTTATGTTTTTGGAACATCCTGAATTTACTTTATTTTTAAACGCATATTGGGATATTCGTAAATCTGAACCATTTTTATATTATTTTTTGTACTTAATAGTGTTCATAATTTTGTAATTACTGCGAACAAGATAAATAATATATAATAATATTATAAATAAACAAAATAACTTATTTATAATAAAAAATAATCATTATTTTACTCAAAAGTGCGATTTTTTTTCAAATGCGATATATCGGATTATAATCGATGCTAACTGATCGGTACTTTTCCATGTCTCTAACTGTTATTTTCGGAATCACGACTTTTAAAATACTCTGACTGTCCAGAAAAAGGGCTAAATTGTACTGTTATTTTCTCTGTATTTTATTTTAAAAGCTAAAAAAGGTGATTATTCCAAAATTATATAAAAAACCTAATTATATATATATGAATCTAAAGGTTGACGTTATTAATCATTACTCACTGTATTAAAACTGTATTATATTTTAGAATTTATATTAATTTAAAATATGCTTGTATTGCAGTTAAACCCAAAGCTTAGTGAAAGTGTTAACACGGGCTTGTGAGTGAGTGGGTTAAACCAAGATTTTTTCAAGATGCTATATTTTTTACCATCAATGTTTAGTCTCCAAATAAGATTCTCACCAGCTTTAATAAAATAATTTTTAACTTTGTAATTGTACAATCTGATCCACGCTTTGTATTAAGTAAATATATGTTACCAGTCATCAAGGAAAATAGCTGGCTTAAAGTCAGCTTTGGTAAAACATATGAGTTTTATTTGAACGGCGACGGCGTTCAAACTGTTGACCTCTTCGGGTGGACATATGCAGTAGGTTAATTTGAGTAGAATTATTCTAATCTATACTAATATTATAAAGGAGTAAAGATTGTATTTTTGTTTCTTTGTTTGTTTGTTTGATTTTTAGAGGGTAATCTCTGGAACTACCGAACCGATTCCAAAAGTGATGCTGGAAATTGATGGTGACAACCCTGCTCCAACATAGGCTATATTTTATGTCGATGCCACTACCCCAGGGGGATGCAGGAGCGAAAAACGTTCTAAAATTGCGATCTTTTCTATACTGAAGCAGCTAGAAATTTGAAATTTGGCGTTATAGTTACTTATAAGATGTAAATGCTCTCTAAGAACAAAAAAAAAAAAAAAAAAAAAAAAAATTCGAAATTTAAAAGGGTGAAATCAGCGAAAAGCGTTCTAAAAACATTCTAAATTACAATTTCTATGGAATCTCTAGAACTACTGAACCGATTTTAAATTTGGCGTTGTAGTTACTTATAAGATGTAAATGCTCTCTAAGAATAAAATTTAAAAAAAAAATCGAAATTTAAAAGGGTGAAATGAGCGAAAAGCGTTCTAAAAACATTCTAAATTACAATTTCTATGGAATCTCTGGAACTACCGAACCGATTTCAAAAATGATGGTGGCAAATTGATGGTGACAACCCCTGCTCCAACATAGGCTATATTTTATGTCCGTGTCGCTAACTCCGGGGGGTGCAGGAGCGAAAAACGTTCTAAAATTGCGATTTTTTTTATACTGAATGAGCTAGAAATTTGAAATTTGGCATTGTAGTTACTTATAAGATGTAAATGCTCTCTAAAAACAAAATAAAAAAAATCGAAATTTAAAAGGGTGAAATGAGTGAAAAGCGTTCTAAAACCATTCTAAATTACAATTTCTATGGACTCTCTAGAACTACCGAACCGATTTCAAAAGTGATGGTGGCAAATTGATGGTGTCAACCCCTGCTTCAACATAGGCTATATTTTATGTCGGTGTCACTAACCCCAGGGGGGGGGGGGTGCAGGAGCGAAAAACGTTCTAAAATTGCGATTTTTTTATACTGAAGGAGCTAGAAATTTGAAATTTGGCATTGTAGTTACTTATAAGATGTAAATGCTCTCTAAAAACAAAATAAAAAAACTCGAAATTTAAAAGGGTGAAATGAGCGAAAAGCGTTCTAAAAACATTCTAAATTACAATTTCTATGGAATCTCTAGAACTACCGAACCGATTTCAAAAGGGATGGTGGTAAATTGGTGGTGACAATTCCTGCTCCAACAGCGTCTTTAATAAAAAAACTATGCGTTTCTGACGACTGGGTTTTTCGCTAATTGTTGCTACAGATTAATCTCGGAAAATGAAACATTTGAAGTTACTGAAAAAAAAATAGTAGCTCGAAAAGTATTTGTCAGAAAATTGTTAGGCAAACTGCGTTTGAAAGGTAAAAAATTGTATTTTTCTATATAAATTTCAAATCTAACGATTATGCCATTTTTCAATTATTGAATTTGAAAAATTACCAAATTTCACAATGGAGTACCATATTGAAACCTTCATGCGTAAAAAGATAATGATAAGGGCGACGTGTCCTGGCGTGTATATTGGCTATAGCAGGAGTCACAAATTATAGTAGCCTTATTATTCTGTTAAAATATAAAAGTGAATTATAAAATGTCAATATTTTGTTGGATTAAAATTTCGTTATAAGAAATTGACCAGCGTAGCGGGCGTAGCTTGCTAGTTGGTAAATAAAAGTCACACACATTCACTGTTCTAATATTAACTGTAGTCGTCAGGAGTGTCAATTTAATCAGATTTTAGTTCCGAAATTCCGAATCGTTAATTTTTCTTTATGTAAACACGAAATGTCTGTCATTAAATAAAAAAATTACTATTCGAAATTATTGAATTAAAAAAGGGAAAAATTGGCAACCTGGTAGTTTTGGATACATAATGTCATTTAAGCTTTGAATTATTTTCTAATAAAAATACTTTTAACATTATTGAGCATATGTTATATTGAGCATGAGAAAATTATTAACAACAGTTATTCGTTTCGTCCCAGAAAATCTTACATGTGTACTTCACAATGGACAAACAACTGACGACGACATTTTTGAGTTTAATAATACTAATCACGTAAATCTGTATGCATTCAACTTAATCATGCAAGTCATTTGTATTTCTTCTGGAAGCGCAAACTAAACATAATAAAAATCTACAAATTATTTTGATATAATTCAATTAAGTTTAGTAAATATCCTAGGATGTAGTTTCTGAATTGTCAGGTCACCACTTTAATCTTTTGATTACGGGGTTGGGATGTATGTCGTTCTAGACTAACCACTATTTTATGTTCTATTCGTATTACTTTAAAAAAAATCGGCCATGCACTTATACTATAGTATTTTCAAGAGAGATCTATCACAAAGAAAATTTTCTGTAAATTGTGGTACGTTTGAATATAAAAAATAGTTGTCATTCCTGGCCCGTAATCAAAAGATTACCACGCACAAATTATTTGAAAATGTATCCCCGGTGGAACTGGCTCAGATATTCTTGTGATATGTTGTAGTTTATGCGATGCTGGTCAAATATTTCAATGCGCATAATCCTGAAAAATGGCTAGTTTTAAAGCCATGATTGTAGAAATATCATAATTCATATTACGTAGCTGTTCCAGTTTATTTTACAAGTCAAAAAACACAATTTGAACCAGAAAAATATTTAATAAAATCTTTGCAGTTTTCACGTGGTTCTGAATTAACTTTCATTATACTCCAGTTATAGAACAGTGGCTCAAAAGATAACCCAATGGCACCGATAAATTTAAATATAATCGTAATCTTCGTCGTATTTAAGGACAGGATTTCTGAAATTCTTTGAGACAAAGAATACTATAAAAAATCATTGGTGGCAATCGCCCAAATGGTGCGCACAAAGTGAGGAAAAGGTAGCTTCCCTAAATCTTCGTTTTAAAATTTTAGCTAATGTTACTAGAAACAGCAAGCTAAAATGAAAAGAAGATTCGTTAATACTGAATTTAAATAAAAAATATTGGCCAAATAAGTGAATTATAGTCAAGTTGGCTTCATTTATGAAGCCTTATTTTCGGACGCCAAATTTGGCGAATTTCGCCGTCGCCAAATTTGGCGATAATTTGGCGCTAATGGATATGATATATAGTTTTATGCGTATATGATTACAACAATGAAAGATAATAACTTGCGAGAAATCGCGTTCACTAAAACTCATAAATTAATCGTTGGATTTTAGTAATTTGCTATTCTGTTTCAAAATGCCTGCCACGCTATTTTTTAAGATAGAGGTAAAACAAATAATGCTCCGTAATCCTTGTATCAAGGCCTAACACTTAAGCAGAAAATAAATTTTAATTTTTAATTGTTTTGTATATTTATTTTAGTTTTAAATCTTTAAGTGGGCGCCATTTTGAAACAAAATGGCTGACCAAGCTGGCCAACGAAATCGGTCGAGACATTGGTGAGCTTAATACACAGAATTAGTTTCATCCAAATTGCTTTATAAATACGTGTGTTATCGTATGACATGGATCAGATATATTATATATGTAAAGTTTTTACGAAGATGATTTTTTATTACCCGAGAAAGTGGCAGTTTGTTAGATGGTGCATTATTGCAGTCGTAATCAATAATCATGGCGAGGAGGTTAGGCAATGATGAGACACGACAAGAGTTTCGTCAATAAGGAGCAGCCAATTTCCTGATAAATCTTTTATTAATGAACAGAAGCGATGCAAGTAACAGTTCCCACAGTATCCGCTATAAACTTATAGCCCTCAGGCTTGACGATGGCTCACTACATCGTTTAATAGATCGTAAAGAGCTGTTATGAAAATTCTACGTGACTTCAACACCAGATAACCATTTGGTTAGTACTCCCAAACACGACAAAAATCTGCTCTCCAAATGCCTGCTAGGGCATTTTGTTAACCGAGCGTAGGGTTATTGGCGACGACGTAACGAGGGCACAATTCAACGAGTGAGAGGCAAATTCAAGCCAAGCGAATGGGGCGCGAGGGAGAAGATTCAACACGAAAGAATCCCCCTCGTAGCCGCACATTGATTTTGAAGTGAAAAATACCCAGCGCGTGAAGCAAAGCATGGAATAAAAATTTAAAACATGGCTTTTAAAAACATTCGAAATGACAAAAGCGTCTATCAGAATTTTATAGATTGGAGAGTTGAAAATAGTTACGAATCAACTTAAAGTTTTAGATTACGTTTTGGAATAAGATAATTATTAATATACTGGTTATTACTTTTAAAAGGATATTAAATACTGACTATGTCAGAAGTTAGATTAATTTAAAGGATTAATGCGAAATAAGTGTGAAGGAAATAATTTTTTTATATAACATTACACCCCCCCCCCCTAAAAATCCGAATGACTGGTAGATCCGATGATCTACAAGTTCATTTAAGGAAAGCAAGAATTTGGATTACAATATAGTTATCTGGTATTTTATTTAATGTCAAAAATTCTCTGATTTTATTAAAGTTAATTCAATAGTTATTTTTGTAAACGCGAACCTGTGGGAATTGTTTAAATACAATTACGTTATAAATAATTTAGTTACAAATAATATTTTTTCACTGCTTAAACATAAATAGTGAAAAGTATAAATATAAAGTAAAAAAAACAAACTTTTTCTTTAATAGTCATCTTAATCAGTAAAAAATCTTTGAGTCATAGACCTCTCATTCCCAATAAAGTTTTTTGTACGGATATGAAGGTTAATACTTGATAGCAATACAGTTTATGGCAATACCGTGTATTGATTCTTTAGCAGGATAATTCCAGTTAATCATAAAGTTCAAATAACTAAGAAATTCCATCAATTAATAAGTTCAATAAACGATTAAAGTGCACTCATCAAGTAAAGTCCAGTCAGTTAATAAGTTTCAATCAATTAGTAATTTAATACTTTTTTAGATGTTTGCTTGCAAGATGTGATTTTTTATCATCAACTAATTTACTATCAATGGTTCTCTTTTATCACAATTCTCAAGAATATTCTCTCTTATAATCTTGTATCACATAATAAATAACAACAACAATTATAATAACAACATAATAATATCAACAATAACAAAAAACTTCAAAATAATACTAAATCAATAATTTATCTGTATATAATTTAATTCCTCATTCTTTTTCAATATCAGTGAGGAATGAAAATATACTTAATAAAAGGAAACAAAAATAATAAATAGTAAAAGAAACTCTTGAAATTGTACTTCTAGTAGAAAAGTAGAGGGATTCCAGGTTAATTTCTCTAAGTCAATGTTTCACGACTTATTTTATTTCATATGCAGAATCCATGTTTAAACTAAATTTATGCTGAATGAAAATCTTTGAAATGAACATATATGTCTGTTTTAATTTATTTAAAAACGGAAACATGTTCC
Organism: Maratus michaelseni; assembly: GCA_963931845.1. Classification (NCBI taxonomy): domain Eukaryota; kingdom Metazoa; phylum Arthropoda; class Arachnida; order Araneae; family Salticidae; genus Maratus; species Maratus michaelseni. The sequence continues at coordinate 193,077,773 of OZ007598.1, read as the reverse complement.
ACTGTAAACAAACAAAATAAATATTTTATACTTCATCAGCGGCTAAAACGTGTTAGACAAAAACTAATAATATAATAAAAAAGTTTTTAATAAACTATTTACATGTTTTGGATTCACCGATGCTATTATTAAAACCGATAAGAATATTACGATTTATAATGTACTGATTTGAAACGCCATCATTTAATTTTTCGCGTACTCTCTCAAATCACACACGTTCTTTTTTTTAATCCAATCTTTTTTCTTTCAATCTAGTTGAAAAGTGTTTATGACTTAGTTTGTCTGCCGTCTGTCCGTGCTCTAACTCCCGTAAATATGCTCGGACTGCCCTGAAATTTTTATATGTTATTGTCGTTATCAATAGCATGTTCCCTATTTCAACTGAAGTGTGTAGCATTTATAGTTTTTTACAGGGACATTTGAACGTATTCCATTCTATTACAGCCAATGGAGAATAACCGTTTCAAGTGCAATTTGATGACGCTACATCATTTCAAACATAATGAAATTGATATATAATTATGAAGCGCATTAAAACATGCTTTTTGAAGAATATGGGGTGTAAAGCATTTATTATTCATTTACAGGGGCAAACAAAAGAATTATGTTATACATCGTTCTATGGGGAAAAATCGTTTGGAGTGTGATTTAGTGATATTTCACTATTTCAAACATAATGAAAATTATATGCATTACTGAGGTGCTTTATAAATTGCTCTCTTGTGTGTATTTCATTTATTTACAGGGACACACAAAAAAAATTGGTTACAGCACATGTGCGATATTTACAGTCTATGTGTGATAAGTGCGTTTTATAATTTGGTTTGCGTTTTTAAATTTGACAAATTTCTTTTCATAGTACGTGTGTGTTTATAAACTCAGTTGATCCTATAAAGGGCTACACAAGGGAATTCGTAAGTATTACAGACTATGGGAGTGAATTGCTTAAGGGTAGTTTTTAATTGTGTTTACGCATTTTCCTGCTGAACTATATTTAGTAGACTATTAGAAGTTTGTGGAATATAAATAAATTCATATACAGGGCTACGCAAAAGAGATAGATTGTCGTTTACGTTTGCTAATTGCTGCGAGTGAGTTTTAAGTTGCCTTTTAGCTTAATAGGTGGTGTGTACAAAAGTATTCAGATAATATATAGGGCTGTATAAAAGATTTCGAGTGCATTTCCATCGATTGGCGAAATTGCTAAAAATGAATATTCTAACTGAACTAAATTTCACCATACTATATATCCACATCTATTGAACATATACAGGGCACAAAATAATTCCAATATTTTTTTGATACTGGAAGGTAATTTCGAAAACTGCATTTTTCAAAGTGTTATATGTTTTCTAAATTGGTTACTTACATATTCTTTTACCTTATTTAACGGCGAAGTTTCGTTACAGTTTTTTGGCTGGGTTGGAAAGCATTCATAATCTATGATGGACGCATGATTTTTTGTTCTTGTTTATTTTAACTTGAATGTTTATCTCCACATTCTTAACCATGGAGTTTCTCAACCCATAATTCAATTAAATGCTGTATCCTTTGATATTGAACTTTTACTTGTTATATATATATATATATATATATATATATATATGATACATTCCTGTCGAAAATTGGCACATTATAGACGATCGCTATTGCTGTCGACTTGAACGTTCTTTCCACCAGACAATCGGAACATCTCAGTCCGAAACCACTAAAATTACCTGATAATCATATCGAGGTAGCCGCAGTCGAGATCGTTGAAATGTAGTCATGACACCCGGACAGGGCATCACTTCGAGTCGCTCACCATGAAGACAAATCTCGAAGTATATCACATCGGAAATCGTAGTGTATTTGCAGTCGTAAAAATTGAGCAGAGGCAGTGAAATCCAGAAGAAATTTCCCAAAAACATTAAAAAGAAGACTTAATAACTTAATAGATGAGTAGTGGCTTTATTGTGATCACAGAGATGAAAGCAACTCCACCAACTTTCGCTTCATTAAAACTGAACACATTTGAAGATCTTGAAGAATTAGCAGAGCTTGAAGAACATACTACCGATGCATTAGTGTAGACTCCCCAGTGACGGCAATTAGATGACAACCACTAATTCGTGTAAATTCTGTCTCCGAAGCCAGTGTAACCGTATAAATACTTCAAAATTTGGCCCAAAGGTACAAAACGCGCGAACAAGCTGGTCCACTCGCATCCATGTTCGGAGGGCGCTAGGGGGATAAAGAAGGCGGAGCTTTCTCGCTAATGGATGAAAAAATGAGGCCACGAAGACGTGTCTCTGACGTATGATTAAAACTCTTTAACAGAAGCGGCAAATTAAAAAGGTAAAAAGGCCTTCTGGCGCGAAAACCGCTTGGAATCATGGGATGCCGAATGAATTAAATAGAAATAAAAATGGTATTATAAAAGTTCCAAAGAATAAAAATTAAATGTCTCAAAAGAAGAAATTAGGCAGGTGCGTTTAGAGGCAGTGTTGCAATTTAAGAGAATAAGGTTTTAATAAATACGTGTAGCTTTTAACAGATTAAGATTTTTAGAATGATAAATAACAGAATATTTTGATTAAGTTATGGAATAAAATACAAAATAGATTTAAGAGATATTTTAAAAAGAGAGGGAAAAAAGAATTGAAGAATTTGGAATAATTTAACTAAAGAAATAGGGCGAAAATTTTTTATTATTACATATCCCCCCACCCAAAAAGACGAATGAACCGGTAGGTCATATGACCTGCAAGTTCATTGAAGGGAAATGTTACACGGACTTGGATTACAATTTATCAACTGGAGGAAGTCAAAATAAGTACATTTCCAAAATTTATTCATTAATGCCCAATAACATTAAATTTAATAACTATAACGCGAATTGGTGGAGTTGTTAATAAAAATACAATTACAAGATATTAATCTTGTTAACAATGACATAAAAAGCTTTAGAAAATATTAAACAAAATAAGAAAAGAATTGTAACACTTTAAAATAATAGATAACATACTTCCAGAGTATCATCTTACAAAATTTGTTGCAAATTGCTTGTAGAATTGTTGCTTAATTTGTCGTTCAGTTCTCGTCTGAGTGATAGTCCATCCAAAAAAGTTATTTGCATACCTCACAAACTGAACAGTTTACAAATTGAAAGAGAAAAATCCTTCAAATTTTAGATCTTACTGATCTTCCTTATGAAAGTCTATTTCAGAATTAAAGTTCATCTGAATGCTTTATATTTACTAGCAACAACTCGAAAATAGTACTAAGATTAATATTAACAACAATAAAACACAAATAATACAATAATAATAATAATAAGAAGAAGAAGAATATCAACAATAAAAATTTTAAAATAATAATACTTAACAATAACAATAATCATAAGTTAATTTTCAAATATTAAACTTATGTTTGTCTGAAAAACTCAGTCCTGAATGGAATGCTAAGAAAAACTTAAGAGAAATGAGTATTTTGTTATGGTATAGTTTGTCTGACAAATGGTAATTACCTAAAAAGGCAAATAGGTAATGTAAGCAGTATAAGAGTTTTTTACTCAACATCAAAATTACTATTACCATTATTACCTTTATAACTTCCATTACCTTTACTACTTTATTACTTGTTTACTTCTAGAAGTAAAAATTTATATATCTCAACATATTCAAATTCAAGTAGTATTCAAATTCAAGTAATATTTAATCTCAATATCAAATTATAAATAGTATAACTAATAATAATAATATTCAACAATAAGTTCAGCAATAACAAGCATTATAATTCAAAAATATCACACTCTTTCTTTAATTACTTTCTTAAGTATATAATTAATATCTCATCCATATAGTAGTGAATGAGGTATGAAATATACTCAATAAAATACATAATACAAAAAAAAAGGAATAAATAAGAAAAATTCGTGAAAACAATCATTATTGTGTAGATGATGGTTATGTAACTATCTTGCTTTCAGTCAAACAAGAAAACATAAGTTGTGAAATGAAAAAATGGGACCTTGTAGCATATAAAGAAAGGTTGGACAATTCTCAATTAGTATTAAGATATCATATTTGATTAGTTTAAGATATAATTTAATCCAGTTTATTTTATTAGTTTAGTTAATACTGTTTAATTTATTATTCTAATCTAATCCAAATCAGTATCAGAAACTCCTAACTTAAATCAACTAAATTACGCCAGCATAAAAAGTTCACTCAAGTGGAAACTTCAACAGTGACACTCTCGTGTGCACAATCAAGAACACCACGGTTATACAGAAGAGAATTGATTAGTTAATTATTAATTTATTTTATTTCGTTTATTTTTGGATTATATTAAAATCAAGACGAAACTATAAATTTAACATTAGTTTGTTGTTGGTTCTCATGGGATAATTTTAATTGATCAGGAGGATAATAAGGGCGTAATTTTGATACATGTACTATTTCAGTAGGTTTATTTTGAATTTGTCTATCAATTTCAAAATTGACATCAGATAACTTATTAAGGATTTGATAAGGACCACTAAAGACTTGTGAAAGTTTTCTGGTATTAGGATATTGGAACTCTTCATAAATTACAAGATCTCCAATCTCAAATTTTGGTTCTAGATAATTTCGATCATAATATTTTTTACTTCTCCAATAGAATTCATCAGTGCGTTTTTTAGCAAGTTTAAGGGCTTCTTGAACAGGAGGGTAATAATTTTGTTGAAGAGGAGAATCATAGGGTAATTGGCCAAAAAAGTAAGTAAGCAGGAGGGAATTTAGTGATAGAATGAGGGGTATTGTTATACTCATTAACTACTTCTGTCAAAATTTTTGTCCAAGGAATTTTGGAGTTGGTAGAATTGACTTTACACTTCAATCTAGTAACTATTGTCTGGTTCGCTCTCTCACATTTGCCATTCGTTTGAGGATGATGTGATGTGGTTAAACGTTGCTTAATATTGTGGTTTCGCAGAAATCTTTTAAATCTAGATGAAGTAAAGGCTGCATTTCTATCACTTAACACTTTTTGATGGGTCTGGACATTAAGAATTTTATTAAAACAGAATAATTGTTGTGCTGTTTGAATATTAAAAACTTGGTTTAGACAATTAGTATAAGTTTCTGTGGTAACACTTTTTGAGGGGAAAGCCCAAACATATCTAGTAGCATGGTCGATGATGATGTGTAGATATTTTTTGGTGGAGTTATAATAATTGAATCCTCCCACAGTATCAATAGAAAGACATTCAAAAGGTTGATCTGTGGTGTGCATAGCTTGTAATAAGCCAAATTTTTTCTGTCTGGGTTTTTTATTCTTTTGATAAATATCACAATGTTTTACAAAATTGGTTATATCTTGCGTCATGTCAGGCCAATAATAATTAGGGGAGATTAAATTTAACATTTTTTGGATACCAGGATGACCAAATTTTTCAAGAGCAACATTTAGTATTTTTCTCCTTAAAGACATGGGGACTACTATTTTTCTAAAACCTTTCTTTTTTACTATCATAAGTCCATTTTCCTTTAGATAATTTTTACCACACACATTATCTTTTTCCTGCCTCTCTATAATTTCTTTAACGTCCAGAAGAAAAGTAAGTGGTTGAATAAAATGTGAAATTGGGTTTCTCGACAACATGTCGGCTTCGACATTTGTGGATCCCTTTTCGTAAACTATATTATATTCAAACATGCTCAACTTCAATGACCATCTAAATAACCTGCCTCTCAAATGTTTAGTATTTTTTAACCATACAAGAAATGCATGATCAGTATGAATGGTAAATTTTACACCATGAAAATAATGATAGAATTTGTCTAAGGTGTCAATGATGGCAAGACACTCTAACTCGGTAATAAAATAATTCTTCTCATAACTTCTCAATCCTCTAGAGTAATAAGCAATTGGATGTAAAAAATTATTACTATCAGGTTGTTTTAAGACTGCACCTACTGCCACCTGTGAGGCATCAACAAACATATGGAGGGGTAACTTAGGGTCATAAATTTTTAAGATAGGTTTGGCTATTAAGGCATCTTTTAATTTTTGAAATGAATTTTGACAATCTGTATTCCATTCCCATAGTGTATTTTTTCTGAGTAATCTGTTAAGAGGGACTCGAATTTCGGCATATTTATCTATAAACTTGTGATAAACATTGATAGATCCTAAGAATCTCTGAAGTTCCTTTACATTTGAAGGGGGTTTTAGTTTTTTTATTACTTCAATATTAGCATTAGCAGGAGTTAATGTGCCATTCTGGATGGTATATCCTAAGAAGTTAATTTTATTTTGGACAAAATTGCATTTAGAGAGTTTAAGTTTAATGTTTTCGCGTCTACATAATTCAAATATTTGGTTTAAATGTTGCATATGTTCTTCTAATGAGGAAGAAAAAATAATGATATCATCAAAATAATGGCAAGCAAAGTCTATTTTGTATTTAGTAAGTATTCTTCTAAGGGTTCTATTAAATATCGGGGGGCCTAATTTAATCCCGAAGGGCAGAACTAACCATTCAAAGAGCCCAAAGTTGGTAGCAAAAGCCAATTTTTCAGTATCGGATGGATGTATGGGTATGTGCCAGTAGCCAGAGGCTAAATCTAAAGTTGAAAAATACTGCGCACTACTCAGTTTATCTAAAATTCCATCGATACGAGGTAGGGGTTCTGCGTCATTTTTCATTATTGCATTTAATTTTCTATAGTCAACACATAATCTAGTTTTTTTACCTTCTTCTCTTTTCATTACTAATGTAACAGGGGCAGAATAGGGACTATTGCTCTCTTTAATTAAACAAGCATCTAATAGTGAATGAATTTGATCCGAAATCTCTTTTTCTTCTAAAGGGGAAGTTCTGTATGGCCTCAGAGATATTGGTAGGTCAGAATTAAGAAGAATACGTTGCGGTTCGATATTAATTCTCCCGACATCAAATTTATTTTTAGAAAATATATCTAAATAATCCCTTATACTTTCCCTTAAAGTTTCATTTTCTATAGAATTTATTTCCCCAATTAATTTAGAATTATCAACATTAGATAGAACAAAGGATTGAGGAGATATGATCTTTCCATAATCGGGTTGCACTCTCTGATAATCATAGTTAACATTGAAAGGAAGTAACCTTAATTTATCACTGGATATGTTCTTAGATTCATTTAAAACAAGGTCTCCTTGTAATACTCTACATGTAGCACAGTCAATAATTAAATTAAACTTACAGCATTCTTTTAAACCTAGTATAGCACAATCTAAATTTGTATTACATATTAAAAATCTAATATTTTGTTGCACATTACCTAATTTAAACAATAAATTACAAGCTTTATCTATTACAACAGTTCCTTTGTCTTGGCCAATAATAACAGGTGGAATATTTATAACTTTAGCATTTAAGAATTTAACAAATTTAAAAGGCAAAATACTTATGGTTGAGCCAGAGTCAATCACACAAGGTAGTTCCCTGTTATTTACATATCCTGATACAATTAACTGTCATATATTATCAGTAGATGGTTGTGGTTGACTAAGAGGGGGTGCAGAAGATTGCAGAGGCCTAGCATTGAATACACAATCCCTCTCCCAGTGATAAGCATTTTGGATACCTCTATTTAAACACATTCGACATGGTCGACTAGGAAGCCTTCTTTGATAATGATTGACATTAGTTGCTGCTTGGAAATTTGGATTCCTGTAATTAGGTTGAGGGCGAATCCAATGTCTAGGTGGATTAATTGGTTGAGAAAAAGGTCTGGAATTTTGAGACATATTTCTAACATTACTATTATTGTTACTGCTAGAATGAGATGGAATGACAACAAGTTGTTTAACTAATCTATACCAATCGGTAGTAGATTCAAGAGGATTTACTATTAAATAGTTCTGGTATTCAGGTTTTAAGCCATCTGTCAATCCTTGTAAAATAATAGTTTCACATAGTTTAAGTTGTCGACCTATCTCTATTTTCTGACGGAAATAATTTTCTAAGTTGTTTAGGTCATGCAATTTCAGCGAGGCGAAATCAGAAAAACGGGGGACTGTTACTTTCAGAAATTTTTCAGTTAAGATCTCAGCAATTTTTTCATACTCTTTACAATCTAGACATTCATTAACATACACCTTTAATGCTTCGCCCTTCAAATATTTGGAAATATTGTTGATTTTCCACTCTTTTTTATCTGGAGGGGCTGATCCTTCAAAGTGTCTAAGCCAAGACACAACATTCATCCCACTTTCTGGGTCAAAAATAATAACATTAAGCTCTTTTTCAGCCATTTTGGTTTGAGTACCTTTACTTTCAACAATAACTTTAACGAACCCTGACTTTAATAACATGTAAAAAAAAATAACAATGTATAAAGAATTCTTTAACTTAACAACAACTGTAAATATCTAACTCTTAATAATTTAAATAACAAACTAAATAATATTCAACAGTAAAAAAGTCCAATTCATATTAAAATTCATTTCACTTAAATAGTAAATGTAAACTACTACTATAATCTTTCTATAAATAGATCCACTATATATGAATATCACAATTTAGAATGAAATAAATAAAACACTTTTTTAAAATAAGTATCATTATTTCGTAAGAACAATTTTTTTTTGGCTCTTGAATTGTACTCTCAGAATATAGCATCAACAAACAAAAGTAATAAAATAAACAAATAAATTAACTGCACAATAATTTTACCCTTTCAATGTTACTCAACTTTCTTTTGAGATAACACATTTTTTTTTTCACATTAATAAACTTCAAAAGCTATTTTTGCGATTATTATGCAATCAGTGAAGCTGTAATTTCAGATAATCTAATAAATTTTTATGCATTTTTAGAATGGCATAGAATATGTTCCAATACATGTTACTTGAAAAGAGATTACTCATATATTTTTTCAATAAATAGAAATTATTTCCTATGAATAAATATCACCGAATGAAAAGGGACTATAATTAAATGATAAAATAAGAACATAAAATGAAGTTACTCTTGTAAAATGAAGTAATATAGGAATAAATATCAGAGCAGTTCAAAACTTTCAGTAACATTTGTAAGCTTAACCAAATAAAATTAATTTTTTAACAATACATAAGAATAAATATTAAATTTCGTAAGTTCTAAATATTCAGGATAAAAGGAACAAAATTCTTCTAAAGTATTCTAAGAACAATTTTTGTTCTATATAAGCCAATAATAACAAATCAATAAAATAAGAAATCAATAAAAATAAAAGAATAATTTAACTTACAGACGTCACTTCTGGGATAAATTTATAAACACTTATGAGTGATAATTTGACAACTAATCGGTAGTTGTTCTCCAATATCACTGGGAAGTCTCCAAAATGTTTTTATTACACAGGTCATCAGTTATCCTGACCGGCTTTTTTGATACATTCCTGTCGAAAATTGGCACATTATAGACGATCGCTATTGCTGTCGACTTGAACGTTCTTTCCACCAGACAATCGGAACATCTCAGTCCGAAACCACTAAAATTACCTGATAATCATATCGAGGTAGCCGCAGTCGAGATCGTTGAAATGTAGTCATGACACCCGGACAGGGCATCACTTCGAGTCGCTCACCATGAAGACAAATCTCGAAGTATATCACATCGGAAATCGTAGTGTATTTGCAGTCGTAAAAATTGAGCAGAGGCAGTGAAATCCAGAAGAAATTTCCCAAAAACATTAAAAAGAAGACTTAATAACTTAATAGATGAGCAGTGGCTTTATTGTGATCACAGAGATGAAAGCAACTCCACCAACTTTCGCTTCATTAAAACTGAACACATTTGAAGATCTTGAAGAATTAGCAGAGCTTGAAGAACATACTACCGATGCATTAGTGTAGACTCCCCAGTGACGGCAATTAGATGACAACCACTAATTCGTGTAAATTCTGTCTCCGAAGCCAGTGTAACCGTATAAATACTTCAAAATTTGGCCCAAAGGTACAAAACGCGCGAACAAGCTGGTCCACTCGCATCCATGTTCGGAGGGCGCTAGGGGGATAAAGAAGGCGGAGCTTTCTCGCTAATGGATGAAAAAATGAGGCCACGAAGACGTGTCTCTGACGTATGATTAAAACTCTTTAACAGAAGCGGCAAATTAAAAAGGTAAAAAGGCCTTTGGGCGCGAAAACCGCTTGGAATCATGGGATGCCGAATGAATTAAATAGAAATAAAAATGGTATTATAAAAGTTCCAAAGAATAAAAATTAAATGTCTCAAAAGAAGAAATTAGACAGGTGCGTTTAGAGGCAGTGTTGCAATTTAAGAGAATAAGGTTTTAATAAATACGTGTAGCTTTTAACAGATTAAGATTTTTAGAATGATAAATAACAGAATATTTTGATTAAGTTATGGAATAAAATACAAAATAGATTTAAGAGATATTTTAAAAAGAGAGGGAAAAAAGAATTGAAGAATTTGGAATAATTTAACTAAAGAAATAGGGCGAAAATTTTTTATTATTACATATATATATATATATATATATATATATATATATATATATATGTAATAATAAAAAATTTCGCCATTTTTCCTTAGTTAAATTATTCCAAATTCTTACAATTCTAAATTTTTTCCCCTGTTTTATTCCAAATTAGTACTCTATATTCATTAAATCCTTATTCTTAATTTAGCTCTATCGTTAACTCTGTTAAATTCCCTTTTATTTAATTCTAAATTGTCCAAATTTACTTAAATATAAAGCTTTTAGTTATTCTTAATTTCTATCATGATTCTCGTTCATTTCTGGGTTTTAGAAAGTTTTTTGAGAGCCATTTTCATTTTTATTCCGAATATTATTTCCCGCTCTAAAGTTACTTTACTACAAAATTAATCCACTCCTCTCTGTCCGAACTCTTTTACTAATGATCTTTCATTGGTCGTGACGTAGCATGACGCGTCTTCTTTAATTTCTCATTGGTTCAGTGCGCGTTCTACGTCATAATTTGTGTTATTGCGCGGGGTAACAAAAAGCAGCTACCTGCGGCGCTCCCTCAGAATTAAGTAGTATTTTTACTTGTAAACAACTCCCTGGATGCTCGTTTTGAGAATTTGAGATGTTCTGATACTTACCCTCTATACCTTGATGACGTAGTGATGCACGGCTATTATGGTTATGGTGGAAACTGCCTAAGAGAAATATTTAATAAATGATTGAACTTGAAAGCCTTGTTCGTTTGAATTTATGGAGAAACGCCTCTGGGTTTTAAATTCTACTGCCGCTATGGCCGCGACGAGACTGCAACTAAAATGTTACGACTGCTTCTACATATTTATATCATCAATAACAACCAACGTTCTTAACTTCGTTGTGCAAACATGTGTGCTCCTTCTATAATCCACGTTACTGCAACTACAACATATGACGGTAAATCATCGTGATATAATATAAGCCGGACAGGATTTCAAAAGACCTATGCCACAACTATCCTTCCAAACGATGTGGAAAGAGTATTTGAGAATCAAGTTGCTGCTTACCTTTACTGAGGTGTCGTAACAAAACAGAACGGAAGCAAGGCATCTACGAAATATGTTTCATTACAAAGTCAACCGCCCTATCGATGTCAGCCAGAAGAAGTATTGGAACATCGCGTCAATGAAAACAACAAAAAATTGTTGTATCTTTTTTCATAACAAGATTTGATTGCGTAAGTTAGATTTTGTATTAAGTAAAATGCATTTTTTATTTGTTGCTAAATGTTATAACAGCCTTTTTTATTTTGTTAAAATATCTATTCTTACGTAACCGGAAACCAAGTGACAGAGTTTTTTAACAGTCTGAGATTTTTATTTATGTTCTTGTATTATTAATTATTCTGAAAGATATTATGAAATTTATTTACTGTTTATGTTATTTTTCTGTTAAAATTAATATATTAAGGAAGAATTAAAATTATGTTATTATGCTTTAAAGATTAAACTAAGTTGATATGTTGGATTGATGCAATGAGATGCACTTTTGAGAATTGCTACTACAATATGAATTGAATAATTTATGTTATCAGTTATTACTTGGCACATGACTTGGAGTATGATTATGAAATTTACATGATGATATTTTACGATAACTAAAAAGAAATCTTAAGAAAGTTCAGTTGAAGTTGAGTAACATTGAAAAGGTAAAATTATTGTGTGCAGTTAATTTATTGTTTTATTTCATTACTTTTGTTTTTGATGCTATGTTCAGAGAGTACAAATCAAGCTACTTATTTTAAAAAGTGTTTTATTTATTTATTCATTCTATTTTCTTTTGTGATATTTTTTCATATACAGCAAATTTATTTATAGAAAGATAGAGTAACAGTACGGGTACCGTTAATTTTCCAGGTGACATACCAGTATATTTTTCTAAAAAAATACATCAAGTTCAAACTTGCGAAATTTTACCTTATTTAAGAAGAGATTATCTATAAAAAAAATACTGGTACCGAATAATTTCCTGGTCTTAAAATTCCAGGACCCGTACGAACCCTGGATATTTATGACAGAATTGTAGATAATCGGAAAAGTGACAAATGTTGTAAATGTTTAGTGAAGTTTGTCGAACAAAAGATAATGTGTAGCTATTGTCACGAATTTTATCAATACTATAAGAGTAAAGTTAAATTGGATTAATAAACCACTAGTGTAAATTATGTAAATATGTTTTAATTATATTTAAAGTGTTATTAATTTATTATTTTGAAATTATATTATTATTTTGAGTTAAATAATTTTACAGTTGTTGTTAAGTTAAAAATTAATATAGTATGAATTGATGTTACATATAATTAATATTATTATTATTATTATTTGTTATAAGATTGATTACAAAAAAAAAAAAAAAAAAAAAAAAAAAGGTTTTTACTAGTAAATTAAACTTAAATTACTCTAAGTAAAAATTATGTTTTGCTGACTCATTTACAATGTAGAATTGTTTTTGTTGCAAATTCCTATAATTAATTGAATTCAGTAGGAAAGCTTATCAGAGATGTCTATCAGTGATTTGAGAGTAGATTATGGTTTTTAACAGTAAACTAATGGTAAATGGGTAAATTTATTAAAAAATTCAATTTTCTAGATAAAACTTAAGCCAGTCCATTCAATCTGAAGTTTATAACACTAAAATAACTTGGAATTCTATATTTTATTGAATGAAATTTCTGGTGTGAGTCTATTTTTGTTCCAAATCCTTATATTCATAGAATTCAGTAGGGATAATGACTAAAAGAATGGATTTTACTAGGAATTTACAGAAAATGGAGTATGGAATAATGAGCTTTACAACACATATAACAGAAATTAATTATAAATTCTGGTTTTATAGGCATTTCAGTAACCATCTAAATTTAATTTAACTATATATTTAAGTACTTATTTTCACAAAATTAAATATTATGTTGTTACTTTTGCACAGTATTAGTGGTTGTTCTACTGGCCAGGGATTAATTGCTAATTTTCAGGAACTGACAATATATTTCTGTATGTTGGTGTGTTGGGTTAAAGAATGATTTTGCTTGACATGCAGAGATGTCTGTTGATTTCATGATTTATTGTGTTTAAAGGTGCATCATTAATAACTTTATTATTTATTCTTATGAATATCTGTTCCTTTTTTGGTCTTAGCCATCATGGTATGATCAATTATCTATAACAACTTATTCTAATTTCTTCTTTTTGCAATTTACTATTTACCACTTTCTTAGTCGGTTAAGTTAAATTAAATTAATTTACTATTTAGTATTATTATTTAACTATGTAAATAAAATTAATTCAATCATTAAACTAAATTTAAATTATCTTAAATTACCACCAAAAAACCTTGAGTATATATTGTAAATATGTAAATATAACTTAAAATATTTTAATATATTATTTATGTTGCTTATTTTGAATTAAATGTTAGGAAAAATGATGCACTTACCAAATTATTTTAATACTTAATATAAGGAGTTAGAGATTTGTTGATGGTGATAATTATTTAACAGAATGCTAGATCAGGTAGAAGTTAATTTACAGAGACATGATGGAAAAATTAGCATTATGTTACTATAGTAAATTGTTCTATTAGGTAACTCTGAGTTTTAATAAATCTTAGGCTGACCAATGGGGATTACACTTCATTTTGTCTATAGCTTTGGTAAAAATAAACTCATTAAGTGCCAAGATCCTTAGCATAATAAATTTACTAGAATTGAGTACTCAAACTAAATATGATGTAATGATTAAATATGTGATGCTGATGAGGAATTGAAGGGAAGAGAAAGATGATAATAAAATAAAAAGTATTAAAGGTGAAGTTGAAATTTTTAGGTAAAAGTGCATTCAAAAGGTTTCTGATATTATGTAAATAAAATTTTGATGTTGTTGTTGTTGTTATTTATTGTTTCTATTGATGATACTATTATTATTGTTGTTGTATTTATTACTATGATGAAAAAGTTCTAAGCTAATCAGTGCAATATATTAATTTTTAAGATAGTAAATACAATTTATTAGATTCTTATGTATTTTATTAGATAAGATTTCTGGTTGAGGTAAAAACTTTGGTTCTTATCAACATTTCTCATAACATTTTGATTCAGTAACAAAAGAAAAAGAATTATGAATTGCTTTGCCAGATATTTTTGATAAAATATAATTTAAATTTTGTTCCTAGGGTTTTAATTACATAATTTAAATTTATTAAATAGACTCTTTCTCTTATAGAATTTTCTCAATAATCATGTAATAGATATCAATTTAATAGCTTAATTAAAAAATTATAATAGCCATAAAACTAATTAAAATTAATCAATTAAATTTATCCCATGAGAAACCACAACAAACTAATGTTAAATCTATAGTTTCATCTTAAATTTTTAATATTCATAAAATAAACTAACTTAATAAAATAAATTTACTAAATAAAAAATTAATTATCAATTCTCTTCTGTATATCAGTGTGTTCCTGAATTGAGCTCACAAGAGCATCACTGTTGAGTTTTCACTTGGGTTAACTGTTTGTGCGGGCATAAACTGGTTGATTTAAGTTAGTAAATTCTGATACTGAATTGAATTAGATTAGAATAATAATTTAAACAGTATTAACGAAATTAATAAAATAAACTGGATTAAATTCTATATTAAACTAATCAAATATGATATATTAATACTAATTGAAAATTGTCCAACCTTTCTTAATATACTACAAGGTCCTATTTTTTCATTTCACAACTTATGTTTTCTTGTTTGACTGAAAGCAAGATAGTTACATATCCATCAACTACACAATAATGATTGTTTTCACGAATATTTCTTACTTATTCCTTATTTTGTATTATGTATTTTATTTGAGTATATTCTCATGCCTCATTCACTACTATATGGATGAGATATTAATGATATACTTAAGAAAGAATTAAAGAAAGTGTGTGATATTTTGAATTATACTGCTTGTTATTGCTGAACTTATTGTTGAGAATTAGTATTATTAGTTACACTATTTATAAGTTGATTTTGAAAGAGAATATGAAGATTATAATGGATAAAAAGTATTTAAAGAGTGGAATTGAAAGTTTTAGCTAAGCTGCATTCAAAAAAGTTTCTGATGTTATGTAAATAAAATTTTGATGTTATTATTATTATTGTTATTGTTAAGTATTATTATTTTAAAATTTTATTGTTGATATTGTTCTTGTTATTATTATTATTATTGTATTATTTTACTTATTGCAACTTCATACTGCCATTGCAACACTAAGGACTCTTATAATATTCAATAATTGGACTACTACAATTCAGTAGGACTTAAAATTCACTTAAGGACTATAATAAGTGAATAATGCTGATTATTGTTAAATTATTGATATAAAGAGATATGATTTATATATTGTTATTATATTATTACTTAAATTTATTTATTGCAACTTCATACTGCCATTGCAACATTAAGAACTCTTATAATATTCAATAATTAAACTCTACAATTCAGTAGGACTTAAAAAATCACTTAAGGACTATAAATAAGTGAATACTGCTGATTATTGTTCAATTATTGGTAAAAAAAGAGATGATTTATATGTTGTTGTTATATTTTCTTGATACAAACTATACTATACTGTTATACTTGTTATTATTGAGAAGATAAATGTATGCTAATGCTGATTATTAGCAATACATTAATTTATTATTGAAAAATGTATTTATTTACAGCAGTTTCCACTTAACCGTGTTTCTTTAAAATTAATTATTAAAAATTTACTTAACAGAATTCAGAATTTTTAATTATAATTAATTAATTTTTTTACACGGACTGCGCAGTTTTCTAAGAAAATATTACAAAAAACTTCTTAAAATTTTACATGAAAATAAATTGATGTAAAAAATTACTGACACATTTAGAATAGTTCTAGAAAAATATATGCCAATATAGCTATTATGACGCTATAGATTACATTCATAATTCTAAATAGTTTAAATATATATATATATTAGTTATACAAGTAAGTAAAGCTTTAACAGTCCAACTTTAGCAAATTTTAGAAAGATGATGTAAAATTCTAAAAAATACATTTTTCATTGCAGCTGACACAAAATTACACACACATGTGTAGTTTTTTCTCTTTAGAGCTTAAAGGTTCTGTTTTAGGAGTGTGTATAATGTGAAACGATATAAATCAAGGGTCCACTTTTTGAATACAATTACTTCTGAATAAAATATTTTGTATCGTGTTTTTACAGTTGATCGGTTTATAATTAATGCTAACTCCTCAGTGCTTTTGCATGACTCTAACTATTATATTTGGTACGACGAGATTTAAACAAGAATTTTTTGCAATATGCTTTTTTTTCGCTAAAATATTAGTCACCAAATAACATTTTCACCAGAATTATTAAAAGGTTCTTGAATTATGCAATTTTACAATCAGAGTAGCATTTTGCTCTAATAGAGAATGTAATTTTTAATCTTCAAGTAAAAAAGCTGGCTGAAAGCCAGCTTTGGTAAAATATCGGAGTTCTATTTGATCGGCGGTGTTCAAACTGTTGACCTCGTTGAGCCACACATACGTTCTTGTAATATTAACTTTATTCGCCAGGGTTGTCAATTTATCCTCTTTTTAATTCTGAATTGTAATTTTTTTTTATAAGATTATGAAATTTGTACTATTAACTTTAGTCGCCAGGGTTGTCAATTAAAACTCTTTTTAATTCTGAATAGTAATTTTTTTATGGAATTATGAAATGTCTGTCATTATATAAAAAACAAATACTATTCAAAATTCCTGAACTAAAAAAAATCCAGTTTGTGAAAACAGTAGTAGTTGTTAAGAAAAAATGTCATGTAAGCTTTGAATTATTTTCTGATAAAAATACTTAGAGCAGAATATTATTAATATCCGTTATCCGCGGCGTTTTGAATCAGGGAATGCATAATTTAATCTCCTTTCAGAATTTGGTGATAATTTTTTTGTCAGATGCTTGTGGCACGAAAACAATAGTCACCCGATTGGATGTTCCCAGCGTGAACCAGTACATGCATCTCAACGCTCAAGGATTATTACTAATTTTTTAACGCATAAAAATTTAGATATATAAGGGAAATATCAATAAGTATAATGCAAAAATCCAAAGGTGATACCTCTTTTCTTTGTAACCGAAAATAAATCTTAAAAATCACGTGACTTTTACTCTAAAGAAGTAGAACCTCCGTTAAGAGATTTTACAGAATAAAGAAAACATTAGTTTACTTTCTCATTGTTCGAACTTCATTGTTATTTTTTTTCAGCAGTCTTTCTTCGGACTTAATAGAATAAAACAAAATGTTTTAATTTTTCAATCTGTCGAGTTTGTTTAACACTGCATGCTTTGTAATTTTAATTTATTTGCTTACTACTTTTCAGGAAAAAAAAATATTTTGCATATTTTATGATTTCTGTTATAAAAAAAATATTACACAGCAAAACTTTGCGATGGTTAGATGTTCATAAATTTGCCAAACGAGGGGAATTGATTGATCAAGTGGTCGCTACCGTTGGTATGACGACAGGGTTACTCGCGGACATGATTTTGCTTCATAATATAGATATCATGTATTTTTCACAATTACCTCATGTTTTTTTAATTTTTAAATTTTTTAAAATACTTTTTTTTTCAAGAGTTTTTCTTCGGACTTTATCGAATAAAAGACAATGTTTTATATTTTCAATCTGTCGAGTTTGTTTAACGCTGTATGCTTTGTAATGTTATTTTATTTGCTTACTACCTTTCAGGAAAAAATAGTTTGAATATTTTATAATTTCTGTTACTAAAATTAATATTACTCAACAAAACTTTACGATGATTAGACGTTAATAAATTTGCGGAAAGAAAGGGATAGATTGGTCAAGTAACCGCTATAGTTGATATGACATCAGGGTTACTCGCGGACATGATTTCTTTATAATATGGATAGCATGTATTTTTCATAATTACCTTATGATGTTTTTAATTTTTTTTAAATACGTTTTTTGTGTCCTACTGTAGAATGAAAAGTTAACTGAATCGTGCAGTAAAAATTAACAGGCGCCCCAAATGTAGAAAGAAGAGGAAGAAAAATAAATCAGCAATGAGAAATTGCGTGTTGAAAAGATTTTAAAATTATACCTTCAATTTATCTACAGTCAACAGTGGGAAAAATATGTCTTGCAATACAAGAATAAAAAATTATTTGTTAATCCTAGCCACTCTTACAACAACATAGCTGCCAATTTTTACGTACTACCATTAAAAATTAATAGAAATTTTTACATTATTGAATCATATGATTTCGACGATTTAGTAAGTGAAATTTTGCTGTAAAATTTTATTTGGCAGCCATGCAACAATCGTAGGGTGGACAATATACGGCATGGTGGGTACACTCCTTACAATTTCCAAGATGCCTGGATCAACATTTCACATTAAAAAATGTCTATATAATATTGAAAAAGCAAATTTTGTAATCATCTTACTTAATTGTACAATTTTTAACATTTTTATACGCTTTGTTCACACGAAGAATTCACTAAAAAACTGTGGTTGAACCAGGGTTGCTAGTTTGACCCTTTTTTTAAATTCAGTAATTCGGATTTTACAACAGAATAGTAATTTTTTCTGCATTTAATGGCTGATTTTAAGGGATTACATAGCGTATACATTCTTCTTTCTAAATTCCTAGATTAAAAAAGGATCTAAAGTGGCAGCCGAGGGCAGAGCTCTATGTAATCTTATATAACCTACAGTCACTAAATTGTTAATTTTTAAGCTGTTTCGTAAAACAACTTTCTACCTTGATTGTTTTCAAACATTTGAGTACTCAAGACCCTATTAGCTTATTTTTTATTTAAAATGTTCACATTACTTATTTTCTGGTTGGTATGTTATTTTCTTTAACTGGTACAATTCTGCAATAAGTAATAATATGAAAAGCATTATTATGAAAAAGAATTACGCAAAAAAAATTATATGTTGACTACTACAAATTAAAAATTATTAAAGGTAATTATTAGAAATTACTAAAGGTATTTATTAAAAATTATAAAAAAAGGATATTTTTAAGTATCGGGTAGTTTTGACCATTTGCGGTAAAAGGGTCACCTTCAGTGTTTTGTTTGTTCAAGCCCTGATAACCGCCGTAACAAACCTCATCCAGTAAATTTTAATAGAAATTTTTACCTTATTTAAACGCCTAATTCATGCATAGTTTCTGTCATGAATAATGAAAGTATTTCTATTTTTTTTTATTGCTGGGAGTTTGTTTCGTTGGTAATCAGGCTCTAGGTTTGTTTCGTTTGTTGGGTACTACGGTCATATTTTGCATACAAGAGCTAAACAGACTAAGACCCACTCTTAAAGTGGAATCCGACACACTACAAACTTCTATGCCTGAGTGGGATTCGAACCCAGCACCTTTTAACTAGTACCCAGCGTCCTAACCACTAGATAACAAGAATTCAAGTCTTAGTTCAACTGCTGTTAATATGAAGGATTCTAAACAGCTGCGTCACTATGTGGAAGTGGCTATGGAATCAGATTCATACAATTATGACTCGGCCGCAGATGAAGAAAATACCGTTTTTGAAGAATTTGAGCCAATGTGATGTTACAATTTAAAAAATAATCTGTATTTTCAATAAACCTGGTTTTATGCCGTATTATTCGAACATTGTATACTTTGTTTTTAATCTTTATTTTACAAACTGCAAAGACTTGGGAGAAAATCCCAATGAAAATGTTTTCACGATTTTAAAACAGACAGGATTTTATCATCAAATTTATCATTTTTCGTTTACCATTATTCTTTTTGTATTGTTCTAAATTACTTTTTAATATCATTTCTTGTAATTATTAATCAAGATGGGCCCCATCCAGATACGTTTATCATGGCTTTTATATATCATCTTTGTATATTTGTTATCTG
This sequence comes from Maratus michaelseni, assembly GCA_963931845.1. Classification (NCBI taxonomy): domain Eukaryota; kingdom Metazoa; phylum Arthropoda; class Arachnida; order Araneae; family Salticidae; genus Maratus; species Maratus michaelseni. The sequence goes on along the minus strand of OZ007598.1, from coordinate 193,057,362 downwards.
ATATGTATATATGTTAATTGCTTTTTCTTTATTGTACATCTGTACTTATTTCTTAAGCTATTGTTTGGCGCAGCATGTCCAAATGTGGACTTTGTGCCATTAAACCTTGTGCAACCAACCGACCAACCTAACCACTAGACAAGCATGTGGCCGAATTCCTTCAAGGAAAACTTTTTTTAATAGTAGAGTTTCCAAAAGTGTGGTTCTCTTACAAGGGAAAACTTGAAAAATGTTTTTACATGTGTCACTAAGGCTTTCAACCTTACACCCTCCCCAGACCACCTCGTATGTATCGAACCTGCGAACATTGTCCCATATCTCTCATCCTTTGTCCAGCATTCTATTCTCCATGAACATACAGTATAAGCAAGAGATAAATTACTCACTTCAAAAGGATCTGGGGCATGGCGTCACTGCTCCCTTAGAAACGACATTAAAACTACTCATAATTCATATAATGTGCTTAATAATTTTTATATTAAATTTTGTGAAACTGAGACAAACTCAAGAAATTGAATTCCCACATCTTCGATTCCAGAGTTGGTACGCCTTTACCAGATTTTTTTTAACAGAATTTTTCTATTTAATATTTAAATAGCAGAAAATGCAGACATTTCATTTAACTGCAGAATTTGTAATACTTTTCTACAATATAATAAATTATAACACCTTGTAATAATTTATTTCATTTAAATGCTGAAAGGTGTAAATTAACAACATAATATACAGTAAAAAAAAGGGTAAGCCGAAACATGTGAACGACCTAATAAAAGTTATTTTACTGTATATTATGTTGTTAATTTACACTTTTTCTCATTTAGAAGAAATATACTTTTCTACATTTAAATAAGGCGACAAATTCTATTAAAAACTCGTGGTAAAAACGTACGAACCCTGGATTTCAGCATTATAATAATTAATATACGAGACTACCATTCATGATTTATATCCAGAGGTGCCAAGTTCCCACTAATCGTCCGTAATATGGGGTTTAATCTGACCCAGTTTAACAACGCATCAAACCAGAAAAATTATTGGATGAATCTTCATTTATTTAAATAAAATTTCTACGTGGCTTTTATTTAATTTCATTTCTTAAAAAAATTCTAGTGGGAAACGTGTTAAACCTGGGTCACATTAATCCGCATATTACGGAATATTAATGAGAGCTTGGCACCTCTGCTTATATCTATACTTATACCAAAAGAATCCTTGACAACTTTTTTCAATACCTTTCGATCACTTTATTCACACAAAAATAACTAAATAAAACATACAAGAAAATATTTGAATTCAATTTTGGTTTATTATATTATCAATGAGTGATTACATATAATTTTTTTAATATAATTTCTTGTGATGATGCATTTTTTGAACAGTTTTATAATTCGGAAACTAACAAAGCTATTTATTCCTAGGCAGTTTTATCAGTCGTATGATCTATTTGTCATAAAATATAAGTATGAAGTAAATTTTTTAATAAAAGTTATAGCGGCAGGGATGCGTTTATTTTAAATCTGATTCATATTTATTTAACCCATTTGCATCATTAGCGCGTATATGCCTCCATTTCAGGAATTACTTTTTTATTCAGAAATTTCGAATACATACCTAAAATTCTGAAAAAAGTATTTTTACTTTATGTATTCGAGAAACGTCGTCACTAGATAAAGCAAAAAATACTCTTCAGAATATCTAGTATAAATCCGGAATTTCTGAATAAAGAAAGTAATTCATGAAATGTAGAATTGTGATTCAAATGGGTTAAGAACCCCGAGACCATAATTTTGAATCGCCAAAGTTATTGCTTAACACTTTGAAGTTCGGAGTAACCTAATTTTTACCCTTAAATGCTACATTGGCACCAGAATTTTGGAAAGAAAAATTCCCTTTTATCAAGTACATGAAGAAAAGATTTTACTTACTTTCGAATAAATTTGCTTCTAAATTCTGGTGTCAATCAATCATTTCAATTTTACGATTAGAAGTATTTTTAGGAGACATGCGGACGGCAAAATGTTAATATTTTAGGTTAGTCTTATAATAATCACGCTGAAACAAAAGGAAAAAAAATCTAACTGACCGATTTTGTTTGACACTGTACATTTTTAAAATCTTAATAGAGGACATTTTTTATTAGGGTTTCGTTCATCTCACGAAACCTTATTACTCCCGCTCTGTTGTCTGTCCGTCACAGAGCCATTCTCAGAAACTATGTGACTTACAGAGTTGGAACTTTGTGTATATCTAGCTGAATACCAGCTATGAAGCTCAAATATTAAAATTTGAAAAAAATCGTATTATTTTAATAAATAGAGATAAAAAACCAAAATTCTAACAGCCTTTTCCTATTAAATTGAAACATTTTTTGTTAAAGTAGCTGCCAAAAATTAAAAAATTACAATGAAATTCTTTCTACAATAACTAATTTTCTATTGAAAGAATTCCATGCGAAAAATGAAAATGAAATAAAGAGTTTCACCAATTGAAAAAAATATTAATATGAAATAAAAATGATTGACGTCATACTGGTAATAAAACGGAAATTTTCAAAGATTTCTCAATAATACAAGGAGTATGAGTATGTGTATGTACACAAAGCAGATTAATATCACGTCATTAGAGAATTAAAAAGAAAATCTGACGTCATATTCGAAATTAAACGAATTTTTCAAATGTTTGAGATTAATACAAAGCGAGTATCAGTATGAGTAATAGAGAATAGTAAATATATGAGTTTGAGAAACATATTGAATCATGATAAAAATCAGATTATGGAAATATTTGCATATTTTAACATTTTGAAGGTATACAATATGTTTAATTTTGAAATTATATTTTTAAATATCGCATTTAGTCCGCATGGCAGATATTATTATGATAGAATGTAATAGCGGGCTTCGCCCGCTATCTCGCTGGTTTAGATATTCGAAAAAAGAAAAAATAGACAAGTAATTTTTTGCTTTATAAAAAACATGACCAATTTTGTCGCTAAATGAAATTTATTTGGATTTATTCAAGAAAGGATAAACTGTTTTGAAAGGAATATTAAACAAAACCCTTTGAGCGATCTTCGATCACACTTACCCACATGTTGATACAATATCATTCGATATCATATTTTTCAACTATTTTGTTATTTACCTCGGCCACTAATCTCTAACAGATAAAAAAATAAATTACGTTTCAAAAATTTTAAGAACATTTTATTATATTTATATGATATTTTATATCAGATGTCATTAAATCAAGCGAATATTTCTATTGAGGAATATCATTATTCAAAATACGATAAACCTGCCAGATATGTATATGGGGAATGTAGATTTTTCGAACCCTGATATGTGGATTATACTTGACCTATTAACAAATCGGTAACTTTATGTTATCCGGGTGCATATTTCACCAATTGATTTTGTTTTTCTCGCCAGTAGCAACTTTTATTTTTGGCGTGTTTAAATCACGAAAAATAGTTTGATGTTGAAACAAAATGGTTTGGTCTAAGGAATTAATTCTGATGCCTTTTATTAGCACTTTCCAACCTAGTTGAAAAGTGCTTATGACTTCGGTTTGTCTGGCCGTCTGGCCGTCTGGCCGTCTGCCGTCTGCCGTCTGCCGTCTGTCCGTGCTCTAACTCCCGTAAATATGCTCGGATTGCTCTGCAATTTTTATATGTTATTATCGTTATCTATAGCATGTTCCCTATTTCAACGGAAGTGTGTAGCACTTATAGTTTTTTTACAGGGACACTCAAAAGAATTCCGTTACATTGCGGTCTATGGGGAAAAATCATTTGCTGTTTATTTAAATAATGTTTCACTATTTTAAACGCATTGAAATTTATATATATCACTAAGGTGCATTAGAAGAAGCTTAATATGGAACAGGGTGTGCATAGCACTTATAGTTACTTTACAGGGACAGTAAAAATAATTCCGTTACATTACGTCTATGGAGAAAAATCGTCTGCGGTTTATTTAAATAATGTTTCACTATTTTAAACGCATTGAAATTTATATAGATCACTAAGGTGCATTACAAGAGACTTACTACGGAATATTGTGTGTATAGCAGTCATCGTTCATTTACAGGGACACGCAAAAGAATTATCTACTGTCTGTTAACAATAATTCCTGGAAGTGCGTTTTAAGTTACTGAACGCGATTTTAATGTTAACTTGCTTTTTGTCTATTACGTGGTGTGTATAAATTCTGTAGATCCTATACAGGGCAGCACAAAAGTTCGCGAACACATTTCTATTTATTGACAAACTCCAGACGGAGAATTTTAAAATGTGCTACACGTTTCCTAACTGAACTAAAATTTAGCATCCTATGTAGTATACATACAATTCTATATATCCTATACAGGGCTGAATAAAAGTATTCGGATATTTTTCCGAATATTGTATATGTTGGAAATTCCTGAAATTATGTTTTTAAATATGTTATGCGTTTTCCAAATTGTTTACTTAGAAGTTATCTTTTAGCTTATTAAACGGTATGATTTGTAAAATTATTTTGGAAGCGTTGGAAAGTGCTACATAATCTATGCTTGACGCATGATTTTTCGTTCTTGTTTTTATTGTTATACTTTTTTTTGTATGTTAAATGAAATGAGTTAAATGTCAGTTCTTAAATATTTGTGTCTTAAAGGAAATGAGTGAAAGGTTTTACAGAGCTGCAGAGTCACCGGCTTTTTGGATACCAGTGTTTTAGTACAGAAATTGCTATCTTATTTAATCGGACATTTCTGCGATTTATAGAACAACATTTTCTCTAAAAAAAAAAATTCTACGCAAAAAGCCGGAAATTTGCGAATTCTGGGTTTATCTTTTAAATGGAATGAATGCAATACGAATGTTGGCGAATCAGAAAATATATTTAACAAAATGTTTTGAGGATCAATGTCGCTTCATTTTTCAATGAAATTTCTGTTTCAAAACTCATACAGTTGGTCGCTGTAATACTATGATGCAATTATGACATTTTTTCCGAAGTCGGAAATTTTATTCTATTTTAATTCATAAGTATTAAATACTTTTGAATAAAATCGCCAAAACAAAGTCGTTTTTGTATAAGTTCACCTAAATGACGTCATTTTCACTAGCTTCGAAATTAGAAGCCAAATTTTGGAAGAACGAAAAGTTTTTGACAAACAAAGTTATAGCAAATGTGCATTTTTATTGGAAAAGTTTTTCACTTAAATTTTAAATATAATTTATTATTTGTAATATTGTATTTCATAAAATTAATATTATAATTACCTTCTAAATTTACAATAAAGTTAGATTTCATTTCCCCCCCCCCAAAGAATCATACGATCGCATACAATTGTAAAACAACACATCGGGTATCCGCACAGCTAGTAAACTATACATTTTTGAAATTGTCTGACTCTGCTTTATTTTCATAAGCGCATATTTGGAAAATTAATAAATTCTAACCATTTTACGTCTTTTGTGTACTTCTCATGTTTTTGTACTTTCTGATTTCAAAATAAATAATACGTGTATATAAAATATTACAAATAACCTAAATAAATAATTTACAATAATAAATTATTTATCATATTTTCAACGGTGCGAATCTCCCTCACAAACACATTTCATATCCATATGCGTAAAGTTTTCAATCATTCTCTTCACGCATATTTGGAAAGTTAATAAATTTGAACCATTTTACGTCTTTTATGTATTTTTCATACTTTTTTATTTACTGATTTTAAAATAAATAATACGTATGTATAAAATAATATAAATAATCTAAATAAACAACTTACAATAATACATTATTTATGAACTTTTCAACGGTGCGAATTTCCCTCACAAACACATTTTATATCCCATATGCGTAAAATTTTCAATCATTCTTTTCTGGATTATCATATTTATAAAATCTTTTTTATTTTTCTACAAATGCCATGTATCACATTATGCTCGACCGCTAACTGATGTATGCCTTTCGATAACAATAGCTGTAATATTCGGAATCATGGGGTTCAAAAGAAGAACTTAATTTTTTAATGCATTTGTCGCAAAGTGTATTTTTTTTTTAATTAATTTAGTTCTTAAAAAACATTTTCACCAGAATTATTAAATTCTTCTCCACATATATAATTTTACAATCTGTAAGCGTTGGAATTCCATTTTAGATTCTTTAGAAATGTTATCAAGGCATAGTAAAGCTGGCTGTTAACCAGCTTTGGTAAAGCGTAAAATTATGTTTTAGTAGGATGTGTTCAAGTTATTGACTACATCTGACTTCGTATACAGTGTAATATTTTTAACAATTGTTTTCAAAGTTACAATATTTGGCTTTTTTTTAATTTAGAAATTACGAAGTTTAATTGTAATAATTAGTACTTCATGTAATCGTGAAATGTCTATCATTAAAATTACTATTCGGAATTTCTGAACTTTAAAAAGTTTCCCTCTAGGTTTTATGGAAGAATGTCTTACAACTTTTGATTTTTTTTTTACTAAAATAAATGCGTTTATAATTATTGAACAAATGAGATAGAAAATTATTAACAACTTTTATCCCAATCGTTGGGTTCCTAGGATCCCTACTTGTATCTATCTACGTAATAAAACAAAAGGTTGTCCGTAAATTACGCGCACATCCTATTGACGGTGACAACGACCTCTCCAACAAATTTCATTTTTCTGCATATTTTAAAACTTATGAACAAGCCAGAATTACAATTTTTTACTGTTGAATAGAAAAAAAATTCAGTTACATACGCAATTTGTTAACGACCTAAATTTAATGATTTTTTTAATCTTTTAAAAAGACAAAACTTTAAACGTGAATATTTTTAAATATATGTGCCACCAAAATGCGAAATATTTACTGATTTGCACTTAACTCTTTCAGGGGCAAGCAATTGTGTTCTTGTAACAGTGAATTCCCACCGGAATTTACTAAAGAATTTAGTTCAAAGTATGAAAAAGCAATTTTTCAACCTTTTTTTCCCTCATCAAAGCTAAAAAAGTAAAATTTAATTAAAAGTTTCTGGTTTGAATCGGATTAAAATTAGGTTGTACCTAATATATACCAGCACCCCTCAAGGGGTTAAAACAATGTAAATAATTTATTATTTGTTTGCTTCCGTGCAAAATTCCGTAACGAAATTGCTAAACGAAATTAAAACTTGACAAATACATAAATAAAACACGAATTTAACTACGGGCTTGAACACTGAAATAATCAGAATCACGAAAGTTGCTATAAATAATAACATTTTCCGAGATTCATCGCTGGCATACCGCTAATACGGAAGTATCGAAAATGCTTTTTGGTGTAAATCGTGGACAATCTAAGAAAATATACTAAATGTATAGAAGCTATTACATTAGTTAATTAAAAACGATTTTCCCTAAATTCCTGTACACCGTGCTATATACTGGGCAGCTTGAACCCGGGTAGCTGAGATTGGATTGCTTGCTATTTCAGAATGTGCAAAAAAGGAACGACACAATTTACGTATTAGGTCTAATAACATAATACTGTGTTGTTTCAACTTAGACATGCAACGTATTTTTTGCATTTCTGCTTGGAAGGGAAATTAAAATCCTTAAATATTCCAAATATTTAGGCGTAGATTGTCTGATTCTGCTTTATTTTTAAACGCACAGTTGGAATTTTGGAAATTTGAACCATTTTATGTCCTTTGTGTATTTAAGAGTGTTCATAATTTTGTATTTACTGATAAAAAAATATGTAATAACTACAAAAATAAAACTATAAATTATTTATAATATTAAATAACTCCTGTAAAACTCATGAGTGCGAATATCCCTTACACATTTATGTACCGATGCGATTCCGAACAATTTTCTTCCATATGATAAAGACTCAAAGATTAATTTTAATTTTTCTACGAATGCGATATATCGGATCGATACTAACTGATCAGTACTTTTCCATGACTCTAAGATTTATATTCGGAATAACGAGCTTTAAAACAATAATTTAGACAGCATTTTGTGTAAGAGGCTGTATTTCTTCCGATGAAAATTTAGTCACCAGGGAAAACTGTAACCAGAATTAATACAATGTTCTTGTATTATGTAATTTTACAATCTGTGTGGATTAATGTTTTAAAGGTCTGATGAATGTCTTTCTATCAAGGAAAGAAGCTGGTTAACATCCAGCTTTGCGGAAAGATGTGATTTCCGTTTGAGCGGAGGTGTTTAAAACGTTGACATTGTCTTACCGTACGTACACTGTGCTGATATTAACTGTAGTCGTCAGGGTTGTCATTTTAGCCTTTTTTTAAATTTAGAAATTCCGAATACTACTTGTTTCTTTACATAATCATGAAATGTATGTCATTACACAAAGGAAAACTTATTATTTGAAATTTCTAAAATATAAAAAAGCCAACAGTTCTTTAAAATTGTCATATAAATTTTGAATTATTTTCTAATAGAAATACTTAACCTTCCTACGTTGAATGGGTCGAATCGACCCGTTTGGATAATTTATTTCATTCGATTTGAACGAGAAATGTTTTTATAAAGTAAGTTAAATAAAAGCCACAATTTAATAAATTAAATAAATATGCTGAATAGCTTAAAAATAAATTCTGGTGTGAAATGTTTTTCATGGTTCTGCGTCGATAGATACCTCGAGCGTCCATGAACGTCCCCGCTGACCGCCCGAAAAGTAAAGTTTGTGTGTAACAGAAAAATGCGTTTTTCTTAAAAACTATGTTACCTAAGAATATTTCTATAGTTTTCCTGCTATGTTTGAATAATTTCCCACGACACTTAATTTGTTCATAATTTTAGTTTCCGTAAATTCGAAAATAGAGGAGGGCGGGGGGCTCATGCTTTTGCGATGCGTTTTAGACTATATCTGTGAAAATATAAAACCTAAAAGTAAAAGAAAAAAAAATTAATTCGATATTACGAGATCTTTCCCACGATACCCCACATGAAACAAAAAAGATTTTTATTTTCCAAGTAATTTAATTAGCCCCCCTATTTTTTTCCGAAACATATTTGTGAATGGTTAATAATCTGTAAAATATGTGGGTAAAAGGCTTTGTAACTTTCCCTAGTTTGAACTTTCCACGTCCCACAGCTGTCGAGAAAAGACCTTTGACAGACAGACAGACACAGGAGTGATCTTATAATGGTTCCGTTTTAACTTTGTAAGTACGGAACCCTAAAAAGGCTAATTGGAGGCCTATCCTATGAGACAATGATCCTAGTCTGGCTTGGATGCATGTGACTATAGGCGACGGAGTGAGGACAACGCGGCCAAATATCTAAAAGGAAATTTTTTATTTTACCGCCGTTAGTAGCGTTTTACTGTTTTTTGATAGTTGAAAAATTTAAATGTGTGAACTGCTTGAATTTTTCCGAAAACAGTTTTTTGCGCCCATATAAAAGTGGACTTCATTACACTTTTGAAAATTTAAAAATTTATCCGATTTTTTGTTTCTGTTCGAGTACCTCTATTTTCAAAGATAAAATGTTGAAACTTTGTGGATATTTACCTCATATATAGAGGACAGGAAAACACAAGTAACCCGTTCAAATATTGCAGTGCTATATGAAGAATTAAGGAATACAATATACATATTTTAAAATTGCGAGTAAAACTGACTATCGATGTTTTCGAAAAACAGCTCCATTAGCCTCCACCATGACTTCGCAATTTTTCTCATCTACATACATTCAAGAAACAGATATATTTATTTCAGCTATAATTTTCTGCTCTTGTATCTTTCTTACTTCCTTTTGTCATTCGTCCATTTCATTAAAGACCCATAATTATCTCGAGAATGATTAGACGTATCAGTTTTTCACTGGTCTAACTCGATTCCTCACACGAAAATACGTACGAATCATCTCAAACAAGCTTAAAGCATACAATGTTTTGTGTTTTATAAACGTTTTAATTACTGCCCTATTTACGTGGAAGAAGGTGGCCTAAAATGATCCTAACGGGCAAAACTGTCCAAATATGTTTTCTTCTGACAGGTCGCGCTATCTGCAGGGTAACACCTAAACTAGTTGTGAAACGTAAAGAAGAAGCACTGGCGGAATACAATATACCTATTTTAAACTCGCGAGTAAAACTGACTATCGACTTAAAGCATATAATGTTTTGTGTTTTATAAACTTTTTAATTAATGTCCTATTTATGTAGGGGAAGGTGGCCTAATATGATCCTAACGGGGAAAACTATCGACATATGTTTTCTTCCAGACAGGTCGCGCTATCTACAGGGTAACAATTAAACTAGTTGTTAAAAGTAAAGAATCGCGAGTAAAACTGACTATCGATGTCTTCGAAAAACAGCTCCATTAGCCTCCGACATGACTTCGCAATTTTTCTCATCTACATACATTCAGGAAACAGCTTAATTTATTTCAGCTGTAATTATCTGCCCTTATATCTTTCTTAAATCCTTTTGTCATTCCTCCATTTTATAAAAGACCAATAGTTATCTCGAGAATAATTAGACGTATCAGTTTTTTATTGGTCTAACTCGATTCCTCACGCGAAAATACGTACGAACCATCTCAAACAAGCTTAAAGCATACAATGTTTTGTGTTTTATAAACTTTTTAATTACTGCCCCATTTATGTAGGAGAAGGTGGCCTAAAATGATCCTAACGGGCAAACCTATCCACATATGTTTTCTTCTGACAGGTTGCGCTATCTGCAGGGTAAACCTAAACTAGTTGTGAAAAGTAAAGAAGAAGCAATGGCGGTATTCAAGCGATCGCAGTATTACGCGTCTGAATAGAATTTTTTGAAAAATTGGTTTTTATAACATCTTTCATAAGATAGGCACTAACTTTCATATTTATTTAGATTACAGCCCTTCATGTACAGAAATATGACTTGGTTTACTTAATGGAGTATGTTTTTAGAAGTGAATTACACTTATGTATTGTCATAATTACTTTTACCGCATTTACCCGCGTATAAGTCGAGAAATTTTGGACAAAAAAAGACTTTAAAGTTGGGGAGGTCGACTTATGCGAGGGTCCTTATTATTACTATTTTTTTTTTTTTTTTTGCAGAGTGGATTTCATCCGGTTGTCCAACATTAACAAAGGGCGGTAATATTAGAAGCCCGACATTGCGTTAATTGCCCAGTGGTTTAAAGATGCGTGAAATCAAATTCCTTCCGAAATGATTATAAAATCGTTCAAGAATTGCTGCATAAGCAACGAACTAGACGGCACAGAAGATGATGCCATTTTCGAAAGTGATAACGACGAGGAAGAATGTAGTGATACAGAGATTGAAAACGTGTATCATGATGAGCCGATGACGACGAAGGATTTATGTGAATTGTTTGGCGAGTCCGATATTGAATCGGACCGTGAAACAGTTTAACTTTGTATGTTGTATTCATTATTGTATATTTAGTACTTTTTCTTTCAGATGATTTCGAATAAATGTACAAAGAAAAAAAATTAAAGTTCCTTTATTATTGTATATTTAGTATACTTTCTTTTTTTTCAGGTGATTTTGAATAATGCATTTAAAAAAAAAAAAATCAAATTTATTGATCGGAAAACTGGGGGGTCGACTTATACGCGGGATTTTAAAAAATTCAAATTTCTTGATCAGGAAAGTGGGCGGTCGACTTATACGCGGGTAAATACGGTATATCCTTTATTTTGCTGATAAAAAAAATTAGAATTATTTTTAAATGAAGAATCATTTTGCCCTTGGGTGAGGGTAAAATGATACTTTGGACACTTAAAAAAAAAATTGTTTTTCATTACTCAATTTGGGTTGAAAATATTATTAAAATATGTTTATAATGCAAAATATTGTGTAAAACGTACTAGCAAAGGGCCAAAATTTTATTTAAAAAAATTATTTTACTCAAGTTTTTTCCTTAAGGAGATCAATTTAGGCCCCCTTCCCCTACTTGCTTTATTCAACATATTCATTCCTTTTTAACACTGAACATACCGAAAATTGTGCTGAATTAAGCAAATCCTAAGCAAAATGTAAATGTAGCATTCATTTGTAGACGTTATTACAAATTAAATGCCACCTGTCACATTTCTGTACGATGATTTGCAGCAGAATTAGTAGCGGTGTATCTTTTTATTTATTTATTAATTAATGTTATTTAATTTAATTTTAATTTATTTATTTATTTTTACACGGACTGCACAGTTTTCTAAGAAAATATTAAAAATAACTTCTTAAAATTCTTCATGAAAAGAAATCGATATAAAGAAATACTGACACATTTAGAATAATCCTAGAAAAATATATTTCAATATAGCTTTTATGACGCTGTATATACATGCATAATTCTAAATAGTTTAAAAGAAAAATATTAGTTATACAAGTAAGTGAATCTTCAACGGTCTAACTTTAGAAAGTTATAGAAAGATGGATCTAAAATTCTAAAAAATGCATTTTTAGAAAAACTGACACAAAATTACATACACATGTGTAGTTTTTTCTCTTTAGTACTTAAAGGCTCTGTTTTAGGAGTGTGGGTAATGTGAAACTATATAAATCAAGGGCTCCCGCTGGCCCACTTTTTGAATACCATTACTTCTGAAGAAAATATTTTGTATCGCGCTTTTACAGCATTTGCAACAAAATTACTTTCCAGTTATATTTCTACAAAATGTCTCAGAAAAATATAAAAAGAAGAATTTTCTCAAAAAAGGTGATATTCAGAAAGCTGACCGAGCGGGAAACCTGTAAATCAGTTTTCTCCAACTGCAACTCATTTTATCGCATGATTTCTGTAAAAAAATAGAAGGCTGGAAAAATAATTAATGCGATATTAAATATTATTAAATATTATTAAATAATGCGAAGATTAACCTTCGAAAAGAACGGGACCCCATTGTCCAAATTGGCTATAGTGATATAAATTATATATCTTAGAATGTTCTCGGTCCGCTTAAATTTTAATCGCATATTTGGAAATTCGTCAGTTTGAACTAATATATGTCCTTCGTGCCCTTAATACTTTTCATAATTTTGAAATTACGGATAATGAAATAAATATTACGAAATAATATTATAAAATGATATTATAAATAAACAAAATAAATTATTTATAATAATAAATAATCATTATTTTACTCATAAGGGCGAATCTGCCTAATATCTTTTTCAGACATATTTTCATGCCCGAGGTGAACCTGATCTATTCTATCTTTTAATTAATTTTTCAGCAGAGCTGAAATTACGCTGTAAATTAATGAAATACAAATGATGCGAATTATCACTTTACTAAACAGCGTACAACCACAGGTTGTGTTGTTACAGGTTTACAGGTTGTGCTGTTACATTCTGTTACACAATTGTGTTGTTATAGGTTGTGCTGCAACCACACAGTTTGTACGCTGTTTAGTAAAGTGATAATTCACATCATTTGTATCTGATCTATTCCTTTTACATGATAAAGATTCTAAGAATCTTTTTTATTTTTCTAACAATGCGATAAATTGGTTTATAATCAGTGCTAACTCATCAGTACTTTTACATAACTCTAACTGTTATATTTGGTATCACGAGGTTTAAACAAGAAATTTTTGCAATATGCTGTGTTTTTTCGGCTAAAACATTAGACACCAAATAACATTTTCACCAGAATTATTAAAAGGTTCTTGAATTATGTAATTTTTACAATCGGGGTAGTATTCTGCCATAATGAAGAAGGTTTCTCCTAATACTCAAGCAAAAACCTGGCCTTCAGCCAGCTTTGGTAAAATGTCGAGTTCTATTTGATCGGCGGTGTCCAAACTGTTCACCTCGTTGAGCCACACATACGCTTTTGTAATATTAACTTTAGTCGCCAGGGTTATCAATTTAACCTCTTTTTAATTCTGAATAGTAATTTTTTTATGGAATTATGAAATTTGTAATAACTTTATTCGCCAGGGTTGTCAATTTAGCCTCTTTTTAATTCTGAATAGTAATTTTTTTATGGAATTATGAAATTTGTAACATTAACTTTAGTTGCCAGGGTTGTCAATTTAGCCTCTTTTTAATTCTGAATAGTAATTTTTTTTATGGAATTGTGAATTTAATAATATTATCTTTAGTCGCCAGGGTGTTCAATTTAGCCTATTTTTAATTCTGAATAGTAATTATTTATGGAATTATGAAATGTCTGTCACTATATAAAAAACAAATACTATTCAAAATTCCTGAATTCAAAAAATTCTCGTTTGTGAAAACAGTAGTAGTTGTTAAGAAAAAATGCCATGTAAGCTTTGAATTATTTTCTGAAAAAAATAATTAAACTTAGAGCAGAATATTATTAATATCCATTATCCGCGGCGTTTAGTATCAGGGAATGCAATCTGTATACTTCGCAATGGACAAAAAATTGATGGCGCGACTTACGGGTGTAAGGCTGATATATAATACTGTGTTGGTTCAACTTAGGCATACAATAGACACCTCAGAATGAACAGTAAGCATCGTTAAAATGTAAAAAAATATTTTGGAGTAGTTCAATCAAGTTTACTAAATATACTGTGAGGTAGTTTGTGAGTTCTCATCTCAGCAGTTTAAAGGACCACTCACAAATTACATGGAGATGTGACCCCGGTTGAATTGACTTAATAACTTCATTTTAATAAATAGGGTACGATTTGTGTGAATTATAGAAATATGAACAATTTTTTTTTTAATCGTGTCCCATCAAAATCGAATTATATCTGAGTGTAAATTATCAGAAATACAATTTTCAAAAAATACAAATGTAATATTTAAAAAAAAAAAAAAAAAAAAAAAAAAAAATCTTGAACTATTTAGAATCTATTAAATGTCACTCTGCTTCATGCATCATTAAGATTAGTACAAATTATGTCATAAAAAATATAACACTATAATGAAATAAGGGTGCAAAATCATTGTCATTACGGAAGTGAAAAGCGATATCGCAACGGTAATTAATAATGCTATATTAAGGAAAAGCACCTCGAATATGTACTTGCAAAGTTAAAAAAACACAATTTTAAAGAAAAAATATATGTACTAATCAATATATACAACACTGACAATTTGTAAAATGAAAAAAAAAAAAAGAGAGAGAGATTTAAAGGAAGGTCTTTTTTGGTGTCAGAATTTTCGAGTTTTTTTTTTTTTTTTTTTTTTTTTTTTTTTTTGCCTATTTCGGATTCTTCAAGTGTGTAGATCTTTGACCTAAAGCGGTTTTGCAAAATTCTAATTCCTTACAATAATTTTTGCTCGTTGAACATAACATTATAGTAAAAATTTAAACCTTCTTTTCTCGAAACCATATTTTTGAAACTGAGTGGCCATTTTTCTCAAGAGTTATTTGACTGATTTTCGTCTTCTTCTAAAATAAAAGAATTTGTAATCCTTTTTGCCGGAGCTTATACCACCGAAAAGTGTAATTTTCATTGACTATTTTATTTCGAGCTTGAAAAATATAAATAAAAAATGTGAAAAATGACAATCATATTGTCAAAAATCAACTTTTACAATTAAATGTTATTATAAGATCTACAGATCTTAATGTCCTTTCAGAATTTGGTGACCAATTTTTTTTTCAGATGCTTGTGGCAGGAGAAAAATGGTCGCCCGATTGGAAGTTCCTTGCGTGTACCAGTATATGCGTCCCATCGCTCAAGGAATATTACTCATTTTTAACACACAAAAATTCAGATATATAAGTGAAATATCAATAAGTATAATGCAAAAATCCAAAGTTGATACCTCTTTTCTTTGTAACTGAAAATAAATCATGAAAATCACGTGAATTTTACGACAAAGAAGTAGAACCTCCGTTAAGTTATTCTACAAAAAAAATAAAAAATAATAAAACTGTTTACTTTTCCATTGTTCGAACTTCATTGTTATATTTTTTTCAGCAGTCTTTCTTCGGACTTTATAGAATAAAAGACAATGTTTTAATTTTTCCATCTGTCCAGTTTGTTTAACACTGTATGCTTTGTAATTTTATTTTATTTGCTTACTACTTTTCAGGAAAAAAAATATTTTGAATATTTTATAATTTCTGTTATTAAAGTTAATATTACACAACAAATCTTTGCGATGGTTAGACGTTAATAAATTTGCAAAAAGTGGGGAATAAATTGGTCAAGTAGCCGCTACCGTTGGTATGACGTCAGTGTTATTCGCGGACATGATTTTCCTTTATAATATAGAAATCATGTATTTTTCACAATTACCTCATGATGTTTTTAATTTTTTTACTTTTTAAAATACATTTGTCATGTTATACTGTAGAATGAAAAGTAAACCGAATCGTGCAGTAAAAATGAACAGGCACCCCGAATGTAGAAAGAAGATGAAGAAAAAAAATCAGCAATTAGAGATTGTGCATTGAAAAAGTTAAATGTCTATAACTTTCAAATTATACCCAGTCAACAGTGGACAAAATATGTCTTGTAATACAAGAATAAAAATTTATTTGTTAATCCTAGCCACTCGTACAACATTCGCTGGGTGGAAACTATACGGCATGGTGGGTACGCTCCTGACAATTTCCAAGAATCTTGGATATTGCAAAAGCAAATTTTGTAATCATCTTACTTAATTGTACAATTTTAAACATTTTTATACGCTTACTTCAGACGAAAAATACACTAAAAATTGTAGTTGAACCAGGGTTGCCAGTTTGACCTCCTTTTTTATTCAGTAATTCGGATTTTTTAACAGAATAGTAATTTTTCTACATTTAATGAATTTTTTTTTCGGTATTACATAAAGTAAAAATTCTTCTTTCTTAATTCCTAGATCAAAAAAGGGTCTCAACCCAGCCTTATTCAGCCTACAGTCACTAACAGTTAATTCTTAAGCTGTTTCGTACAACAACCTTCTACCTTGATTGTTTTCAAAAACTTAATAGAAGAATACAAGATTTAATAGCATATTTTTAATTTGACATGTTCACATTTCTGATTTTCTGGTTGGTATGTTATGTTCTTTAACTTGTACAATTCTATAATACGCACTAATATCAAAGCATTATAAAGAAAAACTTTTACGTAAAACAATTTATATTTTGACTACTACATATTACAAATTATTAAAAGAAATTATTAAAAATTGTGAAAAAGAAAAATATTTTTAAGTATCGAGCAGTTTTGTCCATTTGAAGTAAGAGGGTCACCTTCAGGGTTTTGTTTGTTTAGGCCTTGATTATCGCCGGAGCAAACTGCCACCAGTAAATTTTAATAGAAATTTTTACCTTATTTAAACGTCTAATTCATGCATAGTTTCAGTCATGAATTTGGAAAGTATTTCTGTTAGAAGTTTGTTTCGTTGGTAATCAGGCCCTGGGTTTGTTTCGTTTATTGGGCACTACGGTTATATTTTGCATACAATAACTAAACAGACTGAGCCCTCTTTTTAAAGTAGAATCCGACCCACTGCAAACTTCTATGCCTGAATGGGATTCGAACATAGCACCTTTTAACTAGTACCCAGTATCCTAACCACTAGACAAGCAGGTTGTCGGTTTCCTTCAAGGAAAACTTTTTTTTAATGGCACAGTTTCCAAAATTTCGGTTGTCTTACAAGGAAAAAGATTGTCACATGTGGCACTAAAGGCTTTCCACCTTACACCCTCCCCAGACCACCTCATGGGTATCGAACCTGCGAACATTGGCCCATATCTCTCATCCTTTGTCCAGCATGCTATTCTCTGAGCTGAGCCAGGCCGTCCTTGAACATACATCATTAGCAAGAGATAAATTACTCAATTCAAAGTGATCTGGGGCATGGCGTCACTGCTCCCATAGAAACGGCATTAAAATTACAGATAATCCATATAATGTGCTTATCAATTTTTAAGTTAAATTTGGGAAACCGAGAATAACTCAAGTAAGTGAATTCCAATACATTCGATTTCTGGGTTCGTACGCTTTTACATTCACGGGCAGTGTAGGCTACTTTAAAAAAAAATTCAGATTGTTTGATTCCCACTTTTTTTTTTAAATAATGTATTATGCTTTGTTCTCGCTTTATTTTAATCTACCATTAAATAAGGCGAGTATTTCTATTTCAAAAAAGTGGTGACATCAAGCAGTCTGAATTTAAAAAAAATTGTCTACACTTATCGGGAGCGACGATTAATATAAGGGGTTAAATAGCAGAAAATGTAGACACCTCGTTGAATTGCAGGATTTGTAATACTTTTCTACGATATAATAAATTATAAAACCTTGTAACAATATATTTCTTTTAAATGTTAAAAGGTGCAAATTAACAACAAAATTTACAGTAAAATAGGAGTGAGCCTAAACATGTCAACAACCTAATGCAAGTTATTTTACTGTATATCCTCTTCAGTTCCGAAGCTAAAATAGTAATACAAATACTTATTCATTGGTTTTTCCCAAACGAAATGACATCGTAAACGACCGAAAAAATATCTATTCTGAAATTCATCCTTTATGCACCTAGTAATTTAGGTTTGTAGTTTAAAATATGGATCTTAAACTACAAACCTCCTTAAAACATTATTTTTACAATAACGTAAACTAACACAATCACAGTCCCGCAGTGGACGGTTAAGCTCGGTTCCCGTAAGATCACCGAAAGCGAAGCAGTATCGACCAAGGTAAGTGCTTGGGACGGTGACAATCTCTCTCGACTGCCGCTGCTGTGGGACTGTGTACGTTAATGGGAGCTGGTGCACGTAAAGTCTGTTCGTGACTCCAATGTCCTCCAAGTTTAGTATAAGCGTTACCTCTGGGGATGCCAATCCAGGTGCGAGTCTTTCGTCTGGAATTGGTTCAAAATTAGGAGACCAGCTCTAGAAGTCCAACCTCTCTTGAGGCTCTGGGACCCCTTCTTTCAAAAAAGTGCCTTGGAACTTTCTCTGACTCGCCAACAACAACACATTCACAAATTTAAGAGCTTTAAACAAGTAAATAATCTAGAAATCCTCAATTTTTTTTTATTGAAAAATATTTAAGTTAAATACTTATACAAATTTCTCACTTTCTTTGTCACACTGTCTTCAAGGCATTTTGAAAATTCAGATGAAAATAACATTTATTTTATGAGGGAATAAGCTTCGATTCTGCAATTTATTCGTTTGCTTTGCATGCAAAAAACATTCAGCTATTAAGAAGTGATGTGAGGATGTAAAAAAAAAAACTGACATTTCAATTTTTATATGGAAAAGAACAGAGGTCTCCGTATGGGGATTCAGGGACACAAAAGGATATTATGTTGTTACTTTACACCTTTTAGCATTTCAAATAAGTACACTTTTCTACATTTAAATAAGGCGAAAAATTCTATTAAAAAATTCGTGGTAAAAGCGTATGAACCGTGAATTTCGGCATTAGAATATTTAATATACGAGACTGCCACACATGTATTACATCTATACTCATACCAAACGAATCCTTGCCAACTTTTCCGACAACTTTTTCAATACCTTTCGAACACTTTATTCACACAAAAATAACTAAATAAAATACCCAAGAAAATGTTTGAAATTAATTTTGGTTTATTATTTTATCAATGACTGATTACATATAATTTTTTTTAATGTAATTTCTTCCGATGATGCATTTTTGAACAGTTTTATAAATTGGAAGCTAACAAAGCTATTTTTTCCTAGGGTGTTTTATCAGTCGTATGATCTATTTGTCATAAAATATCAGTATGAAGTAAAAATTAAACAAAAAATATATTGCGGAAGGGATTTGTTTAAATTAAACTTGATTCAGATTTATTTAACACATTTGCAACATTAGCGCGTATATGCGTCCATTTCAGGAATTACTTTTTTATTCAGAAATTTCGATTACATACCTGAAATTCTAAAAAAAGAATTTTTACTTGAAGTAATCGCGAAACGTTGTCACTAAATAAAGCAAAAAATACAATTCAGAATATCTAGTATAAATTCCGAATTCCTGAATAAGGAAAGAAATTCATGAAATGCACGCTAATGATTCAAATGGGTAAAGAACCCAGGAACTATAATTTTGAATCGCCAAAGTGATAGCTTAATTTCTTCTGATGATGCATTTTTGAACAGTTTTATAATTCGAAAACCAACAAAGCTATTATTTTCCTAGGCAGTTTTAATAATCGTATGACCTATTTGCATAAAATATAACTATGGAGTAAAATTTTTAATAAAAAGTTATAGTGGCAGGGATTCGTTTAAATTAAACCTGATTCAGATTTATTTAAAACATTTGCAACATTAACGCATATATGCGTCTATTTCAGGAATTATTTTTTATACAGAAATTTGGAATTCATAGCTGAAATTCTGATTTTTTTTTTTTTTTTTTTTTACTTTAAGTAATCGCCAAACGTCGTCATTAAATAAAGCAAAAATTACTATTCAGAATATCTAGTATAAATTCCGAATTTCTGAATAAAGAAAGAAATTCCTTAAATGCACGCCAATGATTCAAATGGATTAAGAACCTCAGGATATATAATTTTGAATCGCCAATGTGATTGCTTAATATATTAGGTTAGATTCATAATAATCCCGCTGAAACAAAAAGAAAACAAATGCAACTGCCAATTTCGTTTAAAAAGATCGTATAAAAATTTAAACGGTGTACATTTATTAAAGCTTTAGAGGACTTTTTTATTGATACAATCTTGTTCAATATCTTATTTTTCAACTATTTTGTAATTTACCTCGGCCACAAATCTCCAACATATAAAATAAAATAAATCACCTTTAAAAAAATTTTAGGACATTTTGTTATACAGGATATTTATATCAGATATCATTAAATGAAGCGAATATCTCTATTAAAGAATAGTTTTATTCAAAATACGATAAACTTGCCAGATACTAATATGAAGAATGTAGATTTTTTTAACCCTGATATGCGGACTACACTTGACCTATAGACAAATCCGTACTTTTATGTTAACCGGGTACAAAGTAGGAGCTTTTTATTTTTTGCGGGTGGAAATCAGGAGAAATGGTTTGATGTTGAAACAACATGGTTTGGTTTCTGGTATTATTTCTAATGATTTTTATTTTTATTTTTATGCATTGTTATTATCATATATTTTTTTAGTATGTTTAATGAAATGAGTTAAATATATGTCCTCAAATAAATTTATCTTAAAAGAAACAATTGAAAGGTTTTACAGAACTTCCAAGTCTCCGGCCTTCAGTAAATTCCAAATCAGTAAATTAAGATAAATTTACAGACAATACGTCTTTGAAGATAAATTTATTTCTGTATTTAACGGTTTAAAAACTGAAATTGTGCGAAGTTTAAAAGTTAAAACCCCTAAAAAATCAGTAAATTGAGATAGAGTTTTCAGATAAATTGACGTTGAAAAAAAAATTCCCTATTCAACAGTATAAAATCTGAAATTGTGCTATGGCTAAATATTCATAAATTTGCGAAATATGGGAAACTAGCTGTTACCCGTGACTTCGTTCACGCAACATTAAAAGAAGAATAAATACATTAATTAAGCAAAATATTTCACTCCCGATAATTATAAACGTTAATAATTAACTATTTATCATATTTCATAGGAGACAATACGGTATTTTTTGTTATAGGGACCTTGACATAACTCAGTCTTAAAAAAGTGAAATTGTGTGCCAAATAATCCCGAAAATGAAATTGCAATCAATGCAAAAAAGAAGGCCAAATAAAATCGTGGAAATAGACGAATTGGGTAAAAACAAATGTCAATTTTACCTGATAAACAATTTTACTTTTAACGCCTTTGTGAAACGTTTTAACAGCCATCCTTCAAAAAAACATTAATTGGAAGTAATATATGCTCTTTCTTTAAATTCAATTCTGCCTCGTTGGTTTAATGTATAGCTGAAACAAATCTTGTTTTCAAAATGACAGTATGTTAACAGGCAATTTTTGCTCTCCAGAATAAATTGATTCATGAAGTTTAAATATGTGAAAATATGTTTTTATTTTTCGGATAATTTACTGAAATCAAGATTTTGTTTTCACCATTTATTGAAAATGAAAATAAATTCTGTTTTTCCGTTTTAATGAGAAAATGGTGTAAAAATATACTGATCTGTTTTATTTCTCCTTTTTTATACACAAATATGGAGTAATTTACTTTCAGTTTTTAGAAAAACTTCGGTAAAATTTACAAAATCTTGGCATTGAATCTTGGTTAAAATTAAAGAAAAAAAAATCTTGGCATCTAATTTAATTTTTTAAATTCTGAGAGTTTGTGTGACATCCTCGGATCAAGGATAACCGATATTAAGTAAATCGCGTTGCGTTCGATAGTCTAGGAATAGTTTCGAAATACAAACACACGGTCAGATTTTAATATAATAGATTCGTATGATGTGATTTTTAGCAGAAAATTCTCATCTGTATATAACGGATACTCATGCTTAATAATCAGTATAGATAAAAAAAACATTTAAATTTTTCGTTATAAATATGGCGTGAAACTCATCTACTTTCTATACTTACTGACCCTTGTATAATTAATGTAAGGAGTTGATTCACACTCATTTTAAAACTTAAAGGAAAATTCCCGGTACAAATATAACGTTTCTTTTTCCCCAGAGAAATCCCTTTTTAATGACATAATTCTTGTTAATTTTCTTTTCCGGGCAATTAATTTCGATACTGGCATAGGGGAAATTATGTTACTTTAACGAAATAATATTAAATCTTTAGGTTTTATCAACAAAAATGGAACTGTTAACATTCGTCATTTTTTTAGGTAATCGAGTTATTTCTTTTAGTTTTAAGAATGAAAAAAACTATTTCTCGCTATCCATGACATCATTTTCGACATGGATAATTTTGCGGAGAATATTGTTGACATTTGCTAGCCATTTTCTATTGAAACTTCTTTTTACTTTTTTAAAAATTAAATTAAAAAATACGGCATAGTTATATTAGCCGTGCGCAGACGGTAAAACGCAAAGTATTGTTACCATACAAAAGAAAAAGAAAAGTGAAGAAAAAACCCAAGATCGTTCATTTCACCAATCAAAGCATATCCGCTTTATTTTAGATGTAACACGTCATATTCGCCTGTTTCCTAAGGTTACGCATATTGAAACCTTATATTATTATCAAAAACTAAAAAAAGTACATTTTATTTCTAATAATAATATTTAATCTTCTTTTTAATTCTTTAATTTTTTTATTTCATTTTCATTTTTCACGTGAAAATTTTTCAATTGTAACCAAATTGTTGATTAAAAATTATTATTCCAGGCTTTGATTTAGTTTTATCAACGATAAAGTATTAGCAACGGTAAAGTAAATTTAACCATTTTAAAATAGCTTCTCACCAGGCCTTTGGGCCAAACCAACAAACCAACCAACCATTTTAAAATATGATACGAAAAAATGTCCATTTATTCTCTATGAAAATAACGAAATTTTGAAATATTAAGAAAAATATTCGAATAAAATAAACAAAAACCAGTCTATGTTCATTTGAGGGTTATAATTAACCTATATGCAAAGATACAGGATCATTAAATACTCCATTTTGACGCTGGCTTCAGCCTAACATTTGCACACAATGAGATTTATAATATTATTATGATAGATTGATCAAGTCGTTGCCACCGTTGATATGATGTCAGGGTTACTGGCGGGCATGTTTTTGCATTATAATATAAATATCATGTATTTCGTATAATTACACCATGATTTTTATATTAAATATAGAAAAATACATTACTTATGCTATACTGTAGATTGAAAATGTAACTAAATCGTGCAAAGATGAACAGCGCCTAAACAGGGTTCGCACGGTCTTAAGCCACGCCCCATTTTGTAGGGACTCTTCCACCAGTAATCGCATAAAACTATCTTTTAGGTAATGAATCGTGAATTCATTAGTAAGAAATTGATCTTTCTGATGGTAGAGTTCTTACAAAATGGGGTGTGGCTTAAGAGCGTGCGAACCCTGCTAAAGTATGCTTTCGATTAGGCTCTCATTTAGGGAATATGTTACAGGCAACTGTCGAAAGAACTGTAACATTGTCAAAGGAAACGGCCTACGGGTTTGATATCTAAACTGTTTTTCAACCATTTTTTAACTATTCTTGGGTGATAGCTGTTATACGTTTTCTCTTACATCTCAATTATTATTATTATTATTATTATTATATATTTTTTACTTACGTTCATCTTACATCGATTTAACAACTATTTTTCACCAAACCGTAACTTAATTTTTTTAATACTTTTGTCTTAATTTTTTAATGTTTATGTCGTATGGCAGCACGGGTAAAATATTTATTTATTTAAAATTACGTAATAATAAAAATTGTCTACTCTTTATGAGAATAAGTACACGTTTTCTTTATGAGGTCATTTTCACCAGTGGAATTATTACTTTTGTAAAATTAGGATTCATGATTTTATCTATTGCTTCATTACAATTTTTTGGAGCGCACAGTACTACCCTGTAAAGCATACGAAAGACGGCAAGCAGAGTCACTCCAGATTTTTTCTCTATAAGCTGTTTTACAAAACAACTCACTATCTTGATGGACATTACTAATTTGATTTTGAATATGAAAGCAGCAAGCATATTTTTAATTTCAAATGTTCACATTACTTAGTTTCTGGTTACTATCTTATTTTATTTAACCTGTACAATTCTGAATTAAGTACTAATTTCAAAGAATTATGATGAAAATCATTCACTCAAAAAATGTTTAATTATTGAGTATTACATATTAAAATGTAATAATTTTTTAAGCATTGGACAGCTAACTAGCAGAACCAACTAGCAGACTAACTAGCAGAAACCAAATACTTTTAGTCTATACGGAATGAGCCTCAGCTGTTATTTCGGCAATTATCCGCTTTAAAGAGCTCTGGGGCACTTTGCACTATTCTAATTGAGACGAAATTAAAACTACGGATAAATGAAATTTTATGCGTATCGAGTGTTGCCAGTGGACTACTTTTTTAAATTCAGTTTTCGCGATTACCACCAATTTTTTTAGAAAGTAAAATTTGACTTATTAAATGAGGGACCTTCCATTAAAGAGAATTATAAGGCGAATTATATCATTTCAAAAATGTGGTGTTAATCAAACAATCTGAATTTAAAAAAGGTAACCCACTGGTAATACTCTGCTTATCACACATTAAATAAAAACTAGAAGAGCAAAACTTTTCCGGAAGCTAGAGCTGTAGCACTCAAAAAATGTTAAAGAACTTATGTATTTTAATTCCTGTGTATCTTCAGATAAAGGTTTAATTGATTACAATAATTGCTCAATATGACTTTCTTCATTGTGAATAATCGAAAAAGAAAAAAAAAAGAAAGCAAAACATCACAGATTATATTAAGTCTGGCCGGAAATCTTGAAGATAGCGACAAATACTTTCTTCCAGAGTTGGCAACAAAAATATAATTATGCAATTATGTCAGATTGTTTACAATGAAAAGGGCACATTGAGCATTCATTGTGGATTATTAAACTTCATAAAAACTCATATTGTTATTTAAAAGTACAAACCAAAGAAAATTTATTTGAATGCTGCATTGTCACCTATTGCAAATTCTTATACTATAAATTTTTATTTAGTAAATGACAAGTGCATCATTTGTATTATCTGTAGCTTCAATTTCTTCTCAATCAGATCGCCGACTAGAAAGCTTAAAAGTGGGTAACATATTTCTTGCTAATCCTGTAGATAGATAAAACATTATAATTTTAGATACTGTTAACCCCTTTGTGACGAGCGTCTTTTACAGAATTTTTAATCTTTTACCACCGGTTTTTCAAAACGGTAATTTTCGCCTAATTGAATCGCAGAAATGCTAAGATTTAACAAGGCAAAGCTTACAATAAAAAATAACTGGTGGGAATAATCGAGGATTCAGAGCATCTTCTGCGTCACGTATACGTGTCGCTCCTCCCCAAGGGGTTAAACAAAGCATATTAATTTATACGGGGTTCACAAGCCTGGGAGAATTTCAATACCAAATTTTTTGTAAAATTATGTTTGCTTTATTTGATCATTAATTCTGTGTTTAAATATCACGACCTTTACTTTAAAAAATCCTTGTATTCAAATCTCCTGAATCCCTGGAGGCGTACGAACTCTGCATGACTATCAAAATGTGTCTGATTGTTTTCGTGACAACTTACAAATATCGTTTTAGTTTTAACAGAAGCGCTGAAACATTTTATACTTCTTAATCCTTTGCTTACATTCCAGGACTGGTAACGATTTTTATATTCAATCGGACCACAATTTACAAAACTTTTAATTTCTGGTATAATTGTCTTGGAAAATATTCTAGTATACGGATATGGTAGAGATCATTTTTCAAAAAGTAGTACATTGGACATACGTGGTATGTCCAAAAAGTCTGGAAACGGTCGAATACTCGAGAAATAAACA
The DNA here is from genome assembly GCA_963931845.1 of Maratus michaelseni. Classification (NCBI taxonomy): domain Eukaryota; kingdom Metazoa; phylum Arthropoda; class Arachnida; order Araneae; family Salticidae; genus Maratus; species Maratus michaelseni. The sequence continues at coordinate 193,031,006 of OZ007598.1, read as the reverse complement.
TCGGGTTGAAAAACAAAAAAATACCTATTAAATTTATTTTAAAAAGTTATTCAGTGATATCAAATTTGACCCCCCACACCAACCCTTGTGGTCGGGATCCAACTTTGAAATTCTGTATGATAATCCCCATTATTTATTGCAGATTCGGATTCTATGGGAAAAAATACAAAACTTTTGCTTTTAACTTTTTTTGGGGATCATAATATGCGCTGTGATCTAGAAAATTGCGGTCAGATTCGTTTTTTGAGCAGGAAATCCTATTTCTCATTGTTCTGATTTTCAAATTTGAAAAAATGAAAAATATACATAAAAATTCTGCTTCCATCCCTACATAGTGGATAGAAAGAGGCCACTGCTTAAATTCTAAATGAATGCACTATTTTAACCATTCACCCAAGAACAACGGTTTGATCATATTAGTTTCCTTTTCCCTTCGCAGAGTTGTTAAGTCTCCGCTTTTTTATATACCAGTATGTTAGTACAGAAATTGTTGTTTCACTTAATCTGAGCATTCTTCGATTTAAAAGAACAATATTTTCTCTAAGAAAATACACGTACGCAAAAAACCGGAGATTTCACAACTCTGCCTTCGGTCATTAACGTGTGTCCGCTTACTTCTCACGATTGGGGATGCGGTTTGTATCCGCATTTTGTTCGATTATATCACCATACAGACGGACAGACAGAAAGAAAGCCAGACAAACCAAATTCATAAACACTTTTCAACTATGTTGAAAAGTGCTAAAAAAATAAAAAATAAATAAACGCAATTCATTTCTGAGCAAGATGCGTATACTCCTTCAAATTTCTAGAGCGTTCTGCGTCACTGCTTCACATTTGAAAAATTCTATTTAATATTTCAATAGCACAATTTGAAATCACCTCTGCTAATTCTAGGGTTTCTTATTTTTATTTCTACGATGAAATAGGGCGGAAAATTCTGTTAAAAATATGGTATAATAGTAAGCACCGTATTTCTAAGAAACCAGAATAATAATATTTGCAATTTTCATGCGTTTATATGTGAAAATAGGTCGTGAATATTCCAAACGTTTTGCGTTGTTAAATATTTCTGAAAATAAGAATAATAATTAGATTTCGTAAAAAATATGAATTTTTACCGATAATTTTTCCAACATAAATCGTTGCTAGACACTTTATTTAAGCGAATTCAAAATTACAATTCCTTTCGTGATATAATATTTGAGCAGAGTTGCCAAGTCTCCGGATTTTTGCACACCAGTAATTTTTTAGAGAAAATATTATTATCTTAAATCGCAAAATGCTCCGATTAAACAAAACAACATTTTCTGTAATAAATTACTGGTATCCAAAAAGCCGGAGACTTGGCAGGTCTGTTTGAGTTATAGCTATTGAAATACGTTTTGCAACGGTTAAAAATGAATTTAACATTAGGAATTCAAAACTGTAAATAATTCCGAAACAACCTGATTGAGTGACTTCTCGTTTGTTAACCAAAAGTAAAATTTACCGAAGGATCTCAAATAAGTTTTTTACAATATTTATATATGCAGGCGACACCCTAAGTAAAATTTAAATCTAACATTCATTAGTGGAAGTTTTTACTAATCGATTGATACCGGTCACATTTTTGTAGGGCGATTTTCGGAAGAGTCATTAGGGTGCATCCTGTTTTTTTTGTGACACGGAATGCAAACATGTCTAAGAAAGTAATGAAAATAACTTGTTGAAATCCAGCATAAATCTTAAAATCCTGCATGAATCTTAAATCTTGCATGAATATTTCAATTTAAAAGAATCATTTAGTTGTTGTTGTAAAGGAACCAATATAAAATGTAAGTACTAACGAATTAAGAAAATCATATAAAATATATATTCCAGTAGAGCTTTTTATAACAATATAATTACATTCATAATTCTATTGGGGCAACCGGAAAGTGCTGCGGAATATTTCTGTTCAAAATCATTGATTGAATATCACCACATTTTACTAACAAATTTATTTCTAAATAAGTAAAAGCAGTTTCTGCACATGCACTGTAAAAGCAAAGTTTTATTCAAAAATTCCGGTGGGAATAAGGCATTTATGTATTTCAAAAAATATATTAAAAAACCGCAGAACTTTCCGGATGACCTAATAGATTGTTTAAATTTAAAAATATTAGTTCTACAAGCGAGTAAAGTTTCTGCACTCCAACTTTAATAGAATTTATGGAGTTGTGCCTAAATTGTAAAAATGCAGTCTGAGAAAACTCATAAAAATTACAAAAACATTCTTGGTATTGTTTGTTTAAAGCTTCAAGTCTTTGAATGTATTTAGGAGTATGTATAGTGCGAAATTGTATAATTCCATGAATCCCACTGGTTCGCTTTTTGAAAACCAGTAATTCCGAAGAAAATATTTCGTGAAGTTTTTTAGAGCATTTGCCACAAAATGTCTTCTGGGAAATTTCTTAAAATCTAAATGGATGATTTTCTACTGTAAAAAAACGGACCATGTCGGAAGACTGTAAATCGGTTTGGTCTAACTGAAGTCCGCGGGTAAACCACGATTTCCAAATAGTATAATTCACTTTTTTTAGCCAATAACTTCTGTTATTAAATAATGCGGAGATTGCTATTCGAAAGTAATTTTATCCCACTTGCCAAAAATGGACCAAACTGATATAAATTATATATTTTTGAAATTGTCAGAGTCTGCTTAGTTGGAAACGTATTGTTGGAAATTCGTAAATTTGAACAATTTTATGTCATTTGTTCCCTTAACAAAGTTCATAATTTTGCAAATATTGATAACAAAATAAATAATATATAATAATACTATAAATATGCAGGATAAATTATTTGTAACAATAAATAATCACAGTTTTACTTTAGAATGCGAAACACTTTTGCGTCTTCCACATACATATTTTAATCCAGATCTATTTCTCTTCCAGATAATCAGTATTTAAAAAAATCTTTTCAATTTTTATACAAATGCAATATATCGGATTATAACCTATGCTAACTTATTAGTGCTTTTCGATTACTTTAACTGATGTATTCGGAATTTCGAGGTTTAAAACAACACACCTGAGACAACATTTTTTGCAATATGCTGTAATTTTTGCGATAAAAATTTAGTCATCAAAAAACATTATCACCAGAATTTTTAAAATGTTTTTAAATTATATAAATTTACATTCTAAGAAAGTTGTACTGTTTAACCATATACTTATGCAGTTATCAAGAAAAAAAGCTGGCTAACCGCTAGCTTTGGTAAAACATGCGAGTTACAATTAACCTTCCTACCCTGAATGAGTCGAATCGACTCGTTCCTGTAATTTATTTCATTCTATTTGAATCAGAATTTTTTTCATAAAGTAAATTAAGTAAAAGCCAAAGAGAAAAAAGTTAAATAAGTACGTTAAAATTTTTAAATAAAAATTGTGGTGCGAAATGTTTTTATCAAGGTTGAGTAAAATTCCAACAGGGTAGGAAGGTTAAACGAGGTGTTCAAACTAGTAATGAGCGATGTCAATATTTTAACCCGTTAGTGCCTGGCGTCCTATTTATAAGACGCCGAATTATTTTTCTCAATAAAATACAAATATTGCGAATCACACCACTTTTATATTGTAGCAACCTATATTGTACCAACATTGCGTTTCATGCATCTAATTATATGAATATTTACTCTAAAAACAATCTGGTGTTACCTTAAAAACTGGTGTAAGAAGCATAATGTTGCGAAAAAGCAACGTCATGCGTTGATGGAGATACTATCATTTTTAAATCGATGTCTCCTGTGAATATACAGTTATTCTTAACCGACATCAGATCCGATTTTATGAAGAATCGCTATAAAAAAATTAAGGTTAGTTTTGCTGTTAGACTACTTTCGCTGTAATATGACTAATTTTTGCATTAACTGTTTCACATCAGCTCGTGAAACATTGGAGATCTTATTTAAGGTTTCAAGAAGAGCCGATAGAAGCCGAAAAAAAGCTTAAGGGCAGCTGTATTTAACCAATGCCCGTCAAAATTAATAGCTGAAGACAATATAATACGCAATACAGGAAATTCCAGAACCCTTGTAGAAGAGAACCAGAATTAAATTGGTGTGTGTGGAGGGGGGGGGAGGGGAAACCAAGATTAATTCTCCAAGGTGTGTGAGGATCAGACCCATAGAAACTAGCAAAGTTATTTATTTCGTTTCTGTTTTGTCAATAGTATGACTTATTTGTCATAAATTATCAGTATGAAGTATATTTTGTAGTACAATGGTATTGCGGCAGGTTATATTTTAATTAAACCGCACTCAGATGCATTTAACCCATTTGCATCTGAAGCGGATATATTCGTCCATTTTAGGAATTTCTTTTTTATTTTGAAATTGCGAATCTATACCTGAAATTTCAAAAAAGAATTTTTACTTTATGGAGTTGCGAAACGTCTGCCAATAAATAACACAAAAATTACTCTTCAGAATTTCTGGTATGAATTCGAAATTTATTAATAAAAAATGAATTCATGAAATGTGTCGATATCCAATTTGTTTAGAGATTTGATTTGTATACTAGAATATAATATTGACGAAGCTACGACAGCTGTATCATATCATCATACCGTCAGACGATGAATCAGCACAATGAATGCATAATGCAGACGATGAATGCATAATCGGACGATGAAATCTTTCTCTGTATTGACGCAAAAATATACAAGAAAATGTTTAATTTCAGTTTTGGTTTGTTATATTATCAATGCCTGATTACATGCACTTTTGTTTAATTGATGCTGATGCGTTTTGGGACAGTTTAATAATTCGCAGACTAATAAAGCTACTTTTTACTTTGCAGTTTCTTCAGTTTTTATGACTTAACTGTTGATACTTTCATATAACTAATATTAGTCATAACATATCAGCATGAAGTATATTTTGTAATAAAATTTTATTACTGTAGGTATCTTAAAATTACACCTGATTCAAATGAATTTAACCCATTTGCATTATTAGCGCATATATTCGTCCATTTCAGGAATTTCTTTTTTTTTTAATTTCGAATCTATACCTGAAATTTAAAAAAAGAATTTTTACCTTAAGGAATTGCCAAACGTCTGCCAATAAATAAAGCAAAAATTACTATTCAGAATTTCTGGTATGAATTCGAAATTTCTGAATAAAAAATAAATTCATGAAATGTGTCGAGATCCAATTTGGTTAGAGATTTTATTTCTGTACTAGAATATGATATTGACGAAGCTACGGCAGCTGTATCTCTATAATCATACAATCAGAGACGATGATATCTTTCTCTGTATTGACAGAAAAATACACAAGAAAATATTTTATTTCAGTTTTGGTTTGTTATATTATCAATTCCTGATTACATCCAATTTTGTTTTAATTCATGCTGACGCGTTTGGTAACAGTTTAATAATTCGCAAACTAATAAAGCTATTAAAACACCAAACAAAATAAATTAAGACAGACTTCAGCACAGTTTAAAAAAAAATTATAAAAATATACATAAAAACAATTAAAAATACAATTTGTAAACATTTCGCCAACCGACACGCGAGGCATCATCAGTACAAACAATCCATTGCATAACAAACTACTGAACAAATCAAGAACAGTTGAAGTTAGTTATTTTAAAAACAGACAATATTCACTAAGGACAGAAGGAGCTTCATTCAAAGTCTGCGACCGCAATTGAGTGAACCAACCCTCAAGGAAATTAAGGTTTTGAAATCGGGTTGTAACAGCTATCATGGTACATTACTGCTTGAGGGTTGGTTCACTCAATTGCGATCGAAGACTTTGAATGAAGCTCGTTCTGTCCTTAGTGAATATTGTCTGTTTGTAAAATAAGTAACTTTAACTGTTCTTGATTTGTTCAGTCGTTTGTTATGCAATAGATTGTTTGTACTGATGATGCCTCGCATGTCGCTTGGCGAAACGTTTACAAATTGTATTTTTAATTGTTTTTAAGTATATTTTTATAAATGCTCTAGTATGTCTTATTTTTTTTTTTATTTGGTGTTTTAATGGTTTTCAAATTCAGACGTTAAATGTATATATACTGCATAATAAAGCTATTTTTTACTTTGCAGTTTCTTCAATTGTATGATTTAACTGTTGATAATTTCATATAACTAATATTTGTCATAACATATCAGTATGAAGTATATTTTGTAATAAAATTTTATTACTGTAGATATTTTTTAATTACATCTGATTCAAATGCATTTAACCTATTTGCATTATTAGCGCATATATTAGTCCATTTAAGGAATTTATTTTTATTCAAAAATTCCAAACCTGAACATGAAATTCCAAAAAAGAAATTTTACTTTAAGGTAGGCCTTAAGGTCTGTCAATATATAAAGCAAAAATTACTATTCAGAATTTCTGGTATGAATTCAAAATTTCTGAATAAAAAAAGAAGTTTCTGAAATCCATGCTTTCGTTGAAAAGCGTTAAGAACCTCAATTATCACAAGCTTCAGACAAACTTATTGAGTTGTTTTTGGGTTAACTTTTATAATGATTTTATTGCATCCAAAGGAAATAATGATTTTTTTTTTTAAATTCTCAAATTCTGAATCCATACCTGAAATTTCAAAAGTAGAATTTTTACTTGAAGGAATTCCGAAACGCCTGTAAATAAATAAAGCAGAGGTAAAGCAGAGGTATTCTGTATTTATAGTATGAATTCGAAATTTCTGAATAAAAAAGGTATTCCCGAAATGCAGTTTTCGGATGCAATGCGTTAAGATACTCAGGAATTATAAGCTTAACCAAAGTGACTGATTAATTTTTTAGGTTAGTTTCTGTAATCTTCTTGCACACAAAAGAAAAAATAGCAACATTGTAATAAAACGGTAGTATTTCCTAAGGCACTATAAATAATAATAATAATATTTGCAACTTTCATTCATTTATATGCCAAAAATATGTCCTGTATGTTTCATAAAGTTTTACGTTCTTGACATTTTTACGACAAAATATATATTTATAAATAATCTTTCATAATCATTATGACTTGTTACTCATTGGTTTTTTAACAGAAATCGATTTCTAGAAGCTCTAAATATGCGAATCCAAAATTATAGCCCATTTCCCCAAAGAGTTTTTTGAGCTTTGCTTAGAAAACTATCAATATTCAAATCCGTAATGCAACGATTAAAAACGAATTTATCATTAGCAATTCCAAACTTCAAAGCTACATAATTCCTAAACTACTAAACGGAATGGTTTTTCGTTTGGCATCCGAAAGTGAAATTTACCGAATGATAGTAGACAATATGTAAAAAACCTGCTAAACCGAATTTAAGTAGTACATCATTTATCAGTACTTTTGTTACTAAATATGTTGTTACTACTACTCAGTACGTTGCTACTAATCGATTGGTACCAGTCACAATTTTGTACCGTGATTAGCAGTATATTTCGTAGGCGTGCATTCGTTTTTTTTTTTTTTTTTTTTTTTTTTTTTTTGACACGTACTGCACGTTTTTCAATGAAAAAAACTGCTCAAAATCGTTCTTAAAACTATATCATTTAAATTTAAGAAGAAGGTTATTGCGGTAAAGAAAGGGATTTAAAAAATAACCATTGACATATTAACACTTTAGCGACCGGCCGTCGATTAATCGACGTTTGCTCCCCAGCGCTTACCGACCGGCCGTCGATAAATCGACGTTTGCTCCCCAGCGCTTACCGACCGGCCGTCGATTATTCGACATTTGCTCCCCAGCGCTTACCGACCGGTCGTCGATTAATCGACTTTTGATCTTTCTGTTAGATTTGGTATATTGTTATATGGATTGTGGTATATTTTATGTAAATAATAAACTGAAAACGATTGTAATAGATAAAATAAATATAGTTTACCACTAATATTATAAACCCTTTCACGACGAGGGTCCTTTACAGAATTTTGAACCTTTTACCACCGGTTTTTCAAAACAGAAAATTTCACCTAATTGAATCCCAGAAATGCTAAGATTTAATGAGGCAAATCTTACATTAAAAAATAACTGGTGGGAATAATCGAGGATTCTAAGCATCTTATACTTCACGTATACGTGTCGCTCGTCCCCAAGGGGTTAAAGTAAAAGATTTTATTAAATTTCGTTACCCTAGAATAACACGAAGCGTACAATTTTACCAGAGTTTAAGAAAAGCGCATATATTCCCGCGCGTCAGTCTAGGCCAGAGTTGCCAGTGGGCTACTTTTTTTTAATTCAGTTTTCTTGATTGCCACCAGTTTTTGAGAAAGTAAAATTCTTCTAATTTAATGACAGATTACTCAAAGGAAAAATAAGGCAATTTATACCATTTCAAAAAAGTGGTGCCAATCAAGCAATCTGAATTTTTAAAAAGTAGCCTACTGGCAACACTGGTCTAGGCCGAAACCAAGCCGGTGTCTCGGACGATTTGCGGCTGACCGGGCGGTGAATGGGCATAGTATGTTCGAACCGCTACCGGTCGGTAAAGTGTTAACAAAATAATGGGAAAATTCATATTCCAGTGTAGCTTTAGTGACATTATAGTTACATTCATAAGTTTTGATAGTTTAACATAAAAAATATTAGTTATACAAACATGTGATGTTTCAACTTTCTAGCATTAAAGGATTTTATAAAATCGTACCTAAATTTGCACTAAATGTATTTCGAAAAAAAAAAAAAAAAAAAAAAAAAAAACACACATGCGTGGTTTAGTTTGTTTAGAAGTTAAAGGTTTTGTTTTAGGAGTTTATATAGTCAGAGTGAAATTTTATAAATCAGTTTGTTCTACTGCGGCCGCGAAGTTCCGCCCTTTCAAAATACAATAATTCGCCTTATCTTAACGCGTGATTTTTGGCATTAAATAATGCGAAGAATAGTATTCGAAAAATATGCTGCCCTGTGGGCCAAATTAGGACCCTACTTATATAAATTATATACGTTTGGAGTGAGCTTTATTTTTAAACGCATAGTTGGAAATTCTTAAATTTGAACCATTTTATATCCTTTGTGTCGTTAATAGTTTTCACAATTTTCTAATTTCTGATGAGAAAATAAATAATGCAAAACAATAGTAAAAATAAACAAGATAAATTATTTGTAATAATAAATAATCACTCTTTTACTCAAACGTACGAATCTCTCACCTATTTTTGAGACACATATTCATCACAGTGCTCTTCCAGATGATCAAGATTCAAAGAAATTGATCATCGATTGGTAACTGATCTGCTCCTATTATTTAACTGCAATATTCGGAATCATGAGGTTCAAACCAAGAACTTAGCTACCATTTTCCTTGAGTACTCATTTAGTTCCTAAAAATACTCTCACCAGAATTATTAAAGTAATTTTTAATAATGAAATTTTGCACATTTCCCGCTTGAGCAACATTTTCACGATTTCTGATATAACTTGTCATGTCGTAAAATTGGCTTTTATCCAGCTTTGTGAAACAAGCAATCCGTAATTGAATGTGGGTGTACACAAACTTTTGATTTCTTCGGAGTGTCATAGAAAATCGGCAGAGTTTCGCCCTAAGTGAAAGAAACAATAATGCAATGAACCGTAAATGAAAGGAATTGCCGCCAATTTATGCCAAGCAATTTTACAAAAGTAAATTTTTAAACTCTGTCTACTTTATATTTTCTGTACTGACCAAAACGGGATTTTGACACCTCTATAGCTCATGTTCTATTAATTACAGAAAGAAAGTTCTCTTTTCTATGGAATGGGGCGTGCCAAGTGACTAAGGAAACAAAAGTGAAGTGAAATACTACGAATAGTTTATTAGTAAATGCAATTTTAAAATTGTCGTTTTTTACAGATTGTGAATTCGAAAATCGTTCAGCCCAAATCTGTTGACAGGGCAAGAGGGATGTGTAAATATCGGATGTTTAACGCTAATTGGTGCATTTTAATTGGTTTTTTGAGTAGTTCAAACATTTAAAGTTTTATTCAAATATAATAATTAATTTTGATTTATAACTGTATAAAGTAATTTATTCCTATACTTAACATAGTGCAAAAAATTATTAAATCGTGTAACTTTTGTCAGAATGGTCGTATACAAATCATATTAGGATATGTTACTATAGTCGACCCAAATAAGCTTTTTGAAGTAAAATCACATCAACATTATTTCACGGAACTGTTAATAAGTCCCTCTTAAAGCGATTATGATTGGAGAAGAGAAGTTAGGTGACTTGGTAATCATTTTACGTGAGATTAACTAAAATACGCAAGCGCTCCATTATCCAGGAGACAGACAGAGGAACGAGTGAGAGTTGTTTTTCGGAAGTGAGAGTGTTGAAGTTTATTCGAAGCTTTTCGAGAAGTCCAATTTCCATGATGACTATCATGTTCGAACCCAGTGATATTTAAACAGTACCTAATAAGATCTTTGGTACCAGTAATAACATCTTTTCTTCGATCATATGATCATAGTAATTCTAAAACCTCATCATGTAAAGATTATTTGAAACTCCGACTGCCACATAGATATGATTAAGTAATCATTTAAATCATGACTTGCTAGAGCATTTTTCCTGCTTGGGTGATCCTGATTATATAATAAAGCTTTCAAACGCAAATTTCGACTGTTTACTTATGGAATATACACATTTTCGTCGCAATATCTGAGTGATACAACCATCCGGCCTATGCCTGTGTGCCGATACATGGAAACCAATCAAAACAGATTTTGCCAACGGTCTTTTAAGCTCCAATATGTCACTTAATCGCATATATATATATATATATATATATATATATATATATATATATATTTTTTTTTTTTTTTTTTTTTTTTAACATACTGCACAATTTTGAAAGAAAATATTGAAAATAACTTCTTGAAATCCTGCATGAAACTAAAAAAATATATCATTTAAAATTAAAACTATCATTTTTAATTTTAATTACAAAAATTGATATACAAAATAATTACAGACATATTCAGAAAATCATAAAGAGAAGCATATTCCAGTATAGCTTTTATAACAATAATATTACATTGATAAATCTAGATACTTTAAAAATACACACATTAGTTATACAAGAAAGTGAAGTTTCAGCACTCTAACTGTTACAAATTTTAAAAAGTGTACCTAAAATTGTAAAACATGCGTTTTGGGAAAAAGTGAAACAAAGTTACACACGCATGCGTGGTTTCGTTTGTTTACTTTTAGAGCCTCTGTATAAAACTGTATAAATTCAGGACTCCCACTTGTTAACCTTTTGAGTACCATTATTTCTGAAGAAAATATTTCGTGTTCAGCATTTACATCATTTGCAGCAAAAATTATCTCCCTGGTAAGTTTCTACAAAATGTCTGAGTAAAGTCTAAATAGAAAATGTTTCTATGTAAAAAGTGTTATTCTGCAAAAGGACCAAGTGGTAGGACTGTAAACCAGTTTGGTCCGACTACAGCCCGCGAGTTAAATACTATTCCCAATTAGTTTCGCCTTATTTTATTAGCATGATTTCTGTGATTAAATAATGAAAAGAAACTATACGGAAATAAGATTACGCCATGTGCCAATAATGGGCCACACTAATTTAAAATTTATGTTTTTGGAACATCCTGAATTTACTTTATTTTTAAACGCATATTGGGATATTCGTAAATCTGAACCATTTTTATATTATTTTTTGTACTTAATAGTGTTCATAATTTTGTAATTACTGCGAACAAGATAAATAATATATAATAATATTATAAATAAACAAAATAACTTATTTATAATAAAAAATAATCATTATTTTACTCAAAAGTGCGATTTTTTTTCAAATGCGATATATCGGATTATAATCGATGCTAACTGATCGGTACTTTTCCATGACTCTAACTGTTATTTTCGGAATCACAACTTTTAAAATACTCTGACTGTCCAGAAAAGGGCTAAATTGTACTGTTATTTTCTCTGTATTTTATTTTAAAAGCTAAAAAAGGTGATTATTCCAAAATTATATAAAAAACCTAATTATATATATATGAATCTAAAGGTTGACGTTATTAATCATTACTCACTGTATTAAAACTGTATTATATTTTAGAATTTATATTAATTTAAAATATGCTTGTATTGCAGTTAAACCTAAAGCTTAGTGAAAGTATTAACACGGGCTTGTGAGTGAGTGGCTTAAACCAAGATTTTTTCAAGATGCTATATTTTTTACCATCAATGTTTAGTCTCCAAATAAGATTCTCACCAGCTTTAATAAAATAATTTTTAACTTTGTAATTGTACAATCTGATCCACGCTTTGTATTAAGTAAATATATGTTACCAGTCATCAAGGAAAATAGCTGGCTTAAAGTCAGCTTTGGTAAAACATGAATTTTATTTGAACGGCGACGGCGTTCAAACTGTTGACCTCTTCGGGTGGACATATGCACAAGGTTAATTTGAATAGAATTATTCTAATCTATACTAATATTATAAAGGAGTAAAGATTGTATTTTTGTTTCTTTGTTTGTTTGTTTGATTTTTAGGGGGTAATCTCTGGAACTACCGAACCGATTCCAAAAGTGATGCTGGCAAATTGATGGTGACAACCCTGCTCAACATAGGCTATATTTTATGTCGATGCCACTACCCCAGGGGGATGCAGGAGCGAAAAACTTTCTAAAATTGCGATCTTTTCTATACTGAAGCAGCTAGAAATTTGAAATTTGGCGTTGTAGTAACTTATAAGATGTAAATGCTCTCTAAGAACAAAAAAAAAATCGAAATTTAAAAGGGTGAAATCAGCGAAAAGCGTTCTAAAAACATTCTAAATTACAATTTCTATGGAATCTCTAGAACTACTGAACCGATTTTAAATTTGGCGTTGTAGTTACTTATAAGATGTAAATGCTCTCTAAGAATAAAATTTAAAAAAAATCGAAATTTAAAAGGGTGAAATGAGTGAAAAGCGTTCTAAAAACATTCTAAATTACAATTTCTATGGAATCTCTGGAACTACCGAACCGATTTCAAAAATGATGGTGGCAAATTGATGGTGACAACCCCTGCTCCAACATAGGCTATATTTTATGTCCGTGTCACTAACTCCGGGGGGTGCAGGAGCGAAAAACGTTCTAAAATTGCGATTTTTTTTATACTGAATGAGCTAGAAATTTGAAATTTGGCATTGTAGTTACTTATAAGATGTAAATGCTCTCTAAAAACAAAATAAAAAAAATTCGAAATTTAAAAGGGTGAAATGAGTGAAAAGCGTTCTAAAACCATTCTAAATTACAATTTCTATGGACTCTCTAGAACTACCGAACCCATTTCAAAAGTGATGGTGGCAAATTGATGGTGTCAACCCCTGCTTCAACATAGGCTATATTTTATGTCGGTGTCACTAACCCCAGGGGGGGGGGGGTGCAGGAGCGAAAAACGTTCTAAAATTGCGATTTTTTTATACTGAAGGAGCTAGAAATATGAAATTTGGCATTGTAGTTACTTATAAGATGTAAATGCTCTCTAAAAACAAAAAAAAAAACTCGAAATTTAAAAGGGTGAAATGAGCGAAAAGCGTTCTAAAAACATTCTAAATTACAATTTCTATGGAATCTCTAGAACTACCGAACCGATTTCAAAAGTGATGGTGGTAAATTGGTGGTGACAATCCCTGCTCCAACAGCGTCTTTAATAAAAAACTATGCGTTTCTGACGACTGGGTTTTTCGCTAATTGTTGCTACAGATTAATCTCGGAAAATGAAACATTTGAAGTTAATGAAAAAAAAATAGTAGCTCGAAAAGTATTTGTCAGAAAATTGTTAGGCAAACTGCGTTTGAAAGGTAAAAAATTGTATTTTTCTATATAAATTTCAAATCTAACGATTATGCCATTTTTCAATTATTGAATTTGAAAAATTACCAAATTTCACAATGGAGTACCATATTGAAACCTTCATGCGTAAAAAGATAATGATAAGGGCGACGTGTTCTGGCGTGTATATTGGCTATAGCACGAGTCACAAATTATAGTAGCCTTATTATTCTGTTAAAATATAAAAGTGAATTATAAAATGTCAATATTTTGTTGGATTAAAATTTCGTTATAAGAAATTTACCAGCGTAGCGGGCGTAGCTTGCTAGTTGGTAAATAAAAGTCACACACATTCACTGTTCTAATATTAACTGTAGTCGTCAGGAGTGTCAATTTAATCAGATTTTAGTTCAGAAATTCCGAATCGTTAATTTTTCTTTATGTAAACACGAAATGTCTGTCATTAAATAAAAAAATTACTATTCGAAATTATTGAATTAAAAAAGGGAAAAATTGGCAACCTGGTAGTTTTGGATACATAATGTCATTTAAGCTTTGAATTATTTTCTAATAAAAATACTTTTAACATTATTGAGCATATGTTATATTGAGCATGAGAAAATTATTAACAACAGTTATTCGTTTCGTCCCAGAAAATCTTACATGTGTACTTCACAATGGACAAACAACTGACGACGACATTTTTGAGTTTAATAATACTAATCACGTAAATCTGTATGCATTCAACTTAATCATGCAAGTCATTTGTATTTCTTCTGGAAGCGCAAACTAAACATAATAAAAATCTACAAATTATTTTGATATAATTCAATTAAGTTTAGTAAATATCCTAGGATGTAGTTTCTGAATTGTCAGGTCACCACTTTAATCTTTTGATTACGGGGTTGCGATGTATGTCGTTCCAGACTAACCACTATTTTATGTTCTATTCGTATTACTTTAAAAAAAATCGGCCATGCACTTATACTATAGTATTTTCAAGAGAGATCTATCACAAAGAAAATTTTCTGTAAATTGTGGTACGTTTGAATATAAAAAATAGTTGTCATTCCTGGCCCGTAATCAAAAGATTACCACGCACAAATTCCTTGAAAATGTATCCCCGGTGGAACTGGCTCAGATATTCTTGTGATATGTTGTAGTTTATGCGATGCTGGTCAAATATTTCAATGCGCATGATCCTGAAAAATGGCTAGTTTTAAAGCTATGATTGTAGAAATATCATAATTCATATTACGTAGCTGTCAATATTCCAGTTTATTTTACAAGTCAAAAAACACAATTTGAACCAGAAAAATATTTAATAAAATCTTTGCAGTTTTCACGTGGTTCTGAATTAACTTTCATTATACTCCAGTTATAGAACAGTGGCTCAAAAGATAACCCAATGGCACCGATAAATTTAAATATAATCGTAATCTTCGTCGTATTTAAGGACAGGATTTCTGAAATTCTTTGAGGCAAAGAATACTATAAAAAATCATTGGTGGCAATCGCCCAAATGGTGCGCACAAAGTGAGGAAAAGGTAGCTTCCCTAAATCTTCGTTTTAAAATTTTAGCTAATGTTACTAGAAACAGCAAGCTAAAATGAAAAGAAGATTCGTTAATACTGAATTTAAATAAAAACATTTGCCAAATAAGTGAATTATAGTCAAGTTGGCTTCATTTATGAAGCCTTATTTTCGGACGCCAAATTTGGCGAATTTCGCCGTCGCCAAATTTGGCGATAATTTGGCGCTAATGGATATGATATATAGTTTTATGCGTATATGATTACAACAATGAAAGATAATAACTTGCGAGAAATCGCGTTCACTAAAACTCAAAAATTAATCGTTGGATTTTAGTAATTTGCTATTCTGTTTCAAAATGCCTGCCACGCTATTTTTTAAGATAGAGGTAAAACAAATAATGCTCCGTAATCCTTGTATCAAGGCCTAACACTTAAGCAGAAAATAAATTTTAATTTTTAATTGTTTTGTATATTTATTTTAGTTTTAAATCTTTAAGTGGGCGCCATTTTGAAACAAAATGGCTGACCAAGCTGGCCAACGAAATCGGTCGAGACATTGGTGAGCTTAATACACAGAATTAGTTTCATCCAAATTGCTTTATAAATACGTGTGTTATCGTATGACATGGATCAGATATATTATATATGTAAAGTTTTTACGAAGATGATTTTTTATTACCCGAGAAAGTGGCAGTTTGTTAGATGGTGCATTATTGCAGTCGTAATCAATAATCATGGCGAGGAGGTTAGGCAATGATGAGACACGACAAGAGTTTCGTAAATAAGGAGCAGCCAATTCCTGATAAATCTTTTATTAATGAACAGAAGCGATGCAAGTAACAGTTCCCACAGTATCCGCTATAAACTTATAGCCCTCAGGCTCTACGATGGCTCACTACATCGTTTAATAGATCGTAAAGAGCTGTTATGAAAATTCTACGTGACTTCAACACCAGATAACCATATGGTTAGTACTCCCAAACACGACAAAAATCTGCTCTCCAAATGCCTGCTAGGGCATTTTGTTAACCGAGCGTAGGGTTATTGGCGACGACGTAACGAGGGCACAATTCAACGAGTGAGAGGCAAATTCAAGCCAAGCGAATGGGGCGCGAGGGAGAAGATTCAACACGAAAGAATCCCCCTCGTAGCCGCGCATTGATTTTGAAGTGAAAAATACCCAGCGCGTGAAGCAAAGCATGGAATTAAAATTTAAAACATGGCTTTTAAAAACATTCGAAATGACAAAAGCGTCTATCAGAATTTTATAGATTGGAGAGTTGAAAAAAGTTACGAATCAACTTAAAGTTTTAGATTACGTTTTGGAATAAGATAATTATTAATATACAGGTTATTACTTTTAAAAGGATATTAAATACTGACTATGTCAGAAGTTAGATTAATTTAAAGGATTAATGCGAAATAAATGTGAAGGAAATAATTTTTTTATATAACATTACACCCCCCCCCCCTAAAAATCCGAATGACTGGTAGATCCGATGATCTACAAGTTCATTTAAGGAAAGCAAGAATTTGGATTACAATATAGTTATCTGGTATTTTATTTAATGTCAAAAATTCTCTGATTTTATTAAAGTTAATTCAATAGTTATTTTTGTAAACGCGAACCTGTGGGAATTGTTTAAATACAATTACGTTATAAATAATTTAGTTACAAATAATATTTTTTCACTGCTTAATCATAAATAGTGAAAAGTATAAATATAAAGTAAAAAAAACAAACTTTTTCTTTAATAGTCATCTTAATCAGTAAAAAATCTTTGAGTCATAGACCTCTCATTCCCAATAAAGTTTTTTGTACGGATATGAAGGTTAATACTTGATAGCAATACAGTTTATGGCAATACCGTGTATTGATTCTTTAGCAGGATAATTCCAGTTAATCATAAAGTTCAAATAACTAAGAAATTCCATCAATTAATAAGTTCAATAAACGATTAAAGTGCACTCATCAAGTAAAGTCCAGTCAGTTAATAAGTTTCAATCAATTAGTAATTTAATACTTTTTTAGATGTTTGCTTGCAAGATGTGATTTTTTATCATCAACTAATTTACTATCAATGGTTCTCTTTTATCACAATTCTCAAGAATATTCTCTCTTATAATCTTATATCACATAATAAATAACAACAACAACTATAATAACAACATAATAATATCAACAATAACAAAAAACTTCAAAATAATACTAAATCAATAATTTATCTGTGTATAATTTAATTCCTCATTCTTTTTCAATATCAGTGAGGAATGAAAATATACTTAATAAAAGGAAACAAAAATAATAAATAGTAAAAGAAACTCTTGAAATTGTACTTCTAGTAGAAAAGTAGAGGGATTCCAGGTTAATTTCTCTAAGTCAATGTTTCACGACTTATTTTATTTCATATGCAGAATCCATGTTTAAACTAAATTTATGCTGAATGAAAATCTTTGAAATGAACATATATGTCTGTTTTAATTTATTTAAAAACGGAAACATGTTCCACTGTAAACAAACAAAATAAATATTTTATACTTCATCAGTGGCTAAAACGTGTTAGACAAAAACTAATAATATAATAAAAAAGTTTTTAATAAACTATTTACATGTTTTGGATTCACCGATGCTATTATTAAAACCGATAAGAATATTACGATTTATAATGTACTGATTTGAAACGCCATCATTTAATTTTTCGCGTACTCTCTCAAATCACACACGTTCTTTTTTTTAATACAATCTTTTTTCTTTCAATCTAGTTGAAAAGTGTTTATGACTTAGTTTGTCTGTCGTCTGTCCGTGCTCTAACTCCCGTAAATATGCTCGGACTGCCCTGAAATTTTTATATGTTATTGTCGTTATCAATAGCATGTTCCCTATTTCAACTGAAGTGTGTAGCATTTATAGTTTTTTACAGGGACATTTGAACGTATTCCATTCTATTACAGCCAATGGAGAATAACCGTTTCAAGTGCAATTTGATGACGCTACATCATTTCAAACATAATGAAATTGATATATAATTATGAAGCGCATTAAAACATGCTTTTTGAAGAATATGGGGTGTAAAGCATTTATTATTCATTTACAGGGTCAAACAAAAGAATTATGTTATACATCGTTCTATGGGGAAAAATCGTTTGGAGTGTGATTTAGTGATATTTCACTATTTCAAACATAATGAAAATTATATGCATTACTGAGGTGCTTTATAAATTGCTCTCTTGTGTGTATTTCATTTATTTACAGGGACACACAAAAAAAATTGGTTACAGCACATGTGCGATATTTACAGTCTATGTGTGATAAGTGCGTTTTATAATTTGGTTTGCGTTTTTAAATTTGACAAATTTCTTTTCATAGTACGTGTGTGTTTATAAACTCAGTTGATCCTATAAAGGGCTACACAAGGGAATTCGTAAGTATTACAGACTATGGGAGTGAATTGCTTAAGGGTAGTTTTTAATTGTGTTTACGCATTTTCCTGCTGAACTATATTTAGTAGACTATTAGAAGTTTGTGGAATATAAATAAATTCATATACAGGGCTACGCAAAAGGGATAGATTGTCGTTTACGTTTGCTAATTGCTGCGAGTGAGTTTTAAGTTGCCTTTTAGCTTAATAGGTGGTGTGTACAAAAGTATTCAGATAATATATAGGGCTGTATAAAAGATTTCGAGTGCATTTCCATCGATTGGCGAAATTGCTAAAAATGAATATTCTAACTGAACTAAATTTTACCATACTATATATCCACATCTATTGAACATATACAGGGCACAAAATAATTCCAATATTTTTTTGATACTGGAAGGTAATTTCGAAAACTGCATTTTTCAAAGTGTTATATGTTTTCTAAATTGGTTACTTACATATTCTTTTACCTTATTTAACGGTGAAGTTTCGTTACAGTTTTCTGGCTGGGTTGGAAAGCATTCATAATCTATGATGGACGCATGATTTTTTGTTCTTGTTTATTTTAACTTGAATGTTTATTTCCACATTCTTAACCATGGAGTTTCTCAACCCATAATTCAATTAAATGCTGTATCATTTGATATTGAACTTTTACTTGTTATATATATATATATATATATATATGTAATAATAAAAAATTTCGCCATTTTTCCTTAGTTAAATTATTCCAAATTCTTACAATTCTAAATTTTTTCCCCTGTTTTATTCCAGATTAGTACTCTATATTCATTAAGTCCTTATTCTTAATTTCGCTCTATCGTTAACTCTGTTAAATTCCCTTTTATTTAATTCTAAATTGTCCAAATTTACTTAAATATAAAGCTTTTAGTTATTCTTAATTTCTATCATGATTCTCGTTCATTTCTGGGTTTTAGAATGTTTTTTGAGAGCCATTTTCATTTTTATTCCGAATATTATTTCCCGCTCTAAAGTTACTTTACTACAAAATTAATCCACTCCTCTCTGTCCGAACTCTTTTACTAATTATCTTTCATTGGTCGTGACGTAGCATGACGCGTCTTCTTTAATTTCTCATTGGTTCAGTGCGCGTTCTACGTCATAATTTGTGTTATTGCGCGGGGTAACAAAAAGCAGCTACCTGCGGCGCTCCCTCAGAATTAAGTAGTATTTTTACTTGTAAACAACTCCCTGGATGCTCGTTTTGAGAATTTGAGATGTTCTGATACTTACCCTCTATACCTTGATGACGTAGTGATGCACGGCTATTATGGTTATGGTGGAAACTGCCTAAGAGAAATATTTAATAAATGATTGAACTTGAAAGCCTTGTTCGTTTGAATTTATGGAGAAACGCCTCTGGGTTTTAAATTCTACTGCCGCTATGGCCGCGACGAGACTGCAACTAAAATGTTACGACTGCTTCTACATATTTATGTGATCAATAACAACCAACGTTCTTAACTTCGTTGTGCAAACATGTGTGCTCCTTCTATAATCCACGTTACTGCAACTACAACATATGACGGTAAATCATCGTGATATAATATAAGCCGGACAGGATTTCAAAAGACCTATGCCACAACTATCCTTCCAAACGATGTGGAAAGAGTATTTGAGAATCAAGTTGCTGCTTACCTTTACTGAGGTGTCGTAACAAAACAGAACGGAAGCAAGGCATCTACGAAATATGTTTCATTATAAAGTCAACCGCCCTATCGATGTCAGCCAGAAGAAGTATTGGAACATCGCGTCAATGAAAACAACAAAAAATTGTTGTATCTTTTTTCATAACAAGATTTGATTGCGTAAGTTAGATTTTGTATTAAGTAAAATGCATTATTTATTTGTTGCTAAATGTTATAACAGCCTTTTTTATTTTGTTAAAATATCTATTCTTACGTAACCGGAAACCAAGTGACAGAGTTTTTTAACAGTCTGAGATTTTTATTTATGTTCTTGTATTATTAATTATTCTGAAAGATATTATGAAATTTATTTACTGTTTATGTTATTTTTCTGTTAAAATTAATATATTAAGGAAGAATTAAAATTATGTTATTATGCTTTAAAGATTAAACTAAGTTGATATGTTGGATTGATGCAATGAGATGCACTTTTGAGAATTGCTACTACAATATGAATTGAATAATTTATGTTATCAGTTATTACTTGGCACATGACTTGGAGTATGATTATGAAATTTACATGATGATATTTTACGATAACTAAAAAGAAATCTTAAGAAAGTTCAGTTGAAGTTGAGTAACATTGAAAAGGTAAAATTATTGTGTGCAGTTAATTTATTGTTTTATTTCATTACTTTTGTTTTTGATGCTATGTTCAGAGAGTACAAATCAAGCTACTTATTTTAAAAAGTGTTTTATTTATTTATTCATTCTATTTTCTTTTGTGATATTTTTTCATATACAGCAAATTTATTTATAGAAAGATTGAGTAACAGTACGGGTACCGTTAATTTTCCAGGTGACATACCAGTATATTTTTCTAAAAAAATACATCAAGTTCAAACTTGCGAAATTTCACCTTATTTAAGAAGAGATTATCTATAAAAAAAATACTAGTACCGAGTAATTTCCTGGTCTTAAAATTCCAGGACCCGTACGAACCCTGGATATTTATGACAGAATTGTAGATAATCGGAAAAGTGACAAATGTTGTAAATGTTTAGTGAAGTTTGTCGAACAAAAGATAATGTGTAGCTATTGTCACGAATTTTATCAATACTATAAGAGTAAAGTTAAATTGGATTAATAAACCACTAGTGTAAATTATGTAAATATGTTTTAATTATATTTAAAGTGTTATTAATTTATTATTTTGAAATTATATTATTATTTTGAGTTAAATAATTTTACAGTTGTTGTTAAGTTAAAATTTAATATAGTATGAATTGATGTTACATATTATTAATATTATTATTATTATTATTTGTTATAAGATTGATTACAAAAAAAAAAAAAAAAAAAAAAAAAGGTTTTTACTAGTAAATTAAACTTAAATTACTCTAAGTAAAAATTATGTTTTGCTGACTCATTTATAATGTAGAATTGTTTTTGTTGCAAATTCCTATAATTAATTGAATTCAGTAGGAAAGCTTATCAGAGATGTCTATCAGTGATTTGAGAGTAGATTATGGTTTTTAACAGTAAACTAATGGTAAATGGGTAAATTTATTAAAAAATTCAATTTTCTAGATAAAACTTAAGCCAGTCCATTCAATCTGAAGTGTATAACATTAAAATAACTTGGAATTCTATATTTTATTGAATGAAATTTCTGGTGTGAGTCTATTTTTGTTCCAAATCCTTATATTCATAGAATTCAGTAGGGATAATGACTAAAAGAATGGATTTTACTAGGAATTTACAGAAAATGGAGTATGGAATAATGAGCTTTACAACACATATAACAGAAATTAATTACAAATTCTGGTTTTATAGGCATTTCAGTAACCATCTAAATTTAATTTAACTATATTTTTAAGTACTTATTTTCACAAAATTAAATATTATGTTGTTACTTTTGCACAGTATTAGTGGTTGTTCTACTGGCTAGGGATTAATTGCTAATTTTCAGGAACTGACAATATATTTCTGTATGTTGGTGTGTTGGGTTAAAGAATGATTTTGCTTGACATGCAGAGATGTCTGTTGATTTCATGATTTATTGTGTTTAAAGGTGCATCATTAATAACTTTATTATTTATTCTTATGAATATCTGTTCCTTTTTTGGTCTTAGCCATCATGGTATGATCAATTATCTATAACAACTTATTGTAATTTCTTCTTTTTGCAATTTACTATTTACCACTTTCTTAGTCAGTTAAGTTAAATTAAATTAATTTACTATTTAGTATTATTATTTAACTATGTAAATAAAATTAATTCAATCATTAAACTAAATTTAAATTATCTTAAATTACCACCAAAAAACCTTGAGTATATATTGTAAATATGTAAATATAACTTAAAATATTTTAATATATTATTTATGTTGCTTATTTTGAATTAAATGTTAGGAAAAATGATGCACTTACCAAATTATTTTAATACTTAATATAAGGAGTTAGAGATTTGTTGATGGTGATAATTATTTAACCCTTTCAGGGGCAAGCATTTGTGCTCCTGTAACGTTGAACTCCCACCGGAATTTAGGAAAGATTTTAGTTCAAAATAAGAATAAGCAATTTTTTCAACTTTTTCTCGTCAAAGTTAAAAAAGTAAAAGTTAATTAAAAGTTTCTGGTTTGCATCGGATTAAAATTAGGTGGTATATAATATATACCACCGCCCCTCAAAGGGTTAACAGAATGCTAGATCAGGTAGAAGTTAATTTACAGAGACATGA
This sequence comes from Maratus michaelseni, assembly GCA_963931845.1. NCBI lineage: Eukaryota > Metazoa > Arthropoda > Arachnida > Araneae > Salticidae > Maratus > Maratus michaelseni. The sequence continues at coordinate 193,007,912 of OZ007598.1, read as the reverse complement.
TGGAAAAATTAGCATTATGTTACTATAGTAAATTGTTCTATTAGGTAACTCTGAGTTTTAATAAATCTTAGGCTGACCAATGGGGATTACACTTCATTTTGTCTATAGCTTTGGTAAAAATAAACTCATTAAGTGCCAAGATCCTTAGCATAATAAATTTACTAGAATTGAGTACTCAAACTAAATATGATGTAATGATTAAATATGTGATGCTGATGAGGAATTGAAGGGAAGAGAAAGATGATAATAAAATAAAAAGTATTAAAGGTGAAGTTGAAATTTTTAGGTAAAAGTGCATTCAAAAGGTTTCTGATATTATGTAAATAAAATTTTGATGTTGTTGTTGTTGTTATTTATTGTTTCTATTGATGATACTATTATTATTGTTGTTGTATTTATTACTATGATGAAAAAGTTCTAAGCTAATCAGTGCAATATATTAATTTTTAAGATAGTAAATACAATTTATTAGATTCTTATGTATTTTATTAGATAAGATTTCTGGTTGAATTAAAAACTTTGGTTCTTATCAACATTTCTCATAACATTTTGATTCAGTAACAAAAGATAAAGAATTATGAATTGCTTTGCCAGATATTTTTGATAAAATATAATTTAAATTTTGTTCCTAGGGTTTTAATTACATAATTTAAATTTATTAAATAGACTCTTTCTCTTATAGAATTTTCTCAATAATCATGTAATAGATATCAATTTAATAGCTTAATTAAAAAATTATAATAGCCATAAAACTAATTAAAATTAATCAATTAAATTTATCCCATGAGAAACCACAACAAACTAATGTTAAATCTATAGTTTCATCTTAAATTTATAATATTCATAAAATAAACTAACTTAATAAAATAAATTTACTAAATAAAAAATTAATTATCAATTCTCTTCTGTATATCAGTGTGTTCCTGAATTGAGCTCACAAGAGCATCACTTTTGAGTTTTCACTTGGGTTAACTGTTTGTGCGGGCATAAACTGGTTGATTTAAGTTAGTAAATTCTGATACTGAATTGAATTAGATTAGAATAATAATTTAAACAGTATTAACGAAATTAATAAAATAAACTGGATTAAATTCTATATTAAACTAATCAAATATGATATATTAATACTAATTGAAAATTGTCCAACCTTTCTTAATATACTACAAGGTCCTATTTTTTCATTTCACAACTTATGTTTTCTTGTTTGACTGAAAGCAAGATAGTTACATATCCATCAACTACACAATAATGATTGTTTTCACGAATATTTCTTACTTATTCCTTATTTTGTATTATGTATTTTATTTGAGTATATTCTCATGCCTCATTCACTACTATATGGATGAGATATTAATGATATACTTAAGAAAGAATTAAAGAAAGTGTGTGATATTTTGAATTATACTGCTTGTTATTGCTGAACTTATTGTTGAGAATTAGTATTATTAGTTACACTATTTATAAGTTGATTTTGAAAGAGAATATGAAGATTATAATGGATAAAAAGTATTTAAAGAGTGGAATTGAAAGTTATAGCTAAGCTGCATTCAAAAAAGTTTCTGATGTTATGTAAATAAAATTTTGATGTTATTATTATTATTGTTATTGTTAAGAATTATTATTTTAAAATTTTATTGTTGATATTGTTCTTGTTATTATTATTATTATTGTATTATTTTACTTATTGCAACTTCATACTGCCATTGCAACACTAAGGACTCTTATAATATTCAATAATTGGACTACTACAATTCAGTAGGACTTAAAATTCACTTAAGGAATATAATAAGTGAATAATGCTGATTATTGTTAAATTATTGATATAAAGAGATATGATTTATATATTGTTATTATATTATTACTTAAATTTATTTATTGCAACTTCATACTGCCACTGCAACATTAAGAACTCTTATAATATTCAATAATTAAACTCTACAATTCAGTAGGACTTAAAAAATCACTTAAGGACTATAAATAAGTGAATACTGCTGATTATTGTTCAATTATTGGTAAAAAAAGAGATGATTTATATGTTGTTGTTATATTTTCTTGATACAAACTATACTATACTGTTATACTTGTTATTATTGAGAAGATAAATGTATGCTAATACTGATTATTAGCAATACATTAATTTATTATTGAAAAATGTATTTATTTACAGCAGTTTCCACTTAACCGTGTTTCTTTAAAATTAATTATTAAAAATTTACTTAACAGAATTCAGAATTTTTAATTATAATTAATTAATTTTTTTACACGGACTGCGCAGTTTTCTAAGAAAATATTACAAAAAACTTCTTAAAATTTTACATGAAAATAAATTGATGTAAAAAATTACTGACACATTTAGAATAGTTCTAGAAAAATATATTCCAATATAGCTATTATGACGCTATAGATTACATTCATAATTCTAAATAGTTTAAATATATATATATATATTAGTTATACAAGTAAGTAAAGCATTAACAGTCCAACTTTAGCAAATTTTAGAAAGATGATGTAAAATTCTAAAAAATACATTTTTCATTGCAGCTGACACAAAATTACACACACATGTGTAGTTTTTTCTCTTTAGAGCTTAAAGGTTCTGTTTTAGGAGTGTGTATAATGTGAAACGATATAAATCAAGGGTCCACATTTTGAATACAATTACTTCTGAATAAAATATTTTGTATCGTGTTTTTACAGTTGATCGGTTTATAATTAATGCTAACTCCTCAGTGCTTTTGCATGACTCTAACTATTATATTTGGTACGACGAGATTTAAACAAGAATTTTTTGCAATATGCTTTTTTTTTCGCTAAAATATTAGTCACCAAATAACATTTTCACCAGAATTATTAAAAGGTTCTTGAATTATGAAATTTTACAATCAGAGTAGCATTTTGCTCTAATAGAGAATGTAATTTTTAATCTTCAAGTAAAAAAGCTGGCTGAAAGCCAGCTTTGGTAAAATATCGGAGTTCTATTTGATCGGCGGTGTTCAAACTGTTGACCTCGTTGAGCCACACATACGTTCTTGTAATATTAACTTTATTCGCCAGGGTTGTCAATTTATCCTCTTTTTAATTCTGAATTGTAATTTTTTTTTTATAAGATTATGAAATTTGTACTATTAACTTTAGTCGCCAGGGTTGTCAATTAAAACTCTTTTTAATTCTGAATAGTAATTTTTTTATGGAATTATGAAATGTCTGTCATTATATAAAAAACAAATACTATTCAAAATTCCTGAACTAAAAAAAATCCAGTTTGTGAAAACAGTAGTAGTTGTTAAGAAAAAATGTCATGTAAGCTTTGAATTATTTTCTGATAAAAATACTTAGAGCAGAATATTATTAATATCCGTTATCCGCGGCGTTTTGAATCAGGGAATGCATAATTTAATCTTCTTTCAGAATTTGGTGATAATTTTTTTGTCAGATGCTTGTGGCACGAAAACAATAGTCACCCGATTGGATGTTCCCAGCGTGAACCAGTATATGCATCTCAACGCTCAAGGATTATTACTAATTTTTTAACGCATAAAAATTTAGATATATAAGGGAAATATCAATAAGTATAATGCAAAAATCCAAAGGTGATACCTCTTTTCTTTGTAACCGAAAATAAATCTTAAAAATCACGTGACTTTTACTCTAAAGAAGTAGAACCTCCGTTAAGAGATTTTACAGAATAAAGAAAACATTAGTTTACTTTTTCATTGTTCGAACTTCATTGTTATTTTTTTTCAGCAGTCTTTCTTCGGACTTAATAGAATAAAACAAAATGTTTTAATTTTTCAATCTGTCGAGTTTGTTTAACACTGCATGCTTTGTAATTTTAATTTATTTGCTTACTACTTTTCAGGAAAAAAAAATATTTTGCATATTTTATGATTTCTGTTATAAAAAAAATATTACACAGCAAAACTTTGCGATGGTTAGAAGTTCATAAATTTGCCAAACGAGGGGAATTGATTGATCAAGTGGTCGCTACCGTTGGTATGACGACAGGGTTACTCGCGGACATGATTTTGCTTCATAATATAGATATCATGTATTTTTCACAATTACCTCATGTTTTTTTAATTTTTAAATTTTTTAAAATACTTTTTTTTTCAAGAGTTTTTCTTCGGACTTTATCGAATAAAAGACAATGTTTTATATTTTCAATCTGTCGAGTTTGTTTAACGCTGTATGCTTTGTAATGTTATTTTATTTGCTTACTACCTTTCAGGAAAAAATAGTTTGAATATTTTATAATTTCTGTTACTAAAATTAATATTACTCAACAAAACTTTACGATGATTAGACGTTAATAAATTTGCGGAAAGAAAGGGATAGATTGGTCAAGTAACCGCTATAGTCAAAGCCATTAAATAATAAGCCCAGTCAGATAAATGGAAAACTTTTCGCAAGTTGAAAATAGCGCCATCTAGCGGTTGGGAGTGCTGCATTCGGCACCAAGAATATTTTAATAAAATTTAACTTCTAAAATTCAAGCTTAAAATAAGGAGTTCATATTTTCTAACAAAGTCATTTGTAAATTCCGGTGTCAGTCAGTAATTTCACATTTTACGAACATAATTTGTCTGTGCCGGAAAGGGTTAATTGCATAGTGATGTAAATTTCCATCACTTTTTATTTAACTTTTAATAAGTAAATCAACTTCTTCGCCACCACTATATTTATATAGAAATATTAATCCAGTAAATTTCCACATTTTTTTTTTCATTATAGTTTTAGCTTTAATGTAAAAGATCCCAATAATTAGCAAGCTTTTAAAGGAAGTGCAAAAACAAAACATCGATAAAAATCGTATAAAATATCGATATAAATAAATCGTATCGTTTCTCTGCGACCCACTTCTGTTTTGTCCTCCTTCCGCAGCAGAAGTTTGGCGCTAGTGTGTCGCTAACAAATTTAACACTATCTGACTGGGCTTATTATTTAATGGCTTTGGCTATAGTTGATATGACATCAGGGTTACTCGCGGACATGATTTCTTTATAATATGGATAGCATGTATTTTTCATAATTACCTTATGATGTTTTTAATTTTTTTTAAATACGTTTTTTGTGTCCTACTGTAGAATGAAAAGTTAACTGAATCGTGCAGTAAAAATTAACAGGCGCCCCAAATGTAGAAAGAAGAGGAAGAAAAATAAATCAGCAATGAGAAATTGCGTGTTGAAAAGATTTTAAAATTATACCTTCAATTTATCTACAGTCAACAGTGGGAAAAATATGTCTTGCAATACAAGAATAAAAAATTATTTGTTAATCCTAGCCACTCTTACAACAACATAGATGCCAATTTTTACGTACTACCATTAAAAATTAATAGAAATTTTTACATTATTGAATCATATTATTTCGACGATTTAGTAAGTGAAATTTTGCTGTAAAATTTTATTTGGCAGCCATGCAACAATCGTAGGGTGGACAATATACGGCATGGTGGATACACTCCTTACAATTTCCAAGATGCCTGGATCAACATTTCACATTAAAAAATGTCTATATAATATTGAAAAAGCAAATTTTGTAATCATCTTACTTAATTGTACAATTTTTAACATTTTTATACGCTTTGTTCACACGAAGAATTCACTAAAAAACTGTGGTTGAACCAGGGTTGCTAGTTTGACCCTTTTTTTAAATTCAGTAATTCGGATTTTACAACAGAATAGTAATTTTTTCTGCATTTAATGGCTGATTTTAAGGGATTACATAGCGTATACATTCTTCTTTCTAAATTCCTAGATTAAAAAAGGATCTAAAGTGGCAGCCGAGGGCAGAGCTCTATGTAATCTTATATAACCTACAGTCACTAAATTGTTAATTTTTAAGCTGTTTCGTAAAACAACTTTCTACCTTGATTGTTTTCAAACATTTGAGTACTCAAGACCCTATTAGCTTATTTTTTATTTAAAATGTTCACATTACTTATTTTCTGGTTGGTATGTTATTTTCTTTAACTGGTACAATTCTGCAATAAGTAATAATATGAAAAGCATTATTATGAAAAAGGATTACGCAAAAAAAATTATATGTTGACTACTACAAATTAAAAATTATTAAAGGTAATTATTAGAAATTACTAAAGGTATTTATTAAAAATTATAAAAAAAGGATATTTTTAAGTATCGGGTAGTTTTGACCATTTGCGGTAAAAGGGTCACCTTCAGTGTTTTGTTTGTTCAAGCCCTGATAACCGCCGTAACAAACCTCATCCAGTAAATTTTAATAGAAATTTTTACCTTATTTAAACGCCTAATTCATGCATAGTTTCTGTCATGAATAATGAAAGTATTTCTATTTTTTTTTATTGCTGGGAGTTTGTTTCGTTGGTAATCAGGCTCTAGGTTTGTTTCGTTTGTTGGGTACTACGGTCATATTTTGCATACAAGAGCTAAACAGACTAAGACCCACTCTTAAAGTGGAATCCGACACACTACAAACTTCTATGCCTGAGTGGGATTCGAACCCAGCACCTTTTAACTAGTACCCAGCGTCCTAACCACTAGATAACAAGAATTCAAGTCTTAGTTCAACTGCTGTTAATATGAAGGATTCTAAACAGCTGCGTCACTATGTGGAAGTGGCTATGGAATCAGATTCATACAATTATGACTCGGCCGCAGATGAAGAAAATACCGTTTTTGAAGAATTTGAGCCAATGTGATGTTACAATTTAAAAAATAATCTGTATTTTCAATAAACCTGGTTTTATGCCGTATTATTCGAACATTGTATACTTTGTTTTTAATCTTTATTTTACAAACTGCAAAGACTTGGGAGAAAATCCCAATGAAAATGTTTTCACGATTTTAAAACAGACAGGATTTTATCATCAAATTTATCATTTTTCGTTTACCATTATTCTTTTTGTATTGTTCTAAATTACTTTTTAATATCATTTCTTGTAATTATTAATCAAGATGGGCCCCATCCAGATACGTTTATCATGGCTTTTATATATCATCTTTGTATATTTGTTATCTGATATGTATATATGTTAATTGCTTTTTCTTTATTGTACATCTGTACTTATTTCTTAAGCTATTGTTTGGCGCAGCATGTCCAAATGTGGACTTTGTGCCATTAAACCTTGTGCAACCAACCGACCAACCTAACCACTAGACAAGCATGTGGCCGAATTCCTTCAAGGAAAACTTTTTTTAATAGTAGAGTTTCCAAAAGTGTGGTTCTCTTACAAGGGAAAACTTGAAAAATGTTTTTACATGTGTCACTAAGGCTTTCAACCTTACACCCTCCCCAGACCACCTCGTATGTATCGAACCTGCGAACATTGTCCCATATCTCTCATCCTTTGTCCAGCATTCTATTCTCCATGAACATACAGTATAAGCAAGAGATAAATTACTCACTTCAAAAGGATCTGGGGCATGGCGTCACTGCTCCCTTAGAAACGACATTAAAACTACTCATAATTCATATAATGTGCTTAATAATTTTTATATTAAATTTTGTGAAACTGAGACAAACTCAAGAAATTGAATTCCCACATCTTCGATTCCAGAGTTGGTACGCCTTTACCAGATTTTTTTTAACAGAATTTTTCTATTTAATATTTAAATAGCAGAAAATGCAGACATTTCATTTAACTGCAGAATTTGTAATACTTTTCTACAATATAATAAATTATAACACCTTGTAATAATTTATTTCATTTAAATGCTGAAAGGTGTAAATTAACAACATAATATACAGTAAAAAAAAGGGTAAGCCGAAACATGTGAACGACCTAATAAAAGTTATTTTACTGTATATTATGTTGTTAATTTACACTTTTTCTCATTTAGAAGAAATATACTTTTCTACATTTAAATAAGGCGACAAATTCTATTAAAAACTCGTGGTAAAAACGTACGAACCCTGGATTTCAGCATTATAATAATTAATATACGAGACTACCATTCATGATTTATATCCAGAGGTGCCAAGTTCCCACTAATCGTCCGTAATATGGGGTTTAATCTGACCCAGTTTAACAACGCATCAAACCAGAAAAATTATTGGATGAATCTTCATTTATTTAAATAAAATTTCTACGTGGCTTTTATTTAATTTCATTTCTTAAAAAAATTCTAGTGGGAAACGTGTTAAACCTGGGTCACATTAATCCGCATATTACGGAATATTAATGAGAGCTTGGCACCTCTGCTTATATCTATACTTATACCAAAAGAATCCTTGACAACTTTTTTCAATACCTTTCGATCACTTTATTCACACAAAAATAACTAAATAAAACATACAAGAAAATATTTGAATTCAATTTTGGTTTATTATATTATCAATGAGTGATTACATATAATTTTTTTAATATAATTTCTTGTGATGATGCATTTTTTGAACAGTTTTATAATTCGGAAACTAACAAAGCTATTTTTTCCTAGGCAGTTTTATCAGTCGTATGATCTATTTGTCATAAAATATAAGTATGAAGTAATTTTTTTAATAAAAGTTATAGCGGCAGGGATGCGTTTATTTTAAATCTGATTCATATTTATTTAACCCATTTGCATCATTAGCGCGTATATGCCTCCATTTCAGGAATTACTTTTTTATTCAGAAATTTCGAATACATACCTAAAATTCTGAAAAAAGTATTTTTACTTTATGTATTCGAGAAACGTCGTCACTAGATAAAGCAAAAAATACTCTTCAGAATATCTAGTATAAATCCGGAATTTCTGAATAAAGAAAGTAATTCATGAAATGTAGAATTGTGATTCAAATGGGTTAAGAACCCCGAGACCATAATTTTGAATCGCCAAAGTTATTGCTTAACACTTTGAAGTTCGGAGTAACCTAATTTTTACCTTTAAATGCTACATTGGCACCAGAATTTTGGAAAGAAAAATTCCCTTTTATCAAGTACATGAAGAAAAGATTTTACTTACTTTCGAATAAATTTGCTTCTAAATTCTGGTGTCAATCAATCATTTCAATTTTACGATTAGAAGTATTTTTAGGAGACATGCGGACGGCAAAATGTTAATATTTTAGGTTAGTCTTATAATAATCACGCTGAAACAAAAGGAAAAAAAATCTAACTGACCAATTTTGTTTGACACTGTACATTTTTAAAATCTTAATAGAGGACATTTTTTATTAGGGTTTCGTTCATCTCACGAAACCTTATTACTCCCGCTCTGTTGTCTGTCCGTCACAGAGCCATTCTCAGAAACTATGTGACTTACAGAGTTGGAACTTTGTGTATATCTAGCTGAATACCAGCTATGAAGCTCAAATATTAAAATTTGAAAAAAATCGTATTATTTTAATAAATAGAGATAAAAAACCAAAATTCTAACAGCCTTTTCCTATTAAATTGAAACATTTTTTGTTAAAGTAGCTGCCAAAAATTAAAAAATTACAATGAAATTCTTTCTACAATAACTAATTTTCTATTGAAAGATTTCCATGCGAAAAATGAAAATGAAATAAAGAGTTTCACCAATTGAAAAAAATATTAATATGCAGACCTGCCAAGTCTCCGGCTTTTTGGATACCAGTAATTTATTACAGAAAATGTTGTTTTGTTTAATCGGAGCATTTTGCGATTTAAGATAATAATATTTTCTCTAAAAAATTACTGGTGTGCAAAAATCCGGAGACTTGGCAACTCTGTTAATATGAAATAAAAATGATTGACGTCATACTGGTAATAAAACGGAAATTTTCAAAGATTTCTCAATAATACAAGGAGTATGAGTATGTGTATGTACACAAAGCAGATTAATATCACGTCATTAGAGAATTAAAAAGAAAATCTCACGTCATATTCGAAATTAAACGAATTTTTCAAATGTTTGAGATTAATACAAAGCGAGTATCAGTATGAGTAATAGAGAATAGTAAATATATGAGTTTGAGAAACATATTGAATCATGATAAAAATCAGATTATGGAAATATTTGCATATTTTAACATTTTGAAGGTATACAATATGTTTAATTTTGAAATTATATTTTTAAATATCGCATTTAGTCCGCATGGCAGATATTATTATGATAGAATGTAATAGCGGGCTTCGCCCGCTATCTCGCTGGTTTAGATATTCGAAAAAAGAAAAAATAGACAAGTAATTTTTTGCTTTATAAAAAACATGACCAATTTTGTCGCTAAATGAAATTTATTTGGATTTATTCAAGAAAGGATAAACTGTTTTGAAAGGAATATTAAACAAAACCCTTTGAGCGATCTTCGATCACACTTACCCACATGTTGATACAATATCATTCGATATCATATTTTTCAACTATTTTGTTATTTACCTCGGCCACTAATCTCTAACAGATAAAAAAATAAATTACGTTTCAAAAATTTTAAGAACATTTTATTATATTTATATGATATTTTATATCAGATGTCATTAAATCAAGCTAATATTTCTATTGAGGAATATCATTATTCAAAATACGATAAACATGCCAGATATGTATATGGGGAATGTAGATTTTTCGAACCCTGATATGTGGATTATACTTGACCTATTAACAAATCGGTAACTTTATGTTATCCGGGTGCATATTTCACCAATTGATTTTGTTTTTCTCGCCAGTAGCAACTTTTATTTTTGGCGTGTTTAAATCACGAAAAATAGTTTGATGTTGAAACAAAATGGTTTGGTCTAAGGAATTAATTCTGATGCTTTTTATTTTTATTGTTATACTTTTTTTTGTATGTTAAATGAAATGAGTTAAATGTCAGTTCTTAAATATTTGTGTCTTGAAGGAAATGAGTGAAAGGTTTTACAGAGCTGCAGAGTCACCGGCTTTTTGGATACCAGTGTTTTAGTACAGAAATTGCTATCTTATTTAATCGGACATTTCTGCGATTTATAGAACAACATTTTCTCTAAAAAAAAAAAAATTCTACGCAAAAAGCCGGAAATTTGCGAATTCTGGGTTTATCTTTTAAATGGAATGAATGCAATACGAATGTTGGCGAATCAGAAAATATATTTAACAAAATGTTTTGAGGATCAATGTCGCTTCATTTTTCAATGAAATTTCTGTTTCAAAACTCATACAGTTGGTCGCTGTAATACTATGATGCAATTATGACATTTTTTCCGAAGTCGGAAATTTTATTCTATTTTAATTCATAAGTATTAAATACTTTTGAATAAAATCGCCAAAACAAAGTCGTTTTTGTATAAGTTCACCTAAATGACGTCATTTTCACTAGCTTCGAAATTAGAAGCCAAATTTTGGAAGAACGAAAAGTTTTTGACAAACAAAGTTATAGCAAATGTGCATTTTTATTGGAAAAGTTTTTCACTTAAATTTTAAATATAATTTATTATTTGTAATATTGTATTTCATAAAATTAATATTATAATTACCTTCTAAATTTACAATAATGTTAGATTTCATTTCCCCCCCCCCAAAGAATCATACGATCGCATACAATTGTAAAACAACACATCGGGTATCCGCACAGCTAGTAAACTATACATTTTTGAAATTGTCTGACTCTGCTTTATTTTCATAAGCGCATATTTGGAAAATTAATAAATTCTAACCATTTTACGTCTTTTGTGTACTTCTCATGTTTTTGTACTTTCTGATTTCAAAATAAATAATACGTGTATATAAAATATTACAAATAACCTAAATAAATAATTTACAATAATAAATTATTTATCATATTTTCAACGGTGCGAATCTCCCTCACAAACACATTTCATATCCATATGCGTAAAGTTTTCAATCATTCTCTTCACGCATATTTGGAAAGTTAATAAATTTGAACCATTTTACGTCTTTTATGTATTTTTCATACTTTTTTATTTACTGATTTTAAAATAAATAATACGTATGTATAAAATAATATAAATAATCTAAATAAACAACTTACAATAATACATTATTTATGAACTTTTCAACGGTGCGGATTTCCCTCACAAACACATTTTATATCCCATATGCGTAAAATTTTCAATCATTCTTTTCTGGATTATCATATTTATAAAATCTTTTTTATTTTTCTACAAATGCCATGTATCACATTATGCTCGACCGCTAACTGATGTATGCCTTTCGATAACAATAGCTGTAATATTCGGAATCATGGGGTTCAAAAGAAGAACTTAATTTTTTAATGCATTTGTCGCAAAGTGTATTTTTTTTTAATTAATTTAGTTCTTAAAAAACATTTTCACCAGAATTATTAAATTCTTCTCCACATATATAATTTTACAATCTGTAAGCGTTGGAATTCCATTTTAGATTCTTTAGAAATGTTATCAAGGCATAGTAAAGCTGGCTGTTAACCAGCTTTGGTAAAGCGTAAAATTATGTTTTAGTAGGATGTGTTCTAGTTATTGACTACATCTGACTTCGTATACAGTGTAATATTTTTAACAATTGTTTTCAAAGTTACAATATTTGGCTTTTTTTTAATTTAGAAATTACGAAGTTTAATTGTAATAATTAGTACTTCATGTAATCGTGAAATGTCTATCATTAAAATTACTATTCGGAATTTCTGAACTTTAAAAAGTTTCCCTCTAGGTTTTATGGAAGAATGTCTTACAACTTTTGATTTTTTTTTTACTAAAATAAATGCGTTTATAATTATTGAACAAATGAGATAGAAAATTATTAACAACTTTTATCCCAATCGTTGGGTTCCTAGGATCCCTACTTGTATCTATCTACGTAATAAAACAAAAGGTTGTCCGTGAATTACGCGCACATCCTATTGACGGTGACAACGACCTCTCCAACAAATTTCATTTTTCTGCATATTTTAAAACTTATGAACAAGCCAGAATTACAATTTTTTACTGTTGAATAGAAAAAAAATTCAGTTACATACGCAATTTGTTAACGACCTAAATTTAATGATTTTTTTAATCTTTTAAAAAGACAAAACTTTAAACGTGAATATTTTTAAATATATGTGCCACCAAAATGCGAAATATTTACTGATTTGCACTTAACTCTTTCAGGGGCAAGCAATTGTGTTCTTGTAACAGTGAATTCCCACCGGAATTTACTAAAGAATTTAGTTCAAAGTATGAAAAAGAAATTTTTCAACCTTTTTTTCCCTCATCAAAGCTAAAAAAGTAAAATTTAATTAAAAGTTTCTGGTTTGAATCGGATTAAAATTAGGTTGTACCTAATATATACCAGCACCCCTCAAGGGGTTAAAACAATGTAAATAATTTATTATTTGTTTGCTTCCGTGCAAAATTCCGTAACGAAATTGCTAAACGAAATTAAAACTTGACAAATACATAAATAAAACACGAATTTAACTACGGGCTTGAACACTGAAATAATCAGAATCACGAAAGTTGCTATAAATAATAACATTTTCCGAGATTCATCGCTGGCATACCGCTAATACGGAAGTATCGAAAATGCTTTTTGGTGTAAATCGTGGACAATCTAAGAAAATATACTAAATGTATAGAAGCTATTACATTAGTTAATTAAAAACGATTTTCCCTAAATTCCTGTACACCGTGCTATATACTGGGCAGCTTGAACCCGGGTAGCTGAGATTGGATTGCTTGCTATTTCAGAATGTGCAAAAAAGGAACGACACAATTTACGTATTAGGTCTAATAACATAATACTGTGTTGTTTCAACTTAGACATGCAACGTATTTTTTGCATTTCTGCTTGGAAGGGAAATTAAAATCCTTAAATATTCCAAATATTTAGGCGTCGATTGTCTGATTCTGCTTTATTTTTAAACGCACAGTTGGAATTTTGGAAATTTGAACCATTTTATGTCCTTTGTGTATTTAAGAGTGTTCATAATTTTGTATTTACTGATAAAAAAATATGTAATAACTACAAAAATAAAACTATAAATTATTTATAATATTAAATAACTCCTGTAAAACTCATGAGTGCGAATATCCCTTACACATTTATGTACCGATGCGATTCCGAACAATTTTCTTCCATATGATAAAGACTCAAAGATTAATTTTAATTTTTCTACGAATGCGATATATCGGATCGATACTAACTGATCAGTACTTTTCCATGACTCTAAGATTTATATTCGGAATAACGAGCTTTAAAACAATAATTTAGACAGCATTTTGTGTAAGAGGCTGTATTTCTTCCAATGAAAATTTAGTCACCAGGGAAAACTGTAACCAGAATTAATACAATGTTCTTGTATTATGTAATTTTACAATCTGTGTGGATTAATGTTTTAAAGGTCTGATGAATGTCTTTCTATCAAGGAAAGAAGCTGGTTAACATCCAGCTTTGCGGAAAGATGTGATTTCCGTTTGAGCGGAGGTGTTTAAAACGTTGACATTGTCTTACCGTACGTACACTGTGCTGATATTAACTGTAGTCGTCAGGGTTGTCATTTTAGCCTTTTTTTTAATTTAGAAATTCCGAATACTACTTGTTTCTTTACATAATCATGAAATGTATGTCATTACACAAAGGAAAACTTATTATTTGAAATTTATAAAATATAAAAAAGCCAACAGTTCTTTAAAATTGTCATATAAATTTTGAATTATTTTCTAATAGAAATACTTAACCTTCCTACGTTGAATGGGTCGAATCGACCCGTTTGGATAATTTATTTCATTCGATTTGAACGAGAAATGTTTTTATAAAGTAAGTTAAATAAAAGCCACAATTTAATAAATTAAATAAATATGCTGAATAGCTTAAAAATAAATTCTGGTGTGAAATGTTTTTCATGGTTCTGCGTCGATAGATACCTCGAGCGTCCATGAACGTCCCCGCTGACCGCCCGAAAAGTAAAGTTTGTGTGTAACAGAAAAATGCGTTTTTCTTAAAAACTATGTTACCTAAGAATATTTCTATAGTTTTCCTGCTATGTTTGAATAATTTCCCACGACACTTAATTTGTTCATAATTTTAGTTTCAGTAAATTCGAAAATAGAGGAGGGCGGGGGGCTCATGCTTTTGCGATGCGTTTTAGACTATATCTGTGAAAATATAAAACCTAAAAGTAAAAAAAAAAAAAATTAATTCGATATTACGAGATCTTTCCCACGATACCCCACATGAAACAAAAAAGATTTTTATTTTCCAAGTAATTTAATTAGCCCCCCTATTTTTTTCCGAAACATATTTGTGAATGGTTAATAATCTGTAAAATATGTGGGTAAAAGGCTTTGTAACTTTCCCTAGTTTGAACTTTCCACGTCCCACAGCTGTCGAGAAAAGACCTTTGACAGACAGACAGACACAGGAGTGATCTTATAATGGTTCCGTTTTAACTTTGTAAGTACGGAACCCTAAAAAGGCTAATTGGAGGCCTATCCTATGAGACAATGATCCTAGTCTGGCTTGGATGCATGTGACTATAGGCGACGGAGTGAGGACAACGCGGCCAAATATCTAAAAGGAAATTTTTTATTTTACCGCCGTTAGTAGCGTTTTACTGTTTTTTGATAGTTGAAAAATTTAAATGTGTGAACTGCTTGAATTTTTCCGAAAACAGTTTTTTGCGCCCATATAAAAGTGGACTTCATTACACTTTTGAAAATTTAAAAATTTATCCGATTTTTTGTTTCTGTTCGAGTACCTCTATTTTCAAAGATAAAATGTTGAAACTTTGTGGATATTTACCTCATATATAGAGGACAGGAAAACACAAGTAACCCGTTCAAATATTGCAGTGCTATATGAAGAATTAAGGAATACAATATACATATTTTAAAATTGCGAGTAAAACTGACTATCGATGTTTTCGAAAAACAGCTCCATTAGCCTCCACCATGACTTCGCAATTTTTCTCATCTACATACATTCAAGAAACAGATATATTTATTTCAGCTATAATTTTCTGCTCTTGTATCTTTCTTACTTCCTTTTGTCATTCGTCCATTTCATTAAAGACCCATAATTATCTCGAGAATGATTAGACGTATCAGTTTTTCACTGGTCTAACTCGATTCCTCACACGAAAATACGTACGAATCATCTCAAACAAGCTTAAAGCATACAATGTTTTGTGTTTTATAAACGTTTTAATTACTGCCCTATTTACGTGGAAGAAGGTGGCCTAAAATGATCCTAACGGGCAAAACTGTCCAAATATGTTTTCTTCTGACAGGTCGCGCTATCTGCAGGGTAACACCTAAACTAGTTGTGAAACGTAAAGAAGAAGCACTGGCGGAATACAATATACCTATTTTAAACTCGCGAGTAAAACTGACTATCGACTTAAAGCATATAATGTTTTGTGTTTTATAAACTTTTTAATTAATGTCCTATTTATGTAGGGGACGGTGGCCTAATATGATCCTAACGGGCAAAACTATCGACATATGTTTTCTTCCAGACAGGTCGCGCTATCTACAGGGTAACAATTAAACTAGTTGTTAAAAGTAAAGAATCGCGAGTAAAACTGACTATCGATGTCTTCGAAAAACAGCTCCATTAGCCTCCGACATGACTTCGCAATTTTTCTCATCTACATACATTCAGGAAACAGCTTAATTTATTTCAGCTGTAATTATCTGCCCTTATATCTTTCTTAAATCCTTTTGTCATTCCTCCATTTTATAAAAGACCAATAGTTATCTCGAGAATAATTAGACGTATCAGTTTTTTATTGGTCTAACTCGATTCCTCACGCGAAAATACGTACGAACCAAGCTTAAAGCATAAAGAAGCTTAAAGCATACAATGTCTTGTGTTTTATAAACTTTTTAATTACTGCCCCATTTATGTAGGAGAAGGTGGCCTAAAATGATCCTAACGGGCAAACCTATCCACATATGTTTTCTTCTGACAGGTTGCGCTATCTGCAGGGTAAACCTAAACTAGTTGTGAAAAGTAAAGAAGAAGCAATGGCGGTATTCAAGCGATCGCAGTATTACGCGTCTGAATAGAATTTTTTGAAAAATTGGTTTTTATAACATCTTTCATAAGATAGGCACTAACTTTCATATTTATTTAGATTACAGCCCTTCATGTACAGAAATATGACTTGGTTTACTTAATGGAGTATGTTTTTAGAAGTGAATTACACTTATGTATTGTCATAATTACTTTTACCGCATTTACCCGCGTATAAGTCGAGAAATTTTGGACAAAAAAAGACTTTAAAGTTGGGGAGGTCGACTTATGCAAGGGTCCTTATTATTACTATATTTTTTTTTTTTTTTGCAGAGTGGATTTCATCCGGTTGTCCAACATTAACAAAGGGCGGTAATATTAGAAGCCCGACATTGCGTTAATTGCCCAGTGGTTTAAAGATGCGTGAAATCAAATTCCTTCCGAAATGATTATAAAATCGTTCAAGAATTGCTGCATAAGCAACGAACTAGACGGCACAGAAGATGATGCCATTTTCGAAAGTGATAACGACGAGGAAGAATGTAGTGATACAGAGATTGAAAACGTGTATCATGATGAGCCGATGACGACGAAGGATTTATGTGAATTGTTTGGCGAGTCCGATATTGAATCGGACCGTGAAACAGTTTAACTTTGTATGTTATTATATTCATTATTGTATATTTAGTACTTTTTCTTTCAGATGATTTCGAATAAATGTACAAAGAAAAAAAAATTAAAGTTCCTTTATTATTGTATATTTAGTATACTTTCTTTTTTTTTCAGGTGATTTTGAATAATGCATTTAAAAAAAAAATCAAATTTATTGATCGGAAAACTGGGGGGTCGACTTATACGCGGGATTTTAAAAAATTCAAATTTCTTGATCAGGAAAGTGGGCGGTCGACTTATACGCGGGTAAATACGGTATATCCTTTATTTTGCTGATAAAAAAAATTAGAATTACTTTTAAATGAAGAATCATTTTGCCCTTGGGTGAGGGTAAAATGATACTTTGGACACTTAAAAAAAAATTGTTTTTCATTACTCAATTTGGGTTGAAAATATTATTAAAATATGTTTATAATGCAAAATATTGTGTAAAACGTACTAGCAAAGGGCCAAAATTTTATTTAAAAAAATTATTTTACTCAAGTTTTTTCCTTAAGGAGATCAATTTAGGCCCCCTTCCCCTACTTGCTTTATTCAACATATTCATTCCTTTTTAACACTGAACATACCGAAAATTGTGCTGAATTAAGCAAATCCTAAGCAAAATGTAAATGTAGCATTCATTTGTAGACGTTATTACAAATTAAATGCCACCTGTCACATTTCTGTACGATGATTTGCAGCAGAATTAGTAGCGGTGTATCTTTTTATTTATTTATTAATTAATGTTATTTAATTTAATTTTTATTTATTTATTTATTTTTACACGGACTGCACAGTTTTCTAAGAAAATATTAAAAATAACTTCTTAAAATTCTTCATGAAAAGAAATCGATATAAAGAAATACTGACACATTTAGAATAATCCTAGAAAAATATATTTCAATATAGCTTTTATGACGCTGTATATACATGCATAATTCTAAATAGTTTAAAAGAAAAATATTAGTTATACAAGTAAGTGAATCTTCAACGTTCTAACTTTAGAAAGTTATAGAAAGATGGATCTAAAATTCTAAAAAATGCATTTTTAGAAAAACTGACACAAAATTACATACACATGTGTAGTTTTTTCTCTTTAGTACTTAAAGGCTCTGTTTTAGGAGTGTGGGTAATGTGAAACTATATAAATCAAGGGCTCCCGCTGGCCCACTTTTTGAATACCATTACTTCTGAAGAAAATATTTTGTATCGCGCTTTTACAGCATTTGCAACAAAATTACTTTCCAGTTATATTTCTACAAAATGTCTCAGAAAAATATAAAAAGAAGAATTTTCTCAAAAAAGGTGATATTCAGAAAGCTGACCGAGCGGGAAACCTGTAAATCAGTTTTCTCCAACTGCAACTCATTTTGTCGCATGATTTCTGTAAAAAAATAGAAGGCTGGAAAAATAATTAATGCGATGTTAAATCTCTCTATATTAAAAAAAAGTAACCACCGCTGCCGCCGCTGTCAATTAAGATTTTGTGCCTTGAAGTCTTTCTGGACTAATATCTAGAAAACTATTGCATGTAAAATTTTAAAAATTGGTAGTTTTATAAAGAAATGTTCGATAAACACGCTGAAGCAAACAGTTTTTAAATCGAAGAATTATTTTAAGAGATATTTAAAATCAAAGTTCGTCAAAACAGTTTTTTGAAAAAAGTTTTATAGGAACGAAAACTATCCGCAGGAATTTAACCATAATTTGTAAGGATATAGTTGACAAGTTTGCGGAGTGCAGACTGCAATCACTTTTTTAATTTGAGTAATTTTTTCAGGTTATATTTCAATTTTTTATTCAAAATTTTCATTATTTTAACGAAGATTTATTTCATATTTCATAAATTCCATTATTTGAACCGTTGCCAATTTTTTATTCAAAATTTTCATTATTTTGACGAAGATTTATTTCATATTTCATAAATTCCATTATTTGAACCGTTGCCAATTTGTAAAATAGCGCACGTAATAAGATTCCCTTTCAATTAAGAAATGTATTTACACGAGACTATTAAAAACAGAAATAAAACTTTAAAATAATATTTAAATGATCACGTGTTAAAAGCAATAAATGTAGAAAATGACGTAATAAAAATATACTTGCGCGTGAATATTACAAAGAGAAATACGAGTAACTAGGGAAATTCACGTCACATTTAAAATGATAAAAAAAACAATATTTCCAAACAATTTCAATTAATTATTATATTTTCATGAGAGATCAATTTATTTCGACATATCTTTTACCCATTATTGCAAATTTTAAAACAGCGTAAATAATAATATTTCCTTTCCAATGTCAAAATTCTTCTATTTGTTTATTTGGTGTTACAGTTTAACGATAGTTTTTTTTTTTTCTTTTCTTTTTTTTTTTTTTTTTTTTAAATGAAAATTGATTGACGGGGTAATGGAGAAGTATCAAAAGACAAATAAGCGTTGAATTAAAAATTCCCCGATGAAAAAACTAACTCGTGTAACGCATCTGATGTCAACTGAAAGTGACGCGACGCCACGATTATGCACGTTTGGCGCTAAATCATATATTTTGGTGACAGTTACAGTTGTAATCTGTTTCAACAGCAGTTGATTCGACCTTAAAATCCCTCAGTCAAAGGAAAATGAATGGAAACCCTGTTACAGCAGATCGCCACTGGTTGTTTAATTATAATACAATCTTCCGTAATCGTTTTAGAGATGATCAAATCAGAGTGTTTTTAAATCATGCGGTGTCAGAACGGGGGTTGGCGAGCGCAGCTCGTAGGGGGCATAGCCCCCTAGTATTATTAAATATTATTAAATAATGCGAAGATTAACCTTCGAAAAGAACGGGACCCCATTGTCCAAATTGGCTATAGTGATATAAATTATATATCTTAGAATTGTCTCAGTCCGCTTAAATTTTAATCGCATATTTGGAAATTCGTCAGTTTGAACTAATATATGTCCTTCGTGCCCTTAATACTTTTCATAATTTTGAAATTACGGATAATGAAATAAATGTTATGAAATAATATTATAAATAAACAAAATAAATTATTTATAATAATAAATAATCATTGTTTTATTCATAAGGGCGAATCTGCCTAATGTCTTTTTCAGACATATTTTCATGCCCGAGGTGAACCTGATCTATTCTATCTACTAATAGTTTTTCAGCAGAGCTGAAATTACGCTGTAAATTACTGAAATACAAATGATGTGAATTATCACTTGACTAAACAGCGTACAACCACAGGTTGTGTTGTTACAGGTTTGCAGGTTGTGCTGTTACAGGCTGTTACACAATTGTGTTGTTACAGGTTGTGCTGCAACCACACAGCTTGTACGCTATTTAGTAAACTGATAATTCACATCATTTGTATCTGATCTATTCTTTTTACATGATAAAGATTGTAAGAATCTTTTTAATTTTTCTAACAATGCGATAAATTGGTTTATAATCCATGCTAACTCATCAGTACTTTTACATAACTCTAACTGTTATATTTGGTATCACGAGGTTTAAACAAGAATTTTTTGCAATATGCTGTGTTTTTTCGGCTAAAACATTAGACACCAAATAACATTTTCACCAGAATTATTAAAAGGTTCTTGAATTATGTAATTTTTACAATCGGGGTAGTGTTCTGCCATAATGAAGAAGGTTTCTCCTAATCCTCAAGTAGAAAAGCTGGCCTTCAGCCAGCTTTCGTAAAATATCGAGTTCTATTTGATCGGCGGTGTCCAAACTGTTCACCTCGTTGAGCCACACATACGCTTTTGTAATATTAACTTTAGTCACCAGGGTTATTAATTTAACCTCTTTTTAATTCTGAATAGTAATTTTTTTATGGAATTATGAAATTTGAGATAACTTTAGTCGTCAGGGTTGTCAATTTAGCCTCTTTTTTATTCTGAATAGTAATTTTTTTATGGAATTGTGAAATTAATAATATTAACTTTAGTCGCCAGGGTGTTCAATTTAGCCTATTTTTAATTCTGAATAGTAATTATTTATGGAATTATGAAATGTCTGTCACTATATAAAAAACAAATACTATTTAAAATTCCTGAATTCAAAAAATTCTTGTTTGTGAAAACAGTAGTAGTTGCTAAGAAAAAATGCCATATAAGCTTTGAATTATTTTCTGAATAAAATAATTAAACTTAGAGCATAATATTATTAATATCCATTATCCGCGGCGTTTTGTATCAGGGAATGCAATCTGTATACTTCACAATGGACAAAAAATTGATGGCGTGACTTACGGGTGTAAGGCTGAATTATAATACTGTGTTGGTTCAACTTAGGCATACAATAGACATCTCAGAGTGGACAGTAAGCATTGTTAAAATGTAAAAAAAATATTTAGGTGTAGTTCAATCAAGTTTACTAACTATACTGTGAGGTAGTTTGTGAGTTCTCATTTCAGTACTTTAAAGGATCACGCATAAATTACATGGAAATGTGACCCCGGTTGAATTGACTTAATAATCTCATTCTGATAATTAGGGTACGATTTGTGCGAATTATGAAATTTTAACAATTTTTTTCTTAATCATGTCACATCAAAATCCAATTATATCTGATTGTAAATTATCAGAAATAAAAATTTCGAAAAATACAGATGTAATATTTAAAAAAAAAAAAAAAAAAAAAAATCTTGAATTACTTAGAATCTATTAAATGTCACTCTGCTTCATGCATCATTAACATTAGTACAAATTATGACATAAAAAATATAACACTATAATTAAATAAGGGTGTAAAATCATTGTCATTAGGAAAGTTAAAAGCGATATCACAACGGTAAATAATAATGACATATTAAGAAAAGGCACTTTGAATATGTACTTAATATATGAAATGCAATTCATAATATTTCCTCATCAATTTATCTAAATTTACTAAGACATAAAGGTTGCAAAGTTAGAAAAACACAATTTTAAAGAAAAAATATATGTACTAATTAAATGTAAAGGTGCCAAGCTCTCATTAATATTCCGTAATATGTGGGTTAATTTGACCCAGGTTTAACACGTCTTGCACCAGATTTTTTTTTTTTTTTTTTTTTTTTTTTTTTTTTTTTTTTTTTTTAAGAAATGAAACTAAATGAATCCCAAGCAGAAACCTAAAATTAAATAAATAAAGATTTATCCAATAATTTTTCTAGTTTGAATCGTTCTTAAACTGGGTCAGATTAAACCACATATTACAGAAGATTAGTGGGAACTTGGCACCTCTGTAAGTGTAAACAACACTGACAATTTGTAAAATGAAACAGAAAAAAAAAAGATATATAAAGGAAGGTGTTCTTTGGTGTCAGAATTTTCGAGTTTTTTCTTTTTTTTTTCGCCTATTTTGGATTCTTCAAGTGTGTAGATTTTTGTCATAAAGCGGTTTTGTAAAATTCTAATTCCTTGAAATATTTTTTGCTCGATGAACGTAACATTATGGGGAAAATTTAAACCTGCTTTTCTTGAAACCATATTTTTGAAACTGGGTGGCCAATTTTCTCAAGAGCTATTTGACTGATTTTATTTAAAAAAAAAAAAAGATTTTGTAATTTTTTTTGCCGGAGCTTATACCACAAAAAGTGTAATTTTCATTGACTATTTTATTTCGAACTTGTAAATTGTAAATAAAAAAGGCAAAAAAATGACAATCATTTTCTCAAAAATCAACTTTTACAATTAAATGTTATTATAAGATCTACAGAATGACCTTTCAGAATTTTGTGATCAATTTTTTATCAGATGCTTGTGGCAGGAGAAAAATGGACGCCCGATTGGAAATTCCCGGCGTGCACCAGTATATGTGTCCCATCGCTCAAGGAATATTATTCATTTTTTAACATACAAAAATTTAGTTATATAAGCTAAATATCAATAAGTATAATGCAAAAATCCAAAGTTCATACCTCTGTTCTTTCTAACCGAAAATAAATCCTGAAAATCACGTGGATTTTATGACAAAGAATTATTTTTTCATTGTTTGAACTTCATTGTTATTTTTTTTTTCAGCAGTCTTTCTTCGGACTTTATAGAATAAAAGACAATGTTTTAATTTTTCCATCTGTCCAGTTTGTTTAACACTGTATGCTTTGTAATTTTATTTTATTTGCTTACTACTTTTCAGGAAAAAAAAATATTTTGAATATTTTATAATTTCTGTTATTAAAGTTAATATTACACAACAAATCTTTGCGATGGTTAGACGTTAATAAATTTGCAAAAAGTGGGGAATAAATTGGTCAAGTAGCCGCTACCGTTGGTATGACGTCAGTGTTATTCGCGGACATGATTTTCCTTTATAATATAGAAATCATGTATTTTTCACAATTACCTCATGATGTTTTTAATTTTTTTTACTTTTTAAAATACATTTGTCATGTTATACTGTAGAATGAAAAGTAAACCGAATCGTGCCGTAAAAATGAACAGGCACCCCGAATGTAGAAAGAAGATGAAGAAAAAAAATCAGCAATTAGAGATTGTGCATTGAAAAAGTTAAATGTCTATAACTTTCAAATTATACCCAGTCAACAGTGGACAAAATATGTCTTGTAATACAAGAATAAAAATTTATTTGTTAATCCTAGCCACTCGTACAACATTCGCTGGGTGGAAACTATACGGCATGGTGGGTACGCTCCTGACAATTTCCAAGAATCTTGGATATTGCAAAAGCAAATTTTGTAATTATCTTACTTAATTGTACAATTTTAAACATTTTTATACGCTTACTTCAGACGAAAAATACACTAAAAATTGTAGTTGAACCAGGGTTGCCAGTTTGACCTCCTTTTTTATTCAGTAATTCGGATTTTTTAACAGAATAGTAATTTTTCTTCATTTAAT
The DNA here is from genome assembly GCA_963931845.1 of Maratus michaelseni. NCBI lineage: Eukaryota > Metazoa > Arthropoda > Arachnida > Araneae > Salticidae > Maratus > Maratus michaelseni. The sequence continues at coordinate 192,983,584 of OZ007598.1, read as the reverse complement.
GAATTTTTTTTCGGTATTACATAAAGTAAAAATTCTTCTTTCTTAATTCCTAGATCAAAAAAGGGTCTCAACCCAGCCTTATTCAGCCTACAGTCACTAACAGTTAATTATTAAGCTGTTTCGTACAACAACCTTCTACCTTGATTGTTTTCAAAAACTTAATAGAAGAATACAAGATTTAATAGCATATTTTTAATTTGACATGTTCACATTTCTGATTTTCTGGTTGGTATGTTATGTTCTTTAACTTGTACAATTCTATAATACGCACTAATATCAAAGCATTATAAAGAAAAACTTTTACGTAAAACAATTTATATTTTGACTACTACATATTACAAATTATTAAAAGAAATTATTAAAAATTGTGAAAAAGAAAAATATTTTTAAGTATCGAGCAGTTTTGTCCATTTGAAGTAAGAGGGTCACCTTCAGGGTTTTGTTTGTTCAGGCCTTGATTATCGCCGGAGCAAACTGCCACCAGTAAATTTTAATAGAATTTTTTACCTTATTTAAACGTCTAATTCATGCATAGTTTCAGTCATGAATTTGGAAAGTATTTCTGTTAGAAGTTTGTTTCGTTGGTAATCAGGCCCTGGGTTTGTTTCGTTTATTGGGCACTACGGTTATATTTTGCATACAATAACTAAACAGACTGAGCCCTCTTTTTAAAGTAGAATCCGACCCACTGCAAACTTCTATGCCTGAATGGGATTCGAACATAGCACCTTTTAACTAGTACCCAGTATCCTAACCACTAGACAAGCAGGTTGTCGGTTTCCTTCAAGGAAAACTTTTTTTTAATGGCACAGTTTCCAAAATTTCGGTTGTCTTACAAGGAAAAAGATTGTCACATGTGGCACTAAGGCTTTCCACCTTACACCCTCCCCAGACCACCTCATGGGTATCGAACCGGCGAACATTGGCCCATATCTCTCATCCTTTGTCCAGCATGCTATTCTCAGAGCTGAGCGGGCCCCCCTTGAACATACATCATTAGCAAGAGATAAATTACTCAATTCAAAGTGATCTGGGGCATGGCGTCACTGCTCCCATAGAAACGGCATTAAAATTACAGATAATTCATATAATGTGCTTATCAATTTTTAAGTTAAATTTGGGAAACCGAGAATAACTGAAGTAAGTGAATTCCAATACATTCGATTTCTGGGTTCGTACGCTTTTACATTCACGGGCAGTGTAGGCTACTTTAAAAAAAAAATTCAGATTGTTTGATTCCCACTTTTTTAAAAAAATAATGTATTATGCTTTGTTCTCGCTTTATTTTAATCTACCATTAAATAAGGCGAGTATTTCTATTTCAAAAAAGTGGTGACATCAAGCAGTCTGAATTTTAAAAAAATTGTCTACACTTATCGGGAGCGACGATTAATATAAGGGGTTAAATAGCAGAAAATGTAGACACCTCGTTGAATTGCAGGATTTGTAATACTTTTCTACGATATAATAAATTATAAAACCTTGTAACAATATATTTCTTTTAAATGTTAAAAGGTGCAAATTAACAACAAAATTTACAGTAAAATAGGAGTGAGCCTAAACATGTCAACAACCTAATGCAAGTTATTTTACTGTATATCCTCTTCAGTTCCGAAGCTAAAATAGTAATACAAATACTTATTCATTGGTTTTTCCCAAACGAAATGACATCGTAAACGACCGAAAAAATATCTATTCTGAAATTCATCCTTTATGCACCTAGTAATTTAGGTTTGTAGTTTAAAATATGGATCTTAAACTGCAAACCTCCTTAAAACATTATTTTAACAATAACGTAAACTAACACAATCACAGTCCCGCAGTGGACGGTTAAGCTCGGTTCCCGTAAGATCACCGAAAGCGAAGCAGTATCGACCAAGGTAAGTGCTTGGGACGGTGACAATCTCTCTCGACTGCCGCTGCTGTGGGACTGTGTACGTTAATGGGAGCTGGTGCACGTAAAGTCTGTTCGTGACTCCAATGTCCTCCAAGTTTAGTATAAGCGTTACCTCTGGGGATGCCAATCCAGGTGCGAGTCTTTCGTCTGGAATTGGTTCAAAATTAGGAGACCAGCTCTAGAAGTCCAACCTCTCTTGAGGCTCTGGGACCCCTTCTTTCAAAAAAGTGCCTTGGAACTTTCTCTGACTCGCCAACAACAACACATTCACAAATTTAAGAGCTTTAAACAAGTAAATAATCTAGAAATCCTCAATTTTTTTTTATTGAAAAATATTTAAGTTAAATACTTATACAAATTTCTCACTTTCTTTGTCACACTGTCTTCAAGGCATTTTGAAAATTCAGATGAAAATAACATTTATTTTATGAGGGAATAAGCTTCGATTCTGCAATTTATTCGTTTGCTTTGAATGCAAAAAACATTCAGCTATTAAGAAGTGATGTGAGGATGTAAAAAAAAAAACTGACATTTCAATTTTTATATTGAAAAGAACAGAGGTCTCCGTATGGGGATTCAGGGACACAAAAGGATATTATGTTGTTACTTTACACCTTTTAGCATTTTAAATAAGTACACTTTTCTACTTTTAAATAAGGCGAAAAATTCTATTAAAAAATTCGTGGTAAAAGCGTATGAACCGTGGATTTCGGCATTAGAATATTTAATATAAGAGACTGCCACACATGTATTACATCTATACTCATACCAAACGAATCCTTGCCAACTTTTCCGACAACTTTTTCAATACCTTTCGAACACTTTATTCACACAAAAATAACTAAATAAAATACCCAAGAAAATGTTTGAAATTAATTTTGGTTTATTATTTTATCAATGACTGATTACATATAATTTTTTTTAATGTAATTTCTTCCGATGATGCATTTTTGAACAGTTTTATAAATTGGAAGCTAACAAAGCTATTTTTTCCTAGGGTGTTTTATCAGTCGTATGATCTATTTGTCATAAAATATCAGTATGAAGTAAAAATTAAACAAAAAATATATTGCGGAAGGGATTTGTTTAAATTAAACTTGATTCAGATTTATTTAACACATTTGCAACATTAGCGCGTATATGCGTCCATTTCAGGAATTACTTTTTTATTCAGAAATTTCGAATACATACCTGAAATTCTAAAAAAAGAATTTTTACTTGAAGTAATCGCGAAACGTTGTCACTAAATAAAGCAAAAAATACAATTCAGAATATCTAGTATAAATTCCGAATTCCTGAATAAGGAAAGAAATTCATGAAATGCACGCTAATGATTCAAATGGGTAAAGAACCCAGGAACTATAATTTTGAATCGCCAAAGTGATAGCTTAATTTCTTCTGATGATGCATTTTTGAACAGATTTATAATTCGAAAACCAACAAAGCTATTATTTTCCTAGGCAGTTTTAATAATCGTATGACCTATTTGCATAAAATATAACTATGGAGTAAAATTTTTAATAAAAAGTTATAGTGGCAGGGATTCGTTTAAATTAAACCTGATTCAGATTTATTTAAAACATTTGCAACATTAACGCATATATGCGTCTATTTCAGGAATTATTTTTTATACAGAAATTTGGAATTCATAGCTGAAATTCTGATTTTTTTTTTTTTTTTTTTTTTACGTTAAGTAATCGCCAAACGTCGTCATTAAATAAAGCAAAAATTACTATTCAGAATATCTAGTATAAATTCCGAATTTCTGAATAAAGAAAGAAATTCCTTAAATGCACGCCAATGATTCAAATGGATTAAGAACCTCAGGATATATAATTTTGAATCGCCAATGTGATTGCTTAATATATTAGGTTAGATTCATAATAATCCCGCTGAAACAAAAAGAAAACAAATGCAACTGCCAATTTCGTTTAAAAAGATCGTATAAAAATTTAAACGGTGTACATTTATTAAAGCTTTAGAGGACTTTTTTATTGATACAATCTTGTTCAATATCTTATTTTTCAACTATTTTGTAATTTACCTCGGCCACAAATCTCCAACATATAAAATAAAATAAATCACCTTTAAAAAAATTTTAGGACATTTTGTTATACAGGATATTTATATCAGATATCATTAAATGAAGCGAATATCTCTATTAAAGAATAGTTTTATTCAAAATACGATAAACTTGCCAGATACTAATATGAAGAATGTAGATTTTTTTAACCCTGATATGCGGACTACACTTGACCTATAGACAAATCGGTACTTTTATGTTAACCGGGTACAAAGTAGGAGCTTTTTATTTTTTGCGGGTGGAAATCAGGAGAAATGGTTTGATGTTGAAACAACATGGTTTGGTTTCTGGTATTATTTCTAATGATTTTTATTTTTATTTTTATGCATTGTTATTATCATATATTTTTTTAGTATGTTTAATGAAATGAGTTAAATATATGTCCTCAAATAAATTTATCTTAAAAGAAACAATTGAAAGGTTTTACAGAACTTCCAAGTCTCCGGCCTTCAGTAAATTCCAAATCAGTAAATTAAGATAAATTTACAGACAATACGTCTTTGAAGATAAATTTATTTCTGTATTTAACGGTTTAAAAACTGAAATTGTGCGAAGTTTAAAAGTTAAAACCCCTAAAAAATCAGTAAATTGAGATAGAGGTTTCAGATAAATTGACGTTGAAAAAAAAATTCCCTATTCAACAGTATAAAATCTGAAATTGTGCTATGGCTAAATATTCATAAATTTGCGAAATATGGGAAATAGATTGATCAAGTCGTTGCCACCGTTGATATGATGTCAGGGTTACTGGCGGGCATGTTTTTGCCTTATAATATAAATATCATGTATTTCGTATAATTACACCATGATTTTTATATTAAATATAGAAAAATACATTACTTATGCTATACTGTAGATTGAAAATGTAACTAAATCGTGCAAAGATGAACAGCGCCTAAACAGGGTTCGCACGGTCTTAAGCCACGCCCCATTTTGTAGGGACTCTTCCACCAGTAATCGCATAAAACTATCTTTTAGGTAATGAATCGTGAATTCATTAGTAAGAAATTGATCTTTCTGATGGTAGAGTTCTTACAAAATGGGGTGTGGCTTAAGAGCGTGCGAACCCTGTTAAAGTATGCTTTCGATTAGGCTCTCATTTAGGGAATATGTTACAGGCAACTGTCGAAAGAACTGTAACATTGTCAAAGGAAACGGCCTACGGGTTTGATATCTAAACTGTTTTTCAACCATTTTTTAACTATTCTTGGGTGATAGCTGTTATACGTTTTCTCTTACATCTCAATTATTATTATTATTATTATTATTATATATTTTTTACTTACGTTCATCTTACATCGATTTAACAACTATTTTTCACCAAACCTTAACTTAATTTTTTTAATACTTTTGTCTTAATTTTTTAATGTTTATGTCGTATGGCAGCACGGGTAAAATATTTATTTATTTAAAATTACGTAATAATAAAAATTGTCTACTCTTTATGAGAATAAGTACACGTTTTCTTTATGAGGTCATTTTCACCAGTGGAATTATTACTTTTGTAAAATTAGGATTCATGATTTTATCTATTGCTTCATTACAATTTTTTGGAGCGCACAGTACTACCCTGTAAAGCATACGAAAGACGGCAAGCAGAGTCACTCCAGATTTTTTCTCTATAAGCTGTTTTACAAAACAACTCACTATCTTGATGGACATTACTAATTTGATTTTGAATATGAAAGCAGCAAGCATATTTTTAATTTCAAATGTTCACATTACTTAGTTTCTGGTTACTATCTTATTTTATTTAACCTGTACAATTCTGAATTAAGTACTAATTTCAAAGAATTATGATGAAAATCATTCACTCAAAAAATGTTTAATTATTGAGTATTACATATTAAAATGTAATAATTTTTTAAGCATTGGACAGCTAACTAGCAGAACCAACTAGCAGACTAACTAGCAGAAACTAAATACTTTTAGTCTATACGGAATGAGCCTCAGCTGTCATTTCGGCAATTATCCGCTTTAAAGAGCTCTGGGGCACTTTGCACTATTCTAATTGAGACGAAATTAAAACTACGGATAAATGAAATTTTGTGCGTATCGAGTGTTGCCAGTGGACTACTTTTTTAAATTCAGTTTTCGCGATTACCACCAATTTTTTTAGAAAGTAAAATTTGACTTATTAAATGAGGGACCTTCCATTAAAGAGAATTATAAGGCGAATTATATCATTTCAAAAATGTGGTGTTAATCAAACAATCTGAATTTAAAAAAGGTAACCCACTGGTAATACTCTGCTTATCACACATTAAATAAAAACTAGAAGAGCAAAACTTTTCCGGAAGCTAGAGCTGTAGCACTCAAAAAATGTTAAAGAACTTATGTATTTTAATTCCTGTGTATCTTCAGATAAAGGTTTAATTGATTACAATAATTGCTCAATATGACTTTCTTCATTGTGAATAATCGAAAAAGAAAAAAAAAAGAAAGCAAAACATCACAGATTATATTAAGTCTGGCCGGAAATCTTGAAGATAGCGACAAATACTTTCTTCCAGAGTTGGCAACAAAAATATAATTATGCAATTATGTCAGATTGTTTACAATGAAAAGAGCACATTGAGCATTCATTGTGGATTATTAAACTTCATAAAAACTCATATTGTTATTTAAAAGTACAAACCAAAGAAAATTTATTTGAATGCTACATTGTCACCTATTGCAAATTCTTATACTATAAATTTTTATTTAGTAAATGACAAGTGCATCATTTGTATTATCTGTAGCTTCAATTTCTTCTCAATCAGATCGCCGACTAGAAAGCTTAAAAGTGGGTAACATATTTCTTGCTAATCCTGTAGATAGATAAAACATTATAATTTTAGATACTGTTAACCCCTTTGTGACGAGCGTCTTTTACAGAATTTTTAATCTTTTACCACCGGTTTTTCAAAACGGTAATTTTCGCCTAATTGAATCGCAGAAATGCTAAGATTTAACAAGGCAAAGCTTACAATAAAAAATAACTGGTGGGAATAATCGAGGATTCGGAGCATCTTCTGCGTCACGTATACGTGTCGCTCCTCCCCAAGGGATTAAACAAAGCATATTAATTTATACGGGGTTCACAAGCCTGGGAGAATTTCAATACCAAATTTTTTGTAAAATTATGTTTGCTTTATTTGATCATTAATTCTGTGTTTAAATATCACGACCTTTACTTTAAAAAAATCCTTGTATTCAAATCTCCTGAATCCCTGGAGGCGTACGAACTCTGCATGACTATCAAAATGTGTCTGATTGTTTTCGTGACAACTTACAAATATCGTTTTAGTTTTAACAGAAGCGCTGAAACATTTTATACTTCTTAATCCTTTGCTTACATTCCAGGACTGGTAGCGATTTTTATATTCAATCGGACCACAATTTACAAAACTTTTAATTTCTGGTATAATTGTCTTGGAAAATATTCTAGTATACGGATATGGTAGAGATCATTTTTCAAAAAGTAGTACATTGGACATACGTGGTATGTCCAAAAAGTCTGGAAACGGTCGAATACTCGAGAAATAAACATCGGGTTGAAAAACAAAAAAATACCTATTAAATTTATTTTAAAAAGTTATTCAGTGATATCAAATTTGACCCCCCACACCAACCCTTGTGGTCGGGATCCAACTTTGAAATTCTGTATGATAATCCCCATTATTTATTGCAGATTCGGATTCTATGGGAAAAAATACAAAACTTTTGCTTTTAACTTTTTTTTGGGATCATAATATGCGCTGTGATCTAGCAAATTGCTGTCAGATTCGTTTTTGAACAGGAAATCCTATTTCTCATTGTTCTGATTTTCAAATTTGAAAAAATGAAAAATATACATAAAAATTCTGATTCCATCCCTACATAGTGGATAGAAAGAGGCCACTGCTTAAATTCTAAATGAATGCACTATTTTAACCATTCACCCAAGAACAACGGTTTGATCATATTAGTTTCCTTTTCCCTTCGCAGAGTTGTTAAGTCTCCGCTTTTTTATATACCAGTATGTTAGTACAGAAATTGTTGTTTCACTTAATCTGAGCATTCTTCGATTTAAAAGAACAATATTTTCTCTAAGAAAATACACGTACGCAAAAAACCGGAGATTTCACAACTCTGCCTTCGGTCATTAACGTGTGTCCGCTTACCTCTCACGATTGGGGATGCGGTTTGTATCCGCATTTTTGTTCGATTATATCACCATACAGACGGACAGACAGAAAGAAAGCCAGACAAACCAAATTCATAAACACTTTTCAACTATGTTGAAAAGTGCTAAAAAAATAAAAAATAAATAAACGCAATTCATTTCTGAGCAAGATGCGTATACTCCTTCAAATTTCTAGAGCGTTCTGCGTCACTGCTTCACATTTGAAAAATTCTATTTAATATTTCAATAGCACAATTTGAAATCACCTCTGCTAATTCTAGGGTTTCTTATTTTTATTTCTACGATGAAATAGGGCGGAAAATTCTGTTAAAAAATATGGTATAATAGTAAGCACCGTATTTCTAAGAAACCAGAATAATAATATTTGCAATTTCCATGCGTTTATATGTGAAAATAGGTCGTGAATATTCCAAACGTTTTGCGTTGTTAAATATTTCTGAAAATAAGAATAATAATTAGATTTCGTAAAAAATATGAATTTTTACCGATAATTTTTCCAACATAAATCGTTGCTAGACACTTTATTTAAGCGAATTCAAAATTACAATTCCTTTCGTGATATAATATTTGAGCAGAGTTGCCAAGTCTCCGGATTTTTGCACACCAGTAATTTTTTAGAGAAAATATTATTATCTTAAATCGCAAAATGCTCCGATTAAACAAAACAACATTTTCTGTAATAAATTACTGGTATCCAAAAAGCCGGAGACTTGGCAGGTCTGTTTGAGTTATAGCTATTGAAATACGTTTTGCAACGGTTAAAAATGAATTTAACATTAGGAATTCAAAACTGTAAATAATTCCGAAACAACCTGATTGAGTGACTTCTCGTTTGTTAACCAAAAGTAAAATTTACCGAAGGATCTCAAATAAGTTTTTTACAATATTTATATATGCAGGCGACACCCTAAGTAAAATTTAAATCTAACATTCATTAGTGGAAGTTTTTACTAATCGATTGATACCGGTCACATTTTTGTAGGGCGATTTTCGGAAGAGTCATTAGGGTGCATCCTGTTTTTTTTGTGACACGGAATGCAAACATGTCTAAGAAAGTAATGAAAATAACTTGTTGAAATCCAGCATAAATCTTAAAATCCTGCATGAATCTTAAATCTTGCATGAATATTTAAATTTAAAAGAATCATTTAGTTGTTGTTGTAAAGGAACCAATATAAAATGTAAGTACTAACGAATTAAGAAAATCATATAAAATATATATTCCAGTAGAGCTTTTTATAACAATATAATTACATTCATAATTCTATTGGGGCAACCGGAAAGTGCTGCGGAATATTTCTGTTCAAAATCATTGATTGAATATCACCACATTTTACTAACAAATTTATTTCTAAATAAGTAAAAGCAGTTTCTGCACATGCACTGTAAAAGCAAAGTTTTATTCAAAAATTCCGGTGGGAATAAGGCATTTATGTATTTCAAAAAATATATTAAAAAACCGCAGAACTTTCCGGATGACCTAATAGATTGTTTAAATTTAAAAATATTAGTTCTACAAGCGAGTAAAGTTTCTGCACTCCAACTTTAATAGAATTTATGGAGTTGTGCCTAAATTGTAAAAATGCAGTCTGAGAAAACTCATAAAAATTACAAAAACATTCTTGGTATTGTTTGTTTAAAGCTTCAAGTCTTTGAATGTATTTAGGAGTATGTATAGTGCGAAATTGTATAATTCCATGAATCCCACTGGTTCGCTTTTTGAAAACCAGTAATTCTGAAGAAAATACTTCGTGAAGTTTTTTAGAGCATTTGCCACAAAATGTCTTCTGGGAAATTTCTTAAAATCTAAATGGATGATTTTCTACTGTAAAAAAACGGACCATGTCGGAAGACTGTAAATCGGTTTGGTCTAACTGAAGTCCACGGGTAAACCACGATTTCCAAATAGTATAATTCACTTTTTTTAGCCAATAACTTCTGTTATTAAATAATGCGGAGATTGCTATTCGAAAGTAATTTTATCCCACTTGCCAAAAATGGACCAAACTGATATAAATTATATATTTTTGAAATTGTCAGAGTCTGCTTAGTTGGAAACGTATTGTTGGAAATTCGTAAATTTGAACAATTTTATGTCATTTGTTCCCTTAACAAAGTTCATAATTTTGCAAATATTGATAACAAAATAAATAATATATAATAATACTATAAATATGCAGGATAAATTATTTGTAACAATAAATAATCACAGTTTTACTTTAGAATGCGAAACACTTTTGCGTCTTCCACATACATATTTTAATCCAGAACTATTTCTCTTCCAGATAATCAGTATTTAAAAAAATCTTTTCAATTTTTATACAAATGCAATATATCGGATTATAACCTATGCTAACTTATTAGTGCTTTTCGATTACTTTAACTGATGTATTCGGAATTTCGAGGTTTAAAACAACACCTGAGACAACATTTTTTGCAATATGCTGTAATTTTTGCGATAAAAATTTAGTCATCAAAAAACATTATCACCAGAATTTTTAAAATGTTTTTAAATTATATAAATTTACATTCTAAGAAAGTTGTACTTTTTAATCATATACTTATGCAGTTATCAAGAAAAAAAGCTGGCTAACCGCTAGCTTTGGTAAAACATGCGAGTTACAATTAACCTTCCTACCCTGAATGAGTCGAATCGACTCGTTCCTGTAATTTATTTCATTCTATTTGAATCAGAATTTTTTTCATAAAGTAAATTAAGTAAAAGCCAAAGAGAAAAAAGTTAAATAAGTACGTTAAAATTTTTAAATAAAAATTGTGGTGCGAAATGTTTTTATCAAGGTTGAGTAAAATTCCAACAGGGTAGGAAGGTTAACTCTTTAAATCCCAGGGTAAAACACGTTCTTGAAATTCAGTAATTCCGATAAATTGAATTAACACCAGAAAATTTCGATAGAAACTTTCACTTCATTTAATGACGGAATTTCTGTTATTAAATAAAGCAAATATTGCTGTTTTTTATTTCTAGTATGAATTTGGAATATCCGAATTAATGGACATTTTAGCACCTCGGGCGGTTTCGGGCGGTTTGGTATCTAAAGGGTTAAACGAGGTGTTCAAACTAGTAATGAGCGATGTCAATATTTTAACCCGTTAGTGCCTGGCGTCCTATTTATAAGACGCCGAATTATTTTTCTCAATAAAATACAAATATTGCGAATCACACCACTTTTATATTGTAGCAACCTATATTGTACCAACATTGCGTTTCATGCATCTAATTATATGAATATTTATTCTAAAAACAATCTGGTGTTATCTTAAAAACTGGTGTAAGAAGCATAATGTTGCGAAAAAGCAACGTCGTGCGTTGATGGAGATACTATCATTTTTAAATCGATGTCTCCTGTGAATATACAGTTATTCTTAACCGACATCAGATCCGATTTTATGAAGAATCGCTATAAAAAAATTAAGGTTAGTTTTGCTGTTAGACTACTTTCGCTGTAATATGACTAATTTTTGCATTAACTGTTTCACATCAGCTCGTGAAACATTGGAGATCTTATTTAAGGTTTCAAGAAGAGCCGATAGAAGCCGAAAAAAAGCTTAAGGGCAGCTGTATTTAACCAATGCCCGTCAAAATTAATAGCTGAAGACAATATAATACACAATACAGGAAATTCCAGAACCCTTGTAGAAGAGAACCATAATTAAATTGGTGTGGGGGGGGAGGGGGGGAACCAAGACTAATTCTCCAAGGTGTGTGAGGATCGGACCCATAGAAACTAGCAAAGTTATTTATTTCGTTTTTGTTTTGTCAATAGTATGACTTATTTGTCATAAATTATCAGTATGAAGTATATTTTGTAGTACAATGGTATTGCGGCAGGTTATATTTTAATTAAACCGCACTCAGATGCAATTAACCCATTTGCATCTGAAGCGGATATATTCGTCCATTTTAGGAATTTCTTTTTTATTTTGAAATTGCGAATCTATACCTGAAATTTCAAAAAAGAATTTTTACTTTATGGAGTTGCGAAACGTCTGCCAATAAATAACACAAAAATTACTCTTCAGAATTTCTGGTATGAATTCGAAATTTATTAATAAAAAATGAATTCATGAAATGTGTCGATATCCAATTTGTTTAGAGATTTGATTTGTATACTAGAATATAATATTGACGAAGCTACGACAGCTGTATCATATAATCATACCGTCAGACGATGAATCAGCACAATGAATGCATAATGCAAACGATGAATCAGCACAATGAATGCATAATGCAGACGATGAATGCATAATCGGACGATGAAATCTTTCTCTGTATTGACGCAAAAATACACAAGAAAATGTTTAATTTCAGTTTTGGTTTGTTATATTATCAATGCCTGATTACATGCACTTTTGTTTAATTGATGCTGATGCGTTTTGGGACAGTTTAATAATTCGCAGACTAATAAAGCTACTTTTTACTTTGCAGTTTCTTCAGTTTTTATGACTTAACTGTTGATACTTTCATATAACTAATATTAGTCATAACATATCAGCATGAAGTATATTTTGTAATAAAATTTTATTACTGTAGGTATCTTAAAATTACACCTGATTCAAATGAATTTAACCCATTTGCATTATTAGCGCATATATTCGTCCATTTCAGGAATTTCTTTTTTTTTTTAAATTTCGAATCTATACCTGAAATTTAAAAAAAGAATTTTTACCTTAAGGAATTGCCAAACGTCTGCCAATAAATAAAGCAAAAATTACTATTCAGAATTTCTGGTATGAATTCGAAATTTCTGAATAAAAAATAAATTCATGAAATGTGTCGAGATCCAATTTGGTTAGAGATTTTATTTCTGTACTAGAATATGATATTGACGAAGCTACGGCAGCTGTATCTCTATAATCATACAATCAGAGACGATGATATCTTTCTCTGTATTGACAGAAAAATACACACGAAAATATTTTATTTCAGTTTTGGTTTGTTATATTATCAATTCCTGATTACATCCAATTTTGTTTTAATTCATGCTGACGCGTTTGGTAACAGTTTAATAATTCGCAAACTAATAAAGCTATTAAAACACCAAACAAAATAAATTAAGACAGACTTCAGCACAGTTTAAAAAAAAATTATAAAAATATACATAAAAACAATTAAAAATACAATTTGTAAACATTTCGCCAACCGACACGCGAGGCATCATCAGTACAAACAATCCATTGCATAACAAACTACTGAACAAATCAAGAACAGTTGAAGTTAGTTATTTTAAAAACAGACAATATTCACTAGGGACAGAAGGAGCTTCATTCAAAGTCTGCGACCGCAATTGAGTGAACCAACCCTTAAGGAAATTAAGGTTTTGAAATCGGGTTGTAACAGCTATCATGGTACATTACTGCTTGAGGGTTGGTTCACTCAATTGCGATCGAAGACTTTGAATGAAGCTCGTTCTGTCCTTAGTGAATATTGTCTGTTTGTAAAATAAGTAACTTTAACTGTTCTTGATTTGTTCAGTCGTTTGTTATGCAATAGATTGTTTGTACTGATGATGCCTCGCATGTCGCTTGGCGAAACGTTTACAAATTGTATTTTTAATTGTTTTTAAGTATATTTTTATAAATGCTCTAGTATGTCTTATTTTTTTTTTTATTTGGTGTTTTAATGGTTTTCAAATTCAGACGTTAAATGTATATATACTGCATAATAAAGCTATTTTTTACTTTGCAGTTTCTTCAATTGTATGATTTAACTGTTGATAATTTCATATAACTAATATTTGTCATAACATATCAGTATGAAGTATATTTTGTAATAAAATTTTATTACTGTAGATATTTTTTAATTACATCTGATTCAAATGCATTTAACCTATTTGCATTATTAGCGCATATATTAGTCCATTTCAGGAATTTATTTTTATTCAAAAATTCCAAACCTGAACATGAAATTCCAAAAAAGAAATTTTACTTTAAGGTAGGCCTTAAGGTCTGTCAATATATAAAGCAAAAATTACTATTCAGAATTTCTGGTATGAATTCAAAATTTCTGAATAAAAAAAGAAGTTTCTGAAATCCATGCTTTGGTTGAAAAGCGTTAAGAACCTCAATTATCACAAGCTTCAGACAAACTTATTGAGTTGTTTTTGGGTTAACTTTTATAATGATTTTATTGCATCCAAAGGAAATAATGATTTTTTTTTTAAATTCTCAAATTCTGAATCCATACCTGAAATTTCAAAAGTAGAATTTTTACTTGAAGGAATTCCGAAACGCCTGTCAATAAATAAAGCAGAGGTAAAGCAGAGGTATTCTGTATTTATAGCATGAATTCGAAATTTCTGAATAAAAAAGGTATTCCCGAAATGCAGTTTTCGGATGCAATGCGTTAAGATACTCAGGAATTATAAGCTTAACCAAAGTGATTGATTAATTTTTTAGGTTAGTTTCTGTAATCTTCTTGCACACAAAAGAAAAAATAGCAACATTGTAATAAAACGGTAGTATTTCCTAAGGCACTATAAATAATAATAATAATATTTGCAACTTTCATTCATTTATATGCCAAAAATATGTCCTGTATGTTTCATAAAGTTTTACGTTCTTGACATTTTTACGACAAAATATATATTTATAAATAATCTTTCATAATCATTATGACTTGTTACTCATTGGTTTTTTAACAGAAATCGATTTCTAGAAGCTCTAAATATGCGAATCCAAAATTATAGCCCATTTCCAGAAAGAGTTTTTTGAGCTTTGCTTAGAAAACTATCCATATTCAAATCCGTAATGCAACGATTAAAAACGAATTTATCATTAGCAATTCCAAACTTCAAAGCTACATAATTCCTAAACTACTAAACGGAATGGTTTTTCGTTTGGCATCCGAAAGTGAAATTTACCGAATGATAGTAGACAATATGTAGAAAACCTGCTAAACCGAATTTAAGTAGTACATCATTTATCAGTACTTTTGTTACTAAATATGTTGTTACTACTACTCAGTACGTTGCTACTAATCGACTGGTAAAAAAAACTGCTCAAAATCTTTCTTAAAACTATATCATTTAAATTTAAGAAGAAGGTTATTGCGGTAAAGAAAGGGATTTAAAAAATAACCATTGACATATTAACACTTTAGCGACCGGCCGTCGATTAATCGACGTTTGCTCCCCAGCGCTTACCGACCGGCCGTCGATAAATCGACGTTTGCTCCCCAGCGCTTACCGACCGGCCGTCGATTATTTACCACTAATATTATAAACCCTTTCACGACGAGGGTCCTTTACAGAATTTTGAACCTTTTACCACCGGTTTTTCAAAACAGAAAATTTCACCTAATTGAATCCCAGAAATGCTAAGATTTAATGAGGCAAATCTTACATTAAAAAATAACTGGTGGGAATAATCGAGGATTCTAAGCATCTTATACTTCACGTATACGTGTCGCTCGTCCCCAAGGGGTTAAAGTAAAAGATTTTATTAAATTTCGTTACCCTAGAATAACACGAAGCGTACAATTTTACCAGAGTTTAAGAAAAGCGCATATATTCCCGCGCGTCAGTCTAGGCCAGAGTTGCCAGTGGGCTACTTTTTTTTAATTCAGTTTTCTTGATTGCCACCAGTTTTTGAGAAAGTAAAATTCTTCTAATTTAATGACAGATTACTCAAAGGAAAAATAAGGCAATTTATACCATTTCAAAAAAGTGGTGCCAATCAAGCAATCTGAATTTTTAAAAAGTAGCCTACTGGCAACACTGGTCTAGGCCGAAACCAAGCCGGTGTCTCGGACGATCTGCGGCTGACCGGGCGGTGAATGGGCATAGTATGTTCGAACCGCTACCGGTCGGTAAAGTGTTAACAAAATAATGGGAAAATTCATATTCCAGTGTAGCTTTAGTGACATTATAGTTACATTCATAAGTTTTGATAGTTTAACATAAAAAATATTAGTTATACAAACATGTGATGTTTCAACTTTCTAGCATTAAAGGATTTTATAAAATCGTACCTAAATTTGCACTAAATGTATTTCAAAAAAAAAAAAAAAAAAAAAAAAAAAACTGAAGTAAAATTACACACACATGCGTGGTTTAGTTTGTTTAGAAGTTAAAGGTTTTGTTTTAGGAGTTTATATAGTCAGAGTGAAATTTTATAAATCAGTTTGTTCTACTGCGGCCGCGAAGTTCCGCCCTTTCAAAATACAATAATTCGCCTTATCTTAACGCGTGATTTTTGGCATTAAATAATGCGAAGAATAGTATTCGAAAAATATGCTGCCCTGTGGGCCAAATTAGGACCCTACTTATATAAATTATATACGTTTGGAGTGAGCTTTATTTTTAAACGCATAGTTGGAAATTCTTAAATTTGAACCATTTTATATCCTTTGTGTCGTTAATAGTTTTCACAATTTTCTAATTTCTGATGAGAAAATAAATAATGCAAAACAATAGTAAAAATAAACAAGATAAATTATTTGTAATAATAAATAATCACTCTTTTACTCAAACGTACGAATCTCTCACCTATTTTTAAGACACATATTCATCACAGTGCTCTTCCAGATGATCAAGATTCAAAGAAATTGATCATCGATTGGTAACTGATCTGCTCCTATTATTTAACTGCAATATTCGGAATCATGAGGTTCAAACCAAGAACTTAGCTACCATTTTCCTTCAGTACTCATTTAGTTCCTAAAAATACTCTCACCAGAATTATTAAAGTAATTTTTAATAATGAAATTTTGCACATTTCCCGCTTGAGCAACATTTTCACGATTTCTGATATAACTTGTCATGTCGTAAAATTGGCTTTTATCCAGCTTTGTGAAACATGCAATCCGTAATTGAATGTGGGTGTACACAAACTTTTGATTTCTTCGGAGTGTCATAGAAAATCGGCAGAGTTTCGCCCTAAGTGAAAGAAACAATAATGCAATGAACCGTAAATGAAAGGAATTGCCGCCAATTTATGCCAAGCAATTTTACAAAAGTAAATTTTTAAACTCTGTCTACTTTATATTTTCTGTACTGACCAAAACGGGATTTTGACACCTCTATAGCTCATGTTCTATTAATTACAGAAAGAAAGTTCTCTTTTCTATGGAATGGGGCGTGCCAAGTGACTAAGGAAACAAAAGTGAAGTGAAATACTACGAATAGTTTATTAGTAAATGCAATTTTAAAATTGTCGTTTTTTACAGATTGTGAATTCGAAAATCGTTCAGCCCAAATCTGTTGACAGGGCAAGAGGGATGTGTAAATATCGGATGTTTAACGCGAATTGGTGCATTTTAATTGGTTTTTTGAGTAGTTCAAACATTTAAAGTTTTATTCAAATATAATAATTAATTTTGATTTATAACTGTATAAAGTAATTTATTCCTATACTTAACATAGTGCAAAAAATTATTAAATCGTGTAACTTTTGTCAGAATGGTCGTATACAAATCATATTAGGATATGTTACTATAGTCGACCCAAATAAGCTTTTTGAAGTAAAATCACATCAACATTATTTCACGGAACTGTTAATAAGTCCCTCTTAAAGCGATTATGATTGGAGAAGAGAAGTTAGGTGACTTGGTAATCATTTTACGTGAGATTAACTAAAATACGCAAGCGCTCCATTATCCAGGAGACAGACAGAGGAACGAGTGAGAGTTGTTTTTCGGAAGTGAGAGTGTTGAAGTTTATTCGAAGCTTTTCGAGAAGTCCAATTTCCATGATGACTATCATGTTCGAACCCAGTGATATTTAAACAGTACCTAATAAGATCTTTGGTACCAGTAATAACATCTTTTCTTCGATCATATGATCATAGTAATTCTAAAACCTCATCATGTAAAGATTATTTGAAACTCCGACTGCCACATAGATATGATTAATTAATCATTTAAATCATGACTTGCTAGAGCATTTTTCCTGCTTGGGTGATCCTGATTATATAATAAAGCTTTCAAACGCAAATTTAGACTGTTTACTTATGGAATATACACATTTTCGTCGCAATATCTGAGTGATACAACCATCCGGCCTATGCCTGTGTGCCGATACATGGAAACCAATCAAAACAGATTTTGCCAACGGTCTTTTAAGCTCCAATATGTCACTTAATCGCCTATATATATATATATATATATATATATTTTTTTTTTTTTTTTTTTTTTTTTTTTTTTTTAACATACTGCACAATTTTGAAAGAAAATATTGAAAATAACTTCTTGAAATCCTGCATGAAACTAAAAAAATATATCATTTAAAATTAAAACTATCATTTTTAATTTTAATTACAAAAATTGATATACAAAATAATTACAGACATATTCAGAAAATCATAAAGAGAAGCATATTCCAGTATAGCTTTTATAACAATAATATTACATTGATAAATCTAGATACTTTAAAAATACACACATTAGTTATACAAGAAAGTGAAGTTTCAGCACTCTAACTGTTACATATTTTAAAAAGTGTACCTAAAATTGTAAAACATGCGTTTTGGGAAAAAGTGAAACAAAGTTACACACGCATGCGTGGTTTCGTTTGTTTACTTTTAGAGCCTCTGTATAAAACTGTATAAATTCAGGACTCCCACTTGTTAACCTTTTGAGTACCATTATTTCTGAAGAAAATATTTCGTGTTCAGCATTTACATCATTTGCAGCAAAAATTATCTCCCTGGTAAGTTTCTACAAAATGTCTAAATAGAAAATGTTTCTATGTAAAAAGTGTTATTCTGCAAAAGGACCAAGTGGTAGGACTGTAAACCAGTTTGGTCCGACTACAGCCCGCGAGTTAAATACTATTCCCAATTAGTTTCGCCTTATTTTATTAGCATGATTTCTGTGATTAAATAATGAAAAGAAACTATACGGAAATAAGATTACGCCATGTGCCAATAACGGGCCACACTAATTTAAAATTTATGTTTTTGGAACATCCTGAATTTACTTTATTTTTAAACGCATATTGGGATATTCGTAAATCTGAACCATTTTTATATTATTTTTTGTACTTAATAGTGTTCATAATTTTGTAATTATTGCGAACAAGATAAATAATATATAATAATATTATAAATAAACAAAATAACTTATTTATAATAAAAAATAATCATTATTTTACTCAAAAGTGCGATTTTTTTTTCAAATGCGATATATCGGATTATAATCGATGCTAACTGATCGGTACTTTTCCATGACTCTAACTGTTATTTTCGGAATCACGACTTTTAAAATACTCTGACTGTCCAGAAAAAGGGCTAAATTGTACTGTTATTTTCTCTGTATTTTATTTTAAAAGCTAAAAAAGGTGATTATTCCAAAATTATATAAAAAACCTAATTATATATATATGAATCTAAAGGTTGACGTTATTAATCATTACTCACTGTATTAAAACTGTATTATATTTTAGAATTTATATTAATTTAAAATATGCTTGTATTGCAGTTAAACCTAAAGCTTAGTGAAAGTATTAACACGGGCTTGTGAGTGAGTGGCTTAAACCAAGATTTTTTCAAGATGCTATATTTTTTACCATCAATGTTTAGTCTCCAAATAAGATTCTCACCAGCTTTAATAAAATAATTTTTAACTTTGTAATTGTACAATCTGATCCACGCTTTGTATTAAGTAAATATATGTTACCAGTCATCAAGTAAAATAGCTGGCTTAAAGTCAGCTTTGGTAAAACATATGAATTTTATTTGAACGGCGACGGCGTTCAAACTGTTGACCTCTTCGGGTGGACATATGCACAAGGTTAATTTGAATAGAATTATTCTAATCTATACTAATATTATAAAGGAGTAAAGATTGTATTTTTGTTTCTTTGTTTGTTTGTTTGATTTTTAGGGGGTAATCTCTGGAACTACCGAACCGATTCCAAAAGTGATGCTGGCAAATTGATGGTGACAACCCTGCTTCAACATAGGCTATATTTTATGTCGATGCCACTACCCCAGGGGGATGCAGGAGCGAAAAACGTTCTAAAATTGCGATCTTTTCTATACTGAAGCAGCTAGAAATTTGAAATTTGGCGTTGTAGTTACTTATAAGATGTAAATGCTCTCTAAGAACAAAAAAAAAATTCGAAATTTAAAAGGGTGAAATCAGCGAAAAGCGTTCTAAAAACATTCTAAATTACAATTTCTATGGAATCTCTAGAACTACTGAACCGATTTTAAATTTGGCGTTGTAGTTACTTATAAGATGTAAATGCTCTCTAAGAATAAAATTTTAAAAAAAATCGAAATTTAAAAGGGTGAAATGAGTGAAAAGCGTTCTAAAAACATTCTAAATTACAATTTCTATGGAATCTCTGGAACTACCGAACCGATTTCAAAAATGATGGTGGCAAATTGATGGTGACAACCCCTGCTCCAACATAGGCTATATTTTATGTCCGTGTCACTAACTCCGGGGGTGCAGGAGCGAAAAACGTTCTAAAATTGCGATTTTTTTTATACTGAATGAGCTAGAAATTTGAAATTTGGCATTGTAGTTACTTATAAGATGTAAATGCTCTCTAAAAACAAAATAAAAAAAATTCGAAATTTAAAAGGGTGAAATGAGTGAAAAGCGTTCTAAAACCATTCTAAATTACAATTTCTATGGACTCTCTAGAACTACCGAACCCATTTCAAAAGTGATGGTGGCAAATTGATGGTGTCAACCCCTGCTTCAATATAGGCTATATTTTATGTCGGTGTCACTAACCCCAGGGGGGGGGGGGTGCAGGAGCGAAAAACGTTCTAAAATTGCGATTTTTTTATACTGAAGGAGCTAGAAATATGAAATTTGGCATTGTAGTTACTTATAAGATGTAAATGCTCTCTAAAAACAAACAAAAAAAAAAAAAACTCGAAATTTAAAAGGGTGAAATGAGCGAAAAGCGTTCTAAAAACATTCTAAATTACAATTTTTATGGAATCTCTAGAACTACCGAACCGATTTCAAAAGTGATGGTGGTAAATTGGTGGTGACAATCCCTGCTCCAACAGCGTCTTTAATAAAAAACTATGCGTTTCTGACGACTGGGTTTTTCGCTAATTGTTGCTACAGATTAATCTCGGAAAATGAAACATTTGAAGTTACTGAAAAAAAAATAGTAGCTCGAAAAGTATTTGTCAGAAAATTGTTAGGCAAACTGCGTTTGAAAGGTAAAAAATTGTATTTTTCTATATAAATTTCAAATCTAACGATTATGCCATTTTTCAATTATTGAATTTGAAAAATTACCAAATTTCACAATGGAGTACCATACTGAAACCTTCATGCGTAAAAAGATAATGATAAGGGCGACGTGTCCTGGCGTGTATATTGGCTATAGCACGAGTCACAAATTATAGTAGCCTTATTATTCTGTTAAAATATAAAAGTGAATTATAAAATGTCAATATTTTGTTGGATTAAAATTTCGTTATAAGAAATTGACCAGCGTAGCGGGCGTAGCTTGCTAGTTGGTAAAAAAAAGTCACACACATTCACTGTTCTAATATTAACTGTAGTCGTCAGGAGTGTCAATTTAATCAGATTTTAGTTCAGAAATTCCGAATCGTTAATTTTTCTTTATGTAAACACGAAATGTCTGTCATTAAATAAAAAAAATTACTATTCGAAATTATTGAATTAAAAAAGGGAAAAATTGGCAACCTGGTAATTTTGGATACATAATGTCATTTAAGCTTTGAATTATTTTCTAATAAAAATACTTTTAACATTATTGAGCATATGTTATATTGAGCATGAGAAAATTATTTACAACAGTTATTCCCACCGTTTCGTCCCAGAAAATCTTACATGTGTACTTCACAGTGGACAAACAACTGACGACGACATTTTTGAGTTTAATAATACTAATCACGTAAATCTGTATGCATTCAACTTAATCATGCAAGTCATTTGTATTTCTTCTGGAAGCGCAAACTAAACATAATAAAAATCTACAAATTATTTTGATATAATTCAATTAAGTTTAGTAAATATCCTAGGATGTAGTTTCTGAATTGTCAGGTCACCACTTTAATCTTTTGATTACGGGGTTGGGATGTATGTCGTTCCAGACTAACCACTATTTTATGTTCTATTCATATTACTTTAAAAAAAATCGGCCATGCACTTATACTATAGTATTTTCAAGAGAGATCTATCACAAAGAAAATTTTCTGTAAATTGTGGTACGTTTGAATATAAAAAATAGTTGTCATTCCTGGACCGTAATCAAAAGATTACCACGCACAAATTACTTGAAAATGTATCCCCGGTGGAACTGGCTCAGATATTCTTGTGATATGTTGTAATATGTTGATAAATCTTTGCAGTTTTCACGTGGTTCTGAATTAACTTTCATTATACTCCAGTTATAGAACAGTGGCTCAAAAGATAACCCAATGGCACCGATAAATTTAAATATAATCGTAATCTTCGTCGTATTTAAGGACAGGATTTCTGAAATTCTTTGAGACAAAGAATACTATAAAAAATCATTGGTGGCAATCGCCCAAATGGTGCGCACAAAGTGAGGAAAAGGTAGCTTCCCTAAATCTTCGTTTTAAAATTTTAGCTAATGTTACTAGAAACAGCAAGCTAAAATGAAAAGAAGATTCGTTAATACTGAATTTAAATAAAAACATTTGCCAAATAAGTGAATTATAGTCAAGTTGGCTTCATTTATGAAGCCTTATTTTCGGACGCCAAATTTGGCGAATTTCGCCGTCGCCAAATTTGGCGATAATTTGGCGCTAATGGATATGATATATAGTTTTATGCGTATATGATTACAACAATGAAAGATAATAACTTGCGAGAAATCGCGTTCACTAAAACTCAAAAATTAATCGTTGGATTTTAGTAATTTGCTATTCTGTTTCAAAATGCCTGCCACGCTATTTTTTAAGATAGAGGTAAAACAAATAATGCTCCGTAATCCTTGTATCAAGGCCTAACACTTAAGCAGAAAATAAATTTTAATTTTTAATTGTTTTGTATATTTATTTTAGTTTTAAATCTTTAAGTGGGCGCCATTTTGAAACAAAATGGCTGACCAAGCTGGCCAACGAAATCGGTCGAGACATTGGTGAGCTTAATACACAGAATTAGTTTCATCCAAATTGCTTTATAAATACGTGTGTTATCGTATGACATGGATCAGATATATTATATATGTAAAGTTTTTACGAAGATGATTTTTTATTACCCGAGAAAGTGGCAGTTTGTTAGATGGTGCATTATTGCAGTCGTAATCAATAATCATGGCGAGGAGGTTAGGCAATGATGAGACACGACAAGTTTTTCGTAAATAAGGAGCAGCCAATTTCCTGATAAATCTTTTATTAATGAACAGAAGCGATGCAAGTAACAGTTCCCACAGTATCCGCTATAAACTTATAGCCCTCAGGCTTGACGATGGCTCACTACATCGTTTAATAGATCGTAAAGAGCTGTTATGAAAATTCTACGTGACTTCAACACCAGATAACCATTTGGTTAGTACTCCCAAACACGACAAAAATCTGCTCTCCAAATGCCTGCTAGGGCATTTTGTTAACCGAGCGTAGGGTTATTGGCGACGACGTAACGAGGGCACAATTCAACGAGTGAGAGGCAAATTCAAGCCAAGCGAATGGGGCGCGAGGGAGAAGATTCAACACGAAAGAATCCCCCTCGTAGCCGCGCATTGATTTTGAAGTGAAAAATACCCAGCGCGTGAAGCAAAGCATGGAATTAAAATTTAAAACATGGCTTTTAAAAACATTCGAAATGACAAAAGCGTCTATCAGAATTTTATAGATTGGAGAGTTGAAAAAAGTTACGAATCAACTTAAAGTTTTAGATTACGTTTTGGAATAAGATAATTATTAATATACAGGTTATTACTTTTAAAAGGATATTAAATACTGACTATGTCAGAAGTTAGATTAATTTAAAGGATTAATGCGAAATAAATGTGAAGGAAATAATTTTTTTATATAACATTACACCCCCCCCCCTAAAAATCCGAATGACTGGTAGATCCGATGATCTACAAGTTCATTTAAGGAAAGCAAGAATTTGGATTACAATATAGTTATCTGGTATTTTATTTAATGTCAAAAATTCTCTGATTTTATTAAAGTTAATTCAATAGTTATTTTTGTAAACGCGAACCTGTGGGAATTGTTTAAATACAATTACGTTATAAATAATTTAGTTACAAATAATATTTTTTCACTGCTTAATCATAAATAGTGAAAAGTATAAATATAAAGTAAAAAAAAACAAACTTTTTCTTTAATAGTCATCTTAATCAGTAAAAAATCTTTGAGTCATAGACCTCTCATTCCCAATAAAGTTTTTTGTACGGATATGAAGGTTAATACTTGATAGCAATACAGTTTATGGCAATACCGTGTATTGATTCTTTAGCAGGATAATTCCAGTTAATCATAAAGTTCAAATAACTAAGAAATTCCATCAATTAATAAGTTCAATAAACGATTAAAATGCACTCATCAAGTAAAGTCCAGTCAGTTAATAAGCTTCAATCAATTAGTAATTTAATACTTTTTTAGATGTTTGCTTGCAAGATGTGATTTTTTATCATCAACTAATTTACTATCAATGGTTCTCTTTTATCACAATTCTCAAGAATATTCTCTCTTATAATCTTATATCACATAATAAATAACAACAACAACTATAATAACAACATAATAATATCAACAATAACAAAAAACTTCAAAATAATACTAAATCAATAATTTATCTGTGTATAATTTAATTCCTCATTCTTTTTCAATATCAGTGAGGAATGAAAATATACTTAATAAAAGGAAACAAAAATAATAAATAGTAAAAGAAACTCTTGAAATTGTACTTCTAGTAGAAAAGTAGAGGGATTCCAGGTTAATTTCTCTAAGTCAATGTTTCACGACTTATTTTATTTCATATGCAGAATCCATGTTTAAACTAAATTTATGCTGAATGAAAATCTTTGAAATGAAAATATATGTCTGTTTTAATTTATTTAAAAACGGAAACATGTTCCACTGTAAACAAACAAAATAAATATTTTATACTTCATCAGTGGCTAAAACGTGTTAGACAAAAACTAATAATATAATAAAAAAGTTTTTAATAAACTATTTACATGTTTTGGATTCACCGATGCTATTATTAAAACCGATAAGAATATTACGATTTATAATGTACTGATTTGAAACGCCATCATTTAATTTATCGCGTACTCTCTCAAATCACACACGTTCTTTTTTTTAATACAATCTTTTTTTCTTTCAATCTAGTTGAAAAGTGTTTATGACTTAGTTTGTCTGCCGTCTGTCCGTGCTCTAACTCCCGTAAATATGCTCGGACTGCCCTGAAATTTTTATATGTTATTGTCGTTATCAATAGCATGTTCCCTATTTCAACTGAAGTGTGTAGCATTTATAGTTTTTTACAGGGACATTTGAACGTATTCCATTCTATTACAGCCAATGGAGAATAACCGTTTCAAGTGCAATTTGATGACGCTACATCATTTCAAACATAATGAAATTGATATATAATTATGAAGCGCATTAAAACATGCTTTTTGAAGAATATGGGGTGTAAAGCATTTATTATTCATTTACAGGGTCAAACAAAAGAATTATGTTATACATCGTTCTATGGGGAAAAATCGTTTGGAGTGTGATTTAGTGATATTTCACTATTTCAAACATAATGAAAATTATATGCATTACTGAGGTGCTTTATAAATTGCTCTCTTGTGTGTATTTCATTTATTTACAGGGACACACAAAAAAAATTGGTTACAGCACATGTGCGATATTTACAGTCTATGTGTGAAAAGTGCGTTTTATAATTTGGTTTGCGTTTTTAAATTTGACAAATTTCTTTTCATAGTACGTGTGTGTTTATAAACTCAGTTGATCCTATAAAGGGCTACACAAGGGAATTCGTAAGTATTACAGACTATGGGAGTGAATTGCTTAAGGGTAGTTTTTAATTGTGTTTACGCATTTTCCTGCTGAACTATATTTAGTAGACTATTAGAAGTTTGTGGAATATAAATAAATTCATATACAGGGCTACGCAAAAGGGATAGATTGTTGTTTACGTTTGCTAATTGCTGCGAGTGAGTTTTAAGTTGCCTTTTAGCTTAATAGGTGGTGTGTACAAAAGTATTCAGATAATATATAGGGCTGTATAAAAGATTTCGAGTGCATTTCCATCGATTGGCGAAATTGCTAAAAATGAATATTCTAACTGAACTAAATTTTACCATACTATATATCCACATCTATTGAACATATACAGGGCACAAAATAATTCCAATATTTTTTTGATACTGGAAGGTAATTTCGAAAACTGCATTTTTCAAAGTGTTATATGTTTTCTAAATTGGTTACTTACATATTCTTTTACCTTATTTAACGGTGAAGTTTCGTTACAGTTTTCTGGCTGGGTTGGAAAGCATTCATAATCTATGATGGACGCATGATTTTTTGTTCTTGTTTATTTTAACTTGAATGTTTATTTCCACATTCTTAACCATGGAGTTTCTCAACCCATAATTCAATTAAATGCTGTATCATTTGATATTGAACTTTTACTTGTTATATATATATATATATATATATATATGTAATAATAAAAAATTTCGCCATTTTTCCTTAGTTAAATTATTCCAAATTCTTACAATTCTAAATTTTTTCCCCTGTTTTATTCCAGATTAGTACTCTATATTCATTAAGTCCTTATTCTTAATTTAGCTCTATCGTTAACTCTGTTAAATTCCCTTTTATTTAATTCTAAATTGTCCAAATTTACTTAAATATAAAGCTTTTAGTTATTCTTAATTTCTATCATGATTCTCGTTCATTTCTGGGTTTTAGAATGTTTTTTGAGAGCCATTTTCATTTTTATTCCGAATATTATTTCCCGCTCTAAAGTTACTTTACTACAAAATTAATCCACTCCTCTCTGTCCGAACTTTTTTACTAATTATCTTTCATTGGTCGTGACGTAGCATGACGCGTCTTCTTTAATTTCTCATTGGTTCAGTGCGCGTTCTACGTCATAATTTGTGTTATTGCGCGGGGTAACAAAAAGCAGCTACCTGCGGCGCTCCCTCAGAATTAAGTAGTATTTTTACTTGTAAACAACTCCCTGGATGCTCGTTTTGAGAATTTGAGATGTTCTGATACTTACCCTCTATACCTTGATGACGTAGTGATGCACGGCTATTATGGTTATGGTGGAAACTGCCTAAGAGAAATATTTAATAAATGATTGAACTTGAAAGCCTTGTTCGTTTGAATTTATGGAGAAACGCCTCTGGGTTTTAAATTCTACTGCCGCTATGGCCGCGACGAGACTGCAACTAAAATGTTACGACTGCTTCTACATATTTATATGATCAATAACAACCAACGTTCTTAACTTCGTTGTGCAAACATGTGTGCTCCTTCTATAATCCACGTTACTGCAACTACAACATATGACGGTAAATCATCGTGATATAATATAAGCCGGACAGGATTTCAAAAGACCTATGCCACAACTATCCTTCCAAACGATGTGGAAAGAGTATTTGAGAATCAAGTTGCTGCTTACCTTTACTGAGGTGTCGTAACAAAACAGAACGGAAGCAAGGCATCTACGAAATATGTTTCATTATAAAGTCAACCGCCCTATCGATGTCAGCCAGAAGAAGTATTGGAACATCGCGTCAATGAAAACAACAAAAAATTGTTGTATCTTTTTTCATAACAAGATTTGATTGCGTAAGTTAGATTTTGTATTAAGTAAAATGCATTATTTATTTGTTGCTAAATGTTATAACAGCCTTTTTTATTTTGTTAAAATATCTATTCTTACGTAACCGGAAACCAAGTGACAGAGTTTTTTAACAGTCTGAGATTTTTATTTATGTTCTTGTATTATTAATTATTCTGAAAGATATTATGAAATTTATTTACTGTTTATGTTATTTTTCTGTTAAAATTAATATATTAAGGAAGAATTAAAATTATGTTATTATGCTTTAAAGATTAAACTAAGTTGATATGTTGGATTGATGCAATGAGATGCACTTTTGAGAATTGCTACTACAATATGAATTGAATAATTTATGTTATCAGTTATTACTTGGCACATGACTTGGAGTATGATTATGAAATTTACATGATGATATTTTACGATAACTAAAAAGAAATCTTAAGAAAGTTCAGTTGAAGTTGAGTAACATTGAAAAGGTAAAATTATTGTGTGCAGTTAATTTATTGTTTTATTTCATTACTTTTGTTTTTGATGCTATGTTCAGAGAGTACAAATCAAGCTACTTATTTTAAAAAGTGTTTTATTTATTTATTCATTCTATTTTCTTTTGTGATATTTTTTCATATACAGCAAATTTATTTATAGAAAGATAGAGTAACAGTACGGGTACCGTTAATTTTCCAGGTGACATACCAGTATATTTTTCTAAAAAAATACATCAAGTTCAAACTTGCGAAATTTTACCTTATTTAAGAAGAGATTATCTATAAAAAAAAAATACTGGTACCGAATAATTTCCTGGTCTTAAAATTCCAGGACCCGTACGAACCCTGGATATTTATGACAGAATTGTAGATAATCGGAAAAGTGACAAATGTTGTAAATGTTTAGTGAAGTTTGTCGCACAAAAGATAATGTGTAGCTGTTGTCACGAATTTTATCAGTACTATAAGAGTAAAGTTAAATTGGATTAATAAACCACTAGTGTAAATTATGTAAATATGTTTTAATTATATTTAAAGTGTTATATTAATTTATTATTTTGAAATTATATTATTATTTTGAGTTAAATAATTTTACAGTTGTTGTTAAGTTAAAAATTAATATAGTATGAATTGATGTTACATATTATTAATATTATTATTATTATTATTTGTTATAAGATTGATTACAAAAAAAAAAAAAAAAAAAAGGGTTTTACTAGTAAATTAAACTTAAATTACTCTAAGTAAAAATTATGTTTTGCTGACTCATTTACAATGTAGAATTGTTTTTGTTGCAAATTCCTATAATTAATTGAATTCAGTAGGAAAGCTTATCAGAGATGTCTATCAGTGATTTGAGAGTAGATTATGGTTTTTAACAGTAAACTAATGGTAAATGGGTAAATTTATTAAAAAATTCAATTTTCTAGATAAAACTCAAGCCAGTCCATTCAATCTGAAGTTTATAACACTAAAATAACTTGGAATTCTATATTTTATTGAATGAAATTTCTGGTGTGAGTCTATTTTTGTTCCAAATCCTTATATTCATAGAATTCAGTAGGGATAATGACTAAAAGAATGGATTTTACTAGGAATTTACAGAAAATGGAGTATGGAATAATGAGCTTTACAACACATATAACAGAAATTAATTACAAATTCTGGTTTTATAGGCATTTCAGTAACCATCTAAATTTAATTTAACTATATTTTTAAGTACTTATTTTCACAAAATTAAATATTATGTTGTTACTTTTGCACAGTATTAGTGGTTGTTCTACTGGCCAGGGATTAATTGCTAATTTTCAGGAACTGACAATATATTTCTGTATGTTGGTGTGTTGGGTTAAAGAATGATTTTGCTTGACATGCAGAGATGTCTGTTGATTTCATGATTTATTGTGTTTAAAGGTGCATCATTAATAACTTTATTATTTATTCTTATGAATATCTGTTCCTTTTTTGGTCTTAGCCATCATGGTATGATCAATTATCTATAACAACTTATTGTAATTTCTTCTTTTTGCAATTTACTATTTACCACTTTCTTAGTCAGTTAAGTTAAATTAAATTAATTTACTATTTAGTATTATTATTTAACTATGTAAATAAAATTAATTCAATCATTAAACTAAATTTAAATTATCTTAAATTACCACCAAAAAACCTTGAGTATATATTGTAAATATGTAAATATAACTTAAAATATTTTAATATATTATTTATGTTGCTTATTTTGAATTAAATGTTAGGAAAAATGATGCACTTACCAAATTATTTTAATACTTAATATAAGGAGTTAGAGATTTGTTGATGATGATAATTATTTAACAGAATGCTAGATCAGGTAGAAGTTAATTTACAGAGACATGATGGAAAAATTAGCATTATGTTACTATAGTAAATTGTTCTATTAGGTAACTCTGAGTTTTAATAAATCTTAGGCTGACCAATGGGGATTACACTTCATTTTGTCTATAGCTTTGGTAAAAATAAACTCATTAAGTGCCAAGATCCTTAGCATAATAAATTTACTAGAATTGAGTACTCAAACTAAATATGATGTAATGATTAAATATGTGATGCTGATGAGGAATTGTAGGGAAGAGAAAGATGATAATAAATTAAAAAGTATTAAAGGTGAAGTTGAAATTTTTAGGTAAAAGTGCATTCAAAAGGTTTCTGATATTATGTAAATAAAATTTTGATGTTGTTGTTGTTGTTATTTATTATTTCTATTGATGATACTATTATTATTGTTGTTGTATTTATTACTATGATGAAAAAGTTCTAAGCTAATCAGTGCAATATATTAATTTTTAAGTTAGTAAATACAATTTATTAGATTCTTATGCATTTTATTAGATAAGATTTCTGGTTGAGGTAAAAACTTTGGTTCTTATCAACATTTCTCATAACATTTTGATTCAGTAACAAAAGATAAAGAATTATGAATTGCTTTGCCAGATATTTTTGATAAAATATAATTTAAATTTTGTTCCTAGGGTTTTAATTACATAATTTAAATTTATTAAATAGACTCTTTCTCTTATAGAATTTTCTCAATAATCATGTAATAGATATCAATTTAATAGCTTAATTAAAAAATTATAATAGCCATAAAACTAATTAAAATTAATCAATTAAATTTATCCCATGAGAAACCACAACAAACTAAAGTTAAATCTATAGTTTCATCTTAAATTTATAATATTCATAAAATAAACTAACTTAATAAAATAAATTTACTAAATAAAAAATTAATTATCAATTCACTTCTGTATATCAGTGTGTTCCTGAATTGAGCTCACAAGAGCATCACTGTTGAGTTTTCACTTGGGTTAACTGTTTGTGCGGGCATAAACTGGTTGATTTAAGTTAGTAAATTCTGATACTGAATTGAATTAGATTAGAATAATAATTTAAACAGTATTAACGAAATTAATAAAATAAACTGGATTAAATTCTATATTAAACTAATCAAATATGATATATTAATACTAATTGAAAATTGTCCAACCTTTCTTAATATACTACAAGGTCCTATTTTTTCATTTCACAACTTATGTTTTCTTGTTTGACTGAAAGCAAGATAGTTACATATCCATCAACTACACAATAATGATTGTTTTCACGAATATTTCTTACTTATTCCTTATTTTGTATTATG
Source organism: Maratus michaelseni (assembly GCA_963931845.1). Lineage (NCBI taxonomy): Eukaryota > Metazoa > Arthropoda > Arachnida > Araneae > Salticidae > Maratus > Maratus michaelseni. Next base: position 192,952,026 of record OZ007598.1, on the reverse strand, counting down.
TATTTTATTTGAGTATATTCTCATGCCTCATTCACTACTATATGGATGAGATATTAATGATATACTTAAGAAAGAATTAAAGAAAGTGTGTGATATTTTGAATTATACTGCTTGTTATTGCTGAACTTATTGTTGAGAATTAGTATTATTAGTTACACTATTTATAAGTTGATTTTGAAAGAGAATATGAAGATTATAATGGATAAAAAGTATTTAAAGAGTGGAATTGAAAGTTTTAGCTAAGCTGCATTCAAAAAAGTTTCTGATGTTATGTAAATAAAATTTTGATGTTATTATTATTATTGTTATTGTTAAGTATTATTATTTTAAAATTTTATTGTTGATATTGTTCTTGTTATTATTATTATTATTGTATTATTTTACTTATTGCAACTTCATACTGCCATTGCAACACTAAGGACTCTTATAATATTCAATAATTGGACTACTACAATTCAGTAGGACTTAAAATTCACTTAAGGACTATAATAAGTGAATAATGCTGATTATTGTTAAATTATTGATATAAAGAGATATGATTTATATATTGTTATTATATTATTACTTAAATTTATTTATTGCAACTTCATACTGCCATTGCAACATTAAGAACTCTTATAATATTCAATAATTAAACTCTACAATTCAGTAGGACTTAAAAAATCACTTAAGGACTATAAATAAGTGAATACTGCTGATTATTGTTCAATTATTGGTAAAAAAAGAGATGATTTATATGTTGTTGTTATATTTTCTTGATACAAACTATACTATACTGTTATACTTGTTATTATTGAGAAGATAAATGTATGCTAATGCTGATTATTAGCAATACATTAATTTATTATTGAAAAATGTATTTATTTACAGCAGTTTCCACTTAACCGTGTTTCTTTAAAATTAATTATTAAAAATTTACTTAACAGAATTCAGAATTTTTAATTATAATTAATTAATTTTTTTACACGGACTGCGCAGTTTTCTAAGAAAATATTACAAAAAACTTCTTAAAATTTTACATGAAAATAAATTGATGTAAAAAATTACTGACACATTTAGAATAGTTCTAGAAAAATATATTCCAATATAGCTATTATGACGCTATAGATTACATTCATAATTCTAAATAGTTTAAATATATATATATATTAGTTATACAAGTAAGTAAAGCTTTAACAGTCCAACTTTAGCAAATTTTAGAAAGATGATGTAAAATTCTAAAAAATACATTTTTCATTGCAGCTGACACAAAATTACACACACATGTGTAGTTTTTTCTCTTTAGAGCTTAAAGGTTCTGTTTTAGGAGTGTGTATAATGTGAAACGATATAAATCACATTTTGAATCCATTTTTTGAATACAATTACTTCTGAATAAAATATTTTGTATCGTGTTTTTACAGTTGATCGGTTTATAATTAATGCTAACTCCTCAGTGCTTTTGCATGACTCTAACTATTATATTTGGTACGACGAGATTTAAACAAGAATTTTTTGCAATATGCTTTTTTTTTCGCTAAAATATTAGTCACCAAATAACATTTTCACCAGAATTATTAAAAGGTTCTTGAATTATGCAATTTTACAATCAGAGTAGCATTTTGCTCTAATAGAGAATGTAATTTTTAATCTTCAAGTAAAAAAGCTGGCTGAAAGCCAGCTTTGGTAAAATATCGGAGTTCTATTTGATCGGCGGTGTTCAAACTGTTGACCTCGTTGAGCCACACATACGTTCTTGTAATATTAACTTTATTCGCCAGGGTTGTCAATTTATCCTCTTTTTAATTCTGAATTGTAATTTTTTTTTTATAAGATTATGAAATTTGTACTATTAACTTTAGTCGCCAGGGTTGTCAATTAAAACTCTTTTTAATTCTGAATAGTAATTTTTTTATGGAATTATGAAATGTCTGTCATTATATAAAAAACAAATACTATTCAAAATTCCTGAACTAAAAAAAATCCAGTTTGTGAAAACAGTAGTAGTTGTTAAGAAAAAATGTCATGTAAGCTTTGAATTATTTTCTGATAAAAATACTTAGAGCAGAATATTATTAATATCCGTTATCCGCGGCGTTTTGAATCAGGGAATGCATAATTTAATCTCCTTTCAGAATTTGGTGATAATTTTTTTGTCAGATGCTTGTGGCACGAAAACAATAGTCACCCGATTGGATGTTCCCAGCGTGAACCAGTATATGCATCTCAACGCTCAAGGATTATTACTAATTTTTTAACGCATAAAAATTTAGATATATAAGGGAAATATCAATAAGTATAATGCAAAAATCCAAAGGTGATACCTCTTTTCTTTGTAACCGAAAATAAATCTTAAAAATCACGTGACTTTTACTCTAAAGAAGTAGAACCTCCGTTAAGAGATTTTACAGAATAAAGAAAACATTAGTTTACTTTTTCATTGTTCGAACTTCATTGTTATTTTTTTTCAGCAGTCTTTCTTCGGACTTAATAGAATAAAACAAAATGTTTTAATTTTTCAATCTGTCGAGTTTGTTTAACACTGCATGCTTTGTAATTTTAATTTATTTGCTTACTACTTTTCAGGAAAAAAAAATATTTTGCATATTTTATGATTTCTGTTATAAAAAAATATTACACAGCAAAACTTTGCGATGGTTAGACGTTCATAAATTTGCCAAACGAGGGGAATTGATTGATCAAGTGGTCGCTACCGTTGGTATGACGACAGGGTTACTCGCGGACATGATTTTGCTTCATAATATAGATATCATGTATTTTTCACAATTACCTCATGTTTTTTTAATTTTTAAATTTTTTAAAATACTTTTTTTTTCAAGAGTTTTTCTTCGGACTTTATCGAATAAAAGACAATGTTTTATATTTTCAATCTGTCGAGTTTGTTTAACGCTGTATGCTTTGTAATGTTATCTTATTTGCTTACTACCTTTCAGGAAAAAATAGTTTGAATATTTTATAATTTCTGTTACTAAAATTAATATTACTCAACAAAACTTTACGATGGTTAGACGTTAATAAATTTGCGGAAAGAAAGGGATAGATTGGTCAAGTAACCGCTATAGTTGATATGACATCAGGGTTACTCGCGGACATGATTTCTTTATAATATGGATAGCATGTATTTTTCATAATTACCTTATGATGTTTTTAATTTTTTTTAAATACGTTTTTTGTGTCCTACTGTAGAATGAAAAGTTAATCGTGCAGTAAAAATTAACAGGCGCCCCAAATGTAGAAAGAAGAGGAAGAAAAATAAATCAGCAATGAGAAATTGCGTGTTGAAAAGATTTTAAAATTATACCTTCAATTTATCTACAGTCAACACTGGGAAAAATATGTCTTGCAATACAAGAATAAAAAATTATTTGTTAATCCTAGCCACTCTTACAACAACATAGCTGCCAATTTTTACGTACTACCATTAAAAATTAATAGAAATTTTTACATTATTGAATCACATGATTTCGGCGATTTAGTAAGTGAAATTTTGCTGTAAAATTTTATTTGGCAGCCATGCAACAATCGTAGGGTGGACAATATACGGCATGGTGGGTACACTCCTTACAATTTCCAAGATGCCTGGATCAACATTTCACATTAAAAAATGTCTATATAATATTGAAAAAGCAAATTTTGTAATCATCTTACTTAATTGTACAATTTTTAACATTTTTATACGCTTTGTTCACACGAAGAATTCACTAAAAAACTGTGGTTGAACCAGGGTTGCTAGTTTGACCCTTTTTTTAAATTCAGTAATTCGGATTTTACAACAGAATAGAAATTTTTTCTGCATTTAATGGCTGATTTTAAGGGATTACATAGCGTATACATTCTTCTTTCTAAATTCCTAGATTAAAAAAGGATCTAAAGTGGCAGCCGAGGGCAGAGCTCTACGTAATCTTATATAACCTACAGTCACTAATTGTTAATTTTTAAGCTGTTTCGTAAAACAACTTTCTACCTTGATTGTTTTCAAACATTTGCGTACTCAAGACCCTATTAGCTTATTTTTTATTTAAAATGTTCACATTACTTATTTTCTGGTTGGTATGTTATTTTCTTTAACTGGTACAATTCTGCAATAAGTAACAATATGAAAAGCATTATTATGAAAAAGAATTACGCAAAAAAAAATATATGTTGACTACTACAAATTAAAAATTATTAAAGGTAATTATTAGAAATTATTAAAGGTATTTATTAAAAATTATAAAAAAAGGATATTTTTAAGTATCGGGTAGTTTTGACCATTTGCGGTAAAAGGGTCACCTTCAGTGTTTTGTTTGTTCAAGCCCTGATAACCGCCGTAACAAACCTCATCCAGAAAATTTTAACCTTATTTAAACGCCTAATTCATGCATAGTTTCTGTCATGAATAATGAAAGTATTTCTATTTTTTTTTTATTGCTGGGAGTTTGTTTCGTTGGTAATCAGGCTCTAGGTTTGTTTCGTTTGTTGGGTACTACGGTCATATTTTGCATACAAGAGCTAAACAGACTAAGACCCACTCTTAAAGTGGAATCCGACCCACTACAAACTTCTATGCCTGAGTGGGATTCGAACCCAGCACCTTTTAACTAGTACCCAGCGTCCTAACCACTAGATAACAAGAATTCAAGTCTTAGTTCAACTGCTGTTAATATGAAGGATTCTAAACAGCTGCGTCACTATGTGGAAGTGGCTATGGAATCAGATTCATAAAATTATGACTCGGCCGCAGATGAAAAAAATACCGTTTTTGAAGAATTTGAGCCAATGTGATGTTACAATTTAAAAAATAATCTGTATTTTCAATAAACCTGGTTTTATGCCGTATTATTCGAACATTGTATACTTTGTTTTTAATCTTTATTTTACAAACTGCAAAGACTTGGGAGAAAATCCCAATGAAAATGTTTTCACGATTTTAAAACAGACAGGATTTTATCATCAAATTTGTCATTTTTCGTTTACCATTATTCTTTTTGTATTGTTCTAAATTACTTTTTAATATCATTTCTTGTAATTATTAATCAAGATGGGCCCCATCCAGATACGTTTATCATGGCTTTTATATATCATCTTTGTATATTTGTTATCTGATATGTATATATGTTAATTGCTTTTTCTTTATTGTACATCTGTACTTATTTCTTAAGCTATTGTTTGGCACAGCATGTCCAAATGTGGACTTTGTGCCATTAAACCCTGTGCAACCAACCAACCAACCTAACCACTAGACAAGCATGTGGCCGAATTCCTTCAAGGAAAACTTTTTTTAATAGTAGAGTTTCCAAAAGTGTGGTTCTCTTACAAGGGAAAACTTGAAAAATGTTTTCACATGTGTCACTAAGGCTTTCAACCTTACACCCTCCCCAGACCACCTCGTATGTATCGAACCTGCGAACATTGTCCCATATCTCTCATCCTTTGTCCAGCATTCTATTCTCCATGAACATACAGTATAAGCAAGAGATAAATTACTCACTTCAAAAGGATCTGGGGCATGGCGTCACTGTTCCCTTAGAAACGACATTAAAACTACTCATAATTCATATAATGTGCTTATTAATTTTTATATTAAATTTTGTGAAACTGAGACAAACTCAAGAAATTGAATTCCCACATCTTCGATTCCAGAGTTGGTACGCCTTTACCAGATTTTTTTACCAGAATTTTTCTATTTAATATTTAAATAGCAGAAAATGAAGACATTTCGTTTACTGTTGTACCACCGATTAGATGGAAAGGTGAACATCCGGTTTAAAGGCGGAAATGGAAGAATCGACTAGTTATTAGGGGTGACAACTAAAGCTTGATTACCGCAAGGGTAAACTCTCACCAGTTAAACGGAATAGAAATTTTCTGGGTAGAAATTCTGCAGGATTAATGCGCTAAAATCTGCCGAATAATTCTATTAAAAGTTACTGGTGGAAGTTTGCTTCTCCAGTAATTATATTTCTTATTTCTCCCTGCGAGGCGTCTGTATTTGGAATCGTCCTTATTTTACCCTTGATAATATTCCACACAATACGTGGTCGGACAGTAACTGCAGAATTTGTAATACTTTTCTACAATATAATAAATTATAACACCTTGTAATAATTTATTTCATTCAAATGCTGAAAGGTGTAAATTAACAACATAATATACAGTAAAAAAAAGGGTAAGCCGAAACATGTGAACGACCTAATAAAAGTTATTTTACTGTATATTATGTTGTTAATTTACACTTTTTCTCATTTAGAAGAAATATACTTTTCTACATTTAAATAAGGCGACAAATTCTATTAAAAACTCGTGGTAAAAACGTACGAACCCTGGATTTCAGCATTATAATAATTAATATACGAGACTACCATTCATGATTTATATCCAGAGGTGCCAAGTTCCCACTAATCGTCCGTAATATGGGGTTTAATCTGACCCAGTTTAACAACGCATCAAACCAGAAAAATTATTGGATGAATCTTCATTTATTTAAATAAAATTTCTACGTGGCTTTTATTTAATTTCATTTCTTAAAAAAATTCTAGTGGGAAACGTGTTAAACCTGGGTCACATTAATCCGCATATTACGGAATATTAATGAGAGTTTGGCACCTCTGCTTATATCTATACTTATACCAAAAGAATCCTTGACAACTTTTTTCAATACCTTTCGATCACTTTATTCACACAAAAATAACTAAATAAAACATACAAGAAAATATTTGAATTCAATTTTGGTTTATTATGTGATTACATATAATTTTTTTAATATAATTTCTTGTGATGATGCATTTTTTGAACAGTTTTATAATTCGGAAACTAACAAAGCTATTTTTTCCTAGGCAGTTTTATCAGTCGTATGATCTATTTGTCATAAAATATAAGTATGAAGTAAATTTTTTAATAAAAGTTATAGCGGCAGGGATGCGTTTAATTTAAATCTGATTCATATTTATTTAACCCATTTGCATCATTAGCGCGTATATGCCTCCATTTCAGGAATTACTTTTTTATTCAGAAATTTCGAATACATACCTAAAATTCTGAAAAAAGTATTTTTACTTTATGTATTCGAGAAACGTCGTCACTAGATAAAGAAAAAAATACTCTTCAGAATATCTAGTATAAATCCGGAATTTCTGAATAAAGAAAGTAATTCATGAAATGTAGAATTGTGATTCAAATGGGTTAAGAACCCCGAGACCATAATTTTGAATCGCCAAAGTTATTGCTTAACACTTTGAAGTTCGGAGTAACCTAATTTTTACCCTTAAATGCTACATTGGCACCAGAATTTTGGAAAGAAAAATTCCCTTTTATCAAGTACATGAAGAAAAGATTTTACTTACTTTCGAATAAATTTGCTTCTAAATTCTGGTGTCAATCAATCATTTCAATTTTACGATTAGAAGTATTTTTAGGAGACATGCGGACGGCAAAATGTTAATATTTTAGGTTAGTCTTATAATAATCACGCTGAAACAAAAGGAAAAAAAATCTAACTGACCAATTTTGTTTGACACTGTACATTTTTTAAATCTTAATAGAGGACATTTTTTATTAGGGTTTCGTTCATCTCACGAAACCTTATTACTCCCGCTCTGTTGTCTGTCCGTCACAGAGCCATTCTCAGAAACTATGTGACTTACAGAGATGGAACTTTGTGTATATCTAGCTGAATACCAGCTATGAAGCTCAAATATTAAAATTTGAAAAAAATCGTATTATTTTAATAAATAGAGATAAAAAACCAAAATTCTAACAGCCTTTTCCTATTAAATTGAAACATTTTTTGTTAAAGTAGCTGCCAAAAATTAAAAATTTACAATGAAATTCTTTCTACAATAACTAATTTTCTATTGAAAGATTTCCATGCGAAAAATGAAAATGAAATAAAGAGTTTCACCAATTGAAAAAATATTAATATGAAATAAAAATGATTGACGTCATACTGGTAATAAAACGGAAATTTTCAAAGATTTCTCAATAATACAAGGAGTATGAGTATGTGTATGTACACAAAGCAGATTAATATCACGTCATTAGAGAATTAAAAAGAAAATCTGACGTCATATTCGAAATTAAACGAATTTTTCAAATCTTTGAGATTAATACAAAGCGAGTATCAGTATGAGTAATAGAGAATAGTAAATATATGAGTTTGAGAAACATATTGAATCATGATAAAAATCAGATTATGGAAATATTTGCATATTTTAACATTTTGAAGGTATACAATATGTTTAATTTTGAAATTATATTTTTAAATATCGCATTTAGTCCGCATGGCAGATATTATTATGACAGAATGTAATAGCGGGCTTCGCCCGCTATCTCGCTGGTTTAGATATTCGAAATAAAGAAAAAATAGACCAGTAATTTTTTGCTTTATAAAAAACATGACCAATTTTGTCGCTAAATGAAATTTATTTGGATTTATTCAAGAAAGGATAAACTGTTTTGAAAGGAATATTAAACAAAACCCTTTGAGCGATCTTCGATCACACTTACCCACATGTTGATACAATATCATTCGATATCATATTTTTCAACTATTTTGTTATTTACCTCGGCCACTAATCTCTAACAGATAAAAAAATAAATTACGTTTCAAAAATTTTAAGAACATTTTATTATATTTATATGATATTTTATATCAGATGTCATTAAATCAAGCGAATATTTCTATTGAGGAATATCATTATTCAAAATACGATAAACCTGCCAGATATGTATATGGGGAATGTAGATTTTTCGAACCCTGATATGTGGATTATACTTGACCTATTAACAAATCGGTAACTTTATGTTATCCGGGTGCATATTTCACCAATTGATTTTGTTTTTCTCGCCAGTAGCAACTTTTATTTTTTGCGTGTTTAAATCACGAAAAATAGTTTGATGTTGAAACAAAATGGTTTGGTCTAAGGAATTAATTCTGATGCTTTTTATTTTTATTGTTATACATTTTTTTGTATGTTAAATGAAATGAGTTAAATATCAGTTCTTAAATATTTGTGTCTTAAAGGAAATGAGTGAAAGGTTTTACAGAGCTGCAGAGTCACCGGCTTTTTGGATACCAGTGTTTTAGTACAGAAATTGCTATCTTATTTAATCGGACATTTCTGCGATTTATAGAACAACATTTTCTCTAAAAAAAAAATTCTACGCAAAAAGCCGGAAATTTGCGAATTCTGGGTTTATCTTTTAAATGGAATGAATGCAATACGAATGTTGGCGAATCAGGAAATATATTTAACAAAATGTTTTGAGGATCAATGTCGCTTCATTTTTCAATGAAATTTCTGTTTCAAAACTCATACAGTTGGTCGCTGTAATACTATGATGCAATTATGACATTTTTTCCGAAGTCGGAAATTTTATTCTATTTTAATTCATAAGTATTAAATACTTTTGAATAAAATCGCCAAAACAAAGTCGTTTTTGTATATGTTCACCTAAATGACGTCATTTTCACTAGCTTCGAAATTAGAAGCCAAATTTTGGAAGAACGAAAAGTTTTTGACAAACAAAGTTATAGCAAATGTGCATTTTTATTGGAAAAGTTTTTCACTTAAATTTTAAATATAATTTATTATTTGTAATATTGTATTTCATAAAATTAATATTATAATTACCTTCTAAATTTACAATAAATTTAGATTTCATTTCCCCCCCAAAGAATCATACGATCGCATACAATTGTAAAACAACACATCGGGTATCCGCACAGCTAGTAAACTATACATTTTTGAAATTGTCTGACTCTGCTTTATTTTCATAAGCGCATATTTGGAAAATTAATAAATTCTAACCATTTTACGTCTTTTGTGTACTTCTCATGTTTTTGTACTTTCTGATTTCAAAATAAATAATACGTGTATATAAAATATTACAAATAACCTAAATAAATAATTTACAATAATAAATTATTTATCATATTTTCAACGGTGCGAATCTCCCTCACAAACACATTTCATATCCATATGCGTAAAGTTTTCAATCATTCTCTTCACGCATATTTGGAAAGTTAATAAATTTGAACCATTTTACGTCTTTTATGTATTTTTCATACTTTTTTATTTACTGATTTTAAAATAAATAATACGTATGTATAAAATAATATAAATAATCTAAATAAACAACTTACAATAATACATTATTTATGAACTTTTCAACGGTGCGAATTTCCCTCACAAACACATTTTATATCCCATATGCGTAAAATTTTCAATCATTCTTTTCTGGATTATCATATTTATAAAATCTTTTTTATTTTTCTACAAATGCCATGTATCACATTATGCTCGACCGCTAACTGATGTATGCCTTTCGATAATAATAGCTGTAATATTCGGAATCATGGGGTTCAAAAGAAGAACTTAATTTTTTAATGCATTTGTCGCAAAGTGTATTTTTTTTTAATTAATTTAGTTCTTAAAAAACATTTTCACCAGAATTATTAAATTCTTCTCCACATATATAATTTTACAATCTGTAAGCGTTGGAATTCCATTTTAGATTCTTTAGAAATGTTATCAAGGCACAGTAAAGCTGGCTGTTGACCAGCTTTGGCAAAGCGTAAAATTATGTTTTAGTAGGATGTGTTCAAGTTATTGACTACATCTGACTTCGTATACAGTGTAATATTTTTAACAATTGTTTTCAAAGTTACAATATTTGGCTTTTTTTTAATTTAGAAATTACGAAGATTAATTGTAATAATTAGTACTTCATGTAATCGTGAAATGTCTATCATTAAAATTACTATTCGGAATTTCTGAACTTTAAAAAGTTTCCCTCTAGGTTTTATGGAAGAATGTCTTACAACTTTTGATTTTTTTTTTACTAAAATAAATGCGTTTAAAATTATTGAACAAATGAGATAGAAAATTATTAACAACTTTTATCCCAATCGTTGGGTTCCTAGTATCCCTACTTGTATCTATCTACGTAATAAAACAAAAGGTTGTCCGTGAATTACGCGCACATCCTATTGACGGTGACAACGACCTCTCCAACAAATTTCATTTTTCTGCATATTTTAAAACTTATGAACAAGCCAGAATTTCAATTTTTTACTGTTGAATAGAAAAAAAATTCAGTTACATACGCAATTTGTTAACGACCTAAATTTAATGATTTTTTTAATCTTTTAAAAAGACAAAAATTTAAACGTGAATATTTTTAAATATATGTGCCACCAAAATGCGAAATATTTACTGATTTGCACTTAACCCTTTCAGGGGCAAGCAATTGTGTTCTTGTAACAGTGAATTCCCACCGGAATTTACTAAAGAATTTAGATCAAAGTATGAAAAAGCAATTTTTCAACCTTTTTTTCCCCTCATCAAAGCTAAAAAAGTAAAATTTAATTAAAAGTTTCTGGTTTGAATCGGATTAAAATTAGGTTGTACCTAATATATACCAGCACCCCTCAAGGGGTTAAAACAATGTAAATAATTTATTATTTGTTTGCTTCCGTGCAAAATTCCGTAACGAAATTGCTAAACGAAATTAAAACTTGACAAATAAATAAATAAAACACGAATTTAACTACGGGCTTGAACACTGAAATAATCAGAATCACGAAAGTTGCTATAAATAATAACATTTTCCGAGATTCATCGCTGGCATACCGCTAATACGGAAGTATCGAAAATGCTTTTTGGTGTAAATCGTGGACAATCTAAGAAAATATACTAAATGTATAGAAGCTATTACATTAGTTAATTAAAAACGATTTTCCCTAAATTCCTGTACACCGTGCTATATACTGGGCAGCTTGAACCCGGGTAGCTGAGATTGGATTGCTTGCTATTTCAGAATGTGCAAAACAGGAACGACACAATTTACGTATTAGGTCTAATAACATAATACTGTGTTGTTTCAACTTAGACATGCAACGTATTTTTTGCATTTCTGCTTGGAAGGGAAATTAAAATCCTTAAATATTCCAAATATTTAGGCGTAGATTGTTTGATTCTGCTTTATTTTTAAACGCACAGTTGGAATTTTGGAAATTTGAACCATTTTATGTCCTTTGTGTATTTAAGAGTGTTCATAATTTTGTATTTACTGATAAAAAAATATGTAATAACTACAAAAATAAAACTATAAATTATTTATAATATTAAATAACTCCTGTAAAACTCATGAGTGCGAATATCCCTTACACATTTATGTACCGATGCGATTCCGAACAATTTTCTTCCATATGATAAAGACTCAAAGATTAATTTTAATTTTTCTACGAATGCGATATATCGGATCGATACTAACTGATCAGTACTTTTCCATGACTCTAAGATTTATATTCGGAATCACGAGCTTTAAAACAATAATTTAGACAGCATTTTGTGTAAGAGGCTGTATTTCTTCCGATGAAAATATAGTCACCAGGGAACACTGTAACCAGAATTAATACAATGTTCTTGTATTATGTAATTTTACAATCTGTATAGATTAATGTTTTAAAGGTCTGATGAATGTCTCTCTATCAAGGAAAGAAGCTGGTTAACATCCAGCTTTGCGGAAAGATGTGATTTCCGTTTGAGCGGAGGTGTTTAAAACGTTGACATTGTCTTACCGTACGTACACTGTGCTGATATTAACTGTAGTCGTCAGGGTTGTCATTTTAGCCTTTTTTTAAATTTAGAAATTCCGAATACTACTTGTTTCTTTACATAATCATGAAATGTATGTCATTACACAAAGGAAAACTTATTATTTGAAATTTCTAAAATATAAAAAAGCCAACAGTTCTTTAAAATTGTCATATAAATTTTGAATTATTTTCTAATAGAAATACTTAATCTTCCTACGTTGAATGGGTCGAATCGACCCGTTTCGATAATTTATTTCATTAGATTTGAACGAGAAATGTTTTTATAAAGTAAGTTAAATAAAAGCCACTATTTAATAAATTAAATAAATATGCTGAATAGCTTAAAAATAAATTCTGGTGTGAAATGTTTTTCATGGTTCTGCGTCGATAGATACCTCGAGCGTCCATGAACGTCCCCGCTGACCGCCCGAAAAGTAAAGTTTGTGTGTAACAGAAAAATGCGTTTTTCTTAAAAACTATGTTACCTAAGAATATTTCTATAGTTTTCCTGCTATGTTTGAATAATTTCCCACGACACTTAATTTGTTCATAATTTTAGTTTCAGTAAATTCGAAAATAGAGGAGGGGGGGGGGGATCATGCTTTTGCGATGCGTTTTAGACTATATCTGTGAAAATATAAAACCTAAAAGTAAAAAAAAAAAAAAATTAATTCGATATTACGAGATCTTTCCCACGATACCCCACATGAAACAAAAAAGATTTTTATTTTCCAAGTAATTTAATTAGCCCCCCTATTTTTTTCCGAAACATATTTGTGAATGGTTAATAATCTGTAAAATATGTGGGTAAAAGGCTTTATAACTTTCCCTAGTTTGAACTTTCCACGTCCCACAGCTGTCGAGAAAAGACCTTTGACAGACAGACAGACACAGGAATGATCTTATAATGGTTCCGTTTTAACTTTTTAAGTACGGAACTCTAAAAATGCTAATTGGAAGCCTATCCTATGAGACAACGTACCTAGTCTGGCTTGGATGCATGTGACTAGGCGACGGAGTGAGGACAACGCAGCAAAATATCCAAACGGAAATTTTTTTATTTTACCGCCGTAACTAGCGTTTTTCTGTTTTTTGATAGTTGAAAAATTTTAGAGTGTGAACTGCTTGAATTTTTCCGAAAACAGTTTTTTGCGCCCGTCTAAAAGTAGACTTCTTTACATTTTTGAAAATTTGCAAATTTTAGCCGATTTTTTGTTTCTGTTCGAGTACCTCTATTTTCAAAGATAAAATGTTGAAACTTTGTGGGTATTTACCTCATATATAGAGGACAGGAAACACAAGTAACCCTTTCAAATATTGCAGTGCTATATGGAGAATTAAGGAATACAGTATACCTATTTTAAAATCGCGAGTAAAACTGACTATCGATGTTTTCGAAAAACAGCTCCATTAGCCTCCGACATGACTTCGCAATTTTTCTCATCTACATACATTCAAGAAACAGCTATATTTATTTCAGCTATAATTATCTGCTCTTGTATCTTTCTTACTTCCTTTTGTCGTTCCTCTATTTCATTAAATACCGATAATTATCTCGAGAATGATTAGACGCATCAGTTTTTCACTGGTTCAACTCGATTCCTCACTCGAAAATGCGTACGAATAATCTCAAGCAAGCTTAAAGCATACAATGTTTTGTGTTTTATAAACTTTTTAATTAATGTTCCATTTATGTAGGGGAAGGTGGCGTAAAATGATCCTAACGGGCAAAAGGTTCCACATATGTTTTCTTCTAGGAAAGTCGCGCTATCTGCAGGGTAGCACCTGAACTAGTTGTGAAAAGTAAAGAAGAAGCAATGGGGGTATTCAAGCGATCGCAGTATTACGCGTCTGAATAGAATTTTTTGAAAAATTGGTTTTTATAACATCTTTCATAAGATAGGCACTAACTTTCATACTTATTTAGATACCAGTCTTTCATGCACAGAAATAGGACTTGGTTTACTTAATGGAGTATGTTTTAAGATGTGAATTACACTTATGTATTGTTATAATTACTTTTATATCCTTTTTAAAACAATTAAGAATTATTTTAAAATGAAGGATCATTTTGCCTTTGGGTGACGATAAAATGATCCTTTGGACACTTTTTAAAAAATCTATTATTTTCATTACTCAATTTGGGTTGAAAATATTATTAAAATATGTTTATAATGCAAAATATTGTATAAAACATATTAGCAAAGGGCCAAAATTTTATTTAAAAAAATTGTTATTTTACACAAGTTTTTTCCTTAAGGGGATCAATTTAGGCCCCCTTCCCCTACTTGCTTTATTCAACATATTCATTCCTTTTTAACACTGAACATACCGAAAATTTGTACTGAATTAAGCAAACCCTAAGGAAAATGTAAATATAGCATTCATTTGTAGACGTTATTACAAATTAAATGCCACCTGTCACATTACTGTACTATAATTTGCAGCAGAATTAGTAGCGGTGTATCTTTTTATTTATTTATTAATTAATTTCATTTATTTTAATTTTTATTTATTTAATTATTTTTACACGGATTGCACAGTTTTCAAAAAAAATATTAAAAATAACTTCTTAAAATTCTTCATGAACATTCTGCATGAAAAGAAATCGATATAAAGAATTACTGACACATTTAGAATAATCCTAGGAAAATATATTCCAATATAGCTTTTATGAAGCTGTAATAATTCACGCTGTCAATTGAATCTTTTTAGCACTTTCCAACCTAGTTGAAAAGTGCTTATGACTTCGGTTTGTCTGGCCGGATGGCCGTCTGTCTGTGCTCTAACTCCCGTAAATATGCTCGGATTGCCTTGTAATTTTTATATGTTATTGTCGTTATCTATAGCATGTTCCCTATTTCAACGGAAGTGTGTAGCACTTATAGTTTTTTTACAGGGACACTCAAAAGAATTCTGTTACATTGCGAGCTATGGGGGAAAATCATTTGCGGTTTATTTAAATAATGTTTCACTATTTTAAACGCATTGAAATTTATATATATCACTAAGGTGCATTAGAAGAATCTTAATATGGAATAGGGTATGCATAGCACTTATACTTACTTTACAGGGACAGTCAAAAGAATTTCATTACATTACGTCTATGGAGAAAAATCGTCTGCGGTTTATTTAAATAATGTTTCACTATTTTAAACGCATTGAAATTTTATATATATTACTAAGGTGCATTACAAGAGGCTTACTACAGAATAGTGTGTGTATAGCAGTCATCGTTCATTTACAGGGACACACAAAAGAATTCTCTACTGTCTGTTAACAATAATTCCTGGAAGTGCGTTTTAAATTACTGAACGCGATTTTAATTTTAACTCGCTTTTTGTCTATTACGTGGTGTGTATAAATTCTGTAGATCCTATACAGGGCAGCACAAAAGTATGCGAACACATTTCCGTTTATTGACAGAAACTCCAGAAGGAGAATTTTAAACTGTGCTACGCGTTTCCTAACTAAACTAAAATTTAGCATCCTATATAGTATATATACAAATCTATAGATCATATACAGTGCTGAATAAAAGTATTCGGATATTTTTCAGAATATTGTATCTGTTGGAAATTCCTGAAATTATGTTTTTAAATATGTTATGCGTTTTCCAAATTGTTTACTTAGATGTTATCTTTTAGGTTATTAAACGGTATGTTTTGTAAAATTATTTTGGAAGCGTTGGAAAGTGCTACATAATCTATGCTTAACGCATGATTTTTCGTTCTTGTTTTAATTCTGAATTGTATTTCTTTTTTTATGGAATTAGGAAATTTGTGATATTAACTTTAGTCGCCAGGGTTGTCAATTTAGCCTTTTTTTAATTCTGAATTGTATTTTTTTATGGAATTAGGAAATTTGTGATATTAACTTTAGTCGCCAGGGTTGTCAATTTAGCCTTTTTTTAATTCTGAATTGTATTTTTTTATGGAATTAGGAAATTTGTGATATTAACTTTAGACGCCAGGGTTGTCAATTGAGTCTTTTTTTAATTCTGAATTGTATTTTTTTCTTTTTATAGAATTATGAAATTTGTGATAATAACTTTAATCGCTATAGGTTTGTCAATTTAGCATTTTTTTTAAAATTCTGTAATAATAGAATAGTAATTTTTTTATGGAATTATGAAATGTCTGTCATTATATAAAAAACAAATACTATTCAAATTTCCTGAATTCAAAAAAATTCCAGTTTGTTAAAACAGTAATAGTTGTTGAGAAAAAATGTCATGTAAGCTTTGAATTATTTTCTAATAAAAATACTTACAAGGAAGGTCTCCATAAGCGCATACTCAGAAATTTTTAAAAAAAATTACAGAATGTTCTTCTCATGAGGATATATACGTCTATAAAAAAATTTCTGCGGAACCTCCATATAACGTCCGTAAAAAATATGAAAATTTCGTTTATTTGGCGATTTATCGCCGGTTGGCGACGGAATGAAATTAACCCTTTCAGAGGCAAAATATTTATGTTTCTAAAATGTTGAAATCATTGAGTCACACCGGGATACAACAACAAATTTATTTCCAAATAGGTGAAAGATTTTCTTTACGTATTATAAAAGTAAAATTTGATTCCAAAATTCCGGTGTCATTGTGGCATTTGGGAATTAAAGTTAAGTGGGATATATTATATCCCACCGCCCTTCGAGGAGTTAAAAAAATACGCTTTTATGACAAATACTCTTTAAGGAAAAACTTTTTCATACTGAACGTGTTTTTGCATGTTTAACTTACATAATAAATATTTTTTTTATAACTACAATTTTGTGTACACACTTATATGTATATATAATGGAATTTAATGATTGTATTTTACGATTTAAAACAAAATTTTAATTGATTAATATTGTTTCAAGTTCAAAAATAAGCCCGATTGTCAATTCAAGAAACTTTTTGTTTTGGAAACAACGACTTCTCCGATATAGAAATGTATAACGAAGCCGTTTGTCATCGGGCTTTTACTTTTAAAATACATTTAAACAGTGGCGTAGCCAGGGTGGGGGTCCAGATGCTCTTGATACCACAAATTTTGTAAAGTTTTCTTTGTCTTATGTATTCGGCGAACTTTTTGCGATAATCAAAGCGAAGAAAATTTTACAATTTTACTGGTATCCAGAGTGTTTGCACCCCCCTCCCTGGCTACGCCACTGCATTTAAAAATTAATTGTACAACCGTTGAAGCCATTTAAACTAGAACAAATCGTGGAATAGAGGATAAAGCAATAGGCAAAATTTCATTCAATCCGTAATAAATAGAGAAAAAAACGTGAGTGATTTATTTAATCTGATTTTTAAAAATATTTTAATTGATATTAATGTAAACGTACAGAGAGTTGAAAATGTTGAACGCAAAATGCAAAAGATTCTGAACAAGAGGGTATGGTATCATGAGTCATAGAATTAACCCATTCGTATAATTTTTTAAGCTTATGACAATTTTACGCTTTCAAATTTTACAAAAATCTCATAGACAGGTCTCATAACAAGCATTTCTTCAAACTCTTCGCTTACTTTAATATGCCTTTCATATTCATATATTTTTAAATTTTTGATCGTTAACTAAAAGTGAAAATAAACATAGAGATTCAATAACAGTAATAAACATAACTTAAATGTCAGCTTCGCTATAACATAAAATAGATATTTGCAGCTGCCAAAACATATAACATATTTTTTCACTAGTAAAAATAAATAACTGCAACAACAAGCAGCTTTTATATATTATACAAAAAACAATAAATATTTAATCGTTTAAGTTTAAATTCATTAAATATTGCGCATTCGAATAATCATTTTACAAGCAATTTAAAAGGCATTAAAATCGTTTGCGTTTGGTGAAGGGAAAATGTTGCTAGCCAAATCGTGTGTTTTTGCGTCAAATACTCGAAAGTATTTTATTTTTTTGCAGATTTTATGCTGGGATTCCGCAGCTAAATTTCACTGTTCCTTTATTACATACATGTGTAGCTTCATTAGCATTTTGTTCAAAATTTTCTGAGTATGTGCTTTAAGGAGACCTTCCTTGTTAGAGCAGAATATTATTAATATCCGTTATCCGCGGCGTTTTGTATCAGGGAATGCAATCTGTATACTTCACATGTATACTTCATGGACAAAAAATTGATGGCACGACTTACGGGTGTAAGGCTAATATATAATACTGTGTTGGTTCAACTTAGGTAAGCATCGTTAAAATGTAAAAAAAAATATTTAGGTGTAATTCAATCATGTTTACTAACTATACTGTGAGGTAGTTTGTGAGTTCTCATTTCAGCATTTTAAAGGACCACGCACAAATTACATCGAAATGTGACCCCGGTTGAATTGACATAAGAGCTTACGCTAGTCACGCGAAGAAACGCTCAAGGTAATGTTAATTCTATGGGAAGGTTCTTGCGCGATTTCTCGCTCGCATTTTAATATTTTTAAATGATTTTTGTTGCGTAGGATAGCTGAGGCCGATCCCTAACGTTGTAAGTTTTTACTTTTTCGATTTTAGTTAGAGTTTTAGTTACAATTTATATGTTGACAGCTACACATTAAAAATTATTAAAAGGAATTATTAAAAATTATTAAAATAGAAGAATATTTTTAAGTATCGAGCAGTTTTGTCCATTTGCTGTAAGAGAGTTGTTTATTCAGGACCTGGTTACCACCAGAGCAAACTTCCACCAGTAAATTTTAATTTAAATGTTCACCTTATTTAAACGACTAATTCATGCATAGTTTTTGTCATGAATTTGGAAAGTATTTCTATTAGAAGTTTGTTTCGTTGGTAACCAGGCCCTGGGTTTGTTTCGCTTATTGGGTACTACGGTTCTATTTTGCATACAATAGCTAAACAGACTGAGCCCTCCTCTTAAAGTAGAGTCCGACCCACTACAATCTTCTGTTCCTGAGTGGGATTTGAACCCAGCACCTTATAACTAGTACCCAGCGTCCTAACCACTAGACAAGCAGGTGGCCGAATTCCTTCAAGGAAAACATTTTAATCGCAAAATTTCCGAAATTGCGTTTTTCTTACAAGAAAAAAGATTTTTCCATGTGGCACTAAGTCTTTCTACCTTACACCCTTCCCAGACCACCTCACATATATCGAACCTGCGAACATTGTCCCATACCTCTCATCCTTTGTCCAGCATGTTATTCACTGAGCTCAGCCAGGCCCTTCTTGAACATACAGTATTAGCAAGAGATAAATTATTCTATTCAAAAGGATCTGGGGCATGGCGTCACTGTTGCCCTAGGAACGACATTAAGACTGCAGATAATTCGTACAATTTCTTTATCAATTTTTAAATTAAATTTGGGAAACTGAAACAAACTCAAGAAATGAATTCCCACATCTTCGATTCCTGGGTTGGTACGCTTTTACCACATTTTTTAATAGAATTTTTTCATTTAATATTTAAATAGCATAAAATGTAGACACCTCGTTGAATTGCAGGATTTATAATACTTTTCAACAATATAGTAAATTATAACACATTGTAATAGTATATTTCTTTTAAATCAGTGGTTCCCAACCTTTTTTAGCCGTGCCCCACCAAAACATCTCTAAAATGATGATGCCCCCCTCCCCCTATAACATATAATTCTCATAAAATTTTAAAAGAATCCTGGCAGAGTAAAAAGCATTTAACATTGATTCTGAAACGTGCCGAAGGTAGGATGAATCAAATATTTTTTATAATCATCTGATACTCCTCGTAATTTACTGGCACACGGTCGCCACGTATGCGTGATGTATAGAGTGCTCAGAATCCTTGATTAGAAAAATCAATAATTTTGAATAAAACATTTTTGTCTTATTTAAGCACAGAATTTCTGCGATTAAATTACTAATCAATTTCTAATCAGAATGAAACGTGATAAAAGATTCGGTAAAGGCAGGTCTTCAAGTAATTGTTAAATATACACTTGAATAGTTTCATGTGTAAAATTGATTTTCATGTGACATATTGCAGTGCGACTCATTCAATAAATAATCGAAAAAGTTGTTTAAAAGTCTAAAATACTTATAAATCAGAAAAATTATGAAGAATTTTTAAATATATAAAAGTATCTAAATATCTTAAAATGTCTTTTTCTATAATTATTCTGGTAGGAATGTATTTAAAACTTTTGAATGGATACTTTTTAAAAATTGAATAAAAAACTACTTTTTTAAAAATTTTGTTTTTGAAATTTGAATGTGTAACTTTTATTTTCAGTCTACAACATTACTATTAGAAAAACAATTCAGAAGGTATGGGTTCACAGAAATTCGAATTGTCCCCTTGAAAAGTTAAATTGCCCCCCTGAAAAGTCAAATTGCCCCCCTGTGGGGCGTACGCCCCCCGTTGGGAACCACTGTTTTAAATGCTAAAAGGTGTAGATTAACAACATATATACAGTAAAATAGGAGTAAGCCGAAACATGTCAAACAACCTAATAAAACTTATTTTACTGTATATTATATTGTTAACACACTATCGGCGGGAAGGGTATTAATAACTTTTCCTTAGGCTGGCGCTTATCGGCGGGTCGGGTATTAATGACTTTTATGCAGAACGTACGCTAAGTGTTAGTAAAACACTTACCAATGCTCGTTTTTTTTTTCATTGTCACTAATTTTTGGGCAGGAATGATGTTTTTGGTTGTTTTTCGTAAAGACAGGGGTCGCATCGGCCTATATATTTTTAAATAATCCCCACCACTATTTTCAAAATATAATATTCACAATATCCTTCTATTGCAAATTTTAAAGAAATCTATCATGATATTTAATGTTTGAAAAAAGTGGTATCAAATATATAAAAAAAAAATATAGGACGCTGCTACCCCTGTAAAGACTGACCAGTATTTAGTCCTAAATTTATTAATGTTTTCGTTACATCTGTACTCCGCCTTCACTTTTTTTACATTTAAACTCCGGCCATCGTCATTATGATTGATATGTAATCGCTCAGCATAAATCATCAGTGCAGAAAATCTAGCTTTATAAAGTAGGCGGAGCACTATCTACGCAGTACAATTTGAATAGAGATGTAAATTGTATTAATTTTTACGAAAAACTAATAATTTTATGAAATGTGCTATTTTGACACTGCAAGTTTCGTGTTTACAAAGTAGCATAAATTCAGTTGATTGAATCTGATAGCACTAATTTTAAGTTTTCTGTGAGTATCAAGTGCATATGAGTCTTTTACGGAAATGACAAAATAGAAATTTCAGGACGTAATAATAAGAAATTTGCATGTACTATCAGAGTGTGTATAGATAAGGGGCTAAAGAAAACAATTGACAACGCCGATCGTATAACGATACAGAAAAAAAACCTTTGTGTAGATGTGCTGTTCTTTTTATCACTTTTTACAAGAATTTCGTTCGAAAAATGAGACTAAAGGACTTTTGTTCATTTGTGCTTTTTTTCTTTACACCAAAGGGAAAAAACCTTCACTCGGTTTTTGGAATGCAACTGTCATTGAATTGTCATTATGAGGTAAGGGTTCAAGGTGCAACCCATTTATAGGAAATGTGCGTAAATTTCGTGATTTTTAAAAGAATTTGATACCGCTGTTTCAAATTAGAAAATTAGAAATATTTTAATCGCACAAATTGTTATCACCCAGTTTAATCATGAAATTTGTAATATGTTTCTTCAATTAAATAATGCGAAAATTCTTTTTACAAATTTGTAATAAAACGGTAGTATTTCCCAAGGCATTCTAATAATAATAATATTTACAATTTTCATACATTTATATGCCAAAAATTGTCCGGAATGTTTCATAAAGTTTTACGTTGTTGAAATTTTTACGCCATTTTTTTTAAATAATTTTTTATAAATATTATGATTTTTTAACAGAAATCAATTTCTAGAATCTTTAAATATGCGAATCCAAAATTATAGCTCATTCCCTCGAAGAGTTTTTGAGCTTTGCTCAAACAACTATCCATATTGAAATCAGTAATGCAACGATTAATAACAAGTTTATCATTAGCAATTCCAAATTTTAAAGCTACATAATTCCTAAACTACTACACGGAATGGTTTTTCGTTTGGCATCCGACAGTGAAATTTACCGAATGATAGTAGACGATATGTAGACGGCCTGCTATACTGAATTTAAGTACATCATTTATCAGTAGATGTTGTTACTAATCGATTGGTACCAGTCATAATTTTATACAGTGATCACCGGTAAATTTAGTTGGCGTGCATTCGGTTTTATTTATTTATTTAATTTTTACTTATTTATTTATTTTTTTGGACACCTATTGGACGTTTTTCGATGAAAGTATTGAAAAACAACCCTGCTCAAAATCATTCTTAAATATATTTCATTTAAATTTAAGAAGAAGGCTATTTAATTTTTGCTGAAAAGACAGGAATTTTAAAAATAACTATTGACATATTAACAAAATCGTAGAAAAAATTGTATTCCAGTGCAGCTTTTGTGACTTTATAGTTACAACCATATTTTTTGATAGTATAAGATTAAAAAGATTAGTTATACAAACATGTGAAGTTTCAACTCTCTAATATTTACGGATTTTCTAAAAGTGTACCTAAAATTGCACTAAATATATTTCCAAAAAAAAAAAAAAAAGAAAGAAAGAAAGAAAGAAAGAAAAAACTGGAAAGAAATAATACACACATGCGTGATGCGTGGTTTCGTTTGATTAGAAGTTAAGGGTTTTGTTTTAGGAGTTTATATAGTCAGAGTGAAATTTTATAAATCAGTTTGTTCCAATGCGGCCGCGGAGTTCCGCCCTTTCCAAAAACGATAATTCCCCTTATTGTATCCGATGATTTTTGTCACTAAATAATGCGAAGAATACTATTACATAGCTGCCAACTTTTACGCTTTTTTCCTACCTTTTAAAATTTGATAGTAAATTTTATCTTATTAAATCTACAAAATCGTGTTATTACATAAGCAAAAAATTTCTATTACATTTTAGTGGGAGCAAAAAAGCGTAAAAGTTGGGAGCTATGCTATTAGAAAATAATGGTACCTTGTGGACTAAATTAGAACCCTACTTATATAAATTATATACGTTTTGAATTGTCTGAGTGAGCTTTATTTTTAAACGCATAATTGGAAATTCTTAAATTTGACCCATTTTATATCCTTTGTGCCGTTAATAGTGTTCATATTTTTTTCAATTACTGATACCAAAATAAATAATGCGAAAGAATATCATACATAAACAAGATAAATTATTTTGTAATAATATATAATCACTCTTTTCCTCAAACGTACGAATATCTCTCACCTATTTTTGAGACACATATTCATCCCAGTTCCGGATGATCAAGGTTCAAAGGAATTTGATCATCGATTGGTAACTGATCTGCTCCTGTTATTGAACTGTAATATTCGGAATCATGGGGTTTAAACCAAGAACTTAGCAAGCTATATTCCTTCTGAATTCATTTAGTTACTAGGCCCCACCAGTTGCTGAGAGGTTGTGCTCTCGAAGCTGGTAGACGGGAGGTGCTGGGTTCGATCCCAGTCGCGCCCGTCGGCCTAATCGTTCGGAGTTTTCGTGGTTTTCTTTGAGCCATGGATTTATCCATGCGTAAATACGGATTAGGTTCCCTTAGAAAGACTCCCACGAAGGGCACTCCCCCCGGGCCTATATCCCTCGTGTAGATAATTGACCGTCAATAATCAACCCAACCTAACCCATTTAGTTACTAAAAACATTTTAACCAGAATTATTATAGTAGTTTTTAATAATGAAATTTTACAGATTTACTAGTAGAGCACCAATTTTACAATTCTTGAGGTGAACTTGTCATGTCGTAAGTTTGGCTTTTAGCCAGCTTTGTGAAACATGCAAACTCTCGTTGAATATCAATGTAGAAACTTGTGATCTCTTCTGAGCATCAAATGCGTAAGGGATGCCACTCGGCCCAGCAAAGCCAGGCCGTGGAGCGTTAGAATTCTTTAAATTATACATCGACTACTAATCTGCAACAGATAAAAAAATAAATTCCTTTTTTTTTTCTCGACACTTTTTATATAAATGTATTGATAAAATACAGCTTGAAATCATACATGAATCTTAAAACTATAACATTTAAAATTAAGAAGAAGGATATTTAAATGTTGCCGAAAATACGAGAATTAAAAAAAAAATAACTATTGACATATTCGAAAAATCAAAGGAAAACTTATATAACAGTGTAGCTTCTGTGAAACTATAGCTAACAGTCATAATTTAGGATGGTTAAACAGAAAAGAGTTTAGTTATGCAATATTTGAAGTTTCAGAACTCTAGTATTAACAGATTTTATATAAAATATCTAAAATTGTGCAAAATGCATTCTAAAAAGAAAAAAAAATCAATTACACGCACATGCGTGATTTCATTTGTTTAGAAATTTAAGATTTTGTTTTATAAGTTAATGAAGTCAGGTTAAAATTCCAAAAATCAGCAGGATATTTAAATGTTGCTGAAAATAAAGGAATTCAAAAAATAATTGTTGACATAATCAAAAAATCAAAGGAAAATTTATATAACAGTGTAGCTGCTGTGAAACTATAGCTACATTCATAATTTAGGATAGTTAAACAGAAAAGAGTTTAGTTATGCAACATGTGAAATTTCAACTCTCTATCATTAACAGATTTTATAAAAAATATCTAAAATTGTGCAAAATGCATTCTAAAAAGAAAAAAAAACAATTACACGCACATGCGTGATTTCATTTGTTTATAAATTAAAGATTTTGTTTTATAAGTTTATGAAGTCAGTGTAAAATTCTATAAATCAGTTCCGAGCAACTGTGACCCGCGGAGTATCGCTCTTTCCAAATATCAGACTACGCTTTATATTAGCACATGATTTTTTGGGATTAAATAATTCTAAGATTGCTATTCGAAAATTACAGTACCCTATGTATATTTATAAATAATATATAAAAATACCATAAGTAAACTAAATAAATAATTTGCAATAATAACTATTTTCTGATCTTCACAACAGTGCCAATCTCTCTCACAAACAATTTTTAATATTGATATGATTAAAGTTTTCACCTATTCTCTTCTAGATGATCATATTTTAATTTTTTTTCTACAAATGCCATATGTCTCATTATAATCGAATGCTAACTCATAAACGCCTTTCCATGATTCTAGCTGTAATATTCCGAATTATGATTTTCAAAAGAAGAATGTATTTTTTTTACGTGTTGTATTTTTTGAATTAATTTAGTTACTAAAGAACATTGTCACCAGAATTATTAAACTAATTTCGAATTATAAAATTTTATAATCTGAACACGTTAGTGTACTTGAATAAGTCTTGAATAAGTTTTCAAGAAAAAAGCTGGCCGTTATCCAGTTTTGGTAAAACATGCAAATTAATTATCAGCCGTTGTTCAAGATTTCGAAAATTTCAAACAGCACGTACTCTGCATTGTTATTAACTGTAGTTATCAGAGTTACTAAATTTGGCCCTTTTTCTATTCAGAAATTACGAATATTAATTTTAATAATTTTGACTTTATGTAATCGCGAAATATCTATCATTATAATTACTATTGGGAATTTCTAGAATGAATTAGAAATTTCTGAATTAACCCATTGGGGACGAGCGACATGTATACGTGACGCATAAGATGCTCAGAATCCTCGATTATTCCCGCCAGTTATTTTTTATTGTAAGCTTTGCCTTATTAAATCTTAGCATGTCTGCGATTCAATTAGGCGAAAATTTCTGTTTTGAAAAACCAGTGGTAAAAGATTAAAAATTCTGTAAAAGACGCTCGTCGCGAAGGGGTTAATAGAAGGTTAAATTGGCAACTCCTGTAGTTGTTAGAAAAAATGTCTAGTAATATTTGAATTCTTTTCTAATAGAAATACTTCTAAAATTATTGTACATATGAACCAGAACATTATTAAAATCCGTCATTTCCGTCGTCGGTACCCAGAAAATATTATGTGTATCTGTTTATATTAAAAAAACGGAAACTTCTTTGTGAGCACTGCCACCTCAATACAAGGTCTGCGCGCTGACACGGAAATGGCGGCAGTCGTAGGCGGAATTTTTTTTCAATGTTTGTACATTCCTTCGAATTTGAGCACCAATAAATTCTAAACGTTTTCTTCGCCGCATTCTCCTCAGACCAAATAAGTCAAAGATAACTTTTGGAAAATACTGGTATGTAAATTCAGAGGACCGTACAAATGCTTATACAAAAATCCGCCTACGACAGCAGCCATTTTTGTGTCAGCGTTCAAACATCGTATTCAGGGGGCGCGCGGTGCCATGAGTGACGTGGACGCCATATTGACGGAGTCAACTACCTGATGAATAAATATCGGGATTACTGCATATATTTCAACTTCGGAAAAACGCACAATTTCCATTTTTACACTGTGGAATAGAGACAAAATGCAATTTCATCTGCAATTTAATCGAAAACTATCTGAATTTAATGATATTTTACTGTTAAAAAAAATCAAATATGAATATTTTAAAATTTGCGTGCAACCCAAATACGAAAGATTAAATCGCTTGTACTTAAAATAATGTAAAAATTTAGCGTTTGTTTATTTCCGTGCATTGTTCCATAACTATTGGGTTGTTCGGAAATTTCTGTCCGTTTGGGAAAGGTGGTTCGTACCGGAAAATTCAATCATTTAATCATTAGACATTAATTATTTTCTTTGTACATATTTTTTATGCATTTTAAAAATAACAAAACAGAAAAGGCCTTTAAATATATATATATATATATATATATATTTAAAATTATACATATGTTTAAAAATAATGATTGCAAGACAGACTTCTTGAAAATTTTTTTAAAAAACAAAAAATCAGAAACTTGAAATAAAGTTTTCCAACTGCACATGAATTTTTTACTTACCCATCATACGTAGTATAGGATAAGTCGTGTAATCGTTTTGAAAATCGAAAAAAAAACGGATTTTTTTTGACGAATTTACACGTTTCAGACACTTGAGATTCCGAAAAACATATTTTTAGAAAAAAAAATTGCCGTCCGTCTGTCTGTGTGTCAGTGTTTATGTCTGTAAACACTCTATCTCCCGAACAAATTGAGATAGAGACTTGAAATTTGGTACGTACTTAGTATGTAATATTGGGAAGAAGATAATTAAATTTCAGAAGCATCGATTATCCGAAAGTATTTTTTCGGACTCTCGAAATATTCATTCCGATAAAAGGTATATAAAAATTTTCGAAATTGTTTAATTCAAGGAGTGAATTTAAAAGACAATAAAAAAACATAAATTTTGCATAAAGAATGAAATATCGATCGGATAATTATTTGACGGCATATTTATAATTATATTTTTCATGACCCTGTATTTCATTCCAATATCAATTGAAAGATATATTTTAATTGGAAATGAGACGCTTAATCCTACGCAGTAAACCGTTAGTCAATATTAATATCATTTTTGGAGTTACAGGGATGTTTCTTTTACGCAATTCAGTAATAGAGCATTTAAAGTTTATGAAGTCAGCAAGCCACGATTTTATTCTAATTGCAATGCATTTCATAAGTAGTTTACACATTTTTATTTTAATATTTTACATTATGCATATCAATGATGGGTAAGTATTACGGTGGCCCCCAACGACTAGTTTAAGTTTTGATTACGATGACGGGTAAGCTCCCAACGACTAGTTTTTCTTATTGACAGTATAAAAATTTAAATTGTGCGATATTTAAAAGTTAGACAAATTGCAGAAAAAGCGAAATATATTGGTTAGGTTTTTCACAGTGAAATTGACTAAGATTACTTACGGACACTCTTTTACTTTATGATATAGATAAATATTTTATTTCACTTTTGTTTTGTTGATTTATAAATGAGGTGTTTAGAATGACAGTGGAGTAGTAAGTCAATATTTATTAATTTGAAAAATGGAGGATTTTGTGAAACTTCTCATATTGCCGTTGCATTAACCCTTTCAGGGGCAAGCACTTGTGCTCCTGTAACGTTGAATTCCTACCGGAATTTAGAAAAGAATTTAGTTCAAAATAAGAATAAGCAATTTTTCAACTTTTTCTCGTCAAAGTTAAAAAAGTAAAATTTGATTAAAAGTTTCTGGTTTGAATTGGATTAAAATTAGGTGGTATATAATATATACCACCGCCACTCAAAGGGTTAAGTGGTCGAACTTGTTTTGCTCTCTAGCGTCTCCCCAAGCGAACTATGCCTATGACTGTAACACGGAACAGAAATTAATATACACATAGCTGCCAACTTTTACGCTTTTTTATTACTACTAAAAATAAAATGAAATTTTTGTATTATTGAATCACATGATTTCGACGATTTGATAAGTAAAAATTTACTATAAAATTTTAGTGGTGCGAAAAAATCGTAAAAGTTGATAGATATGTATAAGTTTAATGTAAACATAGTATGAAATAATTTTTTTAATAAAAAGTTATTGCAGAACGGGTTAGCTTAAATTTAATCTTATTAAGACGCTTTAACCCGCCACGCCCATTGTCATCTCCAGGTAACAAACACTTTGACAGGACCGGAAGGCATACATTTCAAGTGAACATTTATCCTGGTATTTAGGATATTATACCGGAACGTAGAAAAAAGTCACATATCTCTGGCATTTTCTAATATAGATTCGATAATCTTTCAAACTTTTGTACCTCCTTCAAACAAATAGAGCCTTGAGTTGGGTGTCTCTTTTATGATAAAAATTTCGAAAAGCATTAATTTCTAATATTTCTTTTGACTGAATGTTGATATTAACAGGCCTCGCAGCATATACTCTTTTATAGTGAAAACAATACAACTTATGAATTTGAAATATATATATTATATATATAAGTTTACTTATGGTCGTTGGAGGGTTAAGAGCCTCAGGTATTTTAATTTTGAGTCACCAAAGTGATTGCTTGATATTTTATGTTAGATTTACTACAATGGTCTTGTTGCAGCAAAAGTGAAAACATCTAATTGACCAATTTTGTTTAAAAATGTCGTATAAAAATTTTAATTGCATATATTTTTTGGAAGATTAAGAGAGGACTTTATTATATATATATATATATATACATCTATCTTATTTGGAACTATTTTGAAATTTACATCGACTACTAATCTCCAACAGGTAAAAAAATAAATCCAGTTTCTGACTTTTCAGGACATCCTATATACAGTGGATTTTACGACAGATGTCATTAAACAAAGCGAATATTTCTATTCTGGAATAGTTGTACTCGAAATAGATAAACATGTCCGGTATGGATATTGGGAATGTAGATTTGTCGAACCCTGATATACGCCTATATTTGACTTATTGATTAATAGCTACTTCCATGTTAGTCGGGCACATTTTATTTTATTTTTTCTAGCCGATAGCAGACATTTTTGTTTTTGTATAAATTATAAAGAATGATTTGATGTTGAAATAAAATAGTATGGTTTATGGTAATATGCCTGATATATTTGTTTTTATTATTTATAAATTTATTTATGGAATTTCCAATGAAATGAAAGAAAGGGTAATATATAAATACATCTATTTTAAAAGAAATGACATTTGCAATCCCCTGGAATTTGTAATATTTTTCTGCGATTACATAAGGCAATTTTTTTTTTTTAAATGTGGTAAAATGTAGGCAGCGTAACTCTAAGGTACTTAAATAATAATATCTACAATATTCATGCATTTATATGCATAAAAATGTGAATGTTTCATAGAGTTTCACATTGTTGAAATTTTACGAAAAATATATATATTCTTTAAATTAATTTTCGTACAAAATAGAATTGTTAAGTTATGATTTTTAACAGAATTAAATTTCTAAAATCTTTTAATATACGAGTCCAAAATTATAGTTAATTTCGCCTAATAGTTTTTCAATTTGCTTAAACAACTTTATCCATTGAAATCTGTTTTGCATCGATTAAAAATAATTTTAACATTAGGAATTCCAAATTTAAAATCTACATAATTTCCAAACTAGTTGATCGAATGACTTCTCGTTTGGTATCCGGAAGTAAAATTTACCGAAGTATCCAACTTGTTTTTGCCGTAATTTCTATATGTAGACAACGTCCTAAACAACATTTATTTACATCCTGCATCAGTAGAGGTTATTACTTATCGATTGGTACCAGTTGACATTTTATACCATGATTTGTGGTAGGGTAAGTACTGTATCCTTCTATTTATTTTATTTTTTCTTTCACGGACTGCACAATTTTCTAGGAAAGTATTGAAAAGAACTTATTGAAGTCCTGCATGAATCTAAAAAGTATATCATTTAAAATTAAAAGAATCATTTTTACTTGTTATTGAAAAGAAAATTTTATTAAAAGTAATTACTGTATTTAAAGTAATCATTGAAACAAAATGTATTCCACTGTACCTGCATAACAATATAATTACATTCATAAATCCAGAGAGTTTAAAACAAATATATTAGTAATAAAAGAAAGTGAAGTTTTAGCACTGTAACTTTAACAGATTTTGTAAAAATATACCTAAAATTGTAAAAAAAAAAATCGTTTTTAGAAGAACTGAAACAAAGTTACACATACATGCGTGGTTTCATTTATTTAGAGCTTAAAGGCTCTGTTTTAGAAATGTGAATTGTATGAAACTATTTAAATTCAGGGCTGACACTGGTCCACATTTTGAATACCAGTATTTCTTATTTCGTGTGGAGCTTTTACAACATTCGTAACAATAAATATCTTCCGTGTATGTCTAAGAAAAATCTAAATAGAAGATTTTTTCCTGAAAAAAAGGTGATATTCAAAGAATTGACTACGTGGGAGAATCCTAAACCTTTTTGGTCCAACTGCAGCCCGTGGATTAATCTAGATTTCGAAATAGTATATTTCGCTTTATTTTACCGTATGATTTCTGTGATTAAATAATGCGAAGATTACTATTCGGAAATAATGGTATCCCATGAACCAAAATTGTTCCACGCTGATATGTATTATATAATTTTGGATTTGTCTGAATTTGCTTAGTTGAAAATTCGAAAATTGGAATGATTTTATGTCCTTTATATCCTGAATAGTTTTCATATTTTTGTAATTATTGATAACAAAATAAATCAAAGATTACTATTTGGAAGTAATGGTATCCCATAAGCCAAAAATAGTCCACGTTGCCATATATTATATTAGGGCGGATCAAATGAAGGCGGAACAGTGGTTATAACTTGGTTTAATTTTGTATGAGTAGGGAGACAACTGTGTCTAGAGGTGAAGCGGGAAGTAAGGAAGACAACCATTACTGTGGAAATGAATTTGCACTGAGTAGTTTCGCTGGGGCATGCGATATGCGCTAGTGGTCGGCCAACAGTATTGCCCTGTAGGCAGTCGGATGTTATTCATCAAGTCTGCAGAATAAATAGCACGTAGTGTTTGTTATTCGTTTATGAGTTTAAAAGGAGTGAGTTTCAAAGCTTACATGACATTTTTCTAAACAACTACCGGGGTTGCTGATTTGTCCTTTTCTTAATTTAGAAATTCTTGATACTATTTGCTCTTTACTTAATGATAGACATTTCGTGATCACATAATGTAAACATTTCTATTCGAATTTATGAATTAAAGAATGTCCAAATTAGCAATCCTGATGACTATATTTAATATTAGCACAGAACACGAGTAGCCAGAAATGACCAATAAATAATTTTGAACCACACTGCTCAAATAGCACTTGCATGTTTTTACCAAAGCTGGCTGTTAGCTAGCTTTCTACCTTTATATCTATTGCTTTTTAAAAGGGTGTGAGAAAGGGTTCAGATGGTAAAATTCTATAATGCAGAAACCTCCTAATAATTCTGATTACAATGTCTTTTGGTAACTAAATTTTTATCGGTCAAAATGCAAGATTAGACATTGTCCAAAGTGCATGGGTGAAGGATGGCAGTGTACGGAGAACATGCACTGTCTTCACTTGTTTGAAAGACTGGCTCAAAGATTTCTGCAAGAGATGCGATTATGTGAGTATACACGACATGGTGGAGGTAACCTCGTCATCACATAGTCACATCGTCATCTTGTCTTCACATCTTTATTCCATCGAAAAGGAAATTGATGGGTCTCCGTTTTTACTCGGACATCGAAATCATGGATAATGATCGAAACTGATTCCAATTGATGAAACCGTGTATCAAGTGCCTCTCTAACTTTGGCGATTTCGTTTGAAATAAACAATGTCATTTCAATCTGTGATTTCTGTTCCGCTTTCATTTGATCCCTACTAATATAATTTTGGAATTGTCTAAATCTAATTAGTTGGAAATTCAAAAATTTGAACGATTTTATGTTCTTTGTATCCTTAATAACATTCATATTTTTGTAATTATTGATAACAAAATAAACAATATATAATAATACTATAAATAAAGAAATTAAATCATTTACAACAATAAATAATCACTGTTATTCTTAAGATTGCGAATCGCCCTCACTTATTTCACAAACACATTCTTTTCCCGATGTAATCCCAATCTGTTCTTTTCTAAATAATCAAGATTCTAAGAATAATTTTAATTTTCATACAGTTTGAGATATAGGATTGTATATAAATCAGTGGCAACTTATCAGTACTTTCCGATAACTTTAACTGTTATACTCAGAATTACGAGGTTTAGAAGACGAACAGACAATTTTTTTTCCTGATGTTGCATTTTGTCTTTCATTTTGTTTTAACAAAATTTTTGTCCAATAAAAATTTAATTAACAAAACACATTGTAACCAGAATTATTAAGAGGTTTTTGTATTATGTAATTTTACAATCTGAGGAAGTTTTGTCTCATGTTTCCAAAAATTTCTTTAGTTATCAAAGTAAGAAGCTGGCTAACAGCCAGCTTTGATACAAACTATTTGTTGGTCATGTCAGGCCACACCAAAGCCATTAAATAATAAGCCCAGTCAGATAAATGGGAAACGTTTCGCAATTTGAAAATAGCGCCATCTAGCGGATGGTATGCTTGCATTCGGAACCAAGAATACTTTTAATAAAATTTTGCTTCTAAAATTAAAGCTTAAAATAAGGAGTTCGTATTTTCTAAAAAAGTCGTTTTTAAATTCCGGTGTCAGTCAGTAATTTCACATTTTACGAACAGAATTTGTCTGTGCCGGAAAGGGTTAATTGAATAAAGATGTAAATTTCCATCACTTTTTATTTAACTTTTAATAAATAAATCAACTTCTTCGCCACCACTATATTTACATAGAAATATTAATCCAGTAAATTTCCCCATTTTTTTTTTTCATTATAGTTTTAGCTTTAACGTAAAAGATCCCAATAATTAGCAAGCTTTTAAAGGATAAGCAAAAACAAAACATCGATACAAACGATAAAAATCGTATAAAATATCGATATAAATAAATCGTATCGTTTCTCTGCGACGCACTTCTGTTTCGCCTTCCTTCCGCAGCAGATGAAGTGGCGCTAGTTATTCCGCTAACAAATTTAACACTATCTGACTGGGCTTATTATTTAATGGCTTTGGGCCACACGTACACTGTGGTAATATTAAATGTAGTCATCCGGGTGCCAATATGGGCATTTTTTAATTTAGAAATTCCGAATATTATTTTTTACTTTATGTGATCACGAAATGTCTATCATTAAATAAAGGAAAAAATAGTATACCTAATTTCTGAATTAAAAAAAGGACAAATAAGCAACCGCAGTAGTTGTTAAAGAAAATGTCATGTAAGCTTTGAATACTTTTCTAATAGAAATACTTTTAAATTTGTTGAACATATGAGCCAGAGTTATTATTAACACCCATTATGCCGGCCCTTTTTTACACTATGAAGAAACTTTAGCGCTTGTACGTAAACATTCCTTCATCAATTCCTTTGTTATCAATTCTGGCTAACAACTAGCTTTTGTTTATAACATATAAAGTGCTATTTGAGAGGTGCAAGTGTTATTTGTCGGCCAACTGTACCTTCTTGTAGGCAGTCAGTTGTTATTCACCAGCTTCTGCAGAATGAAGAGCACTTAATGTTTGTTATTCGTTTATTAGTGGCAGAAGGATTGAGGGTGTCCAAAGTACATCGGCGAAGGAAGGCTGTGTACGGAGAACATGCACTGTTATTGAGTTGTTTGCAGGACTGGCTCAAAGATTTCTGCAAGAGATGCAATTCTGTGAATGATGATACACGACCTGGTCAAGATCACCTCATTATCACATAGTCAAACCGTAATCTTGTCGTCACTA
This sequence comes from Maratus michaelseni, assembly GCA_963931845.1. Classification (NCBI taxonomy): domain Eukaryota; kingdom Metazoa; phylum Arthropoda; class Arachnida; order Araneae; family Salticidae; genus Maratus; species Maratus michaelseni. The sequence continues at coordinate 192,917,219 of OZ007598.1, read as the reverse complement.
CTTTGTTCCGTTGAAAAGGGAATTAATTGGTCGCCGTGTTTACTCGGACGATAATGTTCGAAACTGATTCCAATTTCAGACGCAATACTTCTAGGGACAGGGTATTTACCATTTGGTGAGACCGTGAATCAAGTGCCTCTGTAACTTTGGTGATTTCGTTTGAAATAAACAATGTCATTTCATTCTGTGACTTCTGTTCTGTTTTCATTTGATCCACTCTAATATAATTTTGGAATTGTCTAAATGTGCTTAGCTAGAAATACAAAAATATAAAGGATTTTATGTACTAATCTTTAATAGTATTCATATTTTTTTAATTGACTGGTAACAAAACAAACAATCTATATATTTAAAAGCAAAGGCTTTTTTTGTTCTGAATTCACATGAAATCGTACCCAATACGCATGCGTAAACTTAAATCTAGAACCTAACCAGTTTTAGAGCACACCCTACTGCGTAAACGGTGGTCGAGTGGTATAAGGTGCGTTTCTTCACTGTTCCGATTATTGTGTGGGTTCGATCCCTGCTCTGGACAGAATGATTTTTCTTACTTTATAGGCTATAATTCATTTTAATAATGCCACATTTAATTCAGGAGGAAAAGTTATATAATATGTATTTTTTTTATTGCAATGCTTTATAATTATGTAAAATATAACACCCAAGAATATTTTGTTTTAATTACGAAATGAAAAATATGCATTATTAATCGTTAGCTACAAACAGCAAATTTTAAATTCGGGGTTTTAGAATCAGACTGATAAAAAATAATTTAATAAAAGTTTTTAAAGGTCGTGTAGTTAAAAAAAAAAAATCAGAAATACTAAATATTATAATTTTTCTATAATACTAGGACTGTGGTAAATAAAATAAGAAAAGTATATGATTATTCTCCTTAAAAAAATAAAAAGAGAAGAAGAATGAAAAGAGAAGAAGAGTAAAAAGAAAGAAGCAAAAATATCCATACATGAATTAAAAAAAATCAAGCTGGATATACTTATTAACATTATTCTCATATTTCTCATATTCTCTCTTTTCCAAAGGATTATTCTGATATAAACTTTGGAAAAATTAAAGGAATTTTTGTAAATACATCGTTCCACATATTTTAAAGAGCTATTTTAAAACAATGGACTTTTTAATTGAACATTAATCAATTACAATTACAGAGCTAAAAAGAAAATATACTAAGAAAATGAAATTGCAGATGGCGCTATTAACGCTATCGGGAGTAATAACATTCTAAACAACTATATATTTAAAAGCAAAGTTTTTTTTTTTTGTCAAATTCACATGAAATCGTACCCAATACGCATGCGTAAACTTAAATCTAGAACCTAACCAGTTTTAGAGCACACTCTAGTCTCTAGTGCGTAAACGGTGGTCAAGTGGTATAAGGCGCGTTTCTTCAGTGTTCCGATTATTGTGTGGATTCGATCCTCGCTCTGGACAGAATGATTTTTTTTTGCTTTATGGCTATAATTAATTTTAATAATGCCACATTTAAATCAGGAGGAAAAGTTATATATCTATATATTTAACCCTTTCAGGGGCAAAGTACTTTCAGTGTTAAAATGTGTAAATGAATGACTGGCACCGGAATTTACAAAAAGATTTATTTCTAAATATGAAAAAGGCTATATTTCACACACATATATATATATTTATATATATATATATATATATATATATATTAAATGGAAAATATTTAAAAAAAATTCTGGTGCCATTGTGGCGTTTGGGAATTAAAATTAAGTGGTTTTATAAACATACCACTGCCCCTGAAAGGGTTAAAAGCAAAGGCATTTTTTTTGTCAAATTCACATGAAATCGTACCGAATACACATGCGTAAACTTAAATCTAGAACTTAACCAAATTTAGAGCACACTCTAATGCGTAAACGGTGGTCGAGTGGTATAAGGTGCGTTTCTTTTTTGTTCCGTTTATTGTGTGGGTTCGATCCTCGCTCTGGACAGAATGATTTTTCTTACTTTATGGCTATAATTCATTTTAATACTGCCACATTTAATTCCGGAGGAAAAGTTATATATTTATATATTTAAAAGCAAAGGCTTTTTTTGTCAAATTCACGTGAAATCGTACCCAATACGCATGCGTATACTTAAATCTAGAATCTAACCAGTTTTAGGAACACTGTAATGCGTAAATGGTGGTCGAATTTCTAAATAAAAAAAGGACAAATTGGCAACCCCGGTAGTTGTTAAGGCTAATGTCGTGTACGCTTTGAATTATTTTCTAATAGAAATACTTTTTAACGTGTTGAACATATGTAGTAGAATTATTATTAACACCCGTTACCTCCTCCTTTTATTGCCACAGTATTTGAAAACAGACAGAAAGTTCACCGGACAAGAAAGACATCTTAGATAAAAAATTTCGCTCACGAATTGCTTAACCTTCTTACCCTATTGAAATTTTACTCAATCTTGATAAAAAAAAACATTTCACAACAGAATATTTATTTTAAAATATTTAACACGTTTATTTTAATTAGTTATCTGTGTATACTATTTAATTTACTTTATAAAACATTTCAGGGTTTGAATCAAATGAAATCAATTATAGAAACGGGACTATTAGACGCATTCTGGGTATGAAGGTTAATCTTTTTGACCACCGATCAGGGAATTTTTCAGGGAATTTTTCAGGGAAAATAGCAGTTTTTTCAATAGAAAAATTAGTCTTATTTAATAGCGCAATTAAATAAGCAAAATTTTATCTATAATAAAATACTGGTATTTCCCTTGCAAATCTCCCTGATCAGTGGCCACCTTTTTAATATATCATTCTAATAAAAACATGTTTTGTATATTACAAGATTATTTTATAGGTTTATGTAGTCGGGTACATGCGATAACTCTCAAAATATTGTTCCCATCACCATTATTTGTATTGCATTCATTCTATTTAAAATATAAAACTTTAACCAATTTCATTTAAAATACAATATATAAATAAATAAATATAAAAATAAAAATCATCAGAAGTAATACAATAAACCAAACCGTTTTGATTCAACCTAAAATATTTGTTTTTAATTTGAATACGCAAAAATTAACAGATGATGTTGGCGAGATTTGCGCACGGCTAACATAAATATATCGAGGACTAAATATGTTAAATAAAGTCCGTATACCACGGTTAGTACAATCTACATTCCTGATAAGCATACCTGACAGGTTTATCGTATTTTGAGCGAAACATTTCCCGAATAGAAATATTCGCTTAATTTACTGACATCTGTTATAAAATCTGCTGTAAACAGAATGACCTAAAATGTTTTAAACGCGATTCATTTTTTTATCTGTTGTAGATTAGTATTCGACATAAATTTCAAAGTAGTTTAAAATAAGGTAGGCCAGAGTTGCCAAGTCTCCGGCTTTTTGTACACCAGTATTATTTTAGAGAAAATGTTGTTATTTTAAATCGCAGATTGCTCCGATTAAACAAGTAAACTTTTTCTGTACTAAAATACTGGTATCCAAAAAGCCGGAGACTTGGCAGTTTTGGGTAGGCAATAAGATTGTTTCAAGAAAAATGTTCTTTATTAATTTTGAAAAAAATTACACTTTTAAAACTTTTACTACTTGTCTAGACAAAATTGTCCAATTAGTTCTTTGTCCCTCTGACCGCAATAAGATCATTATAAAAAATAATCTATAATATTAATGAATCATTTTGGAATATCAAGCTTATAATTCCCGAAGTTTCTAACGCATTTGTATCCGAAACATGCATTTCAAGAATTATTTTTTTAATTCTTTTTATTGCAGTTATCTGACGTTTCTTATAAAGAATATTCAGACACGGAAAAAATTCAACTTTAAGTCTCTTAACCTCAGTACATAGAAAAATGCTGAATCGCATTTAAAATACTTAGTTAGTTTGCAGAATCTTGATAGAACTATACTAAAAACTTCCGCGTCACACCTGAAGACTTGCTACATTTTGTCGCGGTATACCTATTGAAAATCACTACACTAAATAAACATGAAAAATGTCTTTAATAAAATGGATTAGTAGAAAAAATTATTTAAAACTTTTCTGCAGTAACGCTGAATGTATTGGGTTGTTACGAAAGTTTCTTCCGTTTGGAAAAACCAATTAGTACCGGAAAAATTTTCCCGTGAATTATTAGAGATTAGATATTGAAATCAATGTCTCATAATTAAAAGGTAGAATTTTCCGGTCCGGACCAATTTTCCCAAATGGAAAAAACATTCCGAGCAACCCAATTCCGGTCCGGACCAATTTTCCCAAATGGAAAAAACATTCCGAGCAACCCAATATATCGCGCGATATCGATTCAGCCATAGGTATCTATTTAACCAATAAACGCCACAATTCTTTTTCTCTCCATGAAATGCATGATAATATTGCATTTCATACCGCTTTTTTAGAATAGAAATTTTTGTCTTATGTTATCGAGGAGTTTTTGGTCATCAAAGAAAGCGACAATTTTGTTTCAGAATTACTGGTATGCAAACAACAAAAGTATTGTTAGCTATGGTGTTGAATTAAAGCAACTTTAGGCTTTAATGGGTTAACTAGAGTGTAGGGAAAACTTCCTCCCAACTTACAAACACCCACCTCTAATTTAATAATGTTTATTTTTAGCTTAATAGATTATTGTGATTAATTTGGACCATAAAACATGTCAAAATTAATTTTTTAAGTATGCCTGATTTTCTCTTTTGCTCAGTTGAAGTCCGCGTCTATGGATTGAGTTTTTAAATTTTAATATTCACAGTTGTGTCACCAACATATTTGATATATTTGTTATGACATTTAAAAGATATATATTTACTGAATTCGAAATGATTTTGTTCAACTAATTCAATAAGAAAATTAACACTAGAACGACTAACAATTTAATTGCGATCAAATGAAAAGAAATGTCGATTAAAACCAGAAATGTTTTCGCAAAATACGTTGAATATATATTAGTTCAATAAACATACCGAAATCAGTTAAATTTATAATAAATCCATTTAAATAAAAATTCAGGTGGTAAATACCTTTATAAAACTTAGAAAAATGATCGGCGTATACCGTAATTGCCTGCGTATAATCCGCGGATTAAATAATCACGTTTGGACCCAGAAATTTTATTTTATAAAATGTAACTTAGTAGATAGCTGTAAATATTTCACTTGAATTATTGGATAAAATTTCTGGGTAGAAAACTGATTAATTGATCTGCGGATTATACGCCGGAAATTACGGTACTTTCTATTTTGCTTTAAAATTAAGTATATTTACTGCTTCTAACAATGGATTTTTTACCATCAAGAAATATTTACCAATAATGCAGATCATGATATGCGATAAATAAAAATAAATCGATGAAGTAGGAGTATATCTCACTCTCAAAGGGTTCCGTACATTAAATTTATAAATTACTATTTATTATTAAATAAACTCCTACTACTCCTAAATTTTCATAATTTTAGTTTCAGTAGATAATAAAATAGGAAGGTGGGGGGGGGGGGGGGACATATTTTTCACGTATACTTTCAACGATATCTCTGAAAATATAATACTTAAAATTAAAACAAATTAATTTTGAGTTCGATGTTACATTTTTTCAACGGTACCCCACACGATATACAGAAAGAAATTTTTTCAAGTAACTTAATTAATATCTCGGCTAATTACCGATAGTGTTTTTCGAAAATCATTATCGAATATCTTTGGATGATTCTGCGACGATAAATAGCTTAACCCTTTCAGGGGCAAAGTACTTATCTTTCTAAAATGTCGAAATCATTGAATGACAACGGGATTTAACAACAAATTTATTGCAAAATAAGCAAAACTCTTCTTCACGTAAATTACAAAAGCAAAATTTGATTCCAAAATTCCGGTGTCAATGTAGCGTTTGGGAATTAAAATTAAGTGGGATATATTATATCCCCCCACCCTTCAAAGGGTTAAGTGCCCGTCAACTAAACTCCTGACTGCCCGAAAAGTAAAGTTTGTGTGTAACAGAAAAATGCGTTTTTCTCAAAAACTATGTTACCTAGGAATATCGCTATAGTTTTCCTTCAAGGTTTAAATAAACTCCTACGACCCCTAATTTTTTCATAATGTTAGTTTCAGTATATCCGAAAATAGAGGGGGGACATAGTTTTGAGGTGCATTTTCAACAATATCTCTGAAAATATAAAAAAACAAAGTTTAAAAATATATTTTTTTGAGTTCGATATTAAAGATATTTCACAGGATACCCCGCATGAAATACATAGAGATTTTTTTTTCCCAAGTAACTTAATTAGCCCCCTAAATTGTTTTCTAAAAACATTTGTGAATGGCTAATAATCTGTAAAATATGTGGGTAAAAAGGCTTTTTAACTTTCCCAAGTTTGAAATGTCTACGTCCCATAGTTTACGAGAAAACGAGCTCTGACAGACGGACTGACAGATACATAAGTGATCTCATAATGGTTTCATTTTAACTTTTTAATACGGAACCCTAAAAAGGCTAATTGGAGGCCTATCCTATGAGACAATGACCCTACTCTGGCTTGGATGCATGTGACTAAGCGACGCAGTGAGAAAAACGCAGCAAAATATCCAAAAGGGAATTTTTTATTTAACCGTCGTTACTAGCATTTTTCTGTTTTTTGATAGTTGAAGAATTTAAAAGTGGAACTACTTGAATTTTTCTGAAAATAGTTTTTTGCATACGTTCAGAGAAATCTAAATGTTCATTAAACTTTTGTTAATTGGCAAATTTAACAGAATTTTTCCCCTTCTTCGAATTATATAGATAATATATCAGCTATATTATCTATTTTCAAAGATAAAATTTTGAAACTTTGAGCGTATTTACCTCTTATATAGAGGACAGGAAACCACAAGTAACCCGTTCAAATATTGCATTATTATATACAGAGTTGCCACGTCTCCGGCTTTTTGCACACCAGTAAATTTTTAAAGAAGGTGTTGTTCTTTTAAATCGCAAAGTGCTCCGATTAAATAAAACAACATTTTCTGTACTAAATTACTGGTATCCAAAAAGCCTTACACTTGGCAAGTGTGTATGGAGTATTAAGGTATACAATATACCTATTTTAAAATCGTGAGTAAAATTGATTATCAATGTTTTCGAAAAACAGCTTCATTAGCCTACGACATGACTTCGCAATTTTTCTCACCTGAATACATTCAAGAAACAGCTATATTTATTTCAGCTACAATTATCTGCAATTGTATCTTTCGAACTCCCTTTTGTCATTCCTCCATTTCAGGAAAGACCCATAATTATCTGGAGATAGACGTATCAGTTTTTGACTGGTCTTATTTGATTCCTCACAAGAGAATGTGTACGAACAATCTGAAAACAACCTAGCATACAATGTTTTGTGTTTTATAAACTTTTTAATTAATGTCCCATTTATGTTCTTGCTTTATTCAACATATTCATTCATTTTTAACACTGAAAAAATCGAAAATTTTACTCAAGTTTTATAAAATTACTTCGCACTAGAACTTTATTTGAAATACTTAACTCTTTCAAGTAACTTATGTTCGTGTGATTTGGATTTTAATTATTTTATGAAGAAATTTCTGGTTCAAATCGAAATATCTTAATTTGGAACCTGTCAAATGGCACCGATTTTTGGTATATTTAGTGTTAATTAAAAACTTTTTAATCGGTTTAAGCCATTTTTTGTGATATAATGGGAGTAATATAAATTATACAAGTTTTGAGGCGCAATTCAGGTCTTTCGTACAGATATTTGTTTAGAGCCTGAATTCCAGCTTTTCATATCTTTTGAACCTAGCAGTCATAGTTCCCTGAAGGTGTCAAATATACGCAGAAAAATGGTTATAACCCTATGGTACGGCTTTTATTCACCATCGGATTGCTCCATTGGATTCATCAAAACAAATTACATAAGAATCGGCACTGAAATATGTCATAAGGAAATATAATTTAGTGCCTTGAAATAGATTTAGTGCCAGAATTAAAATATCAAATATCGATAGAAAAGTGGTTATAACTCGTAAACAATGTGTCGTGTCAATTTGTGGACTCATTCGATTCCCCTAGAAAATATATGCATTGGAAACAATGGTCTGAAATGTTTCCTAAGTTATAGGATGGATTTGAGAAATTTTGCATCGATGTTTGTGTTTTAAATCTGTTTTTGCGATGCATCTATCGGTAAAATGCAGACTAAAATGGATACTAAATTGGAGACTAAAATGTATCCAAATTACTGAAAAAAACTAATTTGTGAATAAGGTTATTTAGATTTATAATTAAATATTATTAAAATTTATAAAGAGTCTTGCACCACTATATCATTTTAGAAAATTTCGTTTAAATATTTCAATAGAACAATTTGCATCCACTCCCTTTAATCGCAGAGTTTGTCAAGTATTTCTGAAATTAAATAAAGCGTCAAATTCTGATACAAATTGTGGTACAATTGTACGCATTGTATTTATATGATACTATAAAATAATAACACCTACCATTTTCACCCATTTATATGTGAATATTAGGTCGTTAATGTTTCAAATTGATACATGTTGTTGAAGTTTACACGAATAATATCACGAATATATATATTAATTAGGTTTCCTAACAAATATGAATTGTTACGTATGAATTTTTTAATATAAATCATTTCTAGAAGCTTTAAACATGCAAACCCAAAATTTCTGCTCACTCCGCCTTATAGTTTTAAATTATACTTAAACAACTATACACACAGAAATGTGTTTTACAAAGATTAAAATTGTTTTTAATATTAGGACTTCCAAACTTTAATTCTAGATAAATCCTAAATTACTAAACCGAATGACTTCTCGTTTGGTATCCGAAAGTAACAGTTTACCGATAGATTCAAATTAGTTCGTAAGAATTTATGCATGTGGACGGCACCCTAAGTAAATGTAAATATTACATTCATCTGAAACGTTATTACAAATTAAGTGCTGCCAGTCACATTTTTATACGATGATTTGCAGCAGAGTTACTAGCAGTGTATCATTTTATTTATTTAATTTAATTGTTATTTATTTTTATTTTATTTTATACACGGACTTCACAGTTTTCTAAGATAATATTAAAAATAACTTCTTAAAATTCTGCATGAAAAGAAATTGATATAAAGAATTACCGACACATTTAGAATAATCCGAGAAAAATATATTCCAATATAGCTTTTGTGACGTTATAATTACATTCATAATTCTAAATAGTACAAAAGAAAAATATTAGTTATACAAGTAAGTGAAGTTTCAGCAATTTAATTTTAGCAAATTTTAGAAAGATGTATCTAAAATTGTATAAAATGCATTTAAAAAAAAAAATGATACAAAATTACACACACGTGTGTAGTTTTTTCTCTTTAGGGCTCCCGCTGGTACACTTTTTGAATACCATTACTTCGGAAGAAAATATCTTGTATCGTGTTTTTACAGCATTTGAAACGAAAATTACTTTCCAGCCAATGGCGGCTCGTGACTGGCTTTATTTGGGCCCACAAACTACATGGCTGCCAAATTTATGCTTTTCTTACCACTATACTTTAAAAAGAAATCTTTGCCATATTTATTTGCAGAAAGTTCTGCCATCGAAGAAGAAAAATATATTTCAAAGAAAATAATAGCATAGGTGCCAACCTCTCATTAATATTCCGTAATATGCGGGTTAATTTGACCCAGTTTAACAACGCCTCAAACCAGAAAAACTATTGGATGAATCTTTATTTATTTAATTTTAAATTCTACGTGGAATTTATTTAAATTCATTTCTTTAAAAAAAATTCTGGTGCGGAACGTGTTAAACCTGGGTCAAATTAACCCGCATATTACGGAATATTAATGAGAGGTTGGCACCTATGTAATAGTATGGAAATAATATTTTTTCCGTCACTAGGGGGCTCTGCCCCCTGCTCGCTATGTTCACCAACCCCCGTTCTGATTTCACAGCCTCTTAAAACCTGGTAATGTATCCTGTTTTATAAAAAGATGATGATGATGATATCACGAACGGCGACTTTGTGAAGTTATCAGGTTATATTGCTTTTTCATTTAATTCATCTTTTTTATTTTTAATATTCATGTGTAAACACAATTTTTATGACGCAATTTTCTTTATTTCCTGCTTTCAACACGTGATCGTTTAGTTATTATTTTAAACTTTCATTATTGTTTTTAATAGTCTCGCGCAAATACATTTTTTATTTGAGATAAAACATAATCCTTTACGCTTATTTAGAAATTGACAACAATATAAACAAATGACTTTTTCAATAAAAGATTTTTTACTCGATTTTTAAGGATTTTTTGAGTTTTTATGGTCCGACCGTGATAATTTTTTTAATTTCTGAAAGCTTGTTATATTTCGCGTCTGGTGGTATGATTTTCGAATCCGTAGGATGGCTTGAAAAAAAGTTATAGCTCCTCAAAAAAGTCCCTAGTAAAAAAGCGATGAGAATAACCCGGAATATCTACGCAGAATTTGATTGGTCCATTTCGTTTTTGGCTCAGTTCCAGATTCCTTTTTTTTAATATAGAAGGATGTATTTAGTGCCCAAAAATGTCAGAAAAAAAAATCGAAGAATTTTCTAAAAAAAAAGTTACAAACAGAGAATTTACCAGGCGGTAGACCTGTAAATCAGTTTCTCGAACTGCAACTTATTTTATCGCATGATTTCTGTAAAAAAATAGAAGGCTAGAAAAAAAATTAATGTGATATTAAATATTATTAAATAATGCAATGATTACTCTTCGGAAACCCCGTTGTCTAAATTGGCAATAGTGATATAAATTATGTACCTTAGAATTGTCTGAGTCCGCTTAATTTTTGATCGCATAGTTGGAAATTCGTAAATTTGAACCATATTATGTCCTTCGTGCTCTTAATACTTTTCATAATTTTGTAATTACGGATCAAGACTCCCTTAATAGATAAGACTTTACAATCCGGAGAAAGTCTATGGGAGAAAATGTCCGCGGTGATTGCCACTTATTAATTGACTTTCTCCGGAAAGTATCGCCGCCTGGTGGATACTACCGCAGAGTTACCAAGTCTCCGGCTTTTTGAATACCAGTATTTTTTTAGAGAAAATGTTGTTCTTTTAAATCCCAGTATTCTCCGATCAAACGAAACAAAATTGTCTGTACTAAAAAACTGGTATCCAAAAAGAGAATAGAAAAATCTAGCTGCTCTGCTACCGCACAGCTGCCAACTTTTACGCTTTTTTCTTACCACTAAAATTTAATAGAATTTTTTTCGTTATGTAATCACACGATCTTGTGAATTTAATAAGATAAAATTTCGTATAAAATTTTAGTGGTAGGAATTAAGCGTAAAAGTTGGCAGCTATGCTACCGATACTAGTTCATAAGCAAATGCATAGAACAAATGGAGCTGTGAAAAAATTTCGTGTCGAAAATACTCCTATTACTGACGATTGATGGCGCTAGTAGCAGGAGAATATAGCGGTCAAAGGAAACTTGCTGATTGTGAGGCCTGATACTATGATAAGGAGGCCTTGTTACGGATAATACAATAAATATCATAAAATAATTTTATAAAATAATATTATAAATAAACAAAATAAATTATTATAATAATAAATAATCACTGTTTTACTCAAAAGGGCGATTCTCCCTCACATCTTTCACAGACACATTTTCATGCCTGGAAGTGAACCTGATCTATTCTTTTCCATATGATCAATATTCGAAGAACCTTTTTAAAATTTCTACAAATGCGATAGATCGGTTTATAATCACTGCTAACTCGTCAGTACTTTTACATGACATTACTGTTACATTTTGTATCGTACTTTATATCGTACCGTTTGTATTGTACCGTTACATTTTGTATCACAAGGTTTAAACAAAAAAAATTTTGCAAGATGCTGTATTTTTTCCGCTAAAATATTAATGACCAAATAATATTCTCACCACAATTATTAAAATGTTCTTGAATTATGTAATTTTACAATCGAATAAACATTCCTTATCATGAGAGATGGTACTATCTAATCCTCAAGAAGAAAAGCTGGCTTTTACGCAGATTTGGTAATATATCGGAGTTCTATTTGAGCGGCGGTGTTCCAACTGTTGACCTCGTTGAGCCACCCATGCACTGTTCTAATATTAACTTTAGTCGTCAGAGTTGTCAATTTAGCCTCTTTTTAATTCGGAAATTCCGAATAATAATTCTCCTTTATGTAATAATGAAATGTATGTCATTATATAAAGAAAAAATACTATTCGGAATACCTGAATTCGAAAAAGGCAACTTTGACAAAAACGATAGTTGTTAACACGTTGACATACACATGCGGCTAAGCGAAGTTCACTATGTCACATGACGGTAATAGCCGTCCAAAACGAAACGGTCGTTTTTAGACCCTACGGCTATAGCAGCACAAATATGCATTTACCGACGTACAAGTAGAAGCCCAATGTCATGTTTTGGAAACAATTTTTTAGGTTGAAGTTCGTTTTCCATCTGTTATACGAGTTGCAGCTTCAGTATGCTCGTGAAAGGTGGCTAGAGGTCAAGGAAAAATACAGTAAAAAAATGATAATTACCAGTATATTCTTACTTTACAGAAAAATTTAAATTGAATATTTGATCGAATAATCAACATAAATTTTTCTATAAGAATATACTGCTGTTTATCATTCTTTTTACTGTATTTTTCCGTGACCACAAGCCACCCTGACGTGGTTGTGAAGGGAGTAGTGCAACCTAATTAAAGGTGCTGAATTAATCAAAATTAAGTTTATTTAAGCGGAAAGAGTAAAACTATACTTCTAATATTCTAAAAATTACAAAAACATATAGTGTCAATTTTCGAACTTCACTTGTTCCTACTGTCCGTCAATGTGTTAAGAAAAAAAATTATGTAATCTTTGAATTCTTTGTTGAATAGTTTAAAACCTGCTACGAAGCGAACTTTCGCTTTTCTTAGATATAAACTTTGACTCTTTTTCTTTTTTTATCCTGACCTTTGTGAGCAGTTTTTCTGCGTTCGTGTTTTTTCTTGCAGCTATCTGTTGTCTGCGGCTTTTTCTACACGTGTACTCTTCATTTTAAATTCATTCCTTTTGTCGGTTTCGAAAAATGTAGTTGTATTCTTTAATAAGCAGATCGATCTTTAGCCCGCTAATGATGATTAAATCTTGCATCTACAATTATATATATAACGAAGATTATTAAAATTTTAGTCCAAGTTAAACTTATCTGGAGTCCTTCAATAAAAAAGGGAAATACGTTTACACAACACAAAAATGGATCAACATTCTAATTCATGCTTTTTCTTCTGTGTGTGTCAGTGGTCCGAAGCAACATCAAATAAGTGGATTATTCGTGAAACTCTGTCAACGATGGATCCAGAGATGAAAAAAAAGGTAAGCGAATATTTTCATACCTATATTTTTGTGACGATTATTAGAATTAAAACATTTCATGCATTACTGACTGCGCATAGTTGTAATATTATTTTCTGATAGAAATACTTTGATCAGAAAATTTATGAATAATACCCGTTATCCGCGGCGTTTCGTCTCAGGGAATTGAATCTGTATACTTCACAACGGACAAAAAATTGATGACGAAATTTACGTGTGTAAGACTAATCATATAATTGTGTGTTGCTTCAACTTAGGCATACAATAGACATCTCAGAATGAACAGTAAGCATTGTCAAATTGTACAAAATATTTAGGCGTAGTTCAATAAAGTTTAGTAACTATACTATGAGTTCTCATTTCATCACTTTAAACGACCACGCACAAATGACATGGAAATGTGATCCCGGTTACAGCGCCAAAAATAAATAGTGTAGAAAACGGTTTTACAGTTTTTATCTTCAAAATTTTCGAATTCAAACCGGAAATTCTGCAACAACAATTTTTACTTTAAGAAGTCACGAAATATCTGCCATTAACTAACCAAAAGAACATTAAAAAGAATTTCTGGTATGAATGCGAAATTTCGGAATTTAAAAAAACCAAACTGGTAATGATTTTAAAAGTGCTAAAAAACTGTAGCCGATAAACTTGCAACGATGTGGTACAAAAATAGGGAGATCGCAACGACATCTGCTTTAAAAATAGATTTACCTCTAGCAAAAGTAACCGTTTCATTGTTTACAACATGAACATAATTTCTGTTAATAAAATCTTCTTGCACGTGTATATTTCAGATGTAACGGATTTTGATGTTAGTTTTTTATCTATCAGGGAATAAAACTTTTCTACTCTTCTAGCAGAGATTCATCCTTTGGTAAGCTAAATAGGGATAGTTTCTAGTTTGCTGTCTTGTATCGAGTACTGCAACCACAAGTAATGCGTATCACGTTTTCTGGCCATGATCAATATCATTCATATTTTCAAAGCTTATGAAAATCACTATCTAAGTCAAAGGAAATATGGTGTAATTTAATTATTTAAAATATTTACCACCAGCTGAAACGTTTTCCCAGTTCGATTCTTATACAATGTTTGCGTTGAAAAGAGCTAGCAGACAGTGGCGTAACCGGAGAGGGGGGAGGGGGTCCGGATGCTCTGGAAACCAGTAATATTATAAAGTTTTCTTCGCCTTAAATATTGCAGAAAATTCTCCGATTAGATAAGGGAAAAATATTTCTATAAAATTAGTGGTATCCAAACCATCTGGCCCTCCACCCTGTCTACGCCACTGCTTGAAGATGTCTTTACTATCGACCCGTAGCATCGTTCTACATTTATCGGATTCAATTTTTTAGTACTATTTTGTAGCCGATTTCCACACTATGTATTCTAGGCGCTGTAACGGAGCTGAATTCGCAGTCAGGTTGAAGCGACAGCGATTTCTTGAACTACAAATGGATTACAGGTCTCACGCAAAATTAAAAGCGTTTCATTAATAATAACAAAATGTACTTTTAAATATTTCTCGTGGATGATAAAAAAATATAAGTTTTGGCTTTTGGCATGTATGAATTTATTGATAAAAAAATAACAAACCAAACAATACAAATTATAACAAGCATAACAAAAAATTAAGATATCCTGCTCTTCTTCATTAGTAAAACAAATATTTAGAAATGTTTACAATTCATCTTAATTAATTGTCGGAAAAAATTATTTTTAACAATCGGATAGCCTTTTTTTTTAAAAAAAAAGATTCTGTGGGGTTTTATTAATTTGAATTTGCTTTTTACTGGGAATTTTTTCTTTTAAGTAAATTATTTACATATGAAATATCTTGTTTTTGATTGAAGATTGTTTTTCTCCGACAAATGTGGCTGCTAGCTGTCACGATTTTTTGTAGTGAGAACTTTTAGATAGTAAAGTCCGCCTTATTTATTCTCAGTTTTTACCAGAAATATGCTGAAATAAATGTTTTACATCTTAGTGAAAACGAAGGAAAACTTATCCCTGATGATTAATGAGTTCGGCGTAACAATAAACTTGAAGTGTTTTTCCTACTATCATCGGATCAGGGGAAAGTATACAAAAGACAAAACCATATCTTGCATCCGTACCACACCTTGGGAAAGGAAACTAGTCTCCTAGAAGAAATAACCATGCAATGAGAGCTTCCGCAAACATAATATTAAAAAGAAAATAAAGATGACCATGTAAAAAGTCCTGGAAGAGCATTTTATGGTGACTTTAATCGGATTTTGTGGTGATGAAGCTCATAGAAACTATAGTATGAACAAAACTCGTTTTAAAGTTAGGACAAGAAATAACAATTCCCGATTTGATGGGCACGCATAAAACATTTTTTACACAGGGTCATCGGAAAAGGTTGGACAGATTTGAAAGAATCATAACTCTAAAAGTAATTGAATAAACGAAATTATTTTCTTTCGAAAGTACTCGGAAATTATCCAAGATTTGTTAGATGTCGTTCAAGATTTGTAGCTGTTTTAAAATCGTGACCTCGCAAAATAGGTGATGTGAAAATGCAATTTGCACCACACATTTACAATTTTCATTTTTTGTTTAGGCTTTCCTTGTACATAGTGGATCAAAAATAGGTGTTCACCCGTTAATGTCTGTACATATATTTATTCATACACTCTACCAATTTCTCTCAGACATTACCCATATAAAAGCATGGTCGAAAATTTCCATTAAAAATGTCCTTCATTTAAAAAATTAAAAACAGTCTCTAATAAAAACTTCCACCACCTAACAAAAGCGCTTTCACCCCCCGCCAGGGCATCATCAGTTGTGTTCTTTATCCAACTTCCTCTACATTATATAGATGACTGGTGGCTGTAGACACCAGTCATCTATAGCCACCAGTCATCTATAGCCACCAGTCATCTATATAATGGATAGGAAGTTGGATAAAGAACACAACTGATGATGCCTTGGCGGGGGGGGGGGGGTGAAAGCGCTTTTGTTAGGTGGTGGAAGTTTTTATTAGAGACTGTTTTTAATGTTTTAAATGAAGGACATTTTTAATGGAAATTTTTGACCATGCTTTTATATGGGTAATGTCTGAGAGAAATTGGTAGAGTGTATGAATAAACATAGTGGATCCTTTCCCATTAAATGGACGATGCAGAAGAACTTTCTAATTGACATTTTCCTTATACCCCCAATAGTTTTAGACTTGTACGTTTTCCAATTTGGAATCATCGAAGAAAATTAGCATTTTCTTCGTGCGTGGTGCGATTTGCATTTTCAGATCATTGATTCAGCGCATCGTCTGAATGCCACGACTTTAAAACAGCTACATCTAACAAATCTTGGATAATTGCCGACTACTTTGGAAACGAAATACTTGCGCTTACTCAGCTACTTTTAGAGTTATGATTCTTTAAAATCTGTCCAACCTATATCCGGACCACTGAATTACGTAATAGCTGGGCGTAAAATGTCATATTATATTGAAAGTTTCCCGCGCTAAAATGAAAGTAAGATTATTGTTGCAAGAAAAAACAAGTTGGAAATTGTACGTCAAACGTGACAAGTGAGGTGCAATCGTACTATAGCTAGTTATATAAATATTCAGATCTTGATGATTTTTAATTCTGTGAAATGAATTATATCGTTTGCAGATTAATAATGTAATAAAATAAGTATCTCGGTCGCTTGACGATTAAATTTTGAAAGCTCCTATAACAAGAAAGCACCGATTAAAAAAAATCAAATTTCTTAATAAATGTTTTTATTAATACTTTATAAAGTTTTGATTCGATTTTTATAAAATTTGAAATGTCTCGACAAAATTCTGCAAAGATAATATATCTTAAATATCAAACCATTCGGTTGGGTAGTTTTTGCGTTGTTATATGCGGACGGACAGACAGACAGACAGACGGGCAGACGGACGGACAGACAGACGGCGGACCAGACGACGACAATAGGTGCTACGTAGTTATATAATTACGAACGCACCTAAAAAGAAAGAAAAACAACGAGCAAAACAAAACAAACAGCATACGCTGGAGTGCATCTTTGGCATATGTTGTTTGTTTGGTCGCCTAAAAAAGATTTGCCGTTGTGTCTATACTCTATTTAATAAATACTTACGCAACTACTTGCTGATGTTGCTCGCTGAAGTATCTTATATGATTTAAGTATTATCCCTCAGAAAAAGACTCGCGTTTCAATTACAGTCCAAATTTCCTGACACACTTCAAGGGTGTTGTATCTCTTGAACATGCTTCAAGTTGCTAGCTCATATCAACTATGAACGAACAATGCAACAAAAATAATATACAGTTTGTCAACGAAATAAAATAGATCAGTACATGGGATTAGTAGCTGATCGTGAAATACAATATTTACAAAGAATGCTGGCTGATGGTCTTTGGATTTCAGAATCAAACAACAATCTTCTAATAATAGTATTTAACCCTTTCAAATGCAAAATACTTCTGTCGCTAAAATACTGAAATGATTGATTGATATCAAGATTTACGAACAAATTTATTTTTAAATAATTAAAAGCTTTTCTTTACGTACATTTTAAAAGCAAAATTGTATTACAAACTTCTGGTGCCATTGCGATATTCAGGATTTAAAATTAAGTGGGATATATAATATCCCACCACCCTTCAATGAATAAGCTGAAAGGCCTGATAAAATTCAACCAACACGTGATGATAAAATACTTGGATCGATGCTTTTCGCCCTTGTGAATATGAAAATGGGTCTTCCATTTAACACGACTCGGCACCTTACAAATATCGAAATTTCGTAAAAATTGTGATTTTCAGATTTTTATCTTGTTGCATACCACATAATTACGACTACTTCCTGACAAAATGTCGTTCTGATACAGTTACGGCTGATTTAACAAACATTAGTTGTCATATCGTCGCTACCATGTCGAACTATCGAATGTGAAAAAATGCATTTTTCATTACTTTTAAAAATGGGCCGATTCTGACCACTAAATTTTAATAGTATTCTTCAGCAGGGTTTCCAGTTTGGCATCCTTTTTAATTCAGAAATTCCGAATTCTTACCAGAAATTTTCAACAGAAATTTTTGTTTTATTTAATGACAGACATTTCGGAATCACTTAAACTTAAAACATTTCTTTCAAAATATCCGGCATCAATTCGGCATCGCTGAATAAATAAATAGGCCAAACTAGCAACCTTTTTTCACAGAAATTTTATTAATATTCATAATAAGACGAAGAATTCTAATAAAATTTAGTGGTGACAATCGACCTATTTTTAAAAGTAATGAAAAATGTATTTTTTCATATTCGACAGTTTGACATGGTAGCGACGATATTGTCCCTTTAACCCTTTCAAGGGCAAAGTATTTCTTTTACTAAAATGTTGAAATATTTGAATGACACCAGATTTTACGAACAAATCTATTTGAAAATGATTAAAAGCTTTTCATTGAGAATATTATAAAAGCAAAATTTTATAAAAATTTTCTGGGTGCCACTTGGCAGTTTGGAATTAAAATTAAGCGTTCGCGCCTTGCAAACACCGCCCTTGAAAGGATTAAATACCACAACCTCTTTGCAAATGAAATCTTTAAACCCATTTATCTCAGATCATGTTTTTCAGATTTTTCTTGTTTTCAAAATGCTAAGCCTTTTTTGATATGAATGAAAGTGCTTATATATATATTTTTCAAGTTGAACACCATACTATATGTAAGTGATTTAAAGGTCCAAATTTTATTATTTTATTAAATTAAAAAAAAATCATATGTGTAAAAACTAGTATTTTTTTTCGTTTTATTCCACTTGTATGTAGTTTTTTTTTCTCTAAAACTATTGATATTAAAAAAAATCCGGCTCTTAGATCTATTCAAAATATTATTGATGACCTACACAAAAAGAAAATTATTTTAAAATTTTAAAAAATTAAGTACTAGAAGCGAAGTTTTGAAATAAGTGGTTAAAATTGAAATTGTTTCAATTTTGCCAAAAAAATAAATTTATTTCTTTAATTTTTTTTTGGATATAATAATTTATACTTAACATTTACATAATAATATACAAAAATATTTTTTTAAAGTATATAATTCTGATTAATGTCGACTACCGTAATTTCGCGCGTATGCGCCGCACCCTATTTAAGTCTTTTTCAAACCGGAAATTTTATTGAAAATAAGAAGTCAAATAAGTGCTAAGCAGAAGAAAGTCACATTTTATTTAAAATAAATTCTGGTAGGAAATCGAAATGTCTGAGGTGCGGCGTATACGCGCGAAATTACGGTACGTTATTTAAAGAGAATGTAATACATTGTACAAGATGTTGGGAAGGCAGTGTAATGGTATTATATTTCGGGCGAAGTTTGGAGCTAAGCTGTATTGCAAGGTTGGAGATATTTTTTTATTCTAGATGTCTACCACTTTTTCCGACTTGTAATTTTCGCTTTTTTTATGACAGACATTCCGATATTAAATAAAGCGAAGATCCCTAGTCGGATAAAATGGTAGATATTTTAAATAAAAATGGTTCCACAAACTGGAAACACTCGAACTTTTACAGATGTCTACTTTTTGCGTTCTACTTTTCAACTAGTAGAAACTGTCACATTAACCCTTCACCATGAGTTTTGATTTTACTTTGTGGTTGATAGCACCAATATGGTTGGTGAATAAGAAAACTTATAGAAACTAAATATTAATCATTCAGAATGACATTTTAATGATAACTTAACTGTTAATTTAACGGTTTACATGTTAATTTGACTTCTAATGTTTTTTCGTGTAGCCCTGGAAACTGCATACAATGTCTTGACACGGTTTCATAGAACACAAGCCGGAAGCCACCGCTCACAAACTCTTTTATTGTTTTCTCACTTCGTAGTCAAAATCGCGGTGCGTCAAACAGCACTGACGGCAATTGCTAGAATATTTTGAAAGGCTTATATCACAAGTACGTATTTGAAACGATACTTTTTACATATGTAATCAAATTACTGATAATTACTTCTGGTTAGTAAATGAAAATTTATTTTTCTTATCTTTAGCACTGTGAGGACTCCGCATGCCTTTTCTTGCACTAGTAGTGCCCCCTTCTGGAAAAACAGAAAATCCGCAGCAGAATTGTGAATGGCGGCAACGAAACATGCTGTCTGCCATGAGAAACCAGAATATGATGTGAAAATGGCCGTGAATATTGCCTGTCATAAATACGAAAAATTAAAATAATTGTTTATGTTATTTAGTGCAAGGTTATGTTATTTAGTCCTTGTCCTTCTCAAGTGGCGTTATTTTATGTGATGTATTAAACTTTTGATCATCATTAGAACGGCCTTTTTTTTAAATTAAAACATTCACACATTCATAAAAGTATCACAGTGGTGCAGACCTGTTAGTCGCCGGCGTTTTCGATACCAGTAATTTAGAACAGAAAATGTTGTTTTATTTAATCGGAGCATTTTGCGATTTAAAAGAATAATATTTTCTCTAAAAAATTACTTTTGTGCAAAAATCCAGAAACTTCGCAACTCTGGTGGTATCAGAAGTGGGATGAATAATCGACCGTGTAAGTAAATGAAATTTATAATCAGGATACCCTGTACAAGATTCAGGATAACTTATATAGAGGTAAGGTAAAATTTTCTATTTAAGCATGACAGATCAACTGACTAAGCTTAAGAAAACCCGAAGCGTAATAAAAGCATCAATTACCTCTATTGTTAAAAAGATAGAAAATGCATGGGTGTCGGAGTCGCCTGATTTAGAAGAAATTGAAATTTAGAACTGTAGTATTTAATTGGAGTTCAAAGGTTAACTTTCTGTACCATTTCATTGACCTGCGTAGTGTATTATTTTAGGCATTCATCTGGTCGGATAAGTCGATAGCTGCCTTTTCTCTGTTATACTCGACAAAAATTTGGGACTTTAACTTATGTTCTGATCGACTTTTAACACTCTTCATTTCTGATGAATGCTTTCTTGATAGAACTAGGATATCCCGCTTATCATTCCATTAAAAAAAAGTTTTTCCCTTTTCGTTCACTTTTGCAATGATTTTTCTTCGTTTTAATTTTCTTGATTTTACTTGCTGCGAATTTCTCGTCGAATTGAACTTAATGTTCCTATTAAATGAATGTTTTTATTGATTAATTTTTCCGCTAATTCTAAATTTGTGTACCAGATGTCGGTGTTGTTAACTGAGTGTATTTTGAACAAACGATTGGAACTATTGCTGTTTCTGTTATCTGTAAAATGTAGTCATTCTCAATAATAGTTCAAATCTGTTTCTGGACATGATTTTTTCGAATACGTTTGCATATACGCAGGATCATAGGACCAATATAAATGTATAGTTGGTAGTTTCACTAACCCCATCCATACAATTATATATATAGCCCCAAGAATATTTTTATTTCACTTTAATTTGTCACTGTCCACTTTCCCACACTGTAAAAAAAATTCAGGAACGGTCCTGGTGCTAATGTGTCTAATGGTAGCTAATGTGCCTAATTTATACCAGTAACATTAGTGTCAAAAATTAGAAAACTCTTTTAAAAATTCAGAAAAGTATATATATTAAAAGTCAGTAAATTTCCTGGAATAATAGTGGTAAGGTTTCTGAATTCTTCAGAAAGGTTCCAGGTTTAAGTCGGTAACCTTCCTGGAAAATACCATGAACATACTAAAATCTTCCCAGTAAAAGTCAGTAACCTTCCTGGAATAAATCAGCAATCTTCCAAAAAAAAATTTTAATATGTTCACATCCTGTCATCTTCCTGGTAAACACCAGGAACATTCTTCAAGAATTTAGAAAAGTTCCACAGAAAGTCATTACTAATTGAAAATATAAAGGAATCATACTATATATTTCAGGGATGTTTCTGATACACCAATATGACTTTTATTGATATGTAGCTCACAATTTAATTAGCTATTTAATTAGTTTTGCTATGTAATTTTTGTATGTTTCAAGAATATTTTAAAATATTTAACTTATAAAAAATATTTTTTTAATTTAATATTTTTTTTATAAATATATTTGTTTAATTATAACATCAAATTTGTCTGTAATTTTTTTTCTTACAATATATAGTTTGATGTTAAAAATAAACTTGTTTTTATGATAAATATATGTTTCGTTTTAAAATTGTATAACGTTTTTTTTTAAGTTAAATGTTTTGAAAATTTATGAAATGGATTAAAAATTACTTGGCAAAACTTTAAAGCTAATCGATTGCTATTCTGACATAAGAACAATCAGTTACTCATCAAAACATTATGTTTTTATGAGTAGTTGAAAATTCTCAAAAATGTAATACTTTTATGAGTAACTGACGGAGCAGTCAATTACTAAAAAATGTTGCATTTTGGATTATAAAGAAATATAATTTAGTTTTTATCCATGTAATGGTTACCCGATTTTAAATGTTGAAAAATTTTGCTTTATTCTGCAAATCAATGCCCCCCCCCCCCTTTTTTTGTTTAATTTGACTGGACTATTATAACTAGAATGTATTCAAAGATAAAGTCACTCAAAGCAGTAACAGACTTTGCCATTTAAAAAATCTTAGGCAGATTTATTTGAAACCGTTTTCTTTTAAACAAATACCTATATTTACAAATAATTAATTTGCTTAATATTTTTTTTAATATAATCTCGTGTTAAAAATCAAAGACCATTTTTTAAATTTTTCATTAATTTAATTTAGGTGAAGGCTGAGAAAAGTAAAAATATTATAAGAATCTATTTGATCTTATTAGCATACTTGCAATGTTAAGAATCTTTTACAATATTCATTACCAGTTATTAGAATTAATTATTACTTTTTTGTTGCTATTTGTCAACGTGAAATAATCACATTTTAAAAAACAAAAATTTCAATACAGGGGTAGTACTGGTGAAATTTCAGGACACAGTTTCCAACATAATCAAAAATAAGATTTTCAAACAGTATATAGAAATGAATATGTTTATGAAAATTAATAATTTCTCCAAAACAGCATTTCAACAAAACGAAAATATTGTCTGTTGTACCTCTGTCAGTTTAACATCCTGATCACTGTGTTTATAGCGTTTATTCTAAAACTACAATTGTGTCAGTTGTTCTTATTGTAATAATGTTTAAAATTATGCAAATTTAAAATGGTTTATCTCAAAACGTCTTCTAAAAGAAACTGCGCGCAAGATTTCTTTTAAACTACTTTATATTTGTTGCTGATAAACTTTACAGTTTCAGAGATTGTATACATATGTCTTAAGATTGGGCCAAAAAATTTTTCTAATTCTAAACACAGGAAAAAGAAGCATAAATAAACTCCGAAAAAAAAAAAATACGCAACATGTTTAACTGCATTTTAGTACAGAAATTTTGCTAAAATATACACAAATTTCGGTTCAATTTTAATATAATAAATTCACAAAGATTGAAGGTAGAAACATTAACTAATTTAATAAAATTATTGGGCACAATAACAAAGTACGTTTTTAACTTTTTGAGTTAGTTAAACGTTAACACTTTAAAGTGTATTTTTAATCACTGCTTACAGTGAGAACAACAGATATATTTTTAGCCATAACTCCTGTAAATATCGGGATTTTTTAATACAGGTTATCTTAAAATGCTCAAACAATTTCGTTCTTTCGTATTTGTTTTTCGAAAAAGTTAATTTTTTGAAGATTAAAATTTAATTCCTTTTAAAAAGCAGGCATACTTCAAATATACAAACATAGTAATATTTTTCATATATGAGTAAATGTACATTTTAAAATATCATAATTCTTGTAATATAGGTTTAACTCTTTTTTTTAGATTGTCGGGTGATTTTTAATAGGACAGAAATGAATAACACTTACATTCTGTTGCTCTCAATGTATGCATCAAATTATGAAAGTAATAATAATAATAATAATAATAATAATAATAGTGATAATAATAATAATTATTATTACTATTATTATTATTATTATTTTACACTCCCATTTATGCATTTTAATTGGTACAAAAAGCTATATAAGCAACTTTAAATGTCAGAAGCATTAAAGAAATAATACTTTTAAACAGTATGTACAGTTCATTAATTTTAGATTGTAGAAGTTAAAAGCTTGTAGCTTAAATGAAAAAAAACAAGAATTGTGAAAACATTTTCCATCAATTCTTGATTTAAAATAGTTTTAATTATATTAAATTGCGTACATACTTTTCTTTTGATTATCGTTTGGTTTCTGGGAAATGGTAACAAGAATATAATCCAAAAATTAAGAACAATTAATTAAATAAAGCTAAAAAGTACTTAGGTAACAATGAAGGGACTATAATTTGCGCACAACGCAAAGTTACCCAGAACCATTGGACTATTATTACGTGCAATTAGATTAAAATAAAATTTAAAATAGTTTGCCTGTGTCTTCCTAGAGAACCTTCCTTCTAGAATGCCGTCCGCCTTTTGGTTGAAATAATAAAATGGCAGGTTTTTGACACTGTCCAGTGGCTGCTGATATTTTTTCATTGTTTGTCTCCCGCAGATGATTAGATATTGAAATACATTTTCAGGAACGTTTTCATTTCCTAAGAAATCTTAATAACTACCGATTTCAATAATATATTTTTTAACTCAAGGCCGGGGCAAGCATAGGTGCAGCCCCCCCCCCCATAAGCATTTGTGCCCAGGGCCAACAAATTTGTAAATCGGTCCCTGGATAAACGTCGAGAAGCGAAGATGGCGGAGCGCCAAAGCTAAGAGCAGAGACGTTGCCACGCAAAAAAGTTTAATCCCTGAATTCAGGAAACTACAGTAGAACTACAATTATCCGAATCAATTTGGACCGGACCCCATTCGGATAATCAAAAATTCGGAAAATCGGATAGTTGGATTTTTTTCGAAAAAGGGGTCTATTTTAATTAATTACTGTATGTAAGTTGAAAATGGGAGAAAAAAAATATTTTTAAAGAAAACGAGCTTTTAATTAATTAAATGAAAAGGCAACACTTTTACATGTTAAGCGTACTTACAAGTGCTGTACAATAGTACAGTATGTACGTCCCGTACTGTAAATGAAAGTCATTGCTTGCTGAACATCTCGGTCAAAGTGAGCTGTATGACGGTCTCCGTCCGTTTTCGGGCAGCCAAGTCCAGAATCCGCTTGACAGTGAGAAGTTGGATGTGGTCAAACTCGGGCTGACCGTCCATCTACTTCAACGCAGTTTCAAGGCTTGCAAATACTTCACTCGCTGATGGTACCGTGTCTGCTTCAACTTCGACATTAAGGTCATCTTCTTTCTCGACACTTTCTTCCCTCAAATCTTCAATAAGTTCATCATCATTTAGAATTTGAAACCCAGGGTCTGACGAATCACACACCATCATCTCTCTTACATCTTCAGCATTAACTTCTGAACATCCAGGAATTTTCAAAAGAATGTTTCTGAATTCCTCAAGTGGCACGTCATCCTCATAGTCTCCTGTCTCTTTCCTTTCCTTTTCTTGATATTATTTTCCCTTTTTCTCCTTTTCCTTCTCTTCTTCAGTTGATTTGCCTTTCAACTTGTTCCACGCACGTCTTAATGTGACTGCCTTAACCAAGCTCCAAGCTTCCGCCACCATGTAAGCGCAACCTTTCATATTTATTTTTTTGTGGTTAGCCAGAACACCTTCTTCGTCTTCGCCCTCTACCAAAAGTTTCTTTAAAATGGCCTTCTGTAATGGCGTTTCATGGTTTCGAAAACTGACTGGTCCATTGGTTGCAATAACCTTGTGACGTTTGGCGGAAATATATTGTTTTAAACTGGCCATCCCCTCTTTCCATCAATTCTTTGGTGGGATGAGTTGGTGCATTATCAACAATCAAAAGCACTTTACCGCCTTCTTTTCCAAGACATTTTTGGTGCTTTTTCACTTCAGGGATGAAAATTTCGTCGTACCACTCTGTAAACAATTCTGCGGTCATCCAAGCTTTGGGTTGGTTTTTATAAAAGAGGGGAAGCTTTTTCACATTTTTAAATGATCTTGGGTTTTTTGACGACAGCCAATAATCAAACAGCACCATGAGACGGTGACTCATCATCCCAATAATGTTCGCGCTGCGCCTACACTAGCTTCGCGGAGAGAAGGACAATAGAGCGCGTAGCCATAACCATTATTTTACGAATATTATTTTTCCGTCTTAAATTTTTTCTGAAATTATAAAAGCGATTCGGATAATCAGCGATTCGGATAGTCGGAGTTCAGATAACTGGAGTTCTACTGTATTCGCAAAGAAATTTGATTTTTGCAGGAATCTGATAGAAACCTGTGAAAACCCGGAACGGTGCTAGAAATAATGCATGACGTTACGGTATTTTTTACAGTGCAAGCGCTCCGAGTATCCACCTTCCAATTTCTGTGATGCATACAAGTTTGTTTGTTCGGCGATTTCCTCAAACAATTTATCCGGCACAAATAGTTTATAGCAGGTTTCTATTGCTTTATGTGGCCATATATGCAAAATTTCACTTACAAACCCAGAAGAATATGTAAAAGGAACAATGTTTGGCTGATTACCCCGCGGATTATGGCATTTTTCACCATTCTCCTCCTCTTCCTGAGATGATAAAAATACATCCACTCTAGGCCGTTTTTTAGAAGAAAAAAATTTACTACTATCGATTTTACACTATGCGGCTGACATTTTTACGTTCAAGGCTAAAGAAAGATTTTTGTCTGCACTGGACTAAGAACTGCAAAGAATAGAATGAATATAAACGTAAAACATTTCTAAAATATTTGTATTACTTTGTGAAAACCGAAACAGAACCTCGGCCGAAAGCCGATATCAATGAAATCTTGTCTAGCGTGCCAAACAATAAACGAGACAAAACGGGCTTGAGACATAACGTGTTGAAGGAATGACCATTAGAATTTCTTTCTAAACATAAACATCGTCTACTACGACAAGAAACAGTTTTTTTTAATAGTGGTGCAATTAGAATATAAAAATTGTTGTCCTTTCTTCCAAGCAGTGCGCGTGACCTGACGGGATTTCCTTAAAAATACGCGTGGCACTCAACGTCTTAAAGGTCAGTGCCACGCTTATTTACGTTTCGTAAAATACAAAATACTGAGTCTTTTTAAGGCCAAATTATAAATCATATTGTTCCATTTTTATATGAAAGTGAGACAATGATTTCTTCGCTAATAATTCTTTATCCAATTGTTCTTTCCTTCGCCATTGTCTATAAGCACTACTCAAGCTAATGTCATCGATAAAAGCTTTTTTTAAATCCTCAGTTCCATGTAACCACAGTCCAATGCAATGTTTCTTGCATGAATCATTTGTAATCTTTTGGCAGAAAATATATACATTTATATCACATATTTGACCATACTTTATAAAAATTAAATATTTATTAAATTCATATATCGGGACATTTTTACAGAAGATGCATAAAACTGGATAACTACCTAATTTCAAAAGGTTTAAGTGAGAGGGCGGGTCTTCCATTGTTTTCATAGAAAATTGCCGGTAACAATAATTCATATAAGGTATCTGTGTATTATATATGAATCTGTTTCATGAAGCATATATTTATAATTTACTCAAAATGATCCATTACAAATGTACTAGAATACAAGAAATTGTAAATTTTAATAAAATAGTCTTTAAAATTATTTATCTCAAAGTGAGTTTTTAAGAATTGCGCGCAGGGCATCTCTGACACTACTTGATATTTTTACAAGAAAATTTTAGATAATATTTCTTATATCCACATCTAAAAACTGAATCTAAAATCATTTATTGTTTAAGTGATAAAAAACATTGCATAGATGCTAGAAAAATCAATATGAAATATTTTAAATTTATTTGTAAAATATAAAATTAGCTTAAATATTCAGTGATATAATATAGATAAATGCGTCAAGATTTCATGTAAAAATATTAAGTGTTTTAAGTTAAAACCTGCGCGACATTTAATGAAAGAACATTTTCAGCATTTTGAGATAAACCACTTTAAAATATCTTTTTAGGTATTGCTTACACAAGGATCGCCTGATATGTTTCGAATCAAATCATAACTAGCGTAATTGTAAGAAGTGTTTTGCGGAGATTATTTCAAAATGCTCAGAAACTATCGATTTTTAATGTACATGTTCATCGAAAAATCGAATATTTTAAATGTTTGAGTATACCTTGTTAAGCAAAGATATTTTTATGGCAAATATTGAAAAGAATTATTGTGAAATAAAATAGTTTGGAGAAAAAGAAGCAGACAAACAATTTAAATGATGGGAAACATAACATACATTGTAATTACGAAGTTAGTTTATAAATAGGACGTCAAATATACGACCAGTGTTGCAAGTAGGGTACTTTTTTAAAATTTAGATTGTTTGACAGCCATCAATTTTTGAAGTAGAAGTATTCGCCATATTTAATGAAAGATTAAATAATGCGGGAATAAGAAATTTTACTAATTTTTAAAAATTGTCGGAATCAAACAGGTTGTCAATTTGGTCTTTTTTTAATTCAAAATTTTCGAATTCAGTTCAGAAATTCTGAAAGAAGAATTTTTATTTTAAGTAATCTCGAAATGTCTTTCATTAAATAAAGGAAAGAACATTATAGGAAATTTCTGGTATGAGTGCGAAATTTCGGAATAAAAAAAAAGCCATACCTTCAACCCTGCAAACAATCAGAATTTTAAAATAGTAGCCTACTGGTTTGGTTACACCATATACGAAAAGTTATTTTCTACAACGTTCACTAAAGTCGAATGCTTTGATAAAACTTACACTCACGCCGACATTTAAAAGGACGTGATTTCACCATACGTTTCATCCAACCAAATGACTGAACAACCCACTATATATATATATATATATATATATATGTATATAATGATTTATTATACAGAAACTTGCTTTTATACTTTTCCGGTGTCAGTTAAAAATTCCTTTTTTAAAAGTATTATCAAAAAAGAGAAAAAAGGAAAGCTTTTTTTCGGAAATACTAAATTAAAATATTCACAAATTTCTCATTAAAATAAAGTATATAAAATATAAATATTTTTAAGTTTTAACGTTTATTTGAAAGAAAATGCTGAAGATAGTTAAATGATCATCGCACCTGCTGTCGTTCTGGTCAACACAGTTGACAGCCTTATTGGTTTAACACTTTCTAGAGGAACTTTTTCTAAAATGTTGAAATGATTGAACGACAGGAAAAAATACGAACAAATATATTTAAAAATAAGTAAAAGAATTTATTCGTATGCATTACAAAAACAAAATTTCATTCCAAAAATCTGGTGCCCTTCTTGCACTTCAGGATTAAAATTATGTGGGATATTTAATAACCCACAGCATTTTAAGAGGTTAATAAGGGCTTTGCAGTGATGCAGCCCAAAATTGTAAATTGTATCTAAAATGATCACAAAAATAATTTAATGAAATTTAAAAAAAAAAAAAACATTTCACACAAATTAAATAAAAAATTATATTACAAAAATTAATAATATAATTAAAATTAAATTATGTAATTAAAAATAATAGCTATAATTTATCTGACTAGAACATTCTACACACAATATGCGAACAGTGCTTGGGCAGCATGGCACCAACCATCCTGATCAGAAATGTTTCTTATTCAAATTTAAAATCATTATCATTATTTTAAGAGTTTGTCACATTTTTCTGAGATTAAATGAAATAAAATATGCTGTTTGAAAATTGTGTTAAAAATGTAAGCATCTTGTAAAAATTACCTTAACGCAATTATTATAACAACATAGTTACATATATCTATTCTCATTTAGAACTGTTAACGGTACTTTAATTTTCCAGTTGAAGGAGACAAATATTCATTTACTCAGTCTCTAATTCGTTGAAAAAATGTTCCATATCAACATTTCTATGAATTAATATATATACAGGGTGTTCCGTTAAAGGGGTCCAATATTAATAGGGGTAATCGAGGAGATCACACGGAGCATAAATCAGTATATAATGCCTGGCCGGATCTCAATAATTTTCAAGTTACAGCAAATAGAATGAAAAATCGGAAATTTGTAAAAAAACCCCTCATTGCTAAACTATCGATAATGCTACATAAAAACGAAGCACATATTTAGAAAGAGCAGAAAAAATCCTACGAAATGACATAAGTTGTTTTAGAATATTGAGAATTAATGGCGAGTTACAAGCTCTGAAACAGTGAAAAAATACAAAATCAAATATTTAGCAAAATAGTTAATCGTTAATTCCAAAAATGCAACTCTACCTACATCAAGGAAAATGTTATAAAATTTGGTCCATTCCGAAAGCTTTCGAAGAAGCTGACAATAAACCATATCAGTTTAATTGTATGGGAGAAATCAAGCAGTTCCCTAGTTACAACTCTGTACTGTTGCACGCTCGGAAAGAGCGAAACTCCACCCATGACGATTGTAAACACCCCGTTTTAATATCTTTCAATTATACATTTCTGATCAACCTCTATCAATACCCTTTCATTATTCAGTCTGGTCAAGTGAATGACATATTGTGCAGCTCTCGCCTTGTCTTAAAGCAAACTCCGTGACTGCTGCGTTTCCTCCATGAACTTTCAGGATGATGAAGAAGAAGTACTTTTTATGCAAATTTTCTATGTGTATAGGAAGAAAAGTGTAATAAAACAGCAGTCATCAGTGGGCGTTATGTTAAAGGGAGGCTGTTGTAAGTAGGATTGTAGTAAGTTGATGTATAATAATTATGCCGGAATACTCTAACGAAGAATATGCGGACATGCATCTGATGTACGGGCAAGCTCATGGAAATGCATGTCTAGCACAGCGCATGTACCGTGAGCAATTTCCAAGGAGACGTTGCCCAAGTTCGAAACTCTTCATAAAAATCGATAGACGATTACGGGAGACTGGATCGTTTAATACAGCAAGCATTGATGCAGGGAAACCTCGACATGTACGAACACCTGCAATGGAAGAAGATGTACTGAATATTTTTAAAGATAACCCCTCCACGAGTACACGAGCTGCTGCGTCTGAAGTCGGTGTTTCTCACCAAAGTGTGTGGCGTGTTCTGCGTGCAGAAAACATGCACCCCTTTCATGTGCAGCGGGTACAACTGTTATCAGTAACAGATTGTGCTCAGCGGACAGAATTCGTACGCTGGTTGCTTAATGTAACAGAAAATAATCCACAATTTCTGGAAAATATTTTATTTACTGATGAAGCAACATTTACGAGAGAGGGCGTGGTAAACACGCACAATATGCACACATGGTCATATACAAATCCGCACACTGTTTTCCCGTCGAACGCACAACAAAAGTTCAGTGTGAACATATGGGCAGGTGTCCTCGGCGATTATCTCATAGGACCATATTTACTCCCAGATGTACTCAATGGCAGTACGTACTTTGTTTTCCTACAGGATATCTTACCGCAGTTACTGCAAAATGTGCCAGCAACATTGCGCCACAATATGTGGTTTATGCACGATGGCGCACCGGCACATTTTTTCATAGGTGTTCGCAATCACCTCAATTCAACATATCCTGGGAAATGGATTGGACGCAGTGGACCTGTTGCTTGGCCTGCACGCTCTCCAGACCTCAATCCGTTAGACTTTTTTGTTTGGGGACACCTTAAATCGCTGGTGTATGAAACGCCTGTGGATACACCGGAGGATTTACTAGCGCGAATCGTTGTCGCTGCAGGAGACATTCCCAAATCCGTCGGAGTTTTTCGGCGTGTTCGCCAATCTTTACGACGTCGCTGTCGGCTGTGCGATTCTGTTAATGGGCGCAACTTCGAACACCTATTATAATAATGTCCGTTCGTCTGCCTTCCGACATTGAACTGTGCAGCGCAGGCCAGAAGACTATGCTTCGCATATGTCATAAAGTACGTGGAATGTAATTCTTTATTTGTCATTTTTCTTTTATTTTCAACACTTTTTGGCACAGTATTTTGTAAGTCACAGACTGTGGTGTACTCAAATTGTAAATTACAAAGTTTGTATGAATTCATTTAAAATTTAGTGTCTTTTTTAAATTTATAATTAATAAAATTATTATGCTATTTGTTATTATTATTTCCTATCATAAATTATGATGCACATATACATACAATAATTGTCCATGTAAAACATGTACTGAAACTTCTTGCATAGTTACAAATCGCAATATTTTTAATTATTTCCGAATTTTCACCACCAGTTTAATTTTAAGGAATTTAACTTAAGCTTTATATCAATAAAAGACCACTTTAAAATGTAGACTATTATTGTAAAGTTATTTTGGTTCATTCAACTCTTGAATAATTAAAAATGTTGCATCTCAGAAGAAGCATGATCGAAAATGTATAGTTGAGAGTAATTAAAAAGGCGGTGTTTCCAATCGTGATGGGCGGAGTTTAACCTTTGCTAGTGTCAAAGAAAGCGGAGTTGTAACTAAGAAACTGATTAATTTCTCTCACACAATTAAACCGATATGGTTCATTGTAAGCTTTTTCGAAAGTTTTCGGAATGGACCAAATTTTACTACATTTTCCTTGTTGTAGCTAGAGTTGTCTTTTTGGAATTAACGATTAACTATTTTGATGTATATTGGATTTCGTACTTTTTTCACTGTTTCAGGGCTTGTAACTCGTCAATAAATATTGCTATTTTAATACAATTCATGTCATTTTGTAGGTTTTTTTCTGCTCTTTCTAAATATGTGCTTCGTTTTTATGTAGCATTATCGATAGTTTAGCAATGAGGGTTCTTTTACAATTTTCCGAATTTTCATTCTATTTGCTGTAACTTGAAAACTATTGAGATCCGACCAGGCTTTATATACTGATTTATGCTCCATGTGATCTCCTCTATTACCCCTATTAATATTGGACCCCTTTAACGGAACACCCTGTATATATATATATATATATATATATATATATATATATATATATATACATGCTGCAACGTAATTCATCTATAGACATGTTGCAACGTAATGCAACGATATACATGATGCAGTGTCGCGTTCTTGTAGATAGATAGACGAAGAAAAACAGTTAGAATGACCTACTATATACTTATTTTACGAATTTCGCAGACCATCAGGAATTAACTGAGTTAAATAAACACAAACAGCTTCAGACGTTCCACTTTCAGCTAGGAAGATGCAGTCAGACAATTAGAACGCTAGAAAATATCAGAATAATATTCGAAAACAGACCTTAATACTTTGAAATAAACATCCGCACACTCACTAAAATGTGAAAATCTGCTGGTCTAAAACAGCGCAATACAAAGCAACTTATACTATTAATAGAAAATAAATTTCAAGTGTGAGACTAGAGCCTAGAATACATAGTGTAGAAAACGGTTTTACCGTTTATTAATTCAAAATTTTCGAATTCAAACCGGAAATTCTGAAACAAGAATTTTTCTTTCAAGAAGTCACGAAATATCTGCCATTAACTAACTAAAAGCACATTAAAAAGAATTTCTGGTGTGAATGCGAAATTTCGGAATTTAATAAAAGCCAAAGTGATAATGCTTTAAAAAGTGCTAAAAAATTGTAGCCGATAAACGTGCAACGATGCGGTACAATATTAGGGTGATCTCAACAACATCTGCTTTAAAAATAAATTTACCTCTAGCAAAAGTAACCATTACACTTTTGACAACAGAAACATAATTTCTGTAAATAAAATCTTCTTGTAAGTGTATATTTCAGATGTAACTGGTTTTAAGTTAGTTTTTTATCATATCAGGGAATTAATTTTTTCCACTCTTCTAGCAGAG
This sequence comes from Maratus michaelseni, assembly GCA_963931845.1. NCBI lineage: Eukaryota > Metazoa > Arthropoda > Arachnida > Araneae > Salticidae > Maratus > Maratus michaelseni. Next base: position 192,883,033 of record OZ007598.1, on the reverse strand, counting down.
ATTAATTTTTTGGTATGCTAAATAGAGATAGTTTCTAGTTTGTTGTCTTGCATCGAGTACTGCAATCAGGCACAAAAGAATGCGTATCACGTTTTTTGGCCATGATCAATATCATTCATATTTTCAAAGCTTATGAAAATCAGTATTCAAGTCAAAGGAAATAAGGTATAATTTAAATATTTAAAATACTTACCACCAGCTGAAATGTTTTCTCAGTTCGATTCTTATACAATATTTGCGTTGAAAAGAGCTAGCAGACCGTGGCGTAGCCAGAAAGGGGGGGGGCTAAATGCTCTGGTAGTAATATTATAAATCTTCGCCTTCAATATATTATCCGCAGAATATTATCCGATTAAATAAGGCAAAAATATTTTTATAAAATTAGTGGTATCCAAACCATCTGGACCTTCACCCTGTCTACGCCACTGTTAGAAGATGTCGCTGCGATCGACCCGTTGTCTTTTCAGAATCGTTCTACATTTATCGGATTCCCTTTTTTAGAACTAATTTGTAGCCGTTTTCCACACTATGTATTCTAGGTTCATTTCTCAAATTACTGAATATTGACTTACTCCACTGTTATTCTAACCCCCTCATTTATTAATTTAGTTCCAATCAAATTGACTGCTAAGGCCGTTCTAAAGTCATATCTTTTAGATCGGGAGACAGCGTCACGTTTTAACTGCCAATGTTTAAAGCAGATACAGTATAGAAGAAAATTTTGTTACAAATTTCTGGTGTCATTGTGGCATTTGGAAATAAAAGGTAACACTTTGTCGTTCGCATGCGCCGTAAAAATACTTCAATTCGTAAAATGTTGAAATGCTTGATTGACACCAGAATTTAGAAACAAATTTATTTGAAAATAGTAATTAAAATCTTTTCTTCACGTACTTGATAAAAGGGAATTTTTCATTCCAAAATTTTGGTGCCAATGTATCATTTAAGGATTAAAATTAAGTTACTTTACGTACGACACCACTATTAAGTGGATCATATAATATCCCATTGGCCCTCATGGAGCTCGACTAATTTTTTCTACTTACCAGTGTTGCCAGAGGGCTACTTTTTAAAAATTCAGATTGCTTGATTGACACCAGTTTCTTGAAATGGTATAATGCTTCTTCTTTTCGCCTTATGTAATCTGTCATTTAATAAGGCGAATTTTGCTTTCTCAAAAAATTGGTGGCAATCAAGGAAATTGAATTTAAAAAAAGTATCCCACTGGCAACACTGCTACTTACTAAGACAAAGCTGACTGCATTAGCAGCATCATTTCTTGAGCCTAATAAATGAAAACAGAGCACAACAAAATGTCTGAATTTTTAAAATATATTAATAAAGTACTTTCCAATTCTTCCGGTAACTGTTTGATTTTTCGAAACTAACGTTTGGATAGCAACCCTGGAAAATAAAAAATGGCGTCTTTCTAATCTTTTTCGCCCTCCCCCGCAATACAGGTTCCTTTTTAACACCTTTCAAACCTAGTTGAAAAGTGTGTATGACTTCGATTTGTCTGGCCGTCTGTCCATGCTATAACTCGCGTAAACATTCTAGGATTGCCCTCAAATTTGTGTATGGTATTGACGTTTACTATAGCATGTTCCCTAATGAAAATTAAGTGTGTAGCACGTATAGTTGTTTTACAGGGACAGTCAAAAGTATGCCATTACATTACGGTCAATAGGTAAAAAATCGTTTCAAGTGCATTTTGGTTATGTTACGCCATTTGAAACTTGATAAAACTGGTATACAGTTAGTGAAGCGTACTAAAATATGGTTTTTATAAAATATGGTGTGCAATGCATTTATTATTCATTTACAGGGTCACACAAAAGAATTATTTCACACAATGTTCCGCGGGAAAAAATCGTTTGCAGTGTAATTTAATAATTAGGGTACGAATTTTGTGAATTATGAAATATGAACACATTTTGTCTTAATCGTGTCACATCAAAATCCAATTATATCAGAGTGTAAATTATCAGTCATAAAAATTTCGAAAAACACGGATGTAATATTTTTAAAAAATCTTGAACTATTTGGGATCTATTAAACTTCACTGTGCATCATGCATCATTAACATTAGTACAAATTATGACATAAAAATATAACACTATAGTTAAATAAGGGGGTAAAATCATTGTCATTACGAAAGTGAAAAGCGATATCACAACAGTAATTAATAATGACATATTAAGGAAAACCACCTCGAATATGTTCTTAAATATATCAAATCCCATTCATGAAATTTCTTCACCAATTAATCTGAATATACTAAGACATGAAAGGTTGGAAAGTTAGAGAAACAAAATTTTAAAGAAAAAAAATATGTACTAATTAAATATATACAACACTGACAATTTGTAAAATGACAATTTGTAAATTACTCGCGGACATGATTTTGCTTTATAATATAGATATCATGTATTTTTCACAATTACCTCATGATGTTTTTAAATTTTTTTTGTATTTTTAAAAATGCATTTTTCGTGTCATACTGTTTAATGAAAAGTACACCGAATCATGCAGTAAAAAATTACTGGCACCACGAATGTAGAAAAAAGAGGAAGAAAAAAATCAGCAATTAGAAATTATGTGTTGAAAAGGTTAAAAATCTTTAATTTTCAAATTATATCCAGGCAACAGTGGGCAAAATATATCTTGTAATACAAGAATACAAAAATATTTGTTAATCGTAGCCACTCTTACAACAATTGCAGGTAGGAAAGTATACGGCATGGTGGGTACACTCCTTACAATTTCCAAGAAGCTTGGACCAACATTTCATATTAGAAAATGTCTATATAATATTGCAAAAGCAAATTATGTAATCATCTTACTTAATTGTACATTTTTTAACATTTTTATACGCTTAGTGCAGACGAAAAATTCACTAAATATTGTGGCTTAACCAATGTTGCCAGTTTGACCTCCTTTTTTATTCAGTATTTCCGATTTTATAACAGAATAGTAATTTTTCTGCATTTAATGACTGATTTTGCGGGATTACATAAAGTAAAAATTCTTCTTTCTGAATTCCTAGATCAAAAAAGGATGTAAAGTAGCAACCCAGGGTAGAACCCTACGCAATCGTATATAACCTACATTCACTAATTGATAATTCTTGATCTGTTTCGTAAAATAACTTTCTACCTTGATTGTTTTCAAAATCGTTAGAACCATACAATACCTATTAGCATATTTTTTATTTCAAATGTTCACATTACTAATTTTCTAGTGGGTGTGTTATTTCCTGTAACTGCCACAATCCTGCAATAAATATTAATATCAAAGCATTACTATGAAAAACAATTACGCAAAAAAATGTATGTTGACTACTACAAATTAAAAATTATTAAAAATTATTAAAAGGAAGAATATTTTGAAGTATCGGGCAGTTTTGACCATTTGCTGTAAAAGGGTCACCTTCAGTATTTTGTTTGTTCAAGCCCTGATTATCGCCGGAACAAACCTCATCCAGTAAATTCTAATAGAAATTTTTACCTTATTTAAACGCCTAATTCAATCATTGTTTTTGTCTTGAATAATGAAAGTATTTCTATTATTTTTTTATTACTGAGAGTTTGCTTCGTTGGTAATCAGGCTCTGGGTTTGTTTCGTTTGTTGGGCACTACGGTCATATTTTGCATACAAGAGCTAAACAGACTGAGACCCCCCCTTAAATTGGAATCCCACAAGTGGACCCACTACAAACTTCTATGTCTGAGTGGGATTCGAACCCAGCACCTTTTAACTCCTTGGGGACGAGCGACACGTATACGTGACGCATAAGATGCTTAGAATCCTCGATTATTCCCACCAGTTATTTTTTATTGTAAGCTTTGCCTTATTAAATCTTAGCATTTCTGCGATTCAATTAGCCGAAAATTTCTGTTTTGAAAAACCGGTGGTAAAATATTAAAAATTCTGTAAAAGACGCTCGTCGCGAAGGGGTTAACTAGTACCCAGCGTCCTAACCACTAGACAACAAGAAATCAAGTCTTAGTTCAACCCCAGTTAATATGAAGAATTCCAAACAGCTGCGTCACTATGTGGAAGAGGCTATGGAATAAAATTCATACAGTTATGACTATGAGATGAAGAAAATACTGTTTTTGAAAAATTTGAGCCTATGTGATGCTACAATTTTTAAAAGAATCTGTATTTTCAATAAACCTGTTTTATGCTATATTATTCGGGCATTGTATACTTTGTTTTTAATCTTTATTTTACAAACTGCAAAGACTTTGGAGAAAATCCCAATGAAAATATTTTCACGATTTTAAAACAGGCAGGATTTTATCATCATATTTATAATTTTTTGCATCTCACGTTTACCATTATTCTTCTTGTATTGTTCTAAATTACTTTTTAATATCATTTCTTGTAATTATTAATCTGGATGGGCCCCACCCAGATACGTTTTTCATGGCTTTTATATATCATCTTTGTATATTTGTTATCTGATATGTATATATGTTCATTGTTTTTTCTTTATTGTACATCTGTACTTATTTCTTAAACTATTGTTTGGCGCAGCATGTCCAAATGTGGACTTTGTTCCATTAAACTTCTATACAACCAACCAACCAACCTAACCACTAGGCAAGCTGGTGGCCGAATTCCTTCAAGGAAAACTTTTTTTAATAGCAAATTTTCCAAAATTGCGGTTCTCTTACAAGGGAAAACTAAAAAGGTTTTCACATGTGGCACTAAAGGCTTTCAACCTTACACCCTCCCCAGACCACCTCGTATGTATCGAACCTGCGAAAATTGTCACATATCTCTCATCCTTTGTGCAGCATGCTATTCTCTGAGGTGAGCCGGGCCCTCCTTGAACATACGGTATTAGCAAAAATTAAAAAACTCAATTCAAAGGGATCTGCGGCATGGCGTCACTGTTGCCATAGAAACGACATTAAAACTACAGATAATTCAAATAATGTACTTATCAATTTTTAAATTAAATTTAGTGAAACTGAGACAAACTCAAGAAAGGGAATTCCCATATATTCGATACCAGGGTTCGTACGATTTTACCACAATTTTTTAATAGAATTTTCCTACTTATATTTAAATAACAGAAAATGTAGACACCTCCTTGATTTGCAGGATTTCTAGTACTTCTCTACTATATAATAAATTATAACATCTTTTAATAATATATATTTTTTGAATGCTAAATCGTGTAAATTAACGACATAATACAGTGGAACTTCTCTTTAACAAAGTCCCTATTTAACGAAGTTTTCTACTTAACGAAATTTTCTGCAGAACTTTGACTTTGAACACCATTAGCACGTAAATTAATCTCTATATTACGAAAAATATGTTCTATATAACAAAGTTTATTTCACCTTTGTACGTGTACAGAATCCAAACTAAAAGGTTGTTGTAGCGATGGATATCCGAATTTATTTCAATGGATTGTATGAAAATGAAGACATTTAAATAATTTTCATTCTTCTTGGTACTAAATATAACATTTTTTTTCATGTTAACAAAAACACTTGTTACCATTACTCTCCTACACCAAGACTCCTGCGCTGACAGTTGAGGGGAGTCAAAATCCCCTCTTTACCTTTAATGATATAGAAGATGAGGTGTCGCAATGGCGTCAGATGCATTGAAGCAAAAAATATCAATTAGAGACTTTAGAGAATCAGACAGTTACCATTCTGACCTTCGATTGCTGATAGACAATTGCTTTGTACATCCACAAGAATGTGCTTCAAAATGCTAATAGAAGAACATCAAAGTTATTTGTGTTCCTGCCAATAGAACTTCTAAACTTTAGCCATTAGTCTAAGGAATAATAAAAAATCTTGAAGTACATTATTGAAAAAGACAGAAAAAAGACAATGTAGTGAAAACATTAGTTTGAGAACCTGTGTATCAGAGTTGATGAAAGCTTGAGCCAAAGCTTAGGGAATGTGACGTGATTTCATCGACCGTACACAACTGTTGTGTAAAACCCGGTTACATAATTTAAACTGAATCAAATGCTTCTGAATCCAATACATGTTTGTCATATCTCAAGGAAAGTTTTCATGAATTTAACTTGATTTCTATTTAACGAATTTTCTTCATAATGAAGTTTTTAAGTGTAACGATGAGACTTCGTTAAATGGAAGTTTCACTGTGTACAGTAAAGTAGCAATGAGCCGAAACATGTCAACAACCTAATATAAGTTATTTTACTTTATATCCTCTTCAGTTCCGAAGCTAAAATAATAATACAAATACTTGATCACGGGTTTTTTCCAAACGAAATGACATCGTAAATGACAGAAAAATTATCTTTTCAGAAATTAATCATTTATGCACCTAGTAATTTAGGTTTAAAAATATGGATCTAAAACTACAAACTCCCTTAAAACATTATTTTAATAATCATTAACGTAAATTAACACAATCACAAATTTAAGAGCTTTAAACAAGTAAATAATCTACAAATCCTCAATTTTTTTATTGAAAAAGATTTAAATTAAATACTTATACAATTTTTTCACTTTCTTGGTCACATTGTCTTCAAGGCATTTTGAAAACTCAGATGAAAATAACATTTATTTTATGAGGGAATAAGCTTCAATTCTGCCATTTATTCGTTTGCTTTGAACGCAAAAAACATTCAGCTACTAAGAAGTGATGTGAAAATGTAAAAAAAACAACTGCATTTTAATTTTTATAAGGAAAAGAACAGAGTTCTCCATATGGGGACCCAGGGACCCAAGTGGATATTATGTTGTTAATTTACACCTTTTAGCATTTAAAATAAATATGCTTTTCTACATTTAAATAAGGCGGAAAATTCTGTACAAAATTTGCGGTAAAAGCGTATGAACCGTGGATTTCGGCATTAGAATATTTAATATACGAGACTGCCATACATGTATTATATCTATACTCATATCAAAAGAATCATTGACAACTTTTTCGACACCTTTTTCAATACCTTTCAAACACTTTATTCACACAAAAATAACTAAATAAAATACCCAAGAAAATATTTGAATTCAATTTTGGTTTATTATTTTATCAATGACTGATTACATATAATTTTTTTAATATAATTTCTTCTGATTATGCATTTTTGAACCGTTTTATAATTTGAAACTAACAAAGCTATTTTTTTCTAGGCAGTTTTATCAGTCGTATGATCTATTTGTCATAAAATATCAGTATGAAGATAAAATTTTAATAAAAAAGTTATTGCGACATGAATTCGTTTAAATTAAACCTGATTCAGATTTATTTAACCCATTTGCTACATTAGCTCATATATGCGTTATTTCAGGAATTACTTTTTTGTACAGAAATTTGGAATTCATAGCGGAAATGCTGATTTTTTTTTTTACTTTAAGTAATCGCAAAACGTCGTCATTAAATAAAATAAAAATTACTATTCAGAATATCTAGTATAAATTCCGAATTTCTGAATAAAGAAAGAAATTCCTTAAATGCACACCAATGATTCAAATGGGTTAAGAACCTCAGGATATATAATTTTGAATCGCCAATGTGATTCATATTTTAGGTTAGTTTCATAATAATCACGCTGAAACAAAAAGTAGAAAAAATCGAACTGACCAATGTTGTTTATAAAGATCGTATAAAAAGTAAAACGGTGTACATTTATTGAATCTTAATAGAGAATTTTTTTATTGATACAATCTTATTCAATATCGTATTTTTGAACTATTTTGTAATTTACCTCGACCACTAAACTCCAACATGTAAAAAACATAATTCACCTTTAAAAAAAATTTTAGGACATTTTGTTATACAGGATATTTATATCAGATATCATTAAATCAGAGCTGCCAAGTCTCCGGCTTTTTGGATACCAGTATTTTAGTACAGAAAATGTTGTTTCATGTAATCGGGACATTCTTCGATTTAAAAGAACAACATTTTCTCTAAAATAATACCGGTGTGCAAAAATCCGGAGACTTGGCAAGTCTGCATTAAATGAAGCGAATATCTCTTTTAAGGAATAATTTTATTCAAAATACGATAAACCTCCCAGATACTTATATGGAGAATGTAGATTACAATCCATGCTAACAGTACTTTTCGATGACTCTAACTGTTATATTCAGAATCGTGAGGTTTAAAACAAAAACTTATCATTTTTTTGCAAGATGCTTTATTTATTCTGGTGAAAATTTAGTCACTAAAGTACATTCTCACCACAATTATTAAAACGTATTATAAGAATGTAATTTTACAATCTGATGTTGTTTTGACTCTCTTGTTACAGATTTTTGAGTTTTCAAGGAAAACATCTGGCTAGCAGCTAGATTTGTTAAAAACATGCATGTGTTTTGAAGTTATGGATGACGTCGAGCCCTACATTTACTTACTGTTCTAATATTAACTTTTGTCATCATGGTTGCCATTTTGTAGATTTTTTTAATTCAGACATTTCGAATAGTATTTTATTCTTTGTGTAAGCATGAAGTGTCTGTCATTAAATAAAGAAAAAAAAATACTATTAAAAAATTTGTAGTATGGATTAGGAATTTGGGAATTTTTAAAAGGCAAATTTGGCTACACCGGTCGTTAACCCATTCGCTGCCAACTACGAGTATACTAGTCGTTTTTCAATCTAAAATTATGAATTCGTACCGGAAATTTTGAAAGAAGAATTGTTATTTTATGTAATCACTAAATGTCTGTAATTAAATAAAGTAAATATTGCTATTAGTATTCGAACTTTCTAAATAAAATAAAATTCCGATATGTTTAAACCGGCAGTGAACGTGTTAAGAAAAAATATCATGTAACATTTGAATACTTTTCTTATAAAAATACTTTTAAAATTACAGAATAGATCAACCAATATATATATATATATATATATATATATATATATTAAGGGATTACTGTGTTGATTCAACATAAGCATACAATGAACTTCTGGGAAGGACGCTAAAGATCGTTAACATGTCTTTATTCATACTACATAGCTGCTAATATTCCAGATTTCTTTTATGTCAATAAACACAATTTGAGCCAGAACAAATATTTAATGAAATGTTTCTGACTCCCATGTGGTTCTTAATTAGCTTTCAGCATTCAATGACATTCTTGGTCAAACTCGTAAGTATGACACCTATGACACTATGATGTAAATATGATATTTTCTCAGATAATCTGATGTCAGAAATCTTAATAAAAAATAAAAAATAAACTATTGGAACGATGGAACAATGCAATTAGCAGATAGGAATACACAGTTGTGTACCAACTGAATTTCCAGGATAAATGTAAGTGACTTGTGAGGCAAATCAGGAGCCGTAAGAAATATAAAAGTTTAAAAAGAAAAAAAAAATTAATATAAAATATAAAATATAATAAAGAAATATAAGTTTAACAACAAAGAACTAAAAATTTTCTATTAGATCCAAGGTGAAAGACGAAACCTACCGAGGGTCGAACCCATCTCAAAAAAGTCCTTCCGGTCTGTACCGCGAAGCAAAGTTAGCTTTCATAGTCCATGTTTTTAAAAATTCAACTCATTTTATTCAAACATCTGAAGTTAAATTGCTTGGAACTCGATTACAGAAATTTCAATCCCGGTTTTCGTTAATACTGAATTTGAATGAGAATTTCAGCATGAGAATTACAGCATAACAAAAATCAGATTGTTTTAAAATGTCAGCCACACTTGAATTTCAGACTGCCATATCTCTGCTATTTTTTAAGATAAAACCAAAAAAAAATGTTCCGGAATCCTTGTATCACGATCTAACACTTAATGGAAACAACTTTTTCAATTTATAATTTTATATACATCTTTTAGAATATTACTTTTAAATGCTAAATGTGTAAAATTAACAACTATAATATAAATTAAAATAACTTTTATTAGTTGTTTTACATGTTTCGACTCTTCTGAGTCATTTTCAAAAACAAAATGAGAATATTCTAAAGCTGCACGGGCTTTGAAGTTATTATTTACATGTACATTTTTAAAAATTACGCACGTTATCTATTATTTTTACTTGATTGTTTATTTTCATATTTTTGAGCATGGAGTAATTCTAGCCACAGTTTCGGTAAATTAAAAGATGCCGCATCGTTACATATTGTATTTTTGCGCGTGAGTATCTCTATGGTTTCTCTTATTATGGATGGATAGTATAGACTGGAGGGAAATATTATTTTACTTTCATTGAAATTTATTTGAATGGTTTCTTCTTGATATAATCTTGCAAGGTCCATAGTATCCATCCATAATAAGAGAAACCATAGAGATACTCACGCGCAAAAATACAATATGTAACGATGCGGCATCTTTTAATTTACCGAAACTGTGGCTAGAATTACTCCATGCTCAAAAATATGAAAATAAACAATCAAGTAAAAATAATAGATAACGTGCGTAATTTTTAAAAATGTACATGTAAATAATAACTTCAAAGCCCGTGCAGCTTTAGAATATTCTCATTTTGTTTTTGAAAATGACTCAGAAGAGTCGAAACATGTAAAACAACTAATAAAAGTTATTTTAATTTATATTATAGTTGTTAATTTTACACCTTTAGCATTTAAAAGTAATATACTATTACAAGGTGTTATATTTTATTATATTGTTACATCTTTTAGAATTAAAAAAAATGAAAATATTTAACTTGCCACCATTTTGAAACAAGATGGCGCATAAAGCTGGCCAACGAACTCAGTCGAGACTTTGATATGTTCTGTACACATGATCAGTCACATTCATATTGTTTCATAAATGCCGGAGTTACAGCATAACAAATATCAGATTGTTTCAAAATTTTAGCAACACTAGAATTTCAAACTGCCATATCTCGCCATTTTTTAAGATACAGCCAAAACAAAAAATGTTCCAGAATCCTTGTATCACGTTCTAACACTAATAGAAACATTTTTTTCAATTTATAATTTTTTTGTACATCTTTTTGAAATTTTACATTTTTTTTAACTGACCGCTATTTTGAAACAAGATGGCGGGTGACGCTGGCCAACGAACTCGGTCGAGACCTTGGTATGTCCTATACACATACTCAATCACATCCGTATCGGTTCATAAATAAAAGAGTTACAGCATGACATATGTCAGATATATGTATATATATATATATATTTAAAAATGAAAACACATGTGAAGAACGAAGGAAAATATATTATAAAAAGCTATAGAATGATCACTGAAGAAAGTATACCCAAAAGGATGAAAAAGCAAAAACGAAAAGCAAAATTGGAAAACTATGAATATCTTATAGAATTTTCAGAAGGGCTTTATAAGAATATCCATAGTAAGTATATGTCATTTCTTCAAATATTGTCAGAATTATGCCTAAAATCGACTCTATTAAGCCCCTAATGACATATACAATAGAAACCAGAAAATCAAAAAACAACATGAGGCCCAAATAACAAAACAAGTATAAATAAATATGCTATTGAAATAGAAATTAGATAAATAAACAATTATGCGACTTAAATAGAAATATGAAAATAAAATAGTGTTAAAGACTCATATATATATATATATATATATATATATATATTATATAAAAATTTATTTTCGCATTTATTTCGCATTATTCCTTTAAATTACTAACTTCTGACATAGTCATTATTTTCTTAATTCTTAATAATATTTATTCCTATTTAATGTCCTTTTAAAAGTAATAACCCGTATATTAATAATTATCTTAATCTAAAACTTTAAGTTCATTCGTAACTTTTATCAACTCCCCAATCTATAAAATTCTGAGAGACGCTTGTGTCATTTCGAATGTTTTTAACTTACTTTTTAAACGTAATTTTGGAAATTTGAACATATGTTGCTAAACTTCAACCATTTTAGGTCTTTTGTGTACTTAAAAGTGTTTATAATTTTGTAATTACTAATTTTAAAATGAATAATATATAAAAATGTTAATGATATGAGTAATGGTATGCGTTTTCATAATGATATTAGTAAAGTTTTCATCTCTTTACTTCTAGATAATCAAGAATTGTAAAATAGTTTTTTAATTTTCTATAATTGCCGTATATCTCATTATAATCGATTGCTAGCTGACAAATGATGATCTTTCGATGAATCTATCTGTAATATTTGAAATTTTGAGATTCAATGCCAGAACTTATTTTTTTCGAATGTTTTCTTTTATATAATTTAATTTCTTGTGATTAATTACTAGATTTAATTACAACTTCGTCAGTAGATATATTACAAAGACTTTGAGATAATGTGACTTGTGTGATGTAATGTGACTTTATCATTTATTATTGGAAATTGCGTGAAAAGTTCATGTAGGCATAAAAGTGGTATTTACACAGCTTTGGAAAAACGTGCAAGTTGTTATTCAGTGGCGTATTCAAGCATTCAATGCAAGAACTTCTTTTTTCGCATGTTTTCTTTTAAATAATTTAATTTCTAGAGTTTATTACAACTTCGTCAGTAGATATATTAAAAAGACTTTGAGATAATGTGACTTGTGTGATGTAATGTGACTTTATCATTTATTATTGGAAACTGTGTGAAAAGTTCATGTAGGCATAAAAGTGGTTGCTACACAGCTTTATAAAAACGTGCAAGTTGTTATTCAGTGGCGTATTCAAGCATTCAATGCAAGAACTTCTTTTTTCGCATGTTTTCTTTTAAATAATTTAATTTCTAGAGTTTATTACAACTTCGTCAGTAGATATATTAAAAAGACTTTGAGATAATGTGACTTGTGTGATGTAATGTGACTTTATCATTTATTATTGGAAACTGTGTGAAAAGTTCATGTAGGCATAAAAGTGGTATTTACACAGCTTTATAAAAACGTGCAAGTTGTTATTCAGTGGCGTATTCAAGCATTCAATGCAAGAACTTCTTTTTTCGCATGTTTTCTTTTAAATAATTTAATTTCTAGAGTTTATTACAACTTCGTCAGTAGATATATTAAAAAGACTTTGAGATAATGTGACTTGTGTGATGTAATGTGACTTTATCATTTATTATTGGAAACTGTGTGAAAAGTTCATGTAGGCATAAAAGTGGTTGCTACACAGCTTTATAAAAACGTGCAAGTTGTTATTCAGTGGCGTATTCAAGCATTCAATGCAAGAACTTCTTTTTTCGCATGTTTTCTTTTAAATAATTTAATTTCTAGAGTTTATTACAACTTCGTCAGTAGATATATTAAAAAGACTTTGAGATAATGTGACTTGTGTGATGTAATGTGACTTTATCATTTATTATTGGAAACTGTGTGAAAAGTTCATGTAGGCATAAAAGTGGTATTTACACAGCTTTGGAAAAACGTGCAAGTTGTTATTCAGTGGCGTATTCAAGCATTCAATGCAAGAACTTCTTTTTTCGCATGTTTTCTTTTAAATAATTTAATTTCTAGAGTTTATTACAACTTCGTCAGTAGATATATTAAAAATACTTATGTGACTTGTGTGATGTAATGTGACTTTATCATTTATTATTGGAAACTGTGAAAAGTTCATGTAGGCATAAAAGTGGTTGCTACACAGCTTTATAAAAACGTGAAAGTTGTTATTCAGTGGCGTATTCAAGCATTCACAGCAGGAACATTTTTTTTCGCATGTTTTCTTTTAAATAATTTAATTTCTAGAGTTTAATTACTACATTTAATTACAACTTCGTCAGTAGATATATTACAAAGATTTTGAGATAATGGGACTTGTGTAATTTAATGTGACTTTATCATTTATTATTGGAAAATGTGTGAAAAATTCATGTAGGCATAAAAGTGGTTGCTACACAGCTTTAGAGAAATGTGAATGTTGTTATTCAGTGGCGTATCCAAGCATTCAATGCAAGAATTTATATTTTTCCCATGTTTTATTTTAAATAACGTAATTTCTAGAGTTTATTACAATTTCGTCAGTAGATATATTAAAAGATTTTGAGATAATGTCACTTGTGTGATGTAATGTGACTTTATCATTTATTATTGGAAATTGTGTGAAAAGTTCATGTAGGCATAAAAGTGGTATTTACACAGCTTTTGAAAAACGTGCAAGTTGTTATTCAGTGGGACGTATCCAAGTTATTGACGACTTTGAACTGCATGAATACTGTATTGGTATTAATTATAGTTCTCAGGGTTGCAAAATTTGGCTTACTTTTATTCAGAAATTCAAGGATTAATTTTAATAAATCTACTTTATGTAATCGCGAAAAGTCTATCATTATAATTAATATTCGGAATTTCGGACAATAAAAAATTATCAAATTGGCAATCCCTATAGATGTTAAGAAATAATGTCTTGCAACATTCAGTTCTTTTTTTTAAAGGAATGCTTTAAAATTATTGAACTCATGAACCCGAACGTTATTAACACCCGTTATTCCTGTCATTGCGTCTCTGAGACCCTATGTGTATCTATCTATATCATAAAGCAAACACCTTTCCCTGAGTAACGTGGACGTCCTGTTGACGGTTAAAACGACCTGGCCAATAAAACTTGGTTGTACTGCAACTTTTTAAACTTCTAAACATCGCAGAATTTCAATATGTACTCTGTCTAATAAAAAAAGTAAATAGTTTCATTTGCATTCTGCTTGTAAACTATCTGAGTTTAATGAGTTTATATATTTTTCAATTATGAATATTTTTAAATCTACGTGCAAGCCAATTATGAAATACTAAAACATTTGCATTTAAAAAAAATTCAAATAATTCAGTATCCGTTTGTTTCCGTGCAAAACTCTATAACTAAATTGTCAAACGAAATTAAAATTTACAAATAAATAAATTAATTAATTAAAAAAAAGAATTTAACAGACATGTAATTAAACTATGGTTTTTAATGGTTTTTGTCATGTGGTTCGGAAATAGACTTTAGGAATTCTTGCATGCTGTATTTTTAAGAATGAATTTAGTTTACAAAGACCATTTTCACCATAATTATTAAAATGCTTTTTAATAATGTAATTTTACAATTCGAGTTTTCAGTTGAAGTTTTGTTCACACTCTTTAAAATGCTATCAAGAATGAAGGTGGCTGTTAGCCACCTTTGGTGAAATTTGCAAGTTCATTTTCATCAGTGAATCTCAGTTGTACTGCAATGTTTTAATCTTCTAAACATCGCAGAATTTCAATATTTACTCTGTGGAATAAAAAAAGCAGGTAATTTCAATTTGTATTCTGTTTGTAAACTATCTGAGTTTAATGAATTTATATATTTTTCAAATGTTTTTCAATTAGTAATATTTTTAAATCTACGTGCAAGCCAATTATGAAATACTAAAACATTTGCATTTAAAAAAAATTCAAATAATTCAGCATCTGTTTGTTTCCGTGCAAAACTCTATAACTAAATTGTCAAACGAAATTCAAATTTACAAATAAATAAATTAATTAATTAAAAAAAGAATTTAACAGACATGTAATTAAACTATGGTTTTAAATGGTTTTTGTCATGTGGTTCGGAAATAGAATTTAGGAATTTTTGCATGCTGTATTTTTAAGAATGAATTTAGTTTACAAAGACCATTCTCACCAGAATTATTAAAATTTTTTTGAATAATGTAATTTTACAATTCAAAGCTTTCAGTTGAAGTTTTGTTCATAGTCTTTAAAATGATATCAAGAATGAAGGTGGCTGTTAGCCACCTTTGGCGAAATTTGCAAGTTCATTTTCATCATTGAATATCAGTTGTACTGCAATGTTTTAATCTTCTAAACATCGCAAAATTTCAATATTTACTCTGTGGAATACAAAAAGCAGGTAGTTTCAATATGTATTCTGTTTGTAAACTATCTGAGTTTAATGAGTTTATATATTTTTCAAATGTTTTTCAATTAGTGATATTTTTAAATCTACGTGCATGCCAATTATGAAATACTAAAACATTTACATTTAAAAAAATTCAAAAAATTCAGCATCTGTTTGTTTCCGTGCAAAACTCTATAACTAAATTGTCAAACGAAATTCAAATTTACAAATAAATAAATTAATTAATTAATAAAAAAAATTTAACGGACATGTAATTAAACTATGGTTTTAAATGGTTTTTGTCATGTGGTTCAGAAAAAGTATTTAGTAATTTTGCATGCTGTATTTTTAAGAATTAATTTAGTTTACAAAGAACATTCCCACAAGAATTATTAAAATGACTTTGAATAATGTAATTTTACAATTCCAAATTTTTCGTTGTAATGTTCCGCACATTCTTTAAAGTGCTATCAAGGTATAAAGGAGGCTGTCAGCCTCCTTTGGTGAAATTTGTAAGTCCATTTCAACCGATAAATCTCGGTTGTTCCTGCCTGATTTACGGCAGGGCATTCGGGGCATGGGCCCAGGGCCCCCGATTTTCAGGGGCCCCCAAATGCTACTAAAG
Organism: Maratus michaelseni; assembly: GCA_963931845.1. Classification (NCBI taxonomy): domain Eukaryota; kingdom Metazoa; phylum Arthropoda; class Arachnida; order Araneae; family Salticidae; genus Maratus; species Maratus michaelseni. The sequence continues at coordinate 192,866,679 of OZ007598.1, read as the reverse complement.
TATTTTCAATTATTGGCCAAAACAGGTTTAACTTTCAAAAAACAAAATTAAAATGGAAAAATCTGTTTGTCAGAGATTGTCTGTATGTCAAAGTAACTTCACTTTTTGCTGATAGTTTTTTAACAATTTATTTGCAGTAATGTACAGAACTCCATTTTTGTGATCGCCATATTATTTCATTTTTATTTATTTTACATGTAAGGCCCTCATGGTTAACATGGACAAAGACGTGTGGTTCTGCTATTTAATTGTATAAATTTACTTTTTTTTTTTTTTTTTTTTTTTTTTTTTTTTACCCATACAAAGTTTGTATTTGAAAGAAAAATTTGTTTGATTAATAGGATATGCTAATATTTTAAATAATTATAGCTTGGTACTGCGGTAAATTTATTATTATTTGTTGCCTACTTTATCATTCCAGATATATGGACTTGAATAGAGAAAGGTAATCAGCACCACACAGTTTATTATAAAATTCAATTAAAAATTCATAATTATCAAATAATTATTTAAAAGTAAAATAATGATTATCAAATTTAATTTTTTAAATTAATATTTTAACCCCTTCAGCGTCGCTATATTTTTGTGTCGGCTACTTTTTTAAAATTTCAAATTGTTTGATTGCCACCACTTTTATGAAGTAGAAATATTCACCTTATTTAATGGCTGATAAATTGATGCGAGAATAAAACTAGTTTCACTCCTTTAAAAAACTGGTGGGAATCAAAGAATCTGAATTTAAAAAAAAGTAGAATACACTACACAGCCCGTGAATATGACTGGAGCGAGAATTAAGGGGTTAAAGAAATTATCAAAGTCAATAGAGGTTATCTTAATAAGTGCTGCTTTCGAGATTATATTTTTTTATTAAAAGAATCTGTTTGAGGGGGGCCCCATACGCATCTGTGCCCAGGGCCCCCAAATTTCTAAATCGGTCCCTGTGTAGCCCGTAAAGTCTTCGGCATTTTCCCTATGTTTGGTGCAGAATGTATCCTTTCAATAACCGTGGCTGCAGTGTTGTCGGGTTGGGGAATTTTTTCAAATTAAAAATATAATCCACGATTTCAGAATAGTAATATTCTTTTTATTTAATGAAAGGCATCCCGTGATTAAATAAAGAGATTTCTAGTCAAACAAATTGATGTGAATAAAAATATTTCACAATCTGGCAATATTGCCGAGATGTGAGAGACTACAAGCATCCGAATGTATAGTACATGTAGATGGTGAGACCCAACTCATTTTAAATTTTTAGATCGAAGAGATTGTACATGCAAAAATAAAGAAAACCATAAACAAGATATCTTAAGACTGAAAATTTAAAGATTTATAAAATTTCTATAGTATTTTTTATTTAAATTGTTGTGTTTTATGTTGAAACTAATATTTTATTTTGCTGATGTTTTCGATATACATCACATAACAAAATGAGATGAAGGGAACTCCACGCAGTTAGTAGTTTCTTTTTTTTTTTTTAGAAGCTTCTACAAATTATTCCTAGCTCGGTACAACCATCATAGCTGATATGTTTGACTCAGTTATACAAATGTTGACTGTATACTATTTGTAGCTTAAAAGGTAAGTTTATATCGCATATAATAGTGCGCCTGCAACGAATGGTTTTAAAATAGGAAGGAAATACAAAATTCAAAGGAAATTCAAAGATTAGTATAAAACACTTAACCGGGAAGAAATCGACAATACCCAGGGTATGAATGGTTTTTATTTTGCCACCAATAAATACAAATAATAATCGTAACCTTATTTAGTTGTAGACAATTGTTGCAAATTCTGTAATAAAGTATGTTGAAGACGAATTTTCGAAAAATAGTGGTGACCGTACGCTTCCTGGGTATGTCATATATGGCGCGACTACTCCTATGTTAATAGTAATACATTTTTGTATCATTTTGAGTGTGATTTAAAATTTAAAATTCCAGATATGTTTTTAAACATTTTATTTTTATCTAAGCGTATTTTTACCTAAGTCCGGCTGTGCATTTTCTTGCTATTTTTAATGTTTCACAATAATTGAAATGCATCATGAATAATAACTTGTATTTATTTTTAAAATATATAAGTTAATTTTTATTATATTTATTATATAAACATATCTGTTAATTTATATTATATCTGTTAAATTTTTCCGGTGTTCAGTTTAGAAGTTTTGTATGTTATTTTTGTTTGATGTTTTGTTTTTCAGCAAGGTTGTATTTATTTTGTATGTACAAATTTCATTCTGTTCGATAGTAATAAAAATAATTTACTTTTTTGTGTTCCGCGGTTTTTTATAAAATGCTTAATTTGGCTCTCGGTGGTTAACGAGTATGACATGCCTGCACGAAGCAATGAGTCGCAAGTTGATCCACTCTATTGAACGAAGTAGGTTTGTCACATAATGCTATTTTCCGCACAATTGGGCAGAAAAGGAAATTTTCCGTGTGCAAATTACGTGTGTTTTCAAATTTCAGAATTTTTGTAAGTTGCATGTTCCGGCATTTTTAAGAAAAAGAAATGTTTACAAAAAATATAACCTTGTTCGATTCCTTGTAATCTAAATAAGAGATATTAGAAATTTTATTAATTTAACACTAGAACCGCGGGAAATTTTACTCAAGTTTTATAAAAATATTTTACACCAAAATTTTTATTTAAAACTATTTTATTTTATTTATTACTATTGTTATATTTTTCTGCAGCATATATTTAACATATTTTATGAAGAAATTTCTGGTTCGAATCGACACTTATTCATATGGTGCGGGTAAAAATGACCCGTCATCGTGGTTCTAGTGTTAAAATAAAAATGTATTCCTAATTTCTTAATAGAGTAATGTGCTTGGTGAGGGGCGTAGCTAGAGGTGGGGTCCAAAGGCTCAGGATACAACTATTTTTAAAATATATTCTTCGCTTTATCTAATCGCAAACATTTAAGTGATTAAACACGTCAAGAATAACTTTGCAAGATTAGTGGTATTCAGAGCATATGAAACCCAACTTTGTTACGCCACTGCGTTTGTTTTGAGAACAGCCTTAATGTGTTCAGAGGAATAATTGTAAACAAAATATTCATAATAAATTATTTTTTAATTATTCTAACTTTAAAATTTAGGAGGCTCGTAATTTTTTAAATCTTTATTCACAATTCGCAAAGAAAGTTTGATTAAAAACTTAATAAAAATATAATAAAAGTTACATTTAGATAATTTACTAATAAAATATGAAGGAATTAGCATACCGTAATTTCGCGCATACGCGCCGCATCTTAGTTAAGTAATTTTCAAACCGGAAATTTTATTGGAAATAAGAAATCAAATATGTGCTAATTCACATTTTATTTAAAATAAATTCTGGTAGGAAATCGAATTGTCTGAGGTGCGGCGTATACGCGCGAAATTGCGGTACCGTTTCTTGGATCAGTTAGAACGTTTTTCACGCAAATTATATGGTATTTTAAATTTCCTATTTAAAATAATTTTTTCTCATGTTATAAGAATAAGCTTAAAGAATGCATATTTTGTAAAAACCGAATTTCATAGAGCAAACAGATCATGAAACTTTAAAACATCTGGCCACAGTGGCGAAGAAAATGTGCACCCCAGCTGTTCTGGATATCAGTCATTTTGCAAAGTTATTTTATCTGTGTTTAATCTCTGGAAATTTTGCGATTAGATAAAGCATAGAATATATCTTTAAGATAGTGGTAATCAGAGCTCTGGACTCTTTAAATCTTTTAAGAAAGTCCACTCGTTAGAATATGCTGCTTTGAAGTCTAGAAAAAAAATTGTGTTTTCTCTTTATTGAAATGAAGAAATATCTTAGAAGTCAGAATTACGGATCAATTCAAACGGAAATTCAACAAAAACTGTTCCACATAAAAATAAATTCAAATATGAATCTTATTTATTTATTTATTTTCGAATTTAAAAAATCACAAAACATCAAAGGTTTTTAAATATTTAACCCTTTACATATTAAAGAATATTATTTATGAGATTATAGATCTCCAACGTTTATGAAGACTTTTTTTTTAATTGAAAAAATTGTGGGTTTTTTTTTTTATTACAATAAGGATATTTTAATTTTAATTTTAAAAATGCTTTAGTATGAATTAATATTTATGTTAAAAACATTACCTTTGAGGAATAATTACTAGTCAGACCTGCCAACTTGTAAGCTTTGTAAAATCACTTAAACATGTTTTGAACCAAAATAATTATTTATTAAAATGTGTGTTCTGTCTAGTTAACAAATTGTTGTACACATTTTATTTAATTGATTATTTAAAATTTCCGGTTCAAATATGCTTATTCGACTTTAGAAAATAAAAGAATTTGGCAGTCATGACTAAGTCTTTGATTGAATTAATATACAATTTTATTTAAAGTATTACACAATGTCTAAATTTTAACATAAAATTTTATGTTACAGCCTTTTTGTAGATATTTTACCAGTCCTCTGTTACTATTTTATCATTTCGGTATATTTGATGCTCCTTAAACTATTTATTAACGTTTTGTCACATTAATAATTAGTTTATAATTTGTACGAATTATGAAATGTGAAAACATTTTTTCTTAATCATGTCGTGTCAAATCCAATTATATCAGAGTGTAAATTATCAACCATAATTTTTTTCGAAAAATACAGATGTCATATTAAAAAAAAAAAAAATTGAATTAATAAAATCTATTAAATGTCATTCTGCATTATGCATAATTAACATTATTATGAAATTATGACTAAAAAATATATCACGATAATTAAATAAGGGTATAAAATCACTGTCATTACGAAAATGAAATGCGATATTACAACGGTAATTAGCAATGTCATAATTAATGACATAGCGGTATTAAAAAAAAAAACCACATCGACTATGTTCTTTAAAATAGCAAATGCCATTCATTACATGTCATCATCAATTTATCTCAATTTACTAAGACATAAAGGCTGTAAGTTAGAGAAACAAAATTATAAAGAAAAGTATATAGGGGGGAAAGTATAAGGAAAAGTATATAGTATATCAGGGTTCGTACTCTTTTACCACAATTTTTAACAGAATTCTGCGGCTTACTTAAATGCAGAAAAGTATTACATATCCTGCAATTAAACGGGGCTTCTACAATTTCCGCTGTTTAAATATCATAAGGAAAATTTATATTAAAAAATTGTGGTACAGTGTACAAACCCTGTATGTATACTAATTAAACGTATACAACACTGACAATTTGTCGAGTGAAAAAAAATGATATTTAAGGGAAGGTTGCGTGTGGGTTTACATATACATCGCTGGTGTCCAAATTTTTGAGTTTTTCCTATTTGGATTCCTCATGTGTGTAGATCAGCGGTTCCCAACCTGGGGTACGCGTATCCCTAGGGGTACGTGGCGGGTCTGCTGGGGGTACGTAAAAATAATATCGGCAGTGGCGGAAATCACAAAAATTGTTTCCCTGAAAACACATAAAAAAGTTGGTACACTCAAAATGAGGGGTATGCTCACTATACAAAATAAATCATTATAATTCATTGATAATCCATGTCACTAGCTCCGCCCACCGATAATCATATTGCATGAGTACTTATATATTTATCCCATCTTCGCGAAAACTACAATAAATTATTATACAATATTATACTTTCCCAACATATTTATCTTATTGCTCCGTTTTTAATAATAATTGCAGAATGCCTTAATTATGTTAGAGCTTCTATTGTTACAGCTTTATTTCAAAACGCATTAAAAAGCTGGCCCTTATTTTCGTTTTCGAATAGGCGGGGTTATGTCACTAACTAATATTTATTAATAGGAAAGCTTCCTTCTTTTTAATGAGTATTTGATATTAAGTGTAATACTAATTATTAAAATGCATGTTTGCGTTATATAAGTGAGCGGAAAGGGAGGGAGGGGGATGTATTTTATTAAAGGGGGAAATCTGAAATGAATAGCCTAAGCATGGGTTCGTGATGGAAAAAAGGTTGGGAAGCGCTGGTGTAGATCGTTACCCTAAAGTGGTTTTGCGATATTCATCATAATTCGTATAATCATTTTTGCTCATTGAACATAATATTATGTAAAAAAAAAAAAAAAAAAAAAAATTGTTTTCCTATAACCACGTTTTTCAAACTGGGCGACAATTTTTCTCGAGACCTGATCGACCAATTATCTTCATTTTTAAAAAAGACGAAAGATAATTGTTATTGCTGGAGCTTATAACAACGAAAATTATTATTTCTATTGGTTAATTTATTTTTTCGAGTTCGTAAAACGGAAAAAAAGTGAAAAAAAAATCGCTTTTTTTTCAAAAATAAACTTTTAAAACTAAATGTTGGTATACGTTTCAGAGAATTTAATGCCCTTTCATAATTTTGTGACTAAATCTTTTTGAGATATTTGTGACCGGAGAAAACGATCGCCCGATTAGAAGTTCACTGCGCGGACCTTCAGGTACACCTCGTCGTACAACGCGTATTATTAATTTTTTACACACACAAAAATTTAAAATTTGTAACATAGGCCCTTCTTCCAGACATATATTCAATTGAACCTTTTTTGACACAGTGGTCCCACTCCGGGCACACCTAAATTTAATTCCAAACTTGCCAACGTCACCAAGAATATTTAATAACATTTCATTTCTATAACGAAAGCTTAAAATAAGGAGTATTCATTTTCTGAAAAAGTCTGTCGTAAATTCCGGTGTCAGTCAGTTTTTTCTCCTTTTATGAACAGAATTTGTTTGTGCCGGAAAGGGATAAAGAGTGGAAATCGTAAAGTGAAGAAATCGAAATGAAGAATCGAAGTGAAGTATTATTAAAAATACTATTATTAAAATTAATTCTTACTATTAATTATAGAACTATTATTAAGAATAAAAATTACACATAATCATTTAGATATATATATTTTTTCGTTAATCGCCAAAAAATGACTTCAAATTGAAATAATTTTTTTTTTGTAAAGACATTTGTTTAAGGAAAGGCGTAAATTCCAAAAATATCAAAATTATTAATTAGATAATTGTACAGTACTTATAAGATTATAATTTGTTTTGACTGCATGGGTCGTTATAAATAGCACTTACACAAACAATAACAACTAAGTTTCCTCTATTCTTAGATAAAAGTTTCTTCGCGATAATTATGATGTTTATTAAGGAAATTTATCGGTATACACTCTAAAACAAAAAGGGTTTTGTTTCACTGAAGGAAGTTAAAAAATGTCTTATACTCATTTGAAAGCAAATGACATATTTTTTCTGTTACAGAAAGTACTGGCTTTTATAGAACAATAGTAATTAGTTGCTTAAAATAAAATAAAATTGAATAGGAACATTATTAAATTTTTATTTCATATTTCTTTTAATTTGTATATTGTTCTTTTAAATTTAAGTAAGTAAAATAACATTGAATAGACATTAGGTTGACAGCTCTTTCCTGCCCAGTAATTGATTTACGTACAAACAATGACGATCTTGCGCTTTTAAAGCACTTAAAAAATATTTATTTTTGTAAAACTTATACGGTGATGTGTAAAATAACTAGAACAAAGTGATCAAATTTCTAACTAAACTTCTTTTCTCATTTTCATAGTTTACATATGTATATGTACATCTAAACATTTATTTAAAAATAATAATTAATGTTTCCTTTTTTAGTAGAGATAATTACTTGAGTGGAATTTGAAATTGAGATTACCGATACAGCACATATAGTTATTTCATGTGATTGTATTTCAATTGGCAGAAATTACTGCACGCCAATTGAAGTATTTTTGTTATAGTGATTTGTCACAGTCGAGTGTTTTTTTTTTTTTTTTTTTTTTTTTTTTTTTGTGAGTGTCACGTCATTATCGTTATCTATATTCAGTGTAAACCACATTTTTCCGAACAACGTACAGATTTGATGCGAAGTAGACAATCCTATATTAAATTTTTTCAAGTCTATTAGGGAAAAAACTATGAACGATACGAAGGCTATTTTCAAAAACAGAAAGTAATTATGTTTACAGGGTTCCTACGCTTTTACCACAAATTTTTAATAAAATTTTTCGCCCGTTAAAAATGCAGAAAAGTATTACAAATCTTGCAATTAAAGGAGGTGTCTACAATTTCTGCTATTTAAATATTAAATTGAAAAATTCTATTAAAAATTTGTGGCAAAAGATCAAGAACCCTTGAGTAGTTTAATAAAATATTAAAATTGCGAGATGATTAACCAATTTATATTAAAGTTAAAGACTAGAAAAAGATTTTGAGAAAAAAAAAACATACAGACAGAGAAACACATTATTTGTACATATTAACGATTTTTATATAAAACCACCATTAAAACGAACACTTCTCAAGAAAAAAATTAAAAGAAGGAAAGAAAAAAAAATCATTAAAATCGCTGCATCCACGTTTTCAAAAGCTATGCATTGAGATAGCCTTCACAGATAATAGTGCTAAAAGTTGAAGTGGTTTCGCTGAGGCTTTGGATTTTTTTTCTGCATTATAAAAATAATTTAATATTTTCCAAGTAAAATTTACGGATTTTTACGGATTGGTTTTCTTTCGCAGTGCAATAATAATAATAAATTCTACAGCTTTTTAATAAAATAAAAATTTAGCATAAATCTCTCAAAAATATTCTCAAATCCATGTTCGAAATACTTTTTGAATCATTAATGGAATCACTTGGAAGGAAAACAAAACCCGTAAAAAGGATAAAATATTACTTGCAGTCAACGGATTTTTTTTCCAGTGTATGTGCGTTAGTCATATTTAGCATTTTTTTTGAGTTTTTAGATGTATCCTTTTTGTTTACAAAGCGCGCCCTTTAAATGCTATTGACTTTTCACTATTGTTAAAAAAAGTGATATTTTCTAGCCTTTCGAATGATTTAAGATATTCTGAATTTAATACTTAAATATTCAAGTCATGTAATGTCAAAATTATGTATACAAGTCAGCGGTAAATGAAGTTAATTTTTCTTTAGCTTTTTATTTTACTGATATAAGTTTTTTTTTTCTTACATAACATGATTTAATGAAGTTCTATTAGTATGGTCGTTAGATATTCCTTCGACTTTCAAAATAAATTAGGAGTATATGTCGGCGTTTAAATTAGAAATAATGTATTTTTAAATTACTAAAACAGATTCCTAAAAAGTATTCTTGTGTTCCAATCTTAAAATTTCATTATTTCAGCATGTCTAAAATATTTTTCAAATAATTACGGAAAGGTAAACGGTGTAATCACATATCGCAAGGCTTTATTTTGATCATTTACCGAGTTAATAAAATTTTAGTATACATCATCAACGGTGTTTTTTTCAACGGTGTAAACACATATCGCAAGATTTTATTTTGATCATTTCCAGAGTTAATAAAATTTTAGTATACATCATAATTTTTTTCTTGAAGATTTATTCATTATATATTTTTTATTGTGACATACGAAGTATTATAAGGATGCACTGACACAAGTAATAACTCACAATTTTTTTTTTCTTTAACTTTTTTTTTAATTATCGAAATACATTTTATATCTATACTTAAAGCTGTAGGACAAAATTATATACAATATATTAAAACACACATAAATAACGCCTTCATTCAGCATTTTTTTAAGATATACAATTATGATACAGACATACAAACAATAAATACAATAATCCAACATGGAGTGAAAAATTAGGCATAGCCAGTAATCAAACCTGGGTACACAGCGTTCCGGGCTGTTGCTCTAACCACTAAGCCACCGGCCGATTCCAGAGTCTGCAATTTCTCACTAAAAAACCATTTTGGAGATAAAGTCAATCTATGGAATAGTAAAAATCTATTCACCGTTGTCCGGTCATCCATGGCTGTCTGTTAGATCGCTGGTGACTTTCTCTCCAATATGGTTTATTAGTGAGAAATTGCAGACTCGGGAATAGGCCGGAGTGGTTCAGTGGTTAGAGCAACAGCCCGGAACGCTTTGGACCCAGGTTCGATTCCTGGCTCTGGCTGTTTTTTCACTCCATGTTGGATTATGGTATTTATTGTATACATGTCTGTATCATAATTGTATATTGTATACAATAGATTGATTATTATACTTTGGTCTTTATAGTAGTTTATGCATCAGATAATTTATATATTTTGTTTTATATTAAATCTGCAAAAATCGATTGAGAAAATGGAAAGGACATGGCTATTTTTCGAGACTGAAAGTAATTATATAAACGATGGTATGATTAAATAGGGAGGGTGTATTATTTTCAATAGAAGTTGAAACATTTGGAATGTTAAGAAATTAACATGCAAGTATGACGCCTTCTTAATATTTTTATTATGATAAAAGTATCACCTAACATCCTTTTTTAAATAAAAATCTATAATAAAAAGCTTTAATAAAAAGCTATGCGTTGCTGACGACTGGAATTTTCGATAAGCGTTGCCACAGATAAAACTCGGAAAATGAAACATTTGAAGTTACTGAAAAAATTAATAGCTCGAAAAGTATTTGTCAGAAAATTGTTAGACAAACTTCGTTGAAAGGTAAAAAATTGTATTTTTCTTGATATAAATTTCAAATCTAATGATTATGCCGTTTTTCAAATATTGAATTTCAAAAATTACCAAATTTCACAATGGAGTACCATAGCGAAATCTTCACGCGTAAAAAAGATGACGATAACGGCCATGTGTCCTGAAGTCGGGCTATAGCACGAGTTACAAATTATAGTAGCCTTACTATCTATATTATAAAGGACAAACGTGTCCGTGCGTAACGCTGACGTCATTTTGAGAATGGCAACAGTTGACGATGGAATTTCGGTTTTGCGAATTTTACTATTGCAATATTTTTAATTTATAAAGATCTCTCATTTTTAATTTTTACACCGTTATATAGAAAAAAAATCGATTTTGAAATGCAATTTGTTTGAAAACTGTATCTTAATTGGTTGATTTATGGCTTTTAAAATTAAAAAAATGGTATTTTTCACTTTTTTTCGTGTTTAATAGTTGCCATTGGTAATTTTTTTCCCTCTTGGCGACCACATATTATCGTTGATTAAAGAATTGAAATGACTATTATTAGTCAGAAATTAATACATACACCTTGAAAAGTAAAAAAGTAAAAACTTTTACTGATTTTATATAAAATACAAAATAATAATAATAATAATAAACGTTTTGATGAGTGATAATTTTATAAATCAAACTAATTTAATTTAAAAATCAAAGGAATGTTTGTGATGCATAAAATATTTTTCAGTGTAAAAATTGTGGCTCAAAACAAGATTTGGCTATTTATCGTTTGCGCCAGGATTCTCACGTTCAAAAATTAATTTATGATGAAGTTTCACTTGCTGTTTTAAATGAAAATGTTAAGGTTTATTTTATTAACGCTCCAAGACTGGCCAAACATTTTTACTTAATGCAATTTTAAAAATAATTACTGAATTAATAAGAGAAACAAAGTTAATAGTCTGGGATGAAGCACCCTTGACCAGTAAAGTAGGATTTGAATGTGTAGACCGTACGCTTAAAGACATTAAAAAAAAAAACCCAATGATTCGCTATTTGTTGGAATAGTAGTTGCATTTGCTGGCGGCTTTAGACAAATTTTGGCTTGATTCAAACATATAGAATAAAATTCTTTTATTAAATTTTGATGCTAATCTTACGTAATCGGGTCCATGTCAAGGGAGAGTTACACATAAATGATGTTGTCAAGAATAGGGTTTAATGATAATAATAATTTATATTATAAACCAACACATGTCTGATTATTGCTGAAGTCATTTTTATGGTAGTAACGAACTGACTAATAAATTTCGCTTTCACTGCATCTTTTTAAACTTCTAAACATCGCACAATTTCAATTTCTACACCGTCAAATAGAGGAAAATAATGCAATTTCTTTGAAAACTGTATTTGAATTTACTGATTTATGATTTTTAGAATAATTTCCAAGTATGAATTAATTTTAAATCTATCTCCATCACTTGCAATTCGATTGTGAAAGATTAATTCGTTTGCATTTAAGACAATATAAATTGTCCCGCATTTATTCCCGACTAAAATTACAGAACGAATTTAAAACTTCATCCAAAATATAAATATAATAATATAATATAAATAAAATGCAAATTTAACAGACATGTTCTCGAACTACGCGCTTAAGCAGTTGAAATTTTCAGAATAAAAAATCTGCAGTAAGCAGCGAAATCTCGGAAGATTCCTTTGGCCGTTAACTCCTGGCATGTGGTTAATACAAAAGTATCGCTTTATTCAATTTCGAAATTTTATTTGAATATATTATTGATATTTTCTGATAAAAATTCTCTTTTACGTTATTAATGAATCAATTTAAATATATATGTATATTAAATATGAAAAAATCTATTACAGTTAGAAAAAAATTGTTTTCGCCTATGTTCTGTAACCCGGGAAGCCCGGGTTCGATTACCTAGTTCTGTTAAAATATAAAAGTGAATTATGATGCCACGACTGCATGATTTTTATTTAATTTTAATAATATAATCATCTTAGAAACAAGGTTTTGGAAAAGTTTTTCGAATGGGACTTATAAATTTGCCAATACTGTATATTATTTTGAGTTTAAAAGAGGAAAGGTGGGGGAGCGCTTTATATTATTTAGGTTTCCTCAGGAACTTTTGGTCAGAATTGAAAGTTTAATGTATCAAAACGTCAGAAATTAAATCGACATTAAATCGGCAATAACTATAACTACTGTCATTCAGTTCGTTTAGATAGATTTTCATTTAAAAATATAAAATCTTTCAACATTGATTTTAGGTATTTTTAAGGTTATTATCACGGTCCCGGGCAACGCCGTTCATCTCAGCTAGTTTATTGATAAGTATTGTGGGGGTGTAATAATGGACGGCCGATTATCAGAACGAAGGATATAGACCCGTTGGGAGAATGCCCTTCATGGGGGTGTTTCTAAAGGTACGTAACCCGTATTTACGCAAGGAAAACCAACCCCAAGGTTCGAGGAAAATCATGAAAACTTCGAACAACTAGGACGACGCACGCGATTGGATTCGAACGCAACACCTCCCCTCTCCGAACTGTGAGAGCAGAACCTCTCGGCCACTGCTGCGTTGATAGGTATTCTGAGCCGAAAACAATAAGTTCACTACATACATTTTAACAACCAAAATTACAACCCCCCCCCCCCCCCCGCCCAAAAAAAAAAAAAAAAAAAAAAAAAAAAAAAAAAAAAAAACAGAAAGAAAAGAAAAAAAAGAAAGAAAAGAAAAAAAAGGAAAGAAACGGAGATTGTTGTTTGACTAGAAGTTATCACACAAATACTCTTAGAGGGCCGGCTTCAAATAGAAATTCGAAGAACTTCGACTCAAAATTAAGTTCTTCATATAGAAATTGGATGAAACGTTGGAATTTTCAATATCAACATCTACAGAGGTGCAATAATGCAAAACACAGTTTTAAAATATTAAAACTATTAGATGTTAAAAATCCATGAGCTTTCGGCTAAACATTAGCCTTCCTCAGATGAACACAAGCCGTCGAGAAGACGCAGCTCCGAATGGCGCGCTCTGGACAGGTCCAAAATGGGCGAAACCAATCCACTATGAAATGGAGGGAGTGAAGGAAGTTGGGATGATACCATTACAAGCTGGGGGGGGGGAGGTCAGCAAAAAACAAAAACCCCAGTGACACCCAGTACATTGTACCATATACGAGGGATCTGATAAGGTAATACATCATTACATGTATTATCACCTCTTTTCAAAATTTCAAGGGACTCTCTGATTATGCAACTATTATACTGTGAACAATGTGAAATTATTTTAGTTTTACTGAAAAATATATCAATATTCAAATCAATATCAATACATGTAATGATGTATTTTCTTATCAGATCCCTCATATATGGTATAATGCACTGGGTGTCACTGGGGTTTTTGGTTTTTGCTGACCCCCTCCCCCCAGCTTGTAATGGTTACATCCCAACTTCTTTCACTCCCTCCATTTCATAGTGGATTGGTTTCGCCCATTTTGGACCTGTCCAGAGCGCGCCATTCGGAGCTGCGTCCTCTCGACGGCTTGTGTTCGTCTGAGGAAGGCTAATGTTTAGCCGAAAGCTCATGGATTTTTAACATCTAATAGTTTTAATATTTTAAAACTGTGTTTTGAATTATTGCACTTCTGTAGTAACATAAATTATCAATGTGTTTACATTGTGTTTTATAAATTTGAGAAAGTGAATTTTTCGTTTGTATTATATGGAATTTTCTATATATTTTTATCAACATCTAATTTTGCCGTCGCATTTGGAATTTTCGGTAAATTTTACTGTAGGATACCAAATGTGTCACGCATATTTTTGCTCATAACTTAAAAAATAATCGAGATGTCGTAACAAAATGTTCAACAAAATTACATTTCTTTTGCGTAATATTGTCACAAGAAGTGGCAGAAGTGGCCACCATCTGCATCCAAATAGCACTGAACCTGACGCACCATATTTCCGAATACAGTAAACATTACATACGGTTTCACTGACTGAAGTACTATACATTTTCAGAACCTATCGCGATGTCACTATATTTCACACAAAGCAAGTTAAATCTGTTGAAAATTTCGTTAAAATATCTACATTATTCTTTAGTTTAAAAACAGAACTCCAGATCCGCGTTGGAATAAGACGCTAAGTATTTTTGACTCAATAAATAGATAGAAGGACTGAATAAACAGGTAGAAGAATAAACTCTCCTGGATGCTATATAATTTTTTTCCTATTATTATTATTGCATATGTATATATACAAAAGTTTCCAGATTGCTTGATTCCTGAGTAGGGGCGCGCGCGCATACCCATTCCACCAACAGGGTGAGGTAGTGGAGGGCGTCAGCTAACGGAGGGCACGCGGGCATACCCATTCCACCGACAGGGTGAGGTAGTGGAGGGCGTCAGCTAACGGAGGGCACGCGCGTCAGTTGCCTCCGAGACGTTGGAGTGAGTAGATTGCTAGTTGAGTGAGTGCGCGTCATTGACCCCCGTCGAAAACTGGCTGAGTGGAAAGTGCAGAGGCATTTGGAGCAGCGTTACTCTGTAAAGTTCTGTATGCAACTTAAGAAAACCAAGACAGAGACTTTTCGTATGATTCAAGAGGCCTACCAAGAAGAAGCCATATCACGTACAATGAGATTCATGTGGCACAAAAGGTTCGAAAATGGTTGCGACGACGCCGAAGACGATAACCGCGCTGTGGCCGCGTTAGTTCTTGCCGGACAGAGATCATTTTTAGGATCATTTATAGATCATTTTTACGCGGCAGTGCTACACCATTTGAAGGATAGAGTCCAGCGCGTCCTCCCAGACATCCGAGACGATTGGACTGTTCACCACGGCAAGGCGCACTCTCACACGTCTCTCGCCACCGCCGATGTTTTGGCTAAGTTTAACGTGGCAATACTGCCGCAAGCCCCCTACAGCCCCGACCTCGCTCCCAGCGACTTTTGTTTGTACACATGGTTCAAGAAACACCTGAAAGGGAAGCAATTCGACATGATTCCAGCGATCCAGATAGCTTCGACAAAGTCCTTAACAGTCTAGCACGCGAAGACTTCCAAGGAGCCTATGAGCAATGGAAAAACGATGGCAGTGGTGTGTTGATGCCCAAGGGTCATATTTCAAAGAATTTTAGTTTGCTGTACAAAAATGTTTAATAAATTTTATATTGTCAGACCAGTCTTGAAACTTTGTGAACACACCCTGTATATATATATATATATATATAGTGCGTTCTAAAACCTCTAAAGTTTAAACGACGAATTCTGAATTACACTGTATATGAACGAAATTGAAGCATTAACAAGAACGAAAAATCATGCATTCGGCATAGATTACGAAATACTGTTACAGCTGTTTACAACACCGTTAAGAATACTGTACGGAAATTTAATATTTTTATACAATGAAATGAGATATGTAAATAAACCATTTAAAAATCACATAACGCAGAAAAAAGTTACTTTCAGTAATTTCTGTCCATAGTTTGTAATGTGTGCGAATACTTTCGAGCAGTGTATGTCATCTGTAGAATTTATATACACCACTTGATATATTGAAAATTAGTTAAGTTAAAAAATACATACCACAGTTAACTACGTACTCTCAACAATTATCGATCGTAACCGAATTATTTTTTAGTGTCTCTGTTAATGAATAATAAATGATATGCACTCTATAGTTTGTGTGAAACGTGTTGTAGTACATTTTATTGATCCATATAAATTTAATTACATTTTAAGTACATATATTCAATAAAATGCAAGGTAAACGCTTTTTTTCCATATATCACAATGAACTGGAAATTTTTAGTGCGTCCTTGTAAACGACCAATAAATGCTATGCCCTCTATAAGTGGTGTCCCGCATTGGTGCAGATGATTAAGCTCGGTTCCCGTTCAGATCACCGAAAGTGAAGCAGCATCGACCATGGTAAGTGCTTGGGAGGGTGACAACCTCTCTCGACTGCGGATGCTGTGGGACCGTGTACGTTAATGGGAGCTGGTGCACGTAAAATCTGTTCCTGGTTCCAATGTCCTCCAAGTTTGAAAACGATACTTCTGGGGGTGTCAGTCCAGGTGCAGGTCTGTCATCTGGATTTGGTTCAAAATTAGGAGACCATCTCTAGAAGTCCAACCTCTCTTGGTACTCTGGCATCCCTACTTCCAGAGACGTGCCATGGCACTTTCTCTGACACGACAACAACAAAAACTCTATAAGTTGTAAAATACGTGTTATAGTACACTTTAGTGATCTGTATTAATTTAATTATATGTAAAATACGTAAACTCATTAAAAATCAATGAAAACGCCTTTTCCCCATCCATCATAATGTAACGTAATTTTCTTGTGCGTTCCTGTAAACTACTTATAAATGCTACTTTTTCTATACTCTATCGAAAACATATTGTAGTTCCCCTAAGAGACGCACACCAATGTCATAATGTGTGAATTATTGTAACATTCTTAAAATGCACCGCACACAATTTTTTCTCATATAACATAATGTAACAGAAAAATTTTGTGTGTCCGTGTAAACGAACTGTAAATTCTACACTCTTCATTTTCAATAGCGAACATTTTATAGAGAACTCCAATAACATATAAAAATTACATTGTAATCCGGATATATTTATAAGAGTTAGAGCGCGGAAAATTGGACAGACAAACCAAAATTCATAACTACTTTCCAATTGTTAAAAAATGAAATAATGTAAATACACTACTAGTCGCAGATGTATATACGATACTTCAAATTGTAAATTATCCGGACTTTATAAACCTAGATTTTAAGAAAGGAACATAAAATGTAAAAAATGACAGACATACGGCCAAATAAACCAAATTCATCAATACTTTGCAACTGTTAAAATATGAAATCATATAAATACAATATTAGTCGAAAAAGTATATACGATAATTCAAATTGTAAAATATTTGGACTTTAAGAAAAGAACATAAAATGCAAAAAATGACAGACATAAAGCCAGATAAACCAAAATCATCAATACTTTCCAACTGTTAAAAAATGAAATCATATAAATACAATACTAGTAGTAAAAGTACGACAATTCAAATTGTCAAATATCCGGACTTTATAAACCTGGATATTAAGAACTGAGCATAAAATGCAAAAAATGTCGAAACGTATTGAGAAATATGCTAGACCATCAATCATTTTGACACCCGTATGCGGGAATGTTTATTACAGGATTACATTCCTGCATGTTTCTGGACTACCGCAATGTGAATGAAAAATTGACTTGATGTCAGTTTCAAAAGCTATTATTCTGCCTTTTCACTGTTGATTTATATGTGAATATTTGGTGAAAATGGAAGTTTTACTTTTGAATAACGTAAGAAGAGAAGTGGAAAAAATTTTATTGTCTTTTATTTTTCTTTTGAGGAACATAATAATAATAAAAAAATCATACATTTGTGATATCTTAAAATACAAAATATTTTGTTTGATAGAAGGCGTAGAGGTTTTTATTTTTATATATAACTGTATTTCCGAAGAATAATCTTCCTTTTATTTAATTACAGCATTCTTCGAGTAAATAGGGCTCAATTCACAATTAGTAGTATTTCAAAGATGACGGGCTCTGTTTTATAAACATGAAATTTAACACTAAAGAAACCAAGAATTTTACTCAAGTTTTATTAAAAACTTTTAAACCAGAAATTTTATTTAAAACTACTTAACCTTTCTAATTAGCTTATTTCTGTGTGATTTATATTTTATTTATTTTGGAAAAACATTTCTGGTTCGAACGATATATTTTCTATTTGGTATCGGTCAAATGATCGGTTGTTGTATGTTTAGCATTAAGAAAGAACCATAAAATCTAAAAACTGTCGACATAGATGAAGAAATACGTTCAGCAGTTTCAAACTTTGTTGCTATGTGACTTTAAACTTTGAAAGTTTTTAAGACGCTACTAATATGTAAATGTGCGGAGACAATCTCTATTTCAAGCATTTTTCCATTATAGCAGGTTTAAATCGGTAGTTTTCCTGCTATAGGGATCATAATGCTCTTCCTGTTAAGTAAGGCTTCCATAGACAGGTTACGTTTCCACAAATTTTACGCAGTATATTCCTGCTAACTCGACACTTGATATCTCGACGATTATTTCTTTTTTATTGATAGAATGTTTTTTAATGATGAAACAGAACGTTATCTTTAAAATAATGTGAAGGTGTCTTTCAAATAATGATATTTGAATACGTTATTGATGTGAATTTTCATATTTTAGAAAAAGTTTTTTTTTTATCATATACAGATTTCTTGGACCAATAACTAAAAATCGTACATATTGTGATTTATATTCAATATAAAAAAGTTGAATTTAAAACGATATTTGACTGAACGATATTGTTGTAGAGCTAGAATATGGAAGTTAACTATCGGCCTTTCAAATAATGATATTTGAATATGTTATAGCTGTTAAATGTTTATATTTTGAAGAAAGTTTTTTTAATAGCATACAGATTACTTGGAGCCACAACTAAAAATCGTACATATTGTGATTTATATTCAATATAAAAAAGCTGAATTTAAAACGTTATTTGACAATGTTGTACAGCTAGAATATGAAATTTAATCATTGGCCATCGATTCGTGCGCATTTTTGTTTAACAGTAATCGGATATACCTTATTGTATGTGCTCTTTTTACTATTTGAATACAGTCTAGATAGCGAAGTTTTTCTTCTACAAGGAACATTTCTTTAGTATTGTATGCCAGGATATTTGTACAACTTTAACAATTATTTTCAAATGTATCGTACTGTGAGCTGTGTTGTACTAGAACATTCATTAGATCAACATACAGTAAAGTATTAGGAGTTCTGTACTCTGTAAAACTCGACATATTCCATATCTCGTCGCCATCTCAATCCACATTAGAATCCTGCACGCATCAGATTACACCCGACGAGAACTCAAAACTTCTATTTAAAGTCAACACGAAATGCGACGCGAATCCGATAGATAAAAAAATATTCGCCTGCTTGAAACCGGACAAACTTCGACCCGAATCCACAATGGAAGAAAATTAATCATATTTTAATACAATTATGAAAATACTGTCTACAAATATATCTCTAGTACCAATTTTATCTTTTATGATGAAAAATGAACATTTATATAGTCATTAATGTTTAAATATATAGATTTTTTTCCATCTGAAAAAAACATTCCAGACTCTTTTGAAAAACCGGAAATTAATGTCAACCAGAACCAAACCCTACGCGAAACGAAAAAAAAAGTGTCAACCCGACCAGATCCGGAGCGCGTGGCGGATATCTGTTGCGGGTGAAATCGTGTAATCCGACCATAACTATTACGAGTTACATTAGTTCGAGTCTAATAGACTATACCGTATAATTTTGTAGATATGATCGATCACTCCGCAATCATCAATCGCAGCATTTTGAAGCTATGACTGTGTTATTCAAAGAGAGAGCTTTCAATAACGATGTGATTGCTTACTAAATTTTTTTTTCATTATTATACTATGGCGTGGTTTCCTGGTAAGGTTAGGATCAATTAATTATTAAACTTTATCTTTTATTAGAACATTATTTTAACTTTCTGACACCGGAAAATATAGGTGAAAAAATAAATATACAAATAAACCTTATTATACTTTTGCGTATCTTGATTGTGTTGTGTACAATTAATCAAGTAACATAGTTTTCTAACAAGATAATGAGTATGAAAACAGTAGAACCGCAAAAGGAGGTGATATACTGCGCAGTGCATGTTTTGTTATATACAGATTGCTTGATTGATATCATTTTTTCGAAATGATTATATTCGCCTTATTTATTGATAGATTAATGACAGTGTACATAAACCAAATAATATAATTTCAAAAATGTGATACTAATCAAGCAATGTAAATAAAAAAGTAGTTACCGATACTGATCAAATTCTACTGCTCAAAGATCTAAATATTGAAACTTTAATTTTTCTAAACATACTATTATATTAGGGGACATTTTGCAATTGATATACAGAATTGGCTTAAATGATTTCTTGGAAAAAAGTGATAAAAGAGAAACGCCAAAATTACTTCGATGAATTCTGAAAAATCACTCTTGAAACTTCTGAAGAACAGCCGCGATAGTATGGGACTATAGTAGGGGATCTCGAACTTTTAATCAGCGCGTACCCGCTCAAAAATTAGATGTGCCTGACGTATCCCCCCCCCTTTTTTTTAATTAACAAGTAAAGAAAGTCTCACTTTTTCTTTTACTTCTCATGAATGTAAAATTGGGAAAAAAAGAAACATTGATTGTATACAAATAAAAATTACATTTATTGTAAGTGTGAATTATCCTCTTGAGACCCGCGTCCATTCTATTGGACATTTTTATTTTTTATATAAAATAATTAATATCAGTTAGAACTTGTAAATACTTGCTGTCCGTTATACTAGATAGTCTAGTGCTTCCATCTGTGCAGCGAAATAATAAAAAAAATTGCAGCCAAATATGTATTTTAATCATTTGAAAGTGACAGAGAACAAGAAAAAGACTGTTGAAGGTAAGCAGACAGTTTTAACTCTAATTATATATATTTTTAAAAAGTATTTTGATATTAATGCTACACAAATCTAATTTTAAATGTTGTATCAATGAAATGACATCGCAGTTTAAACAATTTAATGTATATTTTAATGAATAAACCAAAAAAAATTTTGATGTCCATTCTATTGGACGTTGGGTCTTCATCAGTTTTTATTCATATTAGACTCTTGTTGTATACTGAAGAAACGCATTAGTTTTTACTTAAAAATCAAGACAGTATTGAAATAAATAATAGATACAGAAGTAGATAATATATTTTCTTAAATAAATAAATAAAAAATATTTAGTGAAAGATTTTTTGCAGCTTTGGTAAATGGTGATACTTATAATTAAGCTTTTATTATGTGTTAGTCTTATTCATTGTAACTCTTTTTGGTATTATTTTTCTGTTACTATGCTATTCATAATTGAATTAATAAATTTAATCATATTTAAATAACAACAAAATTTTAAAGACAATATATGTAAAGATAACAGTATAAGATTATAAATAAGCTCATTTTGATTTCTTTTACATTTCTTCTTGGCATTTACTTTTCAATTGTGGTAGCTGTGCCACTAATTATTATTATTCTAACAAACAAATGACTGGTGTTGAGAGGGTTAAAAAACAAAATAAGGTATTATTATTATTATTATTAAGATTTTGAAAAGTAGTACACTGATCAACACGTTTCGTATTTAAAGTACACTTTTTCTATTTAATGATGCAAAAATTGAATTTATCCGATATTTAGAAGTGGCGTATAAACGATAAAAACACACTTCTGGTGATATAAAAGTTTGTAGAAATAAGAACTTGAAGCTGTTTATTTGAGTGTTTTGTTTAAAAATCTTTTTTAAGCCTATGTAGTAATCTTACCTATCTGCGTATGTGCATAACTTTATTTTATATTATAATACTTATCATCTTACTTGATAAGTATTATAATATAAAATAAGGTTGTGTGCATGAAATGTAACTTGTATTCGTATATTCGTTTAACTATAATTAATAATTGACTTGCAGAAGCACATTTATAAACTACTGAATTTCAGGTTCGTCTATTTATTTTTTACGGGTAATGAACTTTTAAAAACTCTTATTAATATTATTTGGTGTCTAATAAAATTTTGTATCATTATTTTATGTAGAATTCAATTTTGTGTCATTATTTTTTCTCAAATATTAAGAAATTTACATTTGGATGCATCTAATTCAATAGCAATTTTTTTACAGGACTACGACCAATGTCCATTCTATTGGACACGCTAAAAAACAAAGTATTTAATTTTTTTTTAAATAAATGAAAATATGTATTGCTTTCTAGACTCAAAAGAAACATAAATCTCAAAAATTGTAAAATTTGCTCAAAAAATATGAGCTTGGGTCTCGAGAGATTAAAGCAAGTTTTTTTAACCTTACGTGTGTATTTTAATTCTTACATACATTCAACTTTTTTTTATTAGTCTGTTCAAAAAAAGACATAAATAAGCTTCAACACATTTTTAGTGTCTTGTATATTTTATTTCTAAAACTGCCATTGATAATAAATTATTTTCATTGATAATTTATTTGCTAAACTCTGTATATTGGTTCTTGAACAGACTTCTCGCGCAAGGCATGGTTACAGCCGGTTCAAGCCTCCACCTGTTACTTTTAATAGAAATTTTCGTTTAATTTAAACGCCTTATTCATGCAGATTTTTTGTCATGAATAAGGCAAAAATTTCTATCCGTTTTTACTGGTGAGGGTTTACCCCGGTGTTAGTCAGGCCCTATCCTCACGTACACCTTGAAACCTCTTCACATACCCAAGACGTGTGGGCATCCTACTTTGAGAAACACACCTCTAGAGTAGAAAAATAATATGTTAGGATTCAATACGCGGAATAAAAGGATACGACAACTTTATTCTTTGTTACAATGTTTGTATAAAAAAGAATTTAGAATCTCAAAAGTAGAAAAACATAAATGTATAAAAATATAAGCTTCTCGTATTCTTTTAACAATAAATTTTGACCGTATACGATACAATCATTTAGACGGTAATTGGCCGAACGGATATACAGTGATCTCTCACTTCTACGCGATACACGGAAATCATTTCTTCTCGTATTCTTTAAATTAATAAATTTTGACCGTATACGATACAATAATTTAGACGGTAATTGGCCAAACGGATATACAGTGATCTCTTACTTATACGCAATACAAGGAAATCATTTTTCCGCACCAATTTTTTTATAAGGTAATTTTCGTCTTGTTAAATCGCAGAGTTTATAAATGAAATTTTACTATTTTAAAATAGTGGTATGAAAAAGTAATTACTGAACATCGCGTATAAATGAGAGATCACTGTATTTAATCAAAATCGCTTTCTTCTTCGCGAATCATGGCATCTTCTAAAATAGTTTTCCCTTCTTTGTACTCTTGTCGACTTCTTGTGGCGAATTCATAGAACCATCCAAGTTTCACGCCGCATTTCTTGCAGAACACGTCCCTCACAATGTGCGGACCAGTCACCATCTGTCGCGGATGTCTTTCGCCGTGCGCAACATTCACCACCTTGTCGTACAGACATGCGGATCCGGAGCTACTAGAGAAACGGGAACTGATGAACTCTTCCTCCCTTGTCAAATACACACCGCAAACTTTGCATACGTAATATTTCTTTCCACCTAAGTGCTCAAAAAACAGAACTCCTATCCTTGCTTTGGTTAACCTGCATAAGTAAACGAGAAACAGAACTTAATTTAAGTAACAAGCTTTTAATCAAAATACTTAATGCTAGCAAATTTAGCGGTTTTTCACACGGCTTAGCTCGTTGAAATATGCAGAGTGGTATTTGTGTGACTGTTTACATTAGGGAAAAATAAAATACTTCGGATAGTTTAAATATTACACATTAAAACATATTTTGATGAAATTGATTCTTGTTTTGCATTTCATCAACACAAGACACAAAACTTGCATTAACGTGAAACAAACTTTAATAAAAAAAAATTAGATACAAAACATTCATTCTACTTAAGAACTCTGTATTTCAGCCATCGTGCAGTGAAATAATAATAATAATCATCATCATCATCTTTCATAAAAAGCTATGCGTTGCTTACGACTGGGATTTTCGCTAATCGTTGCCACGGATTAATCTCGGAAAATGAAACATTTGAAGTTCCTGAAAAAATTAATTGCTCAAAAAGTATTTGTCAGAAAATTGTTCGACAAACTGCGTTAGAAAGGTAAATTTTTCTTGATATAAATTTCAAATCCACTGATTATGCCATTTTTCAAATATTGAATTTAAAAAATTACCAAATTCCACAATGGAGTACCATAGCGAAAACTTCACGCGTAAAAAAATAATGATAACAGCAATGTGTCAGCACGAGTCACAAATTATAGTAGCCTTATTATTCTGTTAAAATATAAAAGTGAATTATGATGTCACGAGTGCATGATTTTTATTTAATTCGCGACAAATACTAGATGCGCCATTTCTTTTTAGTTGTGAATAATATAGGTTAATTCACGTTATTAAAAAATGTAGCTATAAAACATATAAATTAATGGAAAACGGTAAGTAATAAATTGTAAACGTAATAGTAAACCGTATTTAAAAAACATAACTCAGTGAAATAAGTATCCGTTTTTATGTTATTTTAGGATATTCCAGGTAAAGGTACAGATTACTTTAAAATACAAGGTTAAATTCCCCGATATATTTCGTTTGATTCAAGGTTCTTTTGAAGAAACCGACCAGCGCAGCGGGTGTAGTCTACTAGTTTTTTAATATGTTGTGAAGTTTTAGAGTCTAATTCCTACAATCAAACGGTTATTTTTCATTTTTACAGCATTACTCTAGCTTGAAGTACCATAACAATTATAACACTGTTAAGTAATAAGTTGTAAAATATTGGTTTAGTATATTATGGTCATTTTTGAACGCGAAAGGCTAAAAATTAAAGTACTCCCTTACCTAGCAGTCAGTCATATATCTTTAATACTACCATTTCAATTAATTAAACCATTTACTGGTACTTGAATTTAAACCATTGCTCAGAAAAATTGTATGTAACACTTCAATGACAGAAAATTGACTTTCTTCTTTTTTCAAAAATTTCAAATATAAATTTTGAAAAACCTATTGCTTCAGCATATTTGGGTCTTAGAAATTAATTCTTATGTAAAATTAAAAGTTTGTAGAGTGATAATTTCAAAGAAATCATAATAAAATACTGCTGCAGAACGTTTTCGTTTCATTCCACCAATTTAAAATTGGATTTTCCTAAACCTTCTACAGGAAATTCACATCCTAATGGAATACTGCAAATGAAATTTAAAAATTTTAACCCTGGTAGTTTCGGAAGAAATATGTTTATAGTAGAGCATATTCTAAACCAAGGCCCCTTTATCATACTTCAGGCATCACAATCGCTAAGTTTCCTTTGACCACTGTACACGTGGTTAAAAACCATATGGTTGTCCCGCTATTAGCGCAATCAAACACCAGTAACAGCACTATTTTTAAATTCATTTTCCATATGTGTTTTCTCTCTCTCTCTCTTTTTTTTTAACTACTGGGAACATTTTTGTTGTTTTCGGTGGAGAATGGACCTCTTGATGCTCGCAATTTATTATTTTAAGCGTTTTAACGAAATTCTGTAACTTCGGAAAAATTTTTAACGAAATTCTGTAAGTTTAAAAGATTTTTTCTTTGAATAGGCAACAGAAATGCATAAACTCGTTACAAAAATGTTAAAGTTACAAAAAGGATAGATGCAAATTATCAGATATGAAAAAAAAAAGCCGAATTCAAAAATTGACGTCCAATGAAAAATCGTCTTAAAAAGCAAAGCACGTGGTGCTCAACTTTAATTTCCTCAAAATACCTTTAGCTCAGACATCAATCTAAACAAGAGTAAAAGTTATTGTAGAAAGGACAAGACAAAATATTTTTATTTCTGTTTTCATGAATATATTGTAAATTTGGTACTTTCGTGTTATAGCGGCTCCCAAAGATGAATCGCCAAGCAACCAAGATTTATCAACAAATTATAAAGCTGGTATGACATTATAATAATATAATGGTATATATCACGGGTGAATCCAAGAATTTACCCCTGCTTGGCGTCCGTTTGTATTGGCGTGCTAGCGCGCGCGCGATAGCGGACTGACTCTTGCAACCCTCATCATTTCTCAATCGTGCCAAATCGTCGATAGTTAGCCAGATGTAGCTCTTTTATTGTTGGAAAGGCTGAGCAATGATGTTTTTTGTGATGACGCGTTTGTTACGTCATCAAATGATTATTCGACTTCTATTTGTATTCTAATGATATTTAATGATTTATTAGTTATTTAAAACATGTTTTTTTTTTAATACAGTTAAATAACACTTATGTCATTAAATGGTTATGTCATGATATTCATCATCTGCTTCTTTATTTAAATCTTGAATTTTTTTTTTTAATTTGTGTATGTGAGTGGCTACTCTTGTTACTTTAGAACAGTGTGAATTAATTTATTGCAATTTTCATGGAAGTCTAATGTTCGCGAAACGATCATACATGCGGTATAGTGATCGCCGCATTTACAAATTTCGTGTATTTTTGTGATCTCTATACAACGAGGTTGCTACATCCAGAGATGTTTATTTTTCGGTTTCATGTTCGCAAGCGATCATACGTGCGGTACAGTGATCGCGGCATTAACGAATTTCGTGTTTTTCTTGGGATTCCGATACGACGAGGTTGCTGTATCCAGTGATGTTTTTTTTCGGTTTCATGTTCGCGAAGCGATCATACGTGCGGCACAGTGATCGCGGCATTAACGAATTTCGTGTATTTCGTGGGATTCCGATACGACGAGGTTGCTGTATCCAGTGATGTTTTTTATCGGTTTCATGTTCGCGAAGTGATCATACGTGCGGCACAGTGATCGCGGCATTAACGAATTTCGTGTATTTCGTGTGATTCCGATACGACGAGGTTGCTGTATCCAGTGATGTTTTTTTTTCGGTTTCGTGTTCCCGAAGTGAACATACGTGCGGTACAGTGATCGCGGCATTAACGAGTTTCGTGTTTTTCTTGGGATTCCGATACGACGAGGTTGCTGTATCCAGTGATGTTTTTTTTCGGTTTCATGTTCGCGAAGCGATCATACGTGCGGTGCAGTGATCGCGGCATTAACGAATTTCGTGTTTTTCTTGGGATTCCGATACGACGAGGTTGCTGTATCCAGTGATGTTTTTTTTTCTGTTTCATGTTCGCGAAGCGATCATACGTGCGGTACAGTGATCGCGGCATTAACGAATTTCGTGTTTTTCTTGGGATTCCGATACGACGAGGTTGCTGTATCCAGTGATGTTTTTTTTCGGTTTCATGTTCGCGAGGCGATCATACGTGCGGCACAGTGATCGCGGCATTAACGAATTTCGTGTATTTCGTGGGATTCCGATACGACGAGGTTACTGTATCCAGTGATGTTTTTTATCGGTTTCATGTTCGCGAGGCGATCATACGTGCGGTACAGTGATCGCGGCGTTAACGAATTTCGTGTTTTTCTTGGGATTCCGATACGACGAGGTTACTGTATCCAGTGATGTTTTTTTTCGGTTTCATGTTCACGAAGCGATCATACGTGCGGTACAGTGATCGCGGCATTAACGAATTTCGTCTTTTTCTTGGGATTCCGATACGACGAAGTTACTGTATCCAGTGATGTTTTTTATCGGTTTCATGTTCGCGAGGCGATCATACGTGCGGTACAGTGATCGCGGCGTTAACGAATTTCGTGTTTGTCTTGGGATTCCGATACGACGAGGTTACTGTATCCAGTGATGTTTTTTATCGGTTTCATGTTCGCGAGGCGATCATACGTGCGGTACAGTGATCGCGGCGTTAACGAATTTCGTGTTTTTCTTGGGATTCCGATACGACGAGGTTGCTGTATCCAGTGATGTTTTTTTTTCGGTTTCGTGTTCCCGAAGTGAACATACGTGCGGTACAGTGATTGCGGCATTAACGAATTTCGTGTTTTTCTTGGGATTCCGATACGACGAGGTTGCTGTATCCAGTGATGTTTTTTATCGGTTTCATGTTCGCGAGGCGATCATACGTGCGGTACAGTGATCGCGGCGTTAACGAATTTCGTGTTTTTCTTGGGATTCCGATACGACGAGGTTACTGTATCCAGTGATGTTTTTTTTCGGTTTCATGTTCACGAAGCGATCATACGTGCGGCACAGTGATCGCGGCATTAACGAATTTCGTGTATTTCGTGGGATTCCGATACGACGAGGTTGCTGTATCCAGTGATGTTTTTTTTTCGGTTTCATGTTTGCGAAGCGATCATACGTGCGGAACAGTGATTGCGGCATTAAGGAATTTCGTGTATTTTCGTTTTTTCAACTTCACATTAATCGTTAACTTTTATGTAATATCGATGAAAACGTTGTTTTTTACTGCTCGTATTATCTTTTTTATATGTGTCTTATTAAATTTGTCAAATAAAATATTTTATTTCACTCATAAATGCAGTATCTAAAAAAATCAACTCTGTAGGGTTTAATTTAATAATTCTGTATTTAAATTATGTCTTTTGTCCAAATTCTTTTGAACGAATAAAATTTTACTCTCGTATAAATGCAATCTATTTTTCAGGGACCTTTTTATTGCTAAATCCATTACTTTTCCTATGTGTAACTATTTAAAAATTAAGAATGGCAACATTTTACCACTTGCTTATTGTGGGTTACAATACGATAAATGTAAGTAAACAATTTAGAAATCGCCAATGTGGCATCATTTTTTAAAAGCGCTAAATGGTGGCTTGAGTAAGGATTAGGTCGAGATCATTGGTTCTCTTTTATTTTTCATAAATGTATTTTGATGTTATTTTGGTGTTTAAAGGTTTAGATTAATTATTTTTGCTTTTATTTTGATTCTCGCGATTTCAATTTGCGTGGTTTTCGGAACACTCCGCACAAAAGCAGGTGAGTTTAATTCTTACCTAGCCATTCCAAAAAGTGGATTTTTTTTTTAAACAAAAAATCTGTGTTTTTAAAAACGTTATTTTGACATTATTTTGCTTTTAAATGTTTTAAAATATGTATTTTTGCTTTATTTTGATTATCGCCATTTCAATTTGCACGCTTTTGACTGTTGTCTTCTGGAGGTTGCCACTCCGGGAGACAACAGGCAGAAATGCACAAATTTGGCAATTTTTTGAAAACGCGCCAAGCAGTGGTGAATCCTTGGATCGCCCCATTGGGTGAATCCAAGAATCGACCCCTGCTTGGCGTCCGTTTGTTTTGGCGAGTTAATGCGAGCGCGATAGCGCGCTCTGTCAGGCAAACCTCCTATTTCGTCTTGTTTCATCCCTGCTTGGCGTCCGTTTGTTTTGGCGAGTTAATGCGAGCGCGATAGCGCGCTCTGTCAGGCAAACCTCCTATTTCGTCCTGTTTCATCTCGAAATTTCTCCGGTAGCTTACTTGTTTGCGCATGCTCTGCTTACTTGTTTGCGCATGCTCTGCTTACTTGTTTGCGCATGCTCTGTTCGATCTTTTGATTCTGCTACCTGATTGAACCAATAGAGGAGATTTTTTGAACCGTAACTTTTTGTGGCCATTATACTGTTCTATTTGACTGCATTTTGTAATGGTGTCACGGATTTTTTTTTAGCTTACGAGTGAGTAATTATTTTGGTTCTTTTTCTACTTATATTTGTTAGGTCCGATTTCAAAACCGCTATGGCTGACGTGGATTACCGTAAGAATTTAAATGAATGTATGAAAGAAGCAGGTGAATATAGGAGTGCATTTTTTACTCTTTTACCTGTTATGGGTAAAAAAGCCATGTTCGCGAAGCGATCATACGTGCGGTACAGAGATCGCGGCGTTAACGAATTTCGTGTATTTCGTGGGATTCCGATACGACGAGGTTGCTGTATCCAGTGATGTTTTTTTTCGGTTTCATGTTCGCGAAGCGATCATACGTGCGGTACAGTGATCGCGGCGTTAACGAATTTCGTGTATTTCTTGGGATTCCGATACGACGAGGTTGCTGTATCCAGTGATGTTTTTTTTCGGTTTCATGTTCGCGAAGCGATCATACGTGCGGTACAGTGATCGCGGCGTTAACGAATTTCGTGGGATTCCGATACGACGAGGTTGCTGTATCCAGTGATGTTTTTTTTCGGTTTCATGTTCGCGAGGCGATCATACGTGCGGTACAGTGATCGCGGCGTTAACGAATTTCGTGTATTTCGTGGGATTCCGATACGACGAGGTTGCTGTATCCAGTGATGTTTTTTTTCGGTTTCATGTTCGCGAAGCGATCATATGTGCGGTACAGTGATCGCGGCGTTAACGAATTTCGTGTATTTCGTGGGATTCCGATACGACGAGGTTGCTGTATCCAGTGATGTTTTTTTTCGGTTTCATGTTCGCGAGGCGATCATACGTGCGGTACAGTGATCGCGGCGTTAACGAATTTCGTGTATTTTCGTTTTTTCAACTTCACATTAATCGTTAACTTTTATGTAATATCGATGAAAACGTTGTTTTTTACTGCTCGTTTTATCTTTTTTATATGTATCTTATTAAATTTGTCAAATAAAATATTTTATTTCTCTCATAAATGCAGTATCTAAAAAAATCAACTGTGTATGGTTTAATTTAATAATTCTGTATTTAAATTATGCCTTTTGTCCAAATTGTTTTGAACGAATAAAATTTTACATTCGTTACATTGTTACTCTCGTATAAATGCAATCTAATTTTCAGTGACCTTTTTATTGCTAAATCCATTACTTTTCCTATGTGTAACTATTTAAAAATTAAGAATGGCAACATTTTATCACTTGCTTATTGTGGGTTACAATATGATAAATGTAAGTAAACAATTTAGAAATCGCCAATGTGGCATCATTTTTTTAAAGCGCTAAATGGTGGCTTGAATAAGGATTAGGCCGAGATCATTGGTTCTCTTTTATTTTTCATAAATGTATTTTGCTGTTTAATGGTTTAAATTAATTATTTTTGCTTTTATTTTGATTCTCGCGATTTCAATTTGCGTGGTTTTCGGAACACTCCGCACAAAAGCAGGTGAGTTTAATTCTTACCTAGCCATTCCAAAAAGTGGATTTTTTTTTTAAAAACACAAAATCTGTGTTTTTAAAAAAGTTATTTTGATATTATTTTGCTTTTAAATGTTTTAAAATATGTATTTTTGCTTTATTTTGATTATCGCCATTTCAATTTGCACGCTTTTGCCTGTTGTCTTCTGGATGTTGCCACTCCGGGAGACAACAGGCAGAAACGCACAAATTTGGCAATTTTTTGAAAACGCGCCAAGCAGTGGTAAACCCTTGGATCGCACCTAAATTTTAAATCGGGTAGTTTAAAAGGACAAATATAATTAAATTTGTAAGGTTTTTTTTTTTTTTTTTTTTTTTTTTTTTTTTTTGTATTTTCTATATATACAGACTTTGGCACAATTCGGACTTAAAAAGGGTGATTTGAGCCACATGTTGTAAATCAGAAAAAACGGCAATTTATATAATAAATATAGTTTCGTTGAATCTGTATAAATTATAAATATTATTAATTGCATATATAAAGTATAAATATTGGTACTTCTCTATTATCCCGTCGTTCACTTTTCATAACAAAAATTATCGCCAAACTGTAAGATTAAACGCCAGAAAATGTAGTCCCATTCACTTCAGAAGCTATATACATGTTTGTTATGTTATCAAGGGGTTTTTAATTCAACAGTTGCGTGTATTTTTCATTATGTTTTACTGATTTATTAGTTATTTCATTAATTAAAATAACGACTGTGTCCTTAAATTCTTATATTTTATTTATTTTGATATTCCAATGGCAAAGTTCTCCCGTTTATTTGGCGTTACTGTTTGGCGATAGTTTTTATTAAGAAAAGTGGTTGACGGGATACCTAAATATTAATAAAAATGGCGTTAGAAAGACGCCATTCATGAACATTTAAAAGACACCGGATAAAATATGTAAGCTCCACGAGCTTTGTAAAATTGACTGCAACCTTTCCGTAATCGTATTTGTGTGGGCTGCATTAACATAGAAGGACCGAATTTCTTTAAATTTTGTAAAAATCTGCTTCGAAGAGTTTTTTTTTATTTCAAACTTTGTATAACCTTACCAAGATTGTTTTTTCTTAGTAAATATGGGCATTTAAAAAACACACCGTTTGGGTTGCCCCTGACCCTAAAAAGCGCTAGTTAGCAAAGGAAAAGATTTTGGAGGGATTTATTTACATGTTAACTTATAAAATTCTTTAGTGACCATAGACGTAAAAGTATTAGCTGAAAGCTATTTTTCAAAACTACAAAAAGAAGGGTAATTCTCCATCTTCCTGTCGACCACTTTTCATGAAAAAAACTATCGCCAAACTGTAGGATTGAATGCCAAAAATGCAGTCCCATTCACTTGACGTCAGAAGCATTAAACGTGTTCGTTATGTCATGAAGCGGTTTCTAATTCGACATTTACCTGCATTTCTTATTATGTTTTACCGATTTATTAGTTATTTCATTAATTAAAATAACAATTGTGCCTTAAACGTCTGTGCCATGATATTAAAAGAGAAAATACATTGAACAAATATTGCGTTGCAGAGTTAAGTGCAATAGATCGCGACCTACATTATACACGGCCGGTGCATGACGTTTAAAACGTCATATGGAGTGGATCCTTTTTACGCGGTGATTGGTGTAAAAGTGTGGGTGCGCCGCTTTGCACCAATCACGCGTAAAAATGATCCACTCCATGTGACGTTTTAAACGTCATGCACCGGCCGTGTATAACGAAGGTCGCGAATAGATCAATTTCAACTGACGTCACAAACATTTATTCACCAGCCGAGAAGGATAGTTAAGAAGCATAATGGAAATAAATAAATATCCAAGATATTATTTTCTATTTTCATTAATATATTCAATTTTTTTGTGTTTAAACTTACTGCTAGTTGACACTTTTGGCTTTTCCGAATTTATTTTATTTTATATATTTATTTATTTATTTTGATATTCCAATGGCAACATTCTTCCATTTGTTTATTTGGCGCTACTGTTTGGCGATAATTTTTTTATGAAAAGTGGTCGACGGGATATTGGAGAAGTAACAAAAAAAGATATATTAATGTTGCGCTATCGTGTCTACCGCGATTGGTGTATCTGTATTTTAACGAGTGTAATTTTGCGTAAAAGTGGAGGTTTTTTTTTTTACAACCTTTTAGTGATAACCACATCCATTTTAAAAGAGCGTTTCTGAAGGCTCGCGTATGTTTGAAGCCAACCTTGTCTGTAGTCCTGCTTACGGAAGTTTTGTCCAGTCCGTTAAACTTAATCATATTTGCTAAATACTCTAACTGATTATGGAAACTAATTAATGAAGATTTATTGTGCTTTTTAAAATCACACGAAGTATAAAGTATCTATATACAAAAAAATCATGATGTGAAATAATAAATAATTTAATCTGATAAACATTTAAAATTCTTCTTAAAATTGAACAGATAAAACTAGACCAAAAATGAAGAAATAAAGACAGTTAGTTGAAATAAATTTTTTAATTTTCTAACTTCAAGAAGAATTTGTAAGAAAGGAGAGCTTTAAGAAAATTCAGTTATTATAGGTTCAAGACAAAGATAGTTATGTCTAACTGGTGCAAACAGAATTTTGGTAAGAAATTCGACCAAAAATAGTATGATTAAGGAAATTACCAATTTATTCTTGTTAGACAAAATGACCAGTATAAAGTCTATCACGCTGAAAACAGTTCAGTATATCTATCGAAATTTCCGAAATATGAATTAAATATTAATAATTTAATGAATCTAATCATTACAATTTTTTTAGTCCTTGATTGTGCACCAGACATAAATAAAAATAAATCTATACAATATTACTTTATTACATAGTAAAACTAAATTTAGAAAACGGAAAATGTCAAATAATAGAAAACAATTACCAGAACTAACTCTCACAAAGCTAAAGTTCTAAACAGTTTACTAAATATAACTTTTAACACCACCGTTTAATTTCATTCAAATGATAATAAAACATTTCTTAAGTTATAAGTTTCAAATGGGAACCACGTTCATTTAAATTTAAAAATGAAGTTGAAAGAAATTTCAATTAACTCACGTTTTATTATTTTTATTTATCTATTTGCATTATAAAAGATCGCGAGCGTTGCCACGTTTCCATGATCACGCAGAGCTGCTCGCTATCTAGTCAAAACCAGAGACTGGTACCAAGGAGTCATGAATATGCAGAACTGCTCATGATATAGTTCAGTCTTTGCATTAAAAGGTGGAATTATATGCTAAAACAACGACTGATAGGCCTGAAGCCCTAAATTATATTTAGATCTGAAAAAGGACTTGGTGATGAAATGATAAATTAGACATAGGTTACAGTAATTGTGTCAGAATGACGTCATTTTCACTTTACATCTAATGATGATAAAAAAAATTACACGACATTACCGCGAACGGTTAAATTAAATCAAAACACACAAAATCAAAGTAAAAGTTCCATGGTAATACGAATATTTCAGAAATCAATGTTTATCTCCACAGAATTTATATAAAAGGAATTAGAAATATATATATATATAAAGATTTAAGGATGAGAGATGATGTAACGCAGCGGCAGTTCCATTTTATAAAAATGGTTTTTCAGATACTGGATGTTCTTTTGCGATATTCAGCCGAGGGCGGTTCCACGCTAGGGATTTAAGTTGCAGTCGTCATATTCATAGCAGATGTATTTGTGCGTACGTGGAAAAAAAACTCGATCAAATCACCAAAAAGCTTTTATTGGCAGCTTAATAGATCAGGCGGAGATCTTTTTCACATTATCCATCATTTCAGATCTTACGACAGGTTCCAAATTAGAAATGGCATTATGGCAGTAGATTTAACTAGCGTAAATCCACTCGAAGACAAAATGCAGGTATTAAAAACTGTTAGAATTTATTAGCTTTAATAATCCATAGAGAAGTAGTAACAGGAAAAATATTTGGTCTCTATTCACAAGTACCAGGTACTCATTCGAAATTAGTAGGAGCTTAGACCCCAAACACCACTTCGGCCCTCACATTTCGACTGACTCCCGGAAGCACGGAACCGCGATATATCGTTTCGAAAAGGGTATGAATACAGGAATAATGTGACGGCCGATGTACTAATGGAGGGCCGGGATTCTTTACGTGAAACGTCAGAATTTTGGGGAAAAATGGTTTCCGGTCCGAAAGCGCGCCAAAGACGCTTCGAGTTCATTCCATCATGTTCTATAGATTAGCTCTGAACCAGATGAGTTTTAAAATAACTGATTATTGTTAATTACTGATTTGAGGCTATGGAATAATTTTTGCATTTACGTAAAGGAAAGAAAGCAAATAAGAGAAATGGTTTATCGATTTTGGATCAAAGCCAGAATGGAATTAAAATAAAATGTTTTACATTTTAATATATGAAAAATATTTTATAATTTTGAGAGTTACATTTAATATCGGAAATTATTAAAATAAATACAGACATTTTAGGAATTTAGAAAGATAAAAAGGAAAGAATACGGGTTTTATAAGGGATGAGTATTAGGAAGCTTTTATAATTTAAAGATAAAGACGTCATTTATTTTAGTTAACGCGTCGCCATAAAAATATTGAATTTAGATATGAGGTTTTTGGAATAAATCGAGTTAAGATACATTAATAAACGGAGGAAATAAATATTATAGAGTAATTTAGAATAGGATGGAATAAAAATAATTTAGCAGATCGCGATAAATTTTAACTTTTGTTATATGTATACAGGAATATATATATATATATATATATATATATATATATATTTAATGTTAGTCCTTGATACTAGTTTTCATGAGCAATTTTTGTTTTGTCGCTTTCGTAAAAAATGGCTTACTAGGGAACTTACTAAGCCGATAATTCTGGGTTTCGTTGGAAAGTTCTTGCCATGAATATTAGTTAACAATAAACGGGGCCATATATCCAATTAAAGATTAACCTGGCATACTTAAAACGAAACGCTGGATTCTGAAGGACTGAATGATGCATATGAAGGTAACTTCATTTTCTTCCTGTTTTCCTTTTTTATGTATGACGTATCGGAAGAAATTTGTCCGTATCTCTTGAACTGTTGGATTCGGGTGAGTAGTTTCTATTTTTTGTTTTAACTTATTGGCAAGCCTCTTCCAATAATACTACTCGTGACAAAATACAGAGCTAACAGTTTAATATATTTTTTAACCCTTTCCGGCACAGACAAAGTCTGTTCGTAAAATGAGAAATTTCTGACTGAAACCGGAATTTACAGACGACTTTTTAGAAAATAAGACCTTATTTTAAGCTTTCATTCTAGAAACAAAATTTTATTAAAATATTCTTGGTGCCATCTGCAAGTTTGGAATTAAAATTAGGTGTGCCCGCAGTGGTACCACTGTGCCGGAAAGGGTTAACACTAGAACGACCAAGAGCGGTCATTTTGACCGCTACCAAATGAATAAATTGCGATTCAAACCAGAAATTTATTTTAAAAATAAATTAAATATAAATCTCTCAGAAATATGTTAAATGAATAAGTTAAATAGTTTTAAATAAATATTCTGATGTGAATTTGTTTTATAAAACTTGAGTAAAATTTCCTGTCGTTCTAGTGTTAATGAGATATTACAGCTCAAATTTCTTGGGTGGCTACCATTTTGGAACAAGACAGTGGACTATAAGATAGATATAGATCTCAAAATGAATTCTTTCATAGTCTGGTTTAATTTATGAGTTTTAGTGAACGTGGTTTCTTGCATATTTACTTTAATTGTTGTAACCATTATTACAAATATCGTATGCTTAAAACTACATAGCCATATCATATAATGACGTTATATTTAAAAGGAAAATATATTGGTATTGAAAAAATACTTGCACACACATGTACATACATAACGATGTCCATCAGCATTAAATTCTCGCCAAATTTGACGATATTTGTCGAAATGTCCAGAAATTTGGCAAAAAAGTACATCGCAATAAAGGAAGCTAACTTCAGAACAGCTTACTCATTTGGCAAAATTTCCATTCCCATTCCGTATTGACAAAAACTGGGAATCGTGCTTCGTGCATTTCAGCTTTCTGTTTTCGAGTAAAATTAGCTGAATTCCTAAAACAAGGAATAGGAAGAGAAGTTTCCTTTTACGCCCGGTACAGGTCGAAAGGCCTTTTTTGGAGATTGTTTTTAAGACCATTCTATGTTTAATCATATTTGTACTTAAAATAGTATTACAGTGGAACTTCCCTTTAACGAAGTCCCTATTTAACGAAGTTTTCTACTTAACGAAATTTTCTGCCGAACCTTGACTTTGAACATCATTAACATGTAAATGAATCTCCATATTACGCAAAACTTATTCTATATAACGAAGTTTATTCCACTTTCGTGCGTATACAGTATTCAAACGAAGAGGTTGCTGTTGCGATGTTTGTATGAGTTTATTTCAGCGGATTGTATGAAAATCAACACATTTGAATCATTTAATCAAAACACACACATTTAATCACATTCTAATGAAAAAAGATGTACGCTTCGGTTTTTCTTTACTTCTCTTTTTTTTTTAATACTATTTTAATTAAATTATTCTCATATCTACATTTACATTGCATAAAAAAGGACTGCCCCGAATTAGAATATTATTTTCAAATATTTCCATTTTATGTGTACTTTCCATTTTATGTGGGTTATGTGTATACAATTTTCATAAATTTAAGTTGATTTCTATTTAACGAATTTTCTTCACAACGAAGCGTTTAAGCGTAACGATGAGACTTCGTTAAATGGAAGTTTCACTGTATTTGTTAAAGAAAATCTATCATGTGTATTTCAAAAAAAGTTTTATATTATGAAAAATTTGGAAAAAAGTTTTTAATTTGTCGTAGAATTATAGTACTTATAAAGTTTCTATTTACCTATTCATTTATCTATTTACGAAGCGATAAATTGCCGTGTGTAATTTGCTAAGATTGTCTTACATAATGACATGTTGACAATTGTGTTGCTAAATGTCGATGAAAAGGGATCCTTTGCAAATTCTTATATATTGGGATGAATACATTGCAAGAATAGCTTTATACACTTAAAAATATTGTTATACATTGATTTCTAGGTAACGAATCAACTCCTTATGATGTTTCTTACTTTTATTATGCTTTACTAGCTCAAAAATTGAAAGGTGGCAAAGAACTTCAACAACTTGATAACAATCATAAAAAACTCGGATGTGCCAATCCCAAAACTTTCTTCTATCTCACACAGATTTGGCATACACTATATAGAATCAGCACAAATTTATATCAAGGTCTAACTGAATCTAAAGTTTTATTAAATTCCGTGCATTAGCTCTTGAGGTATGACTATTGCTAAAATTTTGTAGATCCGGAAAAATTCAGCATAGCAGCACCACCTGTTGGGAGATTTAGACCAAAACCTAATCAACAACAACTTATGTCAACGTCTAACTGAATCTGAAGTTTGATGAACATCCGTGCATTAGTTCTTGATATATAGTTTCGTGATAATAATGAAAAAAGCAGCATACCAGCGCCACCTGTTAGGATATCTACACCAAAACAGAATCAGCATCTATTTATGTCAAAGTCTAACAGAATCTGAAGTTTGATGAAATTCAGTGCATTAGTTCTTGAGATATAGTATCGTAAAAATCGAGAAAAAGTGGTATAGCAGCGCCACCTTTTGGGATATCTACAATAAAACGTAATGAGCATCTATTTATGTCAAGGTCTAACTGAACCTGAAGTTTGATGAAAATAACTGCATTAGTTATTGAGATAGAGCTATCACGGAAATCGCGAAAAATGCAGCATAGCAGCGCCACCTGAAGGGCGATTTTCACCCAAAACTAATCAGCACCAACTTATATCAGGGACTAACTGAATATAAAGTTTTATTAAATTTCGTGCATCAGATCATGAGATACAGCGCACACAAATTTTTTGCCACATACAGAGAGACAGACTTACAGACAGTCATTAATTGCCATTTTTTATCAAGATTTTGAAAGTCCATGGCAATATCTAGGTAATATCTAACCCGGTTCTAATTAACAATCTTATCCTTGCAATCATTAAGCTAAGTGCAATATAAAGAAAAGAATCATATTTAAAATTATTAACAAACATAGGAGCTTACGACAGGCAAATGGAAAATTTATTGCTTTGGATGGGGACTCTGAAATTCCACTTTATTTTTGATTTATTTTCATCAGAAATGGCTAAAACTAATATTAATTAAGAGAAAAGTCGTCCATATTATGCTGATCAGAAGAAAAGATAGCAAAATAAAATAAAGACCGTGAGTCAAACATTCCATATGGACAAACATCTCCGATTTTCTTAAAAATACAGGGTGAATCTAAACTCTTGGGCAAAATTTTAAGGGGTGATAGTACACATCAAGACAAACAATATTAAATAGGAAACTAAGGGTCCCAAACATCTTCCGAAAGAGATAGGCGCCATTAAAGTTTAGGGTCCAAAATTTCAAATGATTATAAAAAACGGAAAAATTGGTCGATTCGTTTGCGGTTTTCACTAAAACTATTCTTTATGTCAGTATTTTCTTAAAAATAAATTTTAAAGATAAATTTCAAAAAATGCCGCTAGAGGGCGCTTTAGACTTTGGAGTAACGAAAAACTATTTTTTACCGTTATTTTTTGTAGGGGAAGGTGTTGTACCTTTGACCTGTTGTACCTTTGACCACCAAGTGTTTCAGAGCCATCTATTGGAAATTCGTGAAATTCAATAATTTTATTTTGTTTTACATCCACTAGGAGTGTTTTATAATGTGCTGTTGTTTGTATGATGTCCACTGTCTTGATGTAAAAAATATCAATACATTTTCATCCATCAAAAGTAAGTATTTTTTGTCTTTTTTTCATCTCAGAAGTTTTTCTCTAATTATTAAAATTTAATTCTAACCGACCATAGTCATAGCCAATTTTATTAAGTATATGCAGGCAAGGTTTAAAGTAGGTAACTTAATCCTAAAAGTAGCAATGTGCAAGAGACTAAAATTTGTCCTGGTGTTGTACCATTGACCACCACTATGAGTTGTACCTTTGACCTGGTCAAAGGTACAACACTTTTATCATTTTTATTTATTAAATTCTTCATTTAAAATTTAGTGATGCTTAGTTTATAAATATTTGTTTACAAATATTCTTTGTTTAAATCAGTATTAAATAATATAAACCTAAACTTTACTTATTTTTCCTTTCAATTGTACTGCAGAAGTGAAATAATTTAAGATGCCTACAAGCAAGACAGGATTGAAAAGGAATAAAATTTAGTAAAGATGATATTAAAACTGCAATCAAGCTCATAAGAAAGAAAGAAATGACATTTGGTCACTAAACATTTCAACTTGAAAAAGCATACTTTGATTTTTCACTTAAAAAAACTGAAAGAAATACGTAGTAATACATTTTCTTACTCTCCTAAAAAAAAAAAAAAAGGCGAGTTTTTACTAATGAAGAAGAGACTTTACTTAATGGTTGTATAAAGGAAGCTTCAAATTTACATTATGGGTTGAGACTGAAACAAGTTAGATCTCTTGCAAATGAGTATACAATGAGTAAACAATAAAATGATTGATTCCAGTGGGCCTGAAAAGAATGGCTTCGACATTTCCGTAAGCGATGTAATGATGTCTTAGCTCTTCATAAACCAGAAACCACTAGTCTTGCTCGTGCTGCTGCTTTTAACAAGCAGACTGTTGCAATTGTTTTTGATAATTATAAACAGGTTTTAGAAAGCTATGCATTTTTCCAAATGATATTTGGAATTGTGATGAGACAGGTATAACAACGGTTCACATCCCTCCTAAAATATTAGCTCCGAAAGGAAAGAAACAAATAGATGGAGTTACATCTGGTGAAAAAGGAACCAATGCGACAATGATAGCTGCGGTGAATACAATAGGAAACAGTGTTCCTCTTATGCTCATATTTCCAAAAGTAAATTTTAAGCCCTTTATGCTAACAGGTGCCTCACCAGGAGCAATTGGTGCTGCATTTTCAACAGGTTGGTCTAACCAAACTCTTTTTATGCAATTTTTTCAACATTTTATTAAGCATGTTAACCCATCCCGTGAAAAGCCTGTTTTACTGTTAATGGATAATCATGATAGCCATGTATCTATTCCTGTAATAGACTT
This sequence comes from Maratus michaelseni, assembly GCA_963931845.1. Taxonomy (NCBI): domain Eukaryota; kingdom Metazoa; phylum Arthropoda; class Arachnida; order Araneae; family Salticidae; genus Maratus; species Maratus michaelseni. Next base: position 192,825,271 of record OZ007598.1, on the reverse strand, counting down.
AGCAAAAAAATCTGGTGTAATATTGCTGACTTTTTGGCCTCATACCAGTCATAAAATGCAGCCTCTTAATAGAGGGGGTATTCAGACCCTTTAAAACTTTCTACAAAGAAGCTGTAAATAACTGGATGTTATCACCAGGAAACAGTGGGAAGCCAGGTACCATTTATCATATTGCAGCTTTAGCAGGCCTTGCCATAACCAAAGGCTAATAAGTTCCTAATAATATTATGAAAGGCTTCAAAGTCTCGGGTTTCATTCCTTTTAACGAACATATTTTTGCTGATGACGAATTTGCAGCTGCAAGCTGCAAGTGTAATCAATAGACCTGTAGACCTACCCACAAGAGCATTTCATCAGGCTCAAGAAATCAATACTGAAGCTAATACAAGTGCTTCTTTAAATGAAGTAAACTCCACAGAAAATAAACCTTCAACAACTAAAATTGTAACACCAAAAGTAATAAGACCCCACCCCAAAGCTCAATCAAGGAGGTGAACAAATAGGGGTAGGTATAAAGGAAAGTCTTATATTCTCACAGATACAACGGAAAGAATGTCTCTTATTGAGGCAAAAAAATTAAAAACAGGATAAAACTAAGATCTATGGAAAAAAATAAAAAGTGCAAAAATAAAAAAGTATGCCGAAATATTTTTCTTCCAGAAAATTTTAGCTCCGAGTCTGACGATGATACATTCTTCGAAAATTCATCAGATGAAAGTGATTATGATTTATTAGCAGACGATGAAGTAACTGAAAATGAAATTCAATTTGCTAAAGAAGACATTCGGAAAAAGGAGTTTCGTACTTGTTAAGCTTTCAAGCAAAAAAATGGTTAAATATTATGTTTCTGAAGTGGTTGAAGTAAATGCTTCTGATTTTAAAGTTAAATATCTAAAGATATTGGGTGCGAGAAATAAGTTTAAAAGAGAAAATGAAACTGTGTATGACACAGATAAAGATGATATTGTTATGAAACTTCCACATTCATCACTTTCAGGAGGATCTGCTCGTCAATTAGAAAATTTGACATAAAAAATGGTTTTGCAATTTGTATTTTCAAATATATTAAATATTATATTTCTCTTTATAACTGTATTCCTGTTTTTGTCACTTTTTAAAACTATGGTCAAAGGTTCAACACCCTCTGGACAAAGGTACAACACCATGTTGTACCTTTGACCAATTTTTTTAATTTTTTTAAATCCCTAAAACACGCACTTAAAGTCAAGATACCAAACTAGAAAAAATATATGTTTTGCTTGGATATTAAAAGAATATATAAAGCCCAAAAAACAATTGTTTTCTTTTTATTTCTGGTCTAGAAAAATTAAATTAGTGAAAACGGTCAAAGGTACAACACCTTCCCCTATCTCATTAAATGCTTTCAAAAGCTTAGACTTAAACTTAAATTTTGAGCTCAAAATCTGAATCGTTGGGAGTGAGTAAATAGCGCAAACTGAACTGCGTTCAGGAGTTGAAATTTGAAACACCTCCCTCCCCCCCCACCCACTCCTAAACACAGTTCAGTTATTCCCGATCTTGGTGTCGTAGACCAGGCAGAAACAATATGATTTGTAATTTTCCAACTGGACGAAAAATGTCCGGGCCAGGATTCGAACCTGGGATCTCTTGAAGCTGCCATGCTCTACCAACGGAACTATCCTGGTTGAATCTGGAGGGCATAATTCATCCAGTTCATGACGGGATAGCTCAGTTGGTAGAGCATGGCAGCTTCAGCCAAGAGATCGCAGGTTCGAATCCTGGCCCGGACATTTTTCGTGCAGTTGGAAAATTACAACTCATATGATTTCTTTACCAATTTGAATAATTGTGTTAAAATTAATCCAGGCAGAAACTACTACCCCCTACATAAAATAAACGATACAGTAACGACAAAATTAAATAGAAAATTTATTCATAACAGACATGAATAATTTCTCCGCGCAAAATGAAAATAAACAATTTGATGTATGCATGTAGTGCGCAATATAAATGAAGGTTGACACGTATAAAATGGTACACGCATGATGTTCGTGAGGAATCACAAAAACTGCTCGAAAGAGTGCCCACCAGCTACGATGCAGGCCTCGCACCGCCGGTGGAGGGAGTTGCGAACATTAGTGAATACCCCGAGCATCTCTCGGATATCGCCTGCTACGACGGCATTCCTCGGCATTCCTCCAGGTCCTCGTCGGAGTCGACCGTAACAAATAGTTGTTCATTACTCCAAAGTCTAAAGCGCCTTCTATCGGCATTTTTGTTTTTTATCGTTAAAATTCATTTTTAAAATAATTTTTTTATTTTATTTTGTCATCCCTCTGTCGTTTATTTTACGTGTATGGGGTAGTAGTTTCTGCCTGGTCTACGACACCAAGGTCGGGAGTAACTGAACTGTGTTCAGGGGGTTTAAAATTTCAACTCCTGAACACAGTTCAGTTTGCGCTACTTAACCACTCCCAAAGATTCAGATTTTGAGCTCAAAATTTAAGTTTAAGTCTAAGCTTTTGAAAGCATTTAATCAGATACAAAAAATAACGGTAAAAAATAGTTGGTCTTTACTCCAAAGTCTAAAGCGCCCTCTATCGACATTTTTTAATTTTTTTCTTTAAAATTTATTTTTAAGAAAATAATGACATAAAGATTAATTTTAGCGAAAACCGCAAACGAATCCACCAATTTTTCTGATTTTTATAGTTATTTGAAATTTTGGACCCTAAACTTTAATGGCGCCTATCTCCTTCGGAAGACGTTTGGGACCCTTAGTTTCCTATTTAATATTGTTTGTCTTGATGTGTACTATCACCCCTTAAAGTTTTGCCCAAGAGTTTAGATTCACCCTGTATATCTTGTCCAATTTTATTACTTAATACATTTGTATAACTTTATGTTTATCCCTTCTTTGAATTGTGATGGAAATGTCCATCACTGTTAATTTAACTTTTAATAAATAAATCAACTTCTTCGCCACCACTATATTTATATAGAAATATAGTTCTAGTATATTTCCGTGAACTATGTTGCTGAACAGAGTTAAAAATCTATCTTAAAATTTCTGGTGTCTAATATTTAATATATGTATAAAAAAACAATTGTAAAAAAAAAACTCATGCGAAGAAGGGTTAACCCTTTAACGAATAAAGCAGTTCAATTGCTGAAATGTTGAAATAAATGATTGACACCGGAAATAATGATAAAATTTATTTGTATATAAGAAAAAAGCGATATTTCACATACATAATAAATGGAAAACATTTCTATTTAAATTCTGCTGTCATTGTTGAATTTCGTAATTAAAGTTCCGTGGTTTACTAGGGAAAACAATGAACGTTAAAGGGTTAACACGTATACGGACACTTGCGGCTATAACCGCCAAAACGACGTTCACAATGTGTATGACGGCTTTAGCCGCCGAAAGCGAAACGGTCGTTTTAAGACACTACGGCTATAGCAGCACAAATGTGCATTTACCGGCGTACAAGTAGAAGCCCGGTGTCATGTTTTGGAAACAATTTTTTAGGTTGAAGGTCGTTTTCCACCTGTTATACGAGTTGCAGCTTCAGTATGCACGTGCAGGGTGGCTAGTGGTCAGGGGAAAATACAGTACAAAAAAAAAAAGATTATTACCAGTATATTCTTATAGAAAAATTCAAATTCATTATTTGATCGAATAATCAAGATAAATTTTTCCATAAGAATATACTGGTGCTTATCACTTTTTTGACAGTACTTTTTCCCTGACCACTAGCCACCCTGACGCGGTTGTGAAAGGAGTGGTGCAACCTAATTAAAGATGCTAAATTAATCAAAATTAAGTTTATTTAAGAAGAAAGAGTAAAACTATACTTCTAATATTCTAAAAATTACAAAAACATATAGTGTCAATTTTCGAACTTCACTTGTTCCTACTGACCATCAATGTGTTAATAAAGTGTCTTTCTTAAGAATCCACAGTAACCTACAGTGATGCAGGAACTTACAGTAACCTACAGTGCACGAAAGTGGCAAAAATCTGTATCAATATGCCTCTAAACGTGTATACTATACACGCTCTCATATTTTTTATTAATTAGACGTTCATATTTTCATTATACGCATAATTGTTTCTCAAATATGAATATAATATCATTTGTTTATACCTCTTAAAATTATATAATATCGATTTGATGCCTATTATTATACATTAATACGAACTCTCCTGTAACTGTAGGTCTTGCGCTAAAACGTCAGCTGCATATTCTCCTGTCAATATCACTCATTAGAAAAACGATGATGCATTGATTGTTAGAAATTACACTTTATGAAAACATTATTTTCATATGCATGTACCAGAAAAATTTATTAGAAAAATAATCATTGTTTTACACTTGCATCACAAGTGCGTTTTTTGATAATTTTGGTAATTTAATCAAGTAATATAGCTTTTACACAAGCTATGTGTATGTGTATGATAATAGTGGAACACTGCAATAAATAAGTGATAAACTGTGCAATGTTGCCATAAATAAAACTTTTTTTTAAAATATAGATTGCTTGATAGATACCACTTTTTCGACATAAATGTGTTTGAGTTATTTATTGATACGTGAATGTAAGCCGTATAATGCAATTTAAAAAAATCTTTCTAATCAAGCAATCTGAATAATAATAAAAAAAATAGAACAAATTGTCAAACTGATACTGCCCAAAAGCTCTAAATAATGAAATATTAATTTTTATTACCATATTATTATCTTAAGTGACATTTTGTAATTGATCAGCAGAATTAGCTTATATGTTTTAGTAAACAATTGTGATAAAAGGTAAACGCCGCAATGTCTTCGATGTATTCTCAAACATTACTCTTCAAAATTCTGAAGAACTACTGAGAAAAAGATGAAACAAAGACAGTTATTATTATTATTTCTTTGTAAAAGTATATTTTACGAGACGTTACAGGGTTCGTATGCTTTTACCACAGTTTTTAAATTGGATTTTTCGCCTTATTTAAATACAGAAAAGTACTTCAAATCCTGCAATTAAACACGGTGACTACAATTTGTGCTATTTAAATATTAAATACAAAAAGTCTATTAAAAAGTTGTGGTAAAATAGTACGAACACTGTGTTATTTAATCTTCCTTCCCTGTCCGCTTTCGGAATTATGATAATGTGCAACATAAAAGTCTCTGGTTACACAAAAATGTCCACATATGAAAAATAAAATTAGATAAAGGAGAGATTATTTTTCTTAAGAATTACAATAAACATTTTGATGCAGCAACATTGAGAATTGGACTCGCTGTTTTCAGCTCCAGATTCTAAAAGGCGTAACAATCCACTTAATTTCATGCTAATATATATGATTTATATATAAAACAACTAAATATGGTAATGTCTGAGACACATAAATCATTGTTACTTTTTCTAACAACACCAGCGACAGCAACAATCGTAGAACGGACATTCTCAAACTTTAGTCATTCAGCGGACGCATTATTATCTTTCTCGCGAACGGGTGCACATACCACCTTTTAGGATGTAAATGGTTTGTTTAGTTACACTGTTACAAATGCAATACATTGTATAATTAGTAAAGAAAGAGGTCATTCTGTCTACTGGTCATTTTGTCTATATCATTTGGTCTATAATTTATTTCATTCGATTCGAATAAATTTTTTTTTCATAATGTAAGTTACTTAAAGGCTTGTGGAACACTAACTTAAAATCTACGTACTTTAAATTATTTTAAGTGAAAATAATTCTGGTATGAAATGTTTTTATCAACGTTAAGTACAATTTCAGCAGTCTAGAAAGATTAAATAGATGACAGTTAAGTATGTGTTAATTTTTACATGTTCAAAAAAAATATCAATCATTTTGCCAAATTGCACTATTTATAAAATGCATAAGCTACAACAAAAATATTTATCTATATACATGTGTATACTTGTACATTTATTTATGAAGGGTGGGTACATTTTTATCACGAATTTTAATAGAATGTTTCGCCTTATATAATCGCAGAAAATTATTATAAATTTTGTGATTAATAGGTCCGATTATGAACTCTGCAATTTAACCCTTTCAGGGGCAAGTAATCGTGGTTCTGTAACATTCAATTCTTCACAAGAAATTTCGAAGAGTTTTAATTGAAAATAAAGAAGTTCAATTTTAAATCTTTTTTTTTCCCCAAAACGAATAAAGTGTTTAAAAATAATTCTTGTCGAAAGCTTGATTAAGTGACATTAAAAATATCTCATTGACCTTCAAGAGATTAAATATTAAATAAAACTTTTCTTATCTTAAATAGTGGTACCAGAAACTTTGGCAACACCAAGGATTGTACTCATCTTGCGTATTTGTACGTGTGTACGTATGTGTGTATATGTACGCGGTGCATACATATTTTCTGTCAAGATATGTGTAGAGGATGGCTTAAAATTGGAGAATACCCACCACCTAAAAATACATTACGCCACTTACCGACGGTAATATGTGACGGAGCCAATGTAGCGACTATTCCATTTCGCACAGTGTTGCCAGTTCGTAACTTATTAAAATGCAGATTGCTTGATTTCTACCACTTTTTTTGTAATAATATAATTCCTCTTATTTAATAATAGATTTAATCTATCATTAAATAAGACGAATATTATTACTACAAAAAAGTGGTAGCTATCAAGCAATCTCAATATAAAAGTGGACTGCCAATACTGGTGTTACATTTGTGCCGGTGCATGCAATTTTAGGACGTTAAGCAATTTCAAATTTATTAACAGGAAAACACAAGAAATACTCTTAATTAATCATGCATGGATATTGTATTCTGAGTACAAACAATGATTTAAAGATGACGTTAGTAATAGCTAGCATACATATGTTCTGTCAAAATATGTGTAGAGGATGTCAGAAAATTGGAGATTACCCACCACATGGAAATACATTACGCCACTTACCGATAGTAATATGTGACGGAGCAAATGTAGCGACTATTCCATTTGGCACAGTGTTGCCGGTTCGTAACTTTTAAAATTAATATTGCTTGATTTCTACGACACTTTTGAAATAATATAATTCCTCTTTTTTAATGATCTATTTAATCTATGATTAAATTAGACGAATATTATTACTTGAAGAAAGTGGTAGCAATCAAGCAATCTGAATAAAAAAAAAGGACTGGCAACACTGGTTTGACGTCTGTGCCGGTGTATCACATCCACCTCCCTCAAAGCTTCCATGAATTTATGTATATAACGTAACCTAAAATTCCAGTTCTTTTTCTGCTTAAAAGGAATCATTTAGTAGAATACAGTAACGTTCTATAAATTCTATTAAAATATATAGCACATCCAAAATCAGTACGAAGAATGGCTATAACTTCAGGTCTAATTAATTTTAAAATTCTAACAGATGCGCTTTTATTTTGGCAGAATTAATTAATACTTTATTGAAACAGATATCGAATGAAAGTATCTGAATTTAACTCAAAGAGAAGACTTTATTTTCAGACATTTTACGTTACTTTTTAGTAATTTTAGGACATTAACCCTTTAGCGGGTTGTGTCTACAAAAAAGGACATCTAATTTTAATCCCAAAGCTGACAAATGACACCAACAATATTTAATTAAACTTTTTCTTTTATAATGTATGGGAAAATAAGCAAGTTTTACTTTTCTAATGAATTATTTTGTAAATTCTGGTGTCAGTCCATTATTTCATCATTTTAAAAACAGACTTACTCTGCGCCAGAAAGAGTTAAGAATTTCTAATTTATTAGCAAAAAACACAATAAATATTGTTAATTAATCATGTATTGGTATTCTATTCTGAGTATAAACAATGATTTGAATATATCTTTAGTAATAGCGGCGCATTCATATTTTCTGTCAAATTATGTGTAGAGGATTACTGAAAATTAGAGATTTCCCAACACCTGGAAATTAATTACGCCACTTACCGATAGTTATATCTGACGCAGCCAAGGTAGCGACAATTCCATTTGGCACAGTGTTCCCGTTCCCAGTTCCTAACTTTTAAAATTCGGATTACTTGGTTTCTATCACTTTTTTGAAATAATACAATTCTTCTTATTTAATGATAGATTTAATCTATCATTAAATAAGACAAATATTATTACTTCAAAAAAGTGGGAGCAATCAAGTAATCTGAATAAAAAAGAGGACTGACAACACTGGTTTGACGCCTGTCCCGGTGCACACAAAAAATTTCAGGACGTTAAGCAATTTAAAATTTATTAACAGGAAAACACAATAAATACTCTGAATTAATCACGCATTGGTATTCTATTCTGAGTGTAAACAATGATTTAAAGATATCTTTAGTAATACATAAATAACCACAACTTAATACATATTTGAGGTGATTTTTGTGTTCTGCTTGTTTTACAATTATTATAAATGTTACTAATTTTCTGCTATAGTTTATGACTTAAAAAGGGCAATTTGAAGTAGAATGTTCGAAAACATCATTCTCTCTCTGTAAATTCCGACAGCTACTTCTTTTATAAAAGTAACCTATTACTAGAATTTGTCTATGACTGAATTATGCAACGCACAGGAAAAGCAGATTAGAAATAACTATTACAGTTACTGTGTTATTTTTCCGGTAATGTAAATTTAATAAAATGTAATATATAATTTTGTCCCTGTCTCTACCTTAGACAAAGTATACTATCACGTTAAGTAAAGAGTTTTCCGCCATTTTTTTTAATTGTAAAAAGATAAGTACATACTAAACCATCACAGCTAATGAGGATAGTTATCTCCGTTTAAATATACAATCGTTTGCCAACGTTTTGGCAACTTTTAAAATCTTTCTGCGAAAAATTGTGGCGTGCGAGAGTCCAAAAAGAGATCGACCTCATTTATGACTCTTCATTTGAAAGGAAGATTGTGCAATCAAGATGAAGCTGCAGATGTGAAAAGAGATAGAAGTCTGAAGGGGCCATGTCGAGGCTGCATGTTTGAGTTTGCATCAAATCCAACTCCAGCTTGTAGAGCGTCCAGCCGGTCATCGTACTAACGTGTGACCGGGCGTTATCTTGAAGAAAGACAACCACCTTCCTTCTGAACTCGTTTCTTCGTTTTTCGCGAATGGCGTCGCGAACTTTGATTAGCATATTTCTGTATATTGCACTGTTGATAGTCTGTCCGCTTTTTAGGTACTATTTGTACAGAATTCCACGACAATCCCACCAGATGCAGAGGAGTACCTTCTTGTTAGTTAAGGCACGTCTTGATCAAGCCAGCTGATTCCCAGGTGCTGACCACCTTCCTTTATGGCTTGCATTGTTGTAGTACGCCCATTTTTCATCAAAGGTCACAATTCTGTTCAGAAGGTTCTCTTTCCTTTGATATCTGAGCAGAGATTCAAACAACTGTTTTTTCTCCTGCGCTTGCTTTAGCAGTCAATTCGTGAGGCACCCAGCCGTTCAACTTAAACGTTAGGTTTATGCATTTGAGAACGCTAACTATTGTTTTTTGACAAATGTTAAGCTCTAACGCAATAGTTCGTGTTGAAACATTTCTGCCTTGATCAATGATTTGCTTTAACTGCTCACAATACACTTAAATAGGGCGGCCGGAAGGTAGTTCATCTTCATTGTCGAAATTTCCAGCTTTAAACTTCCAAAACCAAGCTATGACTGTATCATAAGAAACTGTATTGATTCCTAAACTTTCACACATCTTTCTGTGGCCTTCAGTCGCACTGATTTTATTACGGAACTCATAGTAAATAATCTTTCTGATCTCCTGACGTGATAACTCAATTTTAAACACTTTTTTGAAGCACAAGATAATAAATTTTTAACAAACAAATTACACAGTCATGTAGTTCCTGTGCTCGGATTTCGAATGCCAACACCTGTTGGCTGAAAAGCTAATAACCGCACAAATGACAGCAGTTTGCGTGAAGATATCTCCTCTTGGCAGAACATTTTTTACTCCACGCAATATATACAGAGCACATTCGCGTTGTTTCTTCTTCAAGAAGCGGTGCCAAAATAACACACGTCACGTGACGTCAGGAAGGTATGGTCACGTTACGCCATCAAAATGTAAAATTCCTTTATAAACCGAAAATGAATGATCAGAACATGCTGTAAAAGCACATAGCCACGTTTTCGTCTACGCTGTTATCTTTTTATGTAAAATTAAATGTAGGTCAAGATGCATATGCTTTTGATTTTGAATTGATTAATAATTTCCAAAATTATTAATAAATTTATATAAAATATGTTTTCAATTTTTTAAAAATGCCTACATTCTATTTGCTCTTATTCATTGTATATCGCTATGAAAAACATTTCAATTTGAAAATATTTTGGAAAGATATAATAACTCATATAATGCAGTGACGATTTAAGAAAATGTCGATAAATTATTGTGTATTAGAAAAAGTACATAAATTATATAGTACTCCGGGTAACTTTGATACAAGAAATTCAAATAAAGTGTCAAAAACTAGTGATTACAAGGGACAATGAAAGTTAGTGCAGAATTTAGACAACCTTTACGATAAAGTAAAATACATATAATTATTAAGAACTTTATACGGGTTTAAACGATTGTTTTCTTTTATTTCTGTCTTATTTTAAAAAGTTATAGCTATTACTCAGATTTTTTTTTTGAATGACTGTTTATTACAGTAAATTAAATTGTTAACTGAAATACAGTGTCATTTAAAAAAAATCAACATTCTAAAATGACATACAGAAATGATTACCACTGCAAGAAAAAAATCACAGCCATATTTCATTCTTAAATAATAAATGAAACTGACTTATATTAGTTTTTCTGTTATAAACGCCTTTCACGAAACTCAGCACGCAACCAGTAAGTTTACTCTTTATATTCAATTCCATTTTATGTCTGAAACGTCATTAATTAAATTTCATTGAATTTTGTCAAGGTCAAACTTCAATGACAGTTACAGTGAAATCAGAGAAATATATTTTCAGTTCTCTTAATGATTTATAGTCTTTTTACAAAGCTAGTAAACATATTTTACATTAGCTTTATTAACGGTGTTTTAAAATTGAATTTAAGTTTACCATTCGAATGTAAGTTGGTAATTTTTTCAATATAAAGACATTAAGTATGAAATGTTTGGCAAACATTATTTTATCGATATTTTTTCCCCTCGAATTACTTTTAAATTAAAAAAAAAAATCTACCACCGATTTGTTTAAAATAAAAATTAAAAAAAAACAATAGGAAGAGAGAGAGAGATATTGAAATTATAATAGCATGTTGCATATCTTATCAAATGTAATTAAAAAAAAAAAAACTTTCAAGTATTTAATTTCATTTGTAAATGGTAACATGTTTCATTTCTTTTGTAAATGGTAACATGTTTCATTTCTTTTGTAAATGGTAACATGTTTCATTTCTTTTGTAAATGGTAACATGCTTCATTTCTTTTGTAAATGGTAACGTTTTGTAATTCATTATGTTTTAAGATTACAAAGAGCGCAAAAAAGGAAATTGAGTGGGAAAAAAATCCATTTATAAACTTTGCGTAGTGCATATTTTCGTCTGATTAAGTTTTTTCGTTATCAGTGTATGAATTAAAATAATATTTAATGGTCGCAAGATTATATTGTTTCATTTGCAACTTATCGACTTTCGATTAAAAAATGTATTCGAAAATAAAAGAAAATTATAAATTTTACTTAATGCTTTTCAGTAACATATAAATTCTGCTTCAATACATCATTTATGTGAAAATATTATGCTAATTTGAATTAATTTATTTTATGAAAGGGTTGTCATTTTGACGTCCTTTTTATTCATAAATTTCAAATTCATACGAAATATTCCGAACAAGGATTTTGTTTTATTTACAGACAGACATTTCGTGATTAGATAAAATAAAAATTCTTCTTCCAGAATTTCCGGAATGAATTTTGAATTTCTATTTAAAAAAAAATGGTCCAAACCCGGTTCGTGTAGTAAACCGATATTTTATCTAGCGCTCGAAATATGTGCGAAGTTTTCACCGCAATTGGCAATGTTTCCTATTTTAAATTATTTTTTAATTCAAAATCTATACCAGAATTTTAGAAGAGTAATCATTTTTATATTTAACCACCGAAAGTATGTCATTAAGTAAACTGAAGATTACTGTTAGAAAATTATGGTAACTATTTAAATAAAAAGTCACTAATAGCTGGGACCCACAGCTATCGGAATTCCAATTCCTAATCCAAATTAGCTCCTCAACACACAGGATAAATAAAAAAAGATCTTAAATACTTTTTACATTCAAACTACACAATCGGTCAAATGAAACATTTCTCTTATCTCCTTAGCTAAATATTAAATAGCATTTTACGTTATTTTATAACCTAGCACTCGTCAGGCCGAAATGTTGAAGCATTGAGTCTCATAAATCTACACGTCAAATACATTTTGACGATTCAGCAATCCTTGAGCTTTATTTCTTTATTTTTGACAGTTATTTTGTCACAAAGTCACGTGGTTTTTAACGAAACGCGAAACCTAAAATATCTGACGAATCTGATTCCTCACTGTCAAAAATAAAACTCAGTTTTGACGATTCAGCATTTCTTGAGCTATATATTTCATCATTTTTGACAATCATTTCGTCTCAAAATCACTTGGTTTTTAATGAAATGGAAACGCTCAAATATTTGACGAAACTGTTTTCCCATTCACGGTCAAACTCAATGCATATTAAGGAAAAGCATTTTAGGCTGTTTACAGAGGGAATAATTGTACCTCCTCAAATCCTGCGATTTTAATTAGCAGATATACGTTTATGTTATTCCTGTCACATTTTATTTTCAGAAACGCGCTTTCAGATTACAAATAAAGAAGAAACGTCCAAAATTGTTGTTTTATATTATACAAGTGAACATTTCAATATTTTGTTCACGACAGACATTAAGAAAAGCTGTACAGATTAAGAATATCCTTATTTCATCAATAAAGCAGCATTTACTAATCGTCAGTGCAATACTTAGAAAATTATAGAAACTTTGTAAGCACCAGAAAAAATCCCGTGGAAACAAATTCACTCGCGGGCACGTGATGGGTGACCCATGTATAGGCACTTTTGCAATGAGTTTTAACTGAAATATTGTATTTCAGTTCATATTTTTAATATATATATACTTATATTTTCATACTAATGATTGTATTCAGTTAATCATTATTAGTTTTGATAATGAGAATCTCAATTATTACAATATGTTGAATTACACTAGATATAAAACTGGCGATTTTATCCTTGTTGAACATCCACAAAAAAAAAAAAAAAAAAAAAAAAAAAAAACGCGCAAAACATCCTGCAACTGCCATTTTTTAAAAAAGACTGTGAAAATCCATGGCAATATTTATACCAATTTCTGATTGACCATCTTATCTTTGCAATCATTAAATTAAATAAAGTACAATATACAGTAAAAATTATCTTTAACATTATTAACAAACATAGTAGCTTAAAATGACGTCAAATGGAAAATTTACTGTTTTGGTTCGAAACTCTAAAATTCTACTTTATTTTTTTACTATCATCAGAAACGGCTAAAACTAATATTAATTAAGAGAAAAATCTTCCATATTGTGCTGATCAGCAAAAATATTTTTTTAATGAAATAAAGGCAGTGAGTCAAACCTTCAATACGGACAAACATCTCCGGTTTTCGCTAAAATATATCTTGTTCAAGTTTATAACTTAATAAATTTGTATAACTTTAAATTTAATAAAGCTTTTTCTTAAGAATCTACAGTATCCTACAGTGATGCAATAATCTGCAGTGCACGAAAGTGACAACGATCTGTATCAGTATGCCTCTAAATGTGCATACTATACCCATACATAGTTTTAATTAATTAGATGTTTATATTTTTATTATACGCATAATTGAGTCTCAAATATGTATATAATACCATTTTTTTATACCTCTTAAAAATTATATAATATAGATTTGATGCCTAATATTATACATTATTACAAACTCTCCTGCAACTGCAGGTCTTGCGCTAAAACGTCAGCTGTCTATTTTCTTGTTAATATCACTGATTAAAAAAAGTGTTGATCCATTGATTATTAGAAAATATACTTTATGAAAAAATTATTTTCATATATATGTACCAGAAAAATTAATTAGAAAAATAATGATTGATTTACACTTGCATCACAAGTGTGTTTTATGCTATTTTTGATTAATTAATCAAGTAATTTAGCTTTTAAACAAGCTATGTGTATGACAACAGTGGAACACTGCACTAAATAAGTGATTCACTGCGCTATGTTGCCACATAGAACACTTTTTTTAATATAGATTGCTTGAATGATACCACTTTTTCGACATAAATGTGTTCGAGTTATTTATTGAGATGTGAATAATAGATTAAGTAAGCCGAATAATGCAATTAAAAAAGTCGTTTAAATCAAGCAATCTGAATTAAAAAAACTAGTCGTTGGGGGCCACCGTAATACTTACCCATCATGGATATGCATAATGTAAAATATTAAAATAAAAATGTGTAAACTACTTATAAAATACATTGCAATTCAAATAAAATCGTGGATTGATGACGTCATAAACTTTAAAGGCTCAATTACTGAATTGCTTGAAAGAGGTTTTTCCTTATAACTCCAAAAATAATAATCCTATTAACTAGCGGTTTATTGCATCTGATTAAGCGTCAAATTTCCATTTAAGAAGTGAAATTTGGATGAAATACAGGGTCATGAAAAATCGAAGAGTGTGGCAAATAGTATTCCAAATATCTCGGCAACTCATTATCCGATCGACTTCATGCTTTATGCAAAATTTGTTTTTTTATTGTCTTTTATGTTCATTTCTTAAAATAAACAATTTCGAAAATTTTTATATACCTTTTATCAGAACGAATATTTCGAGAGTCCGAAAAAAATTGTTCCGGTTAATCGAGGTTATGAAATGAAATAGGCTTCTTCCCATTATTACATACTAAGTACATACCAAATTGAAAGTCTCTATCTCAGTTTTTTTTTCGGGAGATAGAGCGTTTACAGACACACAGACATCCAGACACACAGACACACAGACACACAGACGGACCGCAAAAATTTTTTTCTAAAAATATGCTTTTCGGAATCTCCAGTGTCTGAAACGTGTAAATCCGTCAAAAATTTTTTTTCGATTTTCAAAACGATTACAAGACTTACCCTATACTACGTATGATGGGTAAGTAATAGACCAAATTGTCAACATTTATGCTGCCCAAAGCTCTAAATAATGAAATATTAATTTTTTTTACCATAATATTATCTTAAGTAACGGTTTTTAATTGATCAGTAAATTTAGCTTATATGTTTTAGTAAAAAAATGTGATAAAAGATAAACGCCAAACTTTCTGCGATGTATTCTAAAACATCACTTTTCAAAATTCTGAATAACTACTGAAAAAAAGATGAAACAACGACAGTTATTTTTTTTCTTTTAAGTATATTTTACGAGATGTTATAGGGTTCATACGCTTTAATTGAATATTTCTCCTTATTTAAATACAGAAAAGTATTACAAATCCTGCATTTAAACGAGGTGGTTGCAATTTGTGCTATTTAAACATTAAATACAAAAAGTCTATTAAAAAGTTGTGGTAACAGCGTACGGACACTGTGTTATTCAATCGTCTTTCCCTGTCCGCTTTCGGAGTTATAAAAATGTGTAAATGTTTACGCAAAAATGTTCACATCTGAAAGAAAAATTATATAAAAAAGAGATTTTTTTTTCAGAATTACAATAAACATTTTGATGCAGCAAAATTGAGAAATGGCGTCCGGATTCCATTTTCAGGAGTTTGGGACAAAGCGGGGTCTCAGAGGGAGCGGTAACCGACGTAAGTCCACTTCCGGGAGGACTGGGCTGCCGGCTGTCGTCGGTATGCTCGGACAATCCTAAGTGCAGCCTGGGGATCCTGAACCGGGCACGAAATTGAGCGGCCTGGAACTCATCCTTTCTCAGCGTACGGCACTCCAGGAGATAGACAAGATGAGTGCTTCTCTTGTCCGTTCCCAGGGCCCTCGGCGGGGGGCGCCGGAGACAGCTGTTGTTGAGATATGGAGCCATGGGTGGGAGCCACATGGTTAAGGTTCTGGAAAGCTGGTGTTCGTGTCTAGTGAAGGTGAGCTAGCGGACGCGGGCGGTTACGCAGGTCTGGCCGGACCACCGGGACGAAACTATCGCACTACCTGTTTCGATCCCTTCACTTTTCGCTTTCAAACTAACGTTCTCCCGGCCCTACGGCTCTGGCGGCCTGGTCACCCGACAGCGTGAGGGGGGTCGGACCCTCTTCCTATTTTTTTAATCTATCTGTGTTTTACTAACCTAGTTTTTAGTGTGTGTTGTCCATTCCCGACTAGAGAGACATGAGATCACTCGTGTGAGTTGTTCTCGATCTCGAATTGGGATATAGCAAATCATGAGAGGGAGCCCTTGACTAGTCGCTGGGCCCTGGTCGCTCCTGTGAGCTTTCCAGACAAGTTCGGCGTCGAGGATGTCACGGACTGTCGCTCATGAACCGAGCCTGTCTGGCCACTGTCGTACTCATGAAAGGGGTTACGATCGCGCCGATTCAGGCATCCAGAAAGTATGAAGGGGGCAATGTCCAGTAATGGACGGGTGCCGCGTTTTTTTAACACCCGCAGTCGTAATTACTTAATGATAGATTTAATCTATCATTAAATAAGACAAATATTATTACTTCCAAAAAGTGGTAGCAATCAAGTAATCTGAATAAAAAAGAGGACGGGCAACACTGGTTTGACGCTTGTGCAGGTGCACACAAAAAAATTTTCAGGACGTTAAGCAATTTAAAATTTATTATCAGGAAAACACAATAACTACTCTGAATTAATCACGCATTAGTGTTCTATTCTGAGTGTAAACAATGATTTGAAGATATCTTTAGTAATACATAAATAACCACAACTTAATACATATTTAAGGTGATTTTTGTGTTTTGCTTGTTTTACAATTATTATAAATGTTACTATTTTTCTGCTATAGTTCATGACTTAGAAAGGGCAATTAAAGTATAAACTTCGAAAACACCATTCTCTCTCTGTAAATTCCGAAGTCCTACTTCTTTTATAAAAGTAACCTATTACTAGAATTTGTCTATGACCGAATTATATAACGCACACGAAAAGCAGGTTAGAAATAAATATTACAGTTACTGTGTTATTTTTCCGGTACTGGTTAATTTAATAAAATATAATATATAACTTTGTCAGTGTCTATACCTTAGAGTAAGCAGAGGTGCTAAGCTCTCATTAATATTCCGTAATATGTGGATTAATTTGACCCAGGTTTAACACGTTTCGCACCACAATTTTTTTTAAGAAATGGAATTAAACAAATTCCACGTAGAAACCTGAAATTAAATAAATAAAGATTCATCCAATATTTTTTCTAGGTTGATGCGTTGTTAAACTGGGTAAAATTACACCACATATTACGGAAGATTAGTGAGAACTTGCAACCTCTGAGTAAGTACGCTATCACGTTGAGTAAAAAGTTTTCCGCCCAAAAATTTTTTTTTGTAAAATGATAAATTCATACGATCTATTGATAGTCTGCCCGTTTTTAAGATACTCTTTATACAGCATTCCACGACAAACCCACCAGATGCAGAGGAGAACCTTCTTGTTAGTTAAGGCACGTCTTGCAACCGAGCCAGCTGATTCCCCAGGTGCTGACCACCCTCCTTTATGGCTTTTATTGTTGTAGTACACCCATCTTTCATCAAAGGACACAATTCTGTCCAGAATATTCTCTTTCCTTGATATCTGATTAGAGCCAAACAACAGTTTTTTCTCCTGCGCTTGTCTTCAGCAGTAAATTCGTCAGGCACCCAGCGGTTGAACTTAAACGTTAGGTTTATATGTTTTAGAGCCTTAACTTTTGTTTTTTTGGCAAACGTTAAGCTCTAACGCAATAGTTCGTGTTGAAACATTTCTGTCTTGATCAATGATTTGCTTTAACTGCTCACAATCAAATTCAATAGGGCGGCCGGAACGTGATGCATCTTCACTTTCGAAATTTCCAGCTTTAATCTTCCGAAAAGAAATTTTGACTGTATCATAAGAAACAGTATTGATTCCTAAACTTTCACACATCTTTCTGTGGCATTTAGTCATACGGAGTTTATTACGGAACTCATAGTATATAATCGTTCTGATCTGCTGACGTGATAGTTCCATTTTAAACACGTGTTTGAAGCACAAGATAATAAATTTTTAACAAACAAATTACACAGTCATGTAGTTCCTGTGCTCTTCTTTGGAATGCAAACATTGGTTGGCTGAAAAGCTAACAACCGCATAAATGACAGCTGTTGGCGCGAATGTATCTCCCCTTGGCGGAAAACTTTTTATTCAACGTAATATTTACAGAGCACATTCGCGTTGTTTCTTCTTCAAGAAGCGGTGCCAAGATAACACACGTCACGTGACGTGAGGAATATATGCTCACGTTACACCATCAAAATGTAAAATTCCTTTATAAACCGAAAATGAATGATCAGAATATGCTGTAAAAGTACAAGCCTAGCCCTTTTATTGTTGTAGTACACCCATCTTTCATCAAAGGACACAATTCTGTCCAGAATATTCTCTTTCCTTGATATCTGACATTTCAATTCTTATACATTGTTTGCGTTGAAAAGAGCTAGCAGACAATGGCGAAGCCAGAGAGGGAGGGGGGGGTCCAAATGCTCTAGAAACGAGTAATATTATAAAGTTTTCTTCGCCTTCAATATCGCAAAAAATTCTCTGATTAGATAGTGCAAAAATATTTTTATAAAATTAGTGGTATCCAATAGGGTGGGCCGAAAAAAACTTTTTTGTTTTGTTTTTTGATTCGCAAAACCGCGGAAAACTTGCCTCTAGGGTAGCTTAGTATAATGAAAAAATAAAATAAATAAATTTTTACGTTTCGCAGTAGTGCAACGGCCCTAAAATTTGAGAAAATATAAGATTTTTATCATTTTCTAGGGGGAGTGTGAGAATTTTTTTTTATTGCTATACCACGAAAGACGAGCCTCTAGGATAGCTTAGTAAAATGCTAAGACAAAATAAATAAATTTTCGCGTCTTGCGGTAGCGAATCGATCCTAAAATTCGAAAAAATATATGACTATTTAAAAAATTTCTAATAAATGGAAATAAATCTAATAACTTCTATAACAAGTCTATAGACATATTTTATAGACATATTTTTGTAGAAAAAAGTATAGAAATGATAAATAAATGAAAAAAAATAGTATATTTTACAATTTATTGTAAAAACTACGCATTGATGTTTTTCAGATAAGTGTAGTTCTTTTAAAACCATCCCTGGAATCGGAGCCGACGACTTTTTGTGACACCTCGGTTACTATCTTCACGCATCGTTCTACTTCTTGGGTTTGACCAAGGCCTCCTTATCATAGTATCAGGCCTCACAATCAGCAAGTTTCCTTTGACCGCTATATTCTCCTGCTACTAGCGCCATCAATCGTCAGTAATAGGAGTATTTTCGACATGAAATATTTTCACAGCTCCATTTGTTCTATGTATTTGCTTATGAACTACACTGCTCAAAACAATTAAAGGATATTGCAGTTTTAGGTGGATTTTGTATCTGGGAAACTTTTTAGCTGATTGATACATGGTCGACAGACATAGTAGGTTATATGAGAATAAATTACACATGTTTGGCAGAAAAAAATGCATTTTATTGCGCATTTGTGTACAAAAGGAAAAAAAACACAATTTGTGCATATGAGAAAAAAAGAATAAGAAAAGGTGTTTTCTTCAAAGAAAATCATTTTCAGTAGGGGGTATGGTTTCCACGGGCGGCCAGCAACGTTGAACACCTTTGAGGCATGAACTCAATGAGGCTATTAATGACGAGTTGGGGTATTCTGCCCCACTCTTCCAGAAGAGATCTTTCCAGTTCTTGGAGAGTTTGTGGGGGTTGTTGGCGGCCAGAAACTCGTCTTCCTAGAGCGTCCCAAACGTGCTCGATTGGATTCATGTCTGGAGAACACGCTGGCCATTCCATTCGAACGATTCCTTCCTCGAAAAGGAAATCCTCTACCAGGTTTGCACGATGTGGCCTGCAGTTATCGTCCATTAAAATGAAGTTATCTCCGATTGCTGCAGCGTAAGGGACTACAATAGGTCTGAGGATCTCATCCCTATATCGGCGACCAGTCAGAGCTCCATCTCGAATGATGTAGAGGTCAGTGCGCCCGTCAATGGAGATGCCACCATACACCAACACTCCTCCACCGCCAAATCTGACACTTTCGTGCACGAACGCAGGATTATTCCTACTGCCACGGTCCCTCCAGATGAAAATACGCCTATTATCCGGATGCACAGAAAAACGGGACTCGTCAGAAAACAGAATATTGCTCCATTCATTTCTCCTCCAGTTGACATGCTCGGTTGCCCACTCCCTGCGGTCGCGACGATGCCTTGATGTTAATCTAACACATACCATCGGTCGGCGAGCATACAGACCTACAGCATGGAGCCGGTTTCGGACAGTCTGAGTTGAAATCGTGGTGCCTGTAGCCGAGCGAAAGTGTTGTTGGAGAAGAGTAGCGTTCATGTTTCGGTGTCTCCGAGCTGTTAACGCTAAATACCGATCTTCATTGGGCGTTGTTGGCCGTCTACGACCTTGCCCTGGTCTTCGGCCTGCACATCCACTCTCCAAAAAACGGTTCCAGATCCTGGAAATGTCACTTTGTGACACTCCAATGGCTTGCGCTACTTCGGCTTGAGTTTGGCCCCCTTCTAACCTACCAACAATTCTCCAAGCTTCTGAATCTGTCAAATGACTTCGCTGAGACATCGTACTCATCGAAACAAAGCAATCACTGAATGCCGATCATCCTTGTCTTCATTCTCTTTTATCCAGTTGAAAGTCAAATTTCATTCGCTGCCGCTGAAGCGACGTTTTTGACGTCGAACTCAAAATTTGCATACTCCACAGTTTGAAAACCAGAAAAATTTGCATTTGTGATTCTCTTCTTCTATTTTCGGCAAAAAAATTTCGTTTATATCTTTATTTTATATAAAACTTCAAATATCCTTTAATTGTTTTGAGCAGTGTAGTATCGGTTGCATAGCTGCCAACTTTTACGCTTAATTCCTACTAGTAAAATTTTATACTAAATTTTATCTTATTAAATTGACAAGATCGTGTGATTACATAACGAAAAAAATTCTATTAAATTTTAGTGGTAAGAAAAAAGCGTAAAAGTTGGCAGTTATGCAGTAGCAGAGCTGCTTGATTTTTCTATTCTCTTTTTAGATACCAGTTTTTTAGTACAGACAATTTTGTTTTGTTTGATCGGAGAATTCTGGGATTTAAAAGAACAACATTTTCTCTAAAAATATACTGGTGTTCAAAAAGCCGGAGACTTGGCAACTCTGCGGTAGTATCCACCAGGCGGCGATACTTTCCGGAGAAAGTCAATTAATAAGTGGCAATTACCGCGGACATTTTCTCCCATAGACTTTCCCCGGGTTGTCAAGTCTTATCTATTAAGGGAGTCTTGGGTTTGACTTGGGAATCGGTTAAAGATCCACTCAGCCGCTGTTCTACCTGATTGGAAATTAGATCAAATCTCACGATATACGATTCTTCGCAGCAAAGGTGGTGGTGAAAGTGCAGTAATGTCAAAGTGAATCATTTCAATGTTGTCTGTAGTTAGGAAATTGATTTTCTGTGGTTGAAAACTCCTGATTGACTTTCTTTTAGAAGCTAAGTTTCTAGCGATTATAATTTTTCTGAAACCTAACTCTATTATATGAGTCCTTTTATCTACTATCATACCCAAAAGCAAGTTTTCAGGACGGGCAAAAAGTACGTTTCTCTTAGTTACTTGGTCAATGACTTTTAACAAGTTTTCGGGCTGGAAACTTGAAGATTTTATAAGTTCGAATACATGTTCTGGTCTGTTTATAAAGTATTTAACCTTTTATATTAAAACATAGACGTATATATGACTTTAAGAGAAAATAAACTAAGATCTTGCTCTTCTTTGTTGTGTTTTCAATACTTATATACAATCGGAGAACTCTGTTCTCCGTTGTTAACCCGGGAGAAGTCGCATGGGGTATGACATATCCCGAGTCCGTATGGATTTTACAATTATCACCACTACTTTTCGAAAAGTAATCTTTAGCGTATTTTATCCTACAATTTGTAACAGTTGTCACTGACTAAATAAGTTGAGAATTATTGTTCGTATTTATTGGTGAGAAAGTAAAAACTATTCATACCCTAGATGTGCACGATTTCTCTCGGTTAACCATCTTGATTGGGAAAGTGTGCCAGGGTCACGAACAGATCAATCTTCAAAACAGCTACCTGATTTTATAGCAGAACGTATTTCCAGCATGTATTGCTGACCTGTGTATGTTGGTACGACTGAGCCAAAATCATTTCGTTGTCCGATTGGCTCACAGCTCAGTAAATGTGAGAAACTCCCAGTGATGTTGAGTATGAGATTCCAGAAATGGACAAGCAAAGTTTATGCAAAGATAGCTGTACCTGCTGAACATAAGTTGTGATATAAATTCAGGCAGCTGTCCTGAAGAATTAACTGTTCGTGAACCTGGCACACTTTCCTACTCAAGTTGGAGAACCGAGGCGTCACAAAAAGTCGTCGGCTTTAATTCCAGAGATGATTTTATATGAACTATACTTATTTCAATATCGTCAATGCCTAGTTTTTCAAGTAAATCTTATTTCAAACTACCAAAAGAAAGTAAAGACATGTAAAGTACCATATTTCATTACAAACTGAACATTTACACAATCAAAAAAATGATTTTTGGTTTCAATGGAAAGTTGTCATTTTTTTAAATGTTTTTTTTAACTTAATACTCTATTAATAAATTGTAAAATATACTACTTTTTTAATTTATTTATCATTTCTATAGTTTGTTCTACTAAAATATGTCTATATCTACTTGTTATAGAAAATGTTAGATTTATTTCCATTTATTAGAAAAAAAAATTAAATCGTATATTTTTTCGAATTTTAGGGCCGATGCGCTCTCGCCAGATAGGAAAATTTATTTATTTTGTTTTTGCATTTTACTAAGTTACCCTAGAGGCAAGTTTTCCGCGGTATAGCGAATAATTAAAAAAAAATTATCGCACTCTCCCTTGAAAATGATAAAAATCTTATATTTTCTCAAATTGTAGGACCGATGCGCTACCGCCAAACGTAAAAATTTATTTATTTTATTTTTGCGTGATATTAAGCTACCCTAGAGGCAAGTTTTCCGCGGTATAGCGAATCAAAAAACAAAAAAAAGGTTTTATCGGCCCACCCAAGTATCCAATCCTTCTGGACCTCCATGCTGTTTACGCCACTGCTAGAAGATGTCGCTGCAATCGACACCTTATTTTTTCAGCATCGTTCTACATTTATCGGATTCAATTTTTTAGTACTATTTTTTAGCCGTTTTCCACACTATGTATTCTAGGCGCTGTAGTAAAAGCACATAGTCACGTTTTCGTCTACGCTGTTATCTTTTTATGTAAAAATAAATGTAGGTCAAGATGCATATACTTTTTAATATGAATTTATTATTAATTTCCAAAATTATTAATAAATTTATATAAAATATGTTTTGAATTAAAAAAAAGCCAACATTCTATTTGAGTTTATTCATTGTATATCGCTATGAAAAACATTTCAATTTGATGATATTTTGGAAAGATATAACTCATATAATTCAGTGACCATTTAAGAAAATGTGGATAAATTATTGTGGTTTAGAAAAAAGTACATAAATTATACAGTACTCCGGGTTACTTTGATCCAAGAAATTCAAATAAATTGTCAAAAATTAGTGATAACAAATGAAAATAAAAGTTAGAGCATAATTTAGATAACCGTTTATGACAAAGTAAAATACATATCAATCTAAAGAACTTTATACGGGTTAAAACGGTTGTTTTCTTTTATTGTTGTCTTATTAAAAAAAGTTCTAGCTATTACTTAATTTTTTTTCTTTTGAATGACTGTTTATTGCCGTAAAATAAATTGTAAACTGAAATACAGTGTCATTTAAAAAAATCAACATTTTAAAATGTCATCTAGAAAAGAGTACCACTGTAAAAAAAATCACAGCCATATTTCATTCTTAAATAATAAATGAAACTGACTTATATTAGTTTTTCTGTTATAAACGCCTTTCAGGAAACTCAGCACGCAACCACTAAGTTTACTCTTTATATTCAATTCCATTTTACGTCTGAAACGTCATTAATTAAATTTCATTAAATTTTGTGAAGGTCAAACTTCAATGACAGTTGAAGTGAAATCAGAGAATTATACTTTCAGTTCTCTTGATGATTTATATTCTGTTTATTAAATTTATTAACGGTGTTTTAAAATTGAATTTAAGTTGGTATTTTTTTCAGTATGAAGTCATTAAGTAAGAAATATTTTGCAAACATTATTTTATTGATCTTTTTCCCCCTTCGGATTGCTTTTAAATAAAAAAAAATCTATCACTCATTTGCTTAAAAAAAAAAAAAAAAAAGATAGAGAGAGAGAGACAGAGAGACAGAGAGAGAGAGATAAATTATAATAGCATGTTGCATATCTTATCAAAAGTAATTTAAAACAAGTGCGTAAATGTGACCGAAGATCGCACAAAGGGTTTCGTTTAAAATTCCTTTCAAAACACTTTATCCTTTCTTTAATAAATTCAAATAAATTTTATTTTCCGAAAAAAAAAGTTATGGTTTTTATAAAGTAAAAATTTACCGGTCTATTTTTCTCGTTTTTTCTAATATCTGAAGCTGTCCGATAGCGGGCGAATCCCGCTACTATACTCTGTCATAATAATATCTGACATGTGGACTAAATGCCATAGTAAAAAAAATCAATTTCCAAATTAAACATGTTGTATAGAGACCATCAAAATATTAAAATATGCCAATATTTCCATAATCGGTCTTTTATCATGATTCAATATGTACCTCAAACTCATATGACATTAAAATCACTTGCTGACGTCATATCTACTTGCTTTCTCTATTAATCATATTAATAATCTCTTTGTATTATTCTCAAACATTTGAAAAAGTTTGTTAATTTTCCAATATGACGTCAGATTAATTTTCTTATTAATTGTCTAATGACATCATATTAACCTGCTTTCTGTACTTACAAATAATCATACTACTTGTATTATTGAGAAACTTTTGGAAATTTCCATTTTATTACCAATATGACGTCATATTAATCTCTTTTCAATTGGTGAAACTTTTAATTTCATTTTCATTTTTCACGTGGAGATCTTTCAATAGAAAATTAATTATTGTAGAAGAAATTTTATTGTGGATTTTTAATTATTGGCGACTTCTATAACAAAAAAAATGTTTAAATTAAATAGGAAAAGCCTGTTAGATTTTTGCTTTTTTATCTCTCTATATTAAAATAATGCGATTTTTTTAAAGTTTTATGATTCTTAGCTTCATAGTAGGTATTCAGCTTATTCAGCTATGCGTTCAGTACACTAAATTTCAAGTCTGTAATTTATATAGTTTCTCAGAACCAGCTCTGTGACGGATTGACACCGTAGCGTGACGAATAGGGTTTCCTGAGATGAACGAAACCCTAAAAATAACTTTCATGTATTTCTTTTCTTTTGTAAATGGTAACGTATTTCATTACTTTTGTAACTGGTAACGTTTTGTAATTCATTATGATTTAAGATTACACAGAACGCAAAAAAGGAAACTGAATGGAGAAAAAATCCATTTATAAACTTTGCGTAGTGCATATTTTCGTTATGAGTGTATGAATTAAAATGAAATTTAACGGTCGTAAGATTATATTGTTTTATTTGCATCTTATCGACATTTAATTAAGAAATTTTTTCGAAATTATTCTAAATGTTACTTAATGCTTTTCAGTAACATATAAATGCCGCTTCAATACATCATTTACATGAAAATAGTTTGCTAATTTGAATAAATTTAGTTTTTGAAAGGGTTGTCATTTTGGCGTCCTTTTTAGGTGCGTTCGTAATTATATAAATACGTAGCACCTATAGTCGTCGTTTGGTCCGTCCGTCTGTCCGTCCGTCTGTCTGTCTGTCTGTCCGCATATAACAACGCAAAAACTACCCAACCAAATGGTTTGCAATTTAAAATATATTATCTTTGCAGAATTGTGTCGAGACATTTCAAATTTTATTAAAATCGAATCAAAACTTTAGGAGATATTAATAAAAATATTTATTAAGAAATTTGAATTTTTTTAAAAATCGGTGCTTTTTTGTTATAGGAGCTTCCGAAGTTTAATCGTCAAGCGACCGAGATACTTATTTTATGACAGAAATTAATCTGCAGACGATATAATTCATTTCACAGAATTAAAAATCATCAAGATCTGAATATTTATATAACTAGCTGATACATATATATCTGAATATTTATATAACTAGTTAAGATATTTGTATGAACAGTGTCATAAAATATATACTTAACTAGCTGTTTAACCCGTTCTACGCACGGGATATCATGAATTTAATTCTAAAACGTGCGTACGAACGCACCTCGTTTGTAACGTTTGACGTACAATTTCCAACTTGTTTATTCATAAATTTCAAATTCATATGAAAAATTCCGAATAGGATTTTTTTTTGTTTTATTTACAGACAAACATTTCGTGATTAAATCAAAAAAAATTCTTCTTCCGAAATTTCCGGTATGAATTTTGAATTTCTGTTTAAAAAAAAGTCTAAACCCAGTTCGTGTGGTAAATCGATATTTTATTTAGCACACAAAATGTGCGCGAAGTTTTCACTGCAATTGGCAATGTTTCCAATTTAAAGTATTTTTTAATTCAAAATATCTACCAGAATTTTAGAAGAGTATTCATTATTTTATTTAACCACCGAAAGTATGTCATTAAGTAAATTGAAGATTACTGTTAGAAAATTTTGGTAAAAACTGTAACAAACCACTAGAAAGCACTGCAGCGATACCAACAAGGCTCTTGACAGGTGGATCACGGCCATGCTGTGATCGCTCACCAACAAGTACTAATTCTTCAAGCTAGGTACTCAGGCGGTTAGGGCCTTGTCAGCAGGCCAGGCATTGGCTAGCGGGCCCGGGCCTGGTGGTAGAGCCTGCTCAGCGAAAAAAATTTTGCTCCAAGTGAAAAGTGTTAATCCAAGTGCTCCAAATGTTGACCAATATCTACAACAATTTTTGACAAAGTGGAATCCTGCGATTTATGACACTCTATTGAACTTTTAATGACAGACGACTAAGTATCTGTTGTCTTGAACATGGGGAATATTTTTCCTTTTCAAAGTTTACAAATAGGTGTTAAAGTTAAAAAGATATTTTCAGTTTGTAACTGGTTATGATAATCATCAAATTAAACCACCAGAAAAGAATCCATTTTTCAAGCAATAGAAATATGCAAGAACAACATTTTCTGAGCATTTTACAATAAACTGTATAAAAATCCTAAAATTGTGCTAGCTGTGATAAGAAGAAGTAATGGGCAGAATGAATAATTTTTTTCATTCGAATGAATAATTTCTGAAATACGCGAAATAATTGTCAACATTAGTATTTTTTAATCAATCACTATCAGAGATTTTGTAAACAAAAAAGAAGGAAAAGCATAGTTGCCGGAATTCGTAGCCCTTTTAATCAAATCGCTGCAGGAATGTTTAGAGACGAAAGGCATTTCACATTTTTATCTTGCTTTTTATCTATTTTTAATTAAAATCTGAAAGTTCTTTTTTTCTAAAAATTTCTGGCAGTAATTGAATAATTTTCTAAGGCGAAGGAGACTAAAATATGGAGTGAGTCTATACTTTTAAACAGAAATGAAATATAAAATGAAAATTAAATAATTTAATTTAATTAATTAATTAATATTTGAAAAAACTGTATTAACATCAAGTGTCATCCACTACAAGTTTATAAAAATGTATTTGAACTTGAGTGGATGAATAAAAATAATTTTATTAACGATTGAAAATTTGAACAATATATATAAGTATGTAGAGGGTGTGAGCTAATAGTAGGAATTGAAAAAAGTATCCCACTGGCAACACTGCCTCCGAATGATTTGAAAAGTCAATGCCGAAAACCGTATTTTAAGTATTTTCCCCATGTATATCTCCCTCTTAGTTGCGTTTTCGAGATTTCACCAGTTTATAAACTAAAGAAGGTAATTTCAAGTGCCATCCGCGAAAACAGCCATTTGCTTTCTCTAAATTCCAAAAGCTACTTCTTTTATAAAAGAAACCTATTACTAGAATTTCGCAACGCTTTCCAATTGTTTAACGTACACGGGAAGCAGGTTAGAAATAAGTTTTACAGTTACTGTGTTATTTTTCCGGATGTTGGCAACTGGACAATTTTATAAAATATAATATATAACTTTGTCAGTGAGAACCTTAGAATAAATATACTATATACAGAGCATATTAACGTTGTTTCTTCTTCAAGAAGCGGTGCCAAGATAACACAAGTCATGTGACATGAGGAAGATATAATCACGTTAGACCATCGAAATCTAAAATTCCTTTATGTACCGAAAATCAATGATCAGAATATGCTATAAAATCACATAGCCATGTTTTCGTCAACGCTGTTTCTTTTTATGTAAAAATAAATGTGGGTTAAAATTCGTATACTTTTTAATAGAATTTATTAATAATTTCCACAATTATTAATAAATTTATATAAACTATGTTCTGAATTTTAAAAAATGCCTATATTCTATTTGCGCTTATTCATTGTATCTCGCTGTACAAAACATTTCAATTTAATGATATTTTGGGAAGATAAAACTCATATAATTCAGTGACGATTTAAGAAAATGTGGATATATTATTGCGGTTTAGAAAAAGTTCATAAATTATATAGTACTACGGGCTACTTTTATCCAAGAAATTCAAATAAATTGTGAAAAACTAGTGATAACAAGGAAAAATGAAAGTTAGTGCAGAACTTAGACAACCTTTTATGACAAAAAAAAAAAAATCATCATTTTAAAATGGCATCTAGAAATGATTACCACTGTAAAAAGAAAATCACAGCCATATTTC
The DNA here is from genome assembly GCA_963931845.1 of Maratus michaelseni. Classification (NCBI taxonomy): domain Eukaryota; kingdom Metazoa; phylum Arthropoda; class Arachnida; order Araneae; family Salticidae; genus Maratus; species Maratus michaelseni. The sequence goes on along the minus strand of OZ007598.1, from coordinate 192,796,147 downwards.
ATTCTTAAGTAATAAATGAAACTGTCTTGTATTAGTTTTTCTGTTATAAACGCCTTTCACGAAACTTAGCACGCAACCACTAAGTTTACTCTTTATATTCAATTCCATTTTACGTCTAAAACGTCATTAATTAAATTTCATTGAATTTTGTGAAGGTCAAACTTCAATGACAGTTGAAGTGAAATCACAGAAATATACTTTATGTTCTCTTCATGATTTATGGTCTGTTTAATACATTTATTAACGGTGTTTTAAAATTGAATTTAAGTTTAACAATTGAAATTAATTGGTTAATTTTTTTTTCAATATAAAGACATTAAGTAAGAAATGTTTTGCAATAATTATTTTATCGATCTTCGCCCCCCTCCCTCGATTTAATTTTAAATAAAGAAAATCTACCACCGATTTGTTTAAAATAAAATAAAAAACAAACAAACAATAGTGAGATCGAGAAATTGAAATTATAATAGTAGCTTATCTTACAAAAGGTAATTAAAAAAATAACTATCAAGTATTTCTTTTCTTTTGTAATAAAATAATATTATAAATGCTACGTAATGCCTTTCAATAACATATAAATGCCGCTTCAATGCATCATTAATGGGAAAATATTATGCTAATTTTAATGAATTTAGTTTTGAAAGGGTTGTTATTTTCACGTCCTTTTTATTCATAAATTTAAAATCATACGAAAAATTCCAAAAAAGGATTCGTTTGTTTTGTTTACTGAAAAACGTTTCGTGATTAAATAAAATAAAAATTGTGCTTCCAGAATTTCTGGTATGACATTGGAATTTCTGTTTATAAAAGAAGTCCAATCCTGGTTCGTGAAGTAAATCGATATTTTATCTAGCACTAGAAATGTGCGTGGATTTTTCACTTGGCAATGGTTCAATTTAAAGAATTTTTTAAATCAAAATCTCTACCAGAATTTTAGAAGAGTAATCATTGTTATATTTAACCACCGAAAGTATGTCATTAAATAAACTGAAGATTAATGTTAGAAAATTATGGTATTTTTTGAATAAAGAATCACCAATCACTGGGACTCACAGCTATCGGAATTCCAATTCCTAATTAAAATTAGCTCTCCAATAGACATGATAAATCCAAAAAAGATCTTAAAGACTACTTACATTCAAACTACATAATCGGTCAAATGAAACATTCCTCTCGTCTCCTTTCCTAAATATTAAATAGCATTTTACGTTATTTTATAACCTAGCACTCGTCAGGCCGAAATGTTGAAGAATTGAGCCTCATAAATTTGAGCAACAAATATTTTAATATATATATATATATATATATATATATAGTTATATGGCTACTGTTTAGAAGTATAAAACTAAGTTTGCAAGAATAACTGTTGAATCTTCATTCTCAAACGTTTAATCAGTCGATCTATTATTCAGATAATGCTCAAATGCTAATCCATGACCACTAGTTCCTCTATTCTTCTAACTGGATCAATATTATCCTTTTTTCGAAAAAAACTTTGCTGAAAATATCCTCTAAACGACAAACTCTGCTACTAATGACATGTGCGCTAATGGCACCTGGCGCATGTAAAATCAGTCGTGGGTGCAAAGTACTCCAAGTTCCCTATGAATTATACCTCTGGAGGTGCCTAATCAGGTGAAGGTCTCGTCACCTGATCAAGAGTCTAAATTACGAGACCACCTCGCGTCAAGCAAATACACTTTAAGTAACCGTTGAACATAGAACCAAAGCAAAGTAACACTATGAACCGGCAAACAAAAAAAACTGTAACAAACCACTAGAAAGCATTGCAGTGATGCCAACAAAGCTGTTCACAGTTGGATCACAACCATGTTGTGATTAGGCTAATATTCTCCGCCCTCAGGTACTAATTCATCAAGCTAAGTACTCAAGTGGTTAGGGCGTTGTCAGCAGGCCAGTCCCTGACTAGCGGTTCCGGGATTGGTGGTAGGGTCTGCTCAGCGGATAAAAAAAGTTTTCTTCAAGTGAAAAAGTGTTATTCAAAGTGCTCCAAATGTTGACTAATATCCACAAACATTTTTGACAAAGTTAAAACCTGCGATTTGTGATACTCTATGGAACTTTTAAAGACAGCCAACTAAGTATATGTTGTCTTGAACATGGGGATTTTTTTCTTTTCAAGTTATACAAATAGGTGTTAAAGTTTTAATAAACTTTCACTTGGTAACTGCTTATGATAATCATCAAGTTAAACCACCGTAAAAAAATTCATCTTTCGAACAATATAATTATGCAAAGTCAACATTTTCTGAGCATTTGAAAGTAAACTATGTAAAAATCCGAAAATTGTGCTAGCTGTGATAACAAATAGGGATTTGCAGAATGAATAATTCGGGATTGCGCAAAAGCATAGTTGCCAACATCCGTATATTTTTAATCAATCACTATCAGAGACTTTGTAAACAAAAAAGAAGGAAAAGCATAGTTGCCAAAATTCGTATCCCTTTTAATCAAATTTCTCCATGAATTTTTCGAAACGAAAGGCATTTCACATTTTTATCTCGCTTTTTATCTAAGTCTAATTAAAATCTGAAACTTCTTTTTTTTTTTCAAATTGTCTGGCAGTAATTGAATAATTCTTTTTTAAGTTTTGTATATATGCTTCTGCTCAAGTCTGAATGATTTTTTCAATATCAAAATCATTCATTCTGCCAATCACTAATAAGAAACACGTAAGGTATAGCTTCCAACTTTTGCGCTTTTTTGTTTCCACTAATATTTAACAGAAAATTTTTCATTATGTAATCACACAATTTTGTCGACTTAATACGATAAAATTTACTGTCAAACTTTTATTGGTTGGAAAAAAGCGTAAAAGTTGGCTGCTATGATGTAAGGTGATCTATATGTAAGCAATGCTTAACACGCCGACGGACACTTGCGGCTATAGCCGCCAAAGCGAAGTTCACAATGTGGCATTACGGCTATAGCTGCCCGAAACGAAACGGTTGTTTTTAAACACTACGGCTATAGCAGCACAAATGTGCATTTACCGGCGTACAAGTAGAAGCCCAGTGTCATATTTTGGAAACAATTTTTTAGGTTGAAGTTCGTTTTCCACCTGTTATGCGAGTTGCAGCTTCAATATGCACGTGCAGGGTGGCTAGTGGTCAGGAAAAAATGCAATAAAAAAATGGTAATTACCAGTATATTCTTATATAATAATACAAATTGATTATTTGATCGAATTATCAACATAATTTTTTCTATAAGAATATACTGGTGCTTATCACTTTTTTTTACTGTATTTTCCTCCACCACTAGCCACCCTGACGTGGTTGTGAAGGGAGTAGTGCAACCTAATTAAAGGTGCTGAATTAATCAAAATTAAGTTTATTTAAGCAAAAAGAGTAAAACTATACTTCTAATATTCTAAAAATTACAAAAACATATAGTGTCAATTTTCGAACTTCACTTGATCCTACTGTTCATCAATGTGTTAAAAGATATTTTTAATTCGTTTAATTCAAAATGTTAAAAATGTTAAATATATTTTTCTAATTGCGCGTCAGAATATCTTCAGACTGAATATAATAATGTGTATATTTTAGCAAAACTTAAATACTGTTGAAAGATTTGCATATAGTTTTTTGTGAGATTATCAATACATATTTTTTGTTGGAATAACCAATAAACATAGTTATGTTCAGTCTTAAAATATAAATATAAACTATAATCGGTAAAAATATCATGCAAAAATATCAAGTAGTTCCAGAGATATCTTGCGCGTAATTCTATAAGGAAACAAAATTGAGTTAAATCACTTTAAAGTATAAGTTATTTAAATTTGAAATATGCAATGTTCTAGTATAATTGCATTGGATTATATTTTAGCCAAATAGCTATTTCAAAAAGTGAATTAAATATCTATTAAGATAAAAAATAATTCTAAATAAAAAAATTTAAAAAAAGCCTCTCAAAAATTAGAAATTATATATATGTATGAAACGCCTTACACCATAATCAAAAAGCATACTTGACTGCAAAATATGGTTATGAACAGTTGGTTGTGCACAGTGTTTGATGTAATAAAAGTTATGCAACTGTAGTATATTTTCCCATTCACTCTCAGAAATAAAACACTCAATTTTGACGATTCAGCAATCCTTGAGCTTTATTCCGTTATTTTTTACAATCATTTCGTCACAAAGTAGCGTGGTTTTTAACGAAACGCGATACCTAAAATATCTGACGAATCTGATTCCTAACTGTCAAAAATAAAACTCTCAATTTTGACGATTCAGCATTTCTTGAGCTATATATTTCATCATTTTTGACAATCATTTTGTCTCAAAATCACTTGATTTTTAATGAAATGGAAACACTCAAATATTTGACGAAACTGTTTCCCCATTGACGGCCAAACTCAATGCATATTAAGGAGAAGCATTTTAAGCTGTTTACAAAGGGACTAGTTGTACCTCCTCAAATCCCGCGATTTTAATTAGCAGATATAAGTTTATGTTATTCCTGTCACATTTTATTTTTAGAAACGCGCTTTCAAATTACAAATAAAGAAGAAACGTCCAAAATTGTTGTTTTATATTATACAAGTGAACATTTCAATATTTTGTTCACGACAGACATTAAGAAAAGCTGTTCAGATTAAGAATATCCTTATTTCATCAATAAAGCAGCATTTACTAATCGACAGTGCAATACTTATAAAATTATAGAAACTTTGTAAGCACCAGAAAAAATCCCGTGGAAACAAGTTCACTGGCGGGCACGTGATGGGTGACCCATGTATAGGTACTTTTGCCATGAGTTTTAACTGAAATAATGCATTACAGTCCATGTTCTTAATATATATATTTATTTATATTTTCATACTAATTATTGTAATCAGTTAATTATTATTAGTTTTGATAATGAGAATCTGAATTATTACAATATGTTGAATTACACTAGATATAAAACTGGAGATTTTATCCTTGTTGAACATCCACAAAAAAAAATGCGCAAAACATCCTGCAACTGCCATTTTTTTTAAAAGATTGTGAAAATCCGTGGCAATATTTATACCAATTTCAGATTGACCATCTTATCTTTGCAATCATTAAATTAAATAAAGTACAATATTCAGTAAAAATTATCTTTAACATTATTAACAAAAATAGTAGCTTAAAATGCCGCCAAATGGAAAATTTACTGTTTTGGTTCGAAACTCTAAAATTCCACTTTATTTTTTTATTATCATCAGAAATGGCTGAAACTAATATTAATTAAGAGAAAAATCTTCCATATTGTGCTGATCAGCAAAAATATTTTTTTTAATGAAATAAAGGCAATGAGTCAAATCTTCAATACGGACAAACATCTCCGGTTTTCGCTAAAATATATCTTGTTTAAGTTTATAACTTAATAAATTTGTATAACTTTAAGTTTAATAAAGCTTCTTTCTTATTCTTATAAGAATCCGCAGTAACCTACAGTGATGCAATAATCTACAGTGCACGAAAGTGACAACGATCTGTATCAGTATGCCTCTAAATGTGCATACTACACCCATACATATTTTTAATTAATTAGATGTTTATATTTTTATTATACGCATAATTGAGTCTGAAATATGTATATAATACCATTTGTTTGTACCTCTTAAAAATTATATAATATAGATCTGATGCCTAACATTATAATATTAGGCATCACGAACTCTCCTGCAACTGCAGATCTTACGCTAAAACGTCAGCTGTCTATTTTTTTGTTAATATCACTCATTAAAAAAATGTTGATCCATTGATTATTAGAAAATATACTTTATGAAAACATTGTTTTCATATATATGTACCAGAAAAATTAATTGGAAAAATAATGATTGATTTAAACTTCCATCACAACTGGGTTTTATTACACGTTTGGTGATTCGATCAAGTAATTTAGCTTTTTAACAAGCTATGTGTGTGACAACAGTGTAACACTGCAATACATGAGTGATGTACTGCGCAATGTTGCCACCAAGACTCCCTTAATAGATAAGACTTGACAATCCAGAGAAAGTCTATGGGAGAAAATGTCCGCGGTAATTGCCACTTATTAATGGACTTTCTCCGGAAAGTATCGCCGCCTGGTGGATACTACCGCAGAGTTGCAAAGTCTCCGGCTTTTTGAACACCAGTATATTTTTAGAGAAAATGTTGTTCTTTTAAATCCCAGAATTCTCCGATCAAACAGAACAAAATTGTCTGTACTAAAAAACTGGTATCCAAAAAGAGAATAGAAAAATCTAGCAGCTCTGCTACCGCATAGGTGCCAACTTTTACGCTTTTTTCTTAACACTAAAATTTAATAGAATTTTTTTCGTTATGTAATCGCACGATCTTGTCAATTTAATAAGATAAAATTTAGTATAAAATTTTAGTGGTAGGAATTAAGCGTAAAAGTTGGCAGCTATGCTACCGATACTAGTTTATAAGCAAATGCATAGAACAAATGGAGCTGTGAAAAAATTTCATGTCGAAAATACTCCTATTACTGACGATTGATGGCGCTAGTAGCAGGAGAATATAGCGGTCAAAGGAAACTTGCTGATTGTGAGGCCTGATACTATGATAAGGAGGCCTTGGTTGCCACATAGAATACTTTTTGAAATATAGATTGCTTGAATGACACCACTTTTTCGACATAAATATGTTCAAGTTATTTATTGAGATGTGAATGACAGATTAAGTAAGCCGAATAATGCAATTAAAAAAATCGTTTAAATCAAGCAATCTGAATTAAAAAATAGACCAAATTGTCAACATTTATACTGCCCAAAAGCTCTAAATAATGAAATATTAATTTTTGTTACCATAATATTATCTTAAATGACATTATGTAACTGATCAGTAAAATTAGCTTATATATTTTAATAAAAATATGTGATAAAAGATAAACTCCAAATTTTCTTCGCTATATTCTGAAACATCACTCTTCAAAATTCTGAAGAGCAACTGAAAAAAAGATGAAACAAAGACAGTTATTATTATTTTTTCTTTGTAAAAGTATATTTTATGAGACGTTACAGGGTTCGTACGCTTTTACCACAATTTTTTAATTGAATTTTTAGCCTTATTTAAATACAGAAAAGTATTACAAATCCTGCAATTAAACGCGGCGTCTACAATTTGCGCTATTTAAACATTAAAAAGTCTATTATACAAAAAGTCTGTTAAAATATTGTGGTACACCTTACGAACACTGTATAATTTAATCTTCTTTCCTTGTCCGCTTTCGGAATTATGATAATGTGCAACATAAAAGTCTCTGGTTACACAAAAATGTCCACATATGAAAAATAAAATTAGATAAAGGAGAGATTATTTTTCTTAAGAATTACAATAAACATTTTGATGCAGCAAAATTGAGAAATGGACTCGCTGTGTTCAGCTCCAGATACTAAAAGGCGTAACAATCCACTTAATTTCATGCTAATATATATGATTGGTATATAAAACAACTAAATATGGTAATGTCTGAGACACATAAATCATTTTTACTTTTTCTAACAACACCAGCGACAGCAACAATCGTAGAACGAACATTCTCAAACTTTAGCCATTCAGCGGGCGCATTATTATCTTTCTCGCGAACGGGTGCACTGTACATACCATGTTTATGGATGTAAATGGTTTGTTTAGTTACACTGTTGCAAATATAAGACATTGTATAATTAGTAAAGAAAGAGGTCATTTTGTTTATTGAATATCACCTGGTCTATAATTTATTTCATTCGATTCGAATCATTAATTGTTCCATAAAGTAAGTTGATTAAAGGCTACGGAAAACCAAATTAAAATCTACGTAACTTAAATAGTTTTACATGAAAATAATTCTGGTGTGAAATGTTTTTATCAACGTTGAGTACAATTTCAGCAGTGTAGGAAGATTAAGTAGATGACAGTTAAGTATGTGTTAGTTTTTACATATTTAAAAAAATCATCAAACAATTTGCCAAATGCATTATTTATAAAATGTATAAGCTACAACAAAAATATTTATTTATATACATGTGTATACTTGTGCGTTTATTTATAATGGGTGCATACATTTTTATCAAGAATTTTAATAGAATATTTCGCCTTATTTAACAGCAGAAAATTATTAGGAATTTTATACCTAATTAGTGTTTTTATAAATTCTGTAATTTAACCCTTTCAGGGGCAAGTAATTGTTTTTCTGTAATATTCAATTCTTCTCAAGAATTTTCGAAAAATTTTGATTGAAAATTAAGAAGTCCAATTTTATCTTTTTTTTCTCCAAAGCTAGTAAAATTTTTAAAAACATTTCTTGTAGAAAGCTTGATTAAGTGGCATTAAAAATATCTCATTGACCTTCAAGAGATTAAAAATTAAATAAAACATTTCTTATCTTAAATAGTGGTGCCAAAAACTTTGGCAACACCAAGGATTGTACTCACCTTGCGTATTTGTACGTGTGTACGTATGTGTGTATATGTACGCAGTGCATACATATTTTCTGTCCAGATATGTGTAGAGGATGACAGAAAACTGGAGATTATCCACCACCTGAAAATACAATACGAAACTTACCGATAGCAGTATGTGACAGAGCCAATGTAGCGTAGTAAACCATTTAGTAGAAGACAATAATGTTCTATAAATTCTATTAAAATATACAGCACATCCAAAATCACTAAGAAGAATGACTATAACTCCAGTTTTAATTAATATAAAAATTCTGACTGGTGCACTTTTGTTTTGGCAGATTTGATTAAAACTTTAATAAAACAGATATCGATTGAAATTATTTTAATCTAATTCAAACATAAAACTTAATTTCAGACATTTTACGTTCCTTTTTAGTAATTTTAGGACATTAAGCAGTTTTCAATTTATCAACAGGAACACAAAATAAATATTGTTAATTAATCATGTTTTGGTATTCTATTCTGAGTATAAACAATTATTTGAAGAAATCTTTAGTAATATCGACGCATACATATTTTCTGTCATAATATGTGTAGAGAATGACAGAAAATTGGAGATTACCCACCACCTGGAAATACATTACGCCATTTACCGATAGTAATATGTGACGGAGCTAAGGTAGCGACTATTTCATTTGGCACAGTGTTCCCAGTTCCTAACTTTTTAAAATTCAGATTGCTTGGAATCCATCACTTTTTTGAAATAATATAATTCTTCTTGTTTAATGACACATTTAATATAGCATTAAATAAGACGAATATTATTAATTCAAAATAGTGGTCGCAATCAAGCAATCTGAATAAAAAAAGAGGACTGGCAACACTGGTTTGACGGCTGTGCCGGTGTATCCAATTTTAAGACGTTAAGCAATTTAAAATTTATTAACAGGAATACACAATAAATACTCTTAATTAATCACGTATTGGTATTCTCTTCTGAGTGTAAACAATGATTTGAAGATATCTCTAGTAATATATAAATAACCACAACTTAATACATATGTGAGGTTATTTTTGTGTTTCGCTTGTTTTACAATTATTCTGAATGTTACTGACATTCGGCTATAGTTTATGACCTACAAGGGGATACTTTGAAGTGGAATCATCGAAAACCGGCTTTTCTCTCTCTAATTTCCGAAAGCTACTTCTTTTATAAAAGTAACCTATTACTAGAAGTTGTTTAATGAAAATTTTTATTCTACACATGTTAAATGCAGCTTATAAATAAATATTACAGTTACTGTGTTATTTTTCCGGTACTTCATAATTTAATAAAATATAATATATAACTTTGTCTACCTTACAGTAAGTATACTGTTATATATATACAAAGCACATTCGCGTTGTTTCTTCTTCAAAAAGCGGTGCCAAGATAACACACGTCACGTGACGTGAGGAAGATATGGTCACGTTACGCCATCAAAATGTAAAATTCTTTCATAAACCGAAAATGAATGATCAGAAAATGCTGTAAAAGCACATAGCCACGTTTTCGTCCACGCTGATATCTTTTTATGTAAAAATAAATGTAAGTCAAGATGCGTATACTTTTTAATATGAATTTATTAATAATTTTTTTAATTAATAATAAATTTATATAAAATATGTCTTGAATTAGAATATGTCTTGTAAAGGGTCATTTATTTAATTAGCAGTCATAGAATTTTTTTTATATCTATGCTTAAATTAATTTTGTTTACATTTTTGCACTCAATGAGCTACATACTATTTCATATCTATACTGCTTGTAACTGAATTTCTAGATGAGGTTCTGACCTATATACAATAAGTTAAGCCTACCTATAAGTTAAGTTTACCTATATACAATAAGTAAGACTACAATAATTTTACATATACTTAAAATGTCTGTACTTCAAGAATTTATAGATAGATAAAGCATACTATTTTTACATAAAAAATTAATGGCATTCCATCTACCGCTTCTGGAAAGAAATGTTTATTTTGTCATGACTCGTTTAATCTTTTATTTTTCAAATATTTCCAACCAAAAGTCAAAAGTTCAATCATTGTTATCTCAAATTTCATTGCTTACTTGTACTAAAAAATTATACTTAATTTGTAATTCCATCTAAGACTAATGAAATGTCAAATCTCGGGGTTTTACAAAGCCTAGATGTGTAATAATTTCAGCATATCCGCATGAGGGTTGCTTTGTCAAGTATGTATTTTTTTTTTTTTTTTTTTAATAAACCTGCCAAGCGGGGATTGCAGAGGCTAAAGCCATATAGTAGGCCTCCCTACTTGGTTGAATCTGAATCTGAATTTGATCCAAGAAATTCAAATAAAGTGTCAAACACTAGTGATAACAAAGGAAAATGAAAGTTTGTGCAGAATTTAGACAACCGTTTATGACAAATACATATCATTATAAAGAAAGAACGTAAGGTTAAAACAGTTAAAACGGTTAAATACAGGTTAAAACAGTTGTTTACTTTTATTGTTGTCTTATTTAAAAAAAGTTGTAGCTATTATTCAGATTTTTCTTTTGAAAGACTGTTTATTACAGTAAAATAAATTGTAAACTGAAATACAGTGTCATTTTAAAAAAAATCAACATTTTAAAAATTACATCTAGAAATGAATTCCACCGTAAAAAAAAAAATCATAGCCCTATTTCATTCCTAAATAATAAAAGAAATTGACTTATATTAGTTTTTCTGTTATAAACGCCTTTCACGAAACTCAGCACGCAACCACTAAGTTTACTCTTTATATTCAATTCCATTTTAAGTCTGAAGTGTCATTAATTAAATTTCATTGAATTTTGTGAAGGTCAAACTTCAATGATAGTTGAAGTGAAATCAGAGAAATATATTTTCTGTTCTCTTGATGATTTATAGTCTGTTTACTAGCTTTATTAACGGTGTTTTGAAATTGAATTTAACTTTACCATTTGAATGTAAGTTGGTAATTTTTTCAATATAAAGACCTTAAGTGTGAAATGTTTTGCAAACATTATTTTATCGATATTTTTCCCCCTCAAATTACTTTTAAATAAATAAAATTCTACCACCGATTTGTTTAAAATAAAATTTAAAAAACAATAGAGAGAGAGGGAGATTGAAATTATAATAGCATGTTACATATCTTATCAATCTTATAAAGGTAATTTTAAAAAACTACTTTCAAGTATTTCATTTCTTTTGTAAATGGTAACATGCTTCATTTCTTTTGTAAATCGTAACATTTCATTTCTTTTGTAAATGGTAACGTTTTGTAATTCATTATGTTTTAAGATTACAAAGAGCGCAAAAAAGAAAATTGAGTGCGAAAAAATCAATTTATAAACTTTGCGTAGTGCATATTTTCATTTGATTAAGTTTTCATTATTAGTGTATGAATTAAAATAATATTTAATGGTCGTAAGATTATATTGTCTCTTTTGCATCTTATCGACTTTCGACTAAAAAAATTATTCGAAAATAAAAGAATATTATAAATGTTACTTAATGCTTTTCCATAATATATAAATTCTACTTCAATACATCATTTATGTGAAAATATTATGCTAATTTCAATTAATTTAGTTTTTTAAATGGTCGTCATTTTGACGTCCTTCTTATTCATAAATTTCAAATTCATACGAAAAATTCCGAACAAGGACTTTTTTGTTTTATTTACAGACAAACATTTCGTGATTAGAAACAATAAAAAAAAATTCCTGAATTTCCAGAATGAAATTTGAATTTCTGTTTTAAAAAAAAGGGTCCAAACCTGGTTCGTGTTGTAAATCAATATCGCTCGAAATGTGTGCGAAGCAGTGTTGGGCAGAATCTGATTACAAAGTAATCAAATTACAGATTAAATTATATTATAATCTCCTCACTATGCAATCGATTATCATGTAATCATTACAAAGTAATTTGAATATAATCTGATTATCGCATAATCTGATTACCGTGTAATCGATTACAAGACAATTCTAATTTTCTGTTTTAAAATATAATTAGATTAATCTGTAATTAGATTAATTTGTAATTAGATTACAAGACACTTCCGATTACGTTTTCAATTGTATAATCCAATTAACCTGTAATGGATTACAAGATGATTCCGATTACGTTTTTAGTTGTATAATCCAATTAACCTGTAATGGATTATAGGTGAATTTCGATTACGTTTTTAATTATATAATCTAATTAACCTGTAATGCATTATAGGAAAATTCCGATTACGTTTTTAATTGTATAATCCAATTAATCTGTAATGGATTATAGGTGTATTCTAATTACATTTTTAAGAATATAATTTAGATTAAATTGCAATGTGTTACGAGTTAATGTCAGTTATGTTCAGAATACAATTTGGTTAACGTGTAATGTAATGCAACTAAATCTTAATTAAATTCTATAAAATGTATTTAAATTAAACTGCAATCTATTACGAGCTAATTCTAATTGCATTTTTAACACTTTCCAACAAAGTTGAAAAGTGTTTATGAATTTAGTTTGTCTGTCTATCAGTACTCTAATGCGCGTAAATATACTCGGATTTCCATGCAATTGATATATGTTATTGAGGTTTACTGTGGTATGATTGGTATAGAAAATGAAGTATGTAGCATGTAATTTACAGAGACACTCAAAAGAATTCTTTTACATTACAGCATATTAGGAAAAATCGCTTGCGGTGTATTTTAATGATGTTACTGTATTTCAAACATATTGAATTTAATTTATATCGCTGAGGTGCATTACAAGATGTTTACTAAAAATTATGGAGTACATAATAGCATTCACCGTTCATCTACAGAGACACACAAAAATTTCGGTTACAGTACTGACTATGAACAATAATTGCTAAAAATACGTTTTTTTTCAGTTGTTGCACGCGTTTTTGAATGTAACTATTTTTTTATATTGCTTGGTTTGTATAAATTCTATAAATCATATACAGAACTGCACAAAAGTTCTCTAGTACACTGACTTTTATAGACGGAAACTCCCGAATGGGAATTTTCAACCGTGTTAATAACCGAATTAAATTTTAGCATACTGCTATGTAGTATATATACAAATCTATTAATATGCAGAGCTTCAGAAAAAAAATCGGATATTTTTTCGATTATTAATGGTATTTACTGCAATTGGGTTCTCAAATATGCTATGCATTTTCCAACTTCTGTACTGAGTCAGATATACCGATTTCAGCCTGTTCGTTATTATGAATACTCCATAATTTTACAAAGAGATAGGTTTTTTTTATAGGGATTTTACCCCCCAAAAAGTAAATACATGAGTTTTAAACTATTATGAAATGTTAAAAACTACTTACCGCTCTCAAAAGAACGATTTTACAGTATTCTTAAACTATAGATCTTAAATATCTGTGGTTTAATTAATTAATATAATGTATTTAATTTTTTATAGATAATCTAACGATTGGGAATGCAATGTTAAAAATGAAGGAATATTAAATTAATCCATCCCGTGGACATACAATATTTCGGTTCCGACACTTTGGTCTTGTGTTTAAGTCGCAGCACTTCGATCCTGACATCTGGGTCCCTTGCCATTTCAGTCCCACAAAGTGACATAATTTTACAGAAGACATTGTCTTTTTTTTTTTTTTTTTTTTTTTTTTTTATCCAAAACCACGTGAATTTTACTACAGTGCGAATATAAGTACCCCATAATCACAAACACATATAACTCGAAACCTGTATCGACACCAACACAAATATCGTATGATAAACGTAACCGTTTTAGAAAAGGGGGGGGGGTGCTCTATAGATTTTTTTATAGAAGCCCTCGCATATTTTGGTGTACCAAAATATAAGGTGCTGGCAAATTAAAACAATTATAACTTAAGCTGTAATTATCGTAGAACACTGATATTTTGTATGGTAAACGTAATCTTTAAAACGGGGAGGGGGACGTTGTTGGTGTTTTTAACAGAAGCCCCTAACTATTAGTACAGCGTAAATATAAGGGCCCGATAACTATACACACTTACATCTAGGATCCAAATTGTCGCAGAACATACAAATTTCATATGATAAAAGGAATCGTTTAAAAGGAGGAGGAAGGGCTTTTTTTTTGGTCCTGTTTGCAATTAGTAATATTTTCTTGAAATTAATCTAGTGTTTATAGTTTAAAAAAAGTTTTATATTTAATATCGAAATTCATGGAATTTCTGTTTACGTTTTCGTGCATTCTTTTGATGGAAAAATAATTTTTCACTTGTTTGGGTAATATTGGAATATATATGTTCATTTATTTATTATTCTCTAATTGATTAAAATAGTTTAAAGTCATCCATCGGGTTCGTTATCAGATTTCCACCCAGCCCACGAAGACATATTTTATCAGCGCATTTTTTATTTTAAACTTCTTGCAATTACGAATATATTCAAGGTGATTCAGCATTTATGGTTGAAAAAAATAAAGTTTTATATTTAAAATTCAAATTCTTCGAATTTCTGCATGTATTTTTATGCATTATTTTGACGAAAAATTAATTTTTGTATTTTTGAGTAATATTTTAATATTTTAGTTCTAATTAATCATTATTTTGTAATTACTTAAAAATACCGTAAAGCGTAGTTTTGCATTGGGTCGGGTAATCCGATTTCTACAGCGGAATTGAAGTGGGCTGGGGGAAAGCCACACATTCAAGGGATCGGCGAAACTGCAATTTTCCGTTTGTTGCTCACAGGCTATCAAAGCCTGAGAGTAAATGTGCCCGCAGGTTCTGTATGTACGTATGTATGTACGTATGTATGTACGCATGCATGTATGTATGTACCGTATGTACGTAAATGCAGGCAGGTAACGCAATAAATCTTGATAGAAATATCCGATTTGCTTCAAATTTTGTATATAATTGATAAGGCGCTGAAAGGCGATTTTGTATATAATTGATAAGATTCTGATAAGGCGCTTCCCTGATTAGTTTTGGGGGTTCATTGGTTAAGTATAAAGGGGGGAGACACGGGGGAGTAATCACCCCTTAATTTAGATAAATTGGTTTTTCATGCAGAATTATCGGATTTGTTTCAAATTTTGAAAGTAGGTTCATTCTGACAAGACACTTCCCTGATTAGTTTTGGGGGTTCATTGTTTAAGTATAAAGGGGGAAAACGGGGGGCTAACCCCCTTTTAATTTAGATAAATGGGATTTTTGTGCAGATTTATCCGATTTAACTTCAAATGTTGTACATACGTTCATTCTGATAAGACGCTTCATTAAATAGTTTTGGGGGTTCATTGTTTAAGTATAAAGAGGGGAACGGGAGGCTAAATCGCCCCCTTAATTTAGATAAATTGGTTTTTCATGCAGAATTATTCGATTTGCTTCAAATTTTGTATGTACGTTCATTGTGATAAGGCGCTTTCCTGATTAGTTTTGGGGATTCATTAGTTAAGTATAAAGGGGGGGGGGGACGGGGGCTAATCCTCCCTTAATTTAGATAAATGTGTTTTTCATGCAGAATTATCCAATTTGCTTCAAATTCTGTATATAGATTCATTGTTATAAGGCTCCTCTCTGTTTAGTTTTTGGGATTCATTGGTTAAGTATAAAGGGGGGGAGGGGCGCTAATTCCCCCCTTAATTTAGATAAATGGGTTTTTCATGAAGTTTTATCCAACTTGCTTAAAATTTTTATATAGTTTCATTCTGAGAAGGCGCTTCCCTGATTAGTTTTGGTCGTTCATTGATTAAATATAAAAGGAGGAACCCCCCCTTAATTTAATAAATGGGTTTTTTCATGAAGAATTATCCAATTTGCTTCAACTTTTTATATAGTTTCATTGTGATAAGGCACTTCCCTGTTTAGTTTTGTGGGTTGATTTGTTAAGTATGAAGGGGGGAGGGGTGAACTGAGGCTAATCCTCCCCATAATTTATTGTCAATTTCTATATTTTTTGAGGGCATTATTCTTTGAAATAAAAGTGTAATATACATTTAATGTGAACAGCCTGTGAGATCAATGTCATTAACTGGGCACTTTTCCTTTTTTTAGCTAACATAGGCTATCAAAACCTGAGAGCTAATGTGCCCGCAGGTTCTGCATGTATGTGTGTACGTATGTATGTACTTAACGCGATAACTCTTGGTAGAAATATCCGATTTGCTTCAAATTTTGTATATAGGCTCATTGTGACAAGGCTCTTCCTAATTAATTTTGGGGGTTCAGTTATTAAGTATAAAGGGGGAATGGGGTTAATCCACCGTCTCTTAATTTAGATAAATGGGTTTTTCATGTAGAATTATCTGATTTGCTTCAAATTTTGCATATAGGTTCATTGTAAAAAGATGCTTCTTTAGTTAGTTTTGGGGTTCATTGGTTAAGTATAAAGAGCGGGGAACGGGGGCTAATCCCCCATTAATTTAGATAAATGTGTTTTTCATGCAGAATTATCCGTTTTGCTTCAAATTTTGTACATAGTAGTTTTATTGTGATAAGGTGCTTCCCTGCTTAGTTTTGGGGGTTCATTGGTTAAGTATAAAGGGGGTAACGGTGGCTAATCCCCCCCTTAATTTGATAAATGAGTTTTCCATGCAGAACTATCCAATTTATTTCAAATTTTGTATATAGTTCCATTGTGATAAGGCGCTTCCCTGATTAGTTTTGGGGGTTCATTGGTTAAGTATAAAGGGAGGAACGTAGGGGGGCTAATCCCCCTCAATTTATTCTCGATTTCTTTATTTTCCGAGAGGTATTATTCTTTGAAATAAGAATATAAAATACAATTAGTGTGAAGAGCTTGTGAGCTCAATGCCATGAGTTTAACTGCGCACTTTTCCTTTTATTTTGTCATTTTCCGATTATTTAAATTTTGCTATATTTTATTACTAATTCTACAGGGTGCCAACCAGAAGTGCAAAATGTAGGTGCCAATGGACCGATTGCCGTCACTAAATTTTTAGTATTATTCGCCTAATAAAAAGAGAAAATTTAGGCGAAGTATACTAATAAAATTTAGGCGAAGAATACTAAGAAATTTAGTGGTGGTAATAGCCCATTGGCACCCAGTTTTTACACCCCTGGTGTCAACGGTCACAAAAAGTTTATGAATTTTAAAAATAGGTTGCTTCGAAGCTCATACATTTAACCCTTCTCCACTATATGAATGTCAGCATTTATGTTACCCTATTACTCCCGCTCCGTTGTCTGTCCGTCACAGAGCCTTTCTCAGAAGCTATATAACTTACAGGCATGACAATTTGTGTACTTATAGCTAAATGTCTACTATGAAGCTCAAAATAATAAAATCTGAAAAAATCGTATTACTTTAATATAGAGAGATAAAAAAAAAATTAACAGCCTTTTTTTATTAAATTTAATCAGTTTTCGTTATAGCAGTTGTCAACAGTTAAAAATCCACACTAAAATTCTTTCTACTGTAATTAATTTTCTACTGAAAGATTTCCACGTGTAAATGAAAATGAAATAAAAAGTTTCACTAATTGTAAAAAATATCAATATGACGTCATATTGGTAATAAAATGGAAATTTTCAAAGATTTCTCAATAATACAAGGAGTATGAGTATGTGTATGTACAGAGAGCAGATTAATATCACGTCATTACAGAATTAAAAAGAAAATTAATCTGACGTCCTATTGGAAGTTTAACGGATTTTTCAAATGTTTGAGAATAATACAAAGCGAGTATCAATATGAGTAATATAAAATAGTAAATATATGAGTTTGACGAACGTATTGAATCATGATAAAAACCAGATTATGGAAATATTCGCATATTTTATCATTTTGAATGTGTACAACATGTTTAATTTTGAAATTATTATTATTTTTAAATGTCGCATTTAGTCCACAGGACAGATATTATTATGACAGAGTATAATAGCGGGCTTTGCCCGCTATCGGGCCTGTTCAGATATTTGAAAAAACGGAGTTTGTTATAAAGGGAGTTACATATGTTTTAATTATCGAGGGTGAAACATTTTTCTTAATTAATGCATTTATTTTTCTTTTAATGTTACGTGAACGACGTCACGGGTAACAGCTAGTAAAATATAAAATAACTAATCTTCCGTAATCTGTGGGCAAGGTTAGCTCCAAACATGGACGTTTGCTAGCAACAATATAATTTAAAATCAATGTAGATACTTTTAAAGAACTGTCATGAAAAGTCTCACTTTCTAAAATACGCAATTTGGCAGTAGGACCTGGATTACAGAGGATTACGCAATAGGTTTAAATATCTATTTTATATAATTGTTTTTATATATATATCACATTTAGTCCACATGACAGATATTATTATGACAGAGTGTAATAGCGGGCTTCGCCCGCTATCGGGCCGGTTTAGATATTCGAAAAAACGAGAAAAATAGACCAGTAAATTTTTACTTTATAAAAAACATGACTTTTTTTGTTGTTGTTGCTAAATAAAATTTATTTGCATTTATTAAAGAAAGGATAAAGTGTTTTGAAAGGAATATTAAACGAAACTCTTTGTGCGATCTTCGATCACACTTACCCACGTGTTTAGGGTTTCGTTCATCTCACGAAACCCTATTCTTCTCGGTTCTCTGTCTGTCCGTCAGAGTGTCCGTTATCAGAAACCGTATAAGTTAGAAACTTCAAATTGTCTGTACCTACAGCTGAATACTTACTGTCACACTGATAATCATAAAACTTTGAAAATATCTTCATTAACACAATATATTAATTAAAACCCTAAAAACCCCCTCATTAATGAAAAAAAATCAACTAAAGCGTTGAATTTAATCAAACCGCAATCTGAAACTCCAGAAGAGGGGAAAGGGTTGCCATGGTCATTGCACTTCAATGGCGATAACAGATTGAACGTTTTCAAAAACACCTCTATCTCACATAAACTATTCCACCTGGGAACGTGAAATTTCTGACACACACACACACAAAATTAGCTTTCAGAATTTCTAAAAATATTTTAATTACGCCCATTAGAAGTGTAAATAACAATTCAAAATCGATTTGAATAAATTCGCTTAATTTCCTTCCATTGGAAAACCACAGACGAACAATCCGACACCTGTTCACGCAGATCAAAGATGGCGGACTATGCATTTTTCAGGCTCTATAGATTTTTTTTTATTATTGCATTTATCGAATTGAAATTAATACATCTATACATATTTTTTTTTTTACTGCGAAGACAGAAATCTATTATTTATAAAGTTGGCGTGATTAGAACGGAAATTACGAATTAATTTTTTGTTAATGAATTTAATTTTTATCAGAATCAAAAGAAAATTTGCAGCTGGTTGTGAAGTTGGAAGACTTATGCCATTTATGAGCGAGACATCCCGGCCCTTCACTTTTCGTCTCAACTGTTGAAGGGAGGGAAAAAAACGCTGATTTTTTTAATATTGCATTTACCAATTTGAAAATATTGTATATATATGCATATATTTTTTCGGTGAATCCCGAAATCTAATTTTTATAAAGATTACAGTATTAGAACCGAAATTATATTTTATCATAAAATGCTGATTTTTTTTTTTATAAAACAAAGAAATATAATGCTAATAGACAATGCTGTAAATAATAATGCGAAAATGTATTTTTATGTATACTTTTCAAAAAATATATCGCATTTAGTCCAAATGACAGATATCATTCGCCCGCTGTCGGACCTGTTCATATATTCAAAAAAACGAAAAAATAGACTGGTAAATTTTTACTTTATAATAAAAGATGACTTTTTTTGGAAAAAGAAATTTATTTGAATTTATTAATTAAATGATAAAGTATTTTGAAAGGAATATTAAGCGAAACACTTTGTGCGATCTTCGATCACATTTATCCACTTGTTTTTCCTATCTTTTTTTTTTTTTTTTTTTTTTTCGTTTGTTTCACACAACTTCTTTTTTCATCTTCGCAAATGACTGGTTAAATTCAACATTCAATTCATTGAATCTGCTTCTGTTTTACCTCAATAGCTTTTCATACTGTGTCAGTAAAAACAGTTTGTATGTTGTTAGCACTGGGGCGTAATTTAAGAGGGCTGGTGGAGAGCACCCCGTAATTAACTTAGATTGTAGCAGCCTTCAGAAATCAGACAACATGAGATAGTTTTCTTGTATATCATTTTTTAAAGAATGAATTTATGAAATTGATTAATTTCGTTCATTAAGTTTAAAATGCAAACAACGAAGTGTGTTTGGGCAATCCAATTTTTTTAATGCGCAAAATATATACGTTTTCAAAATTACTTGGAAAATTAAAAAAATAGTAAACTATATAAAGCAGGGAAAGGGTTGATTTAAGACCTAATTTCGTCACTATAAATTAAAAAATAGGTTCCATATCCATAAGGTAACATCAGTGTTAAATCGATTCATCACTAGATCGCGATGTTAGATTGATGATAAATTTTGACATCGTTCTATCCTAATTATAAATATAATATGCTGACAACTTAAAACACTTATAACTTGAATTGTAATTATAGTAGAACACAAATAGTTTGCAGAGTAAACGTAATCTTTATAAAGAAGAACATTGTCGGTTCTTTTGACTAAAATCTGCTAAATTTTAGCATAGCAAAAATATAAGGACTGCGTAACCTCAAGCACTGATAAACTGTCGTAGACAACACTAATTTTTTTAGGTAAACTCAATCGTTTACCTTATTAAAATCAGGCTTTGTGTGCCATAATTGTTTGGCCCTTTTTAGGTGCGTTCGTAATTATATAAATATGTAGTACCTATATAATCGTCGTCTGGTCGAGTGATGAGCGATTCTGAAATAATCGAGAATCGATAAACATCGATGTCGTATAAAGCAACATCGATAAAAAAATAATCTTTTCTCAAATTCTAGTATCGATGTTCTAGAATCGATTCTCATACAGATACTGCAAAAAGAGTAAAATTGATCAATCAATTGGCAGAAAATTTGATCGAGAATCTTTATAACTGGGGATTTGACAGTAGATCGATATTTCTGGCGCTCATTTCATTTTTCTAACAGTATCTAGTCTTATCTTAAAATGAGTCTATGAAATTTTAGGCTATTTAGAAAAGGACTAGCTGTTTGTCCAAATATAGTGTTGTACCCGACCAGAAACTGAAAAATCCAAATGGAATCAACCCGACAGAAAAATTCTATCAAACTATAATCCGATCCAAAAAGGAGAAAATAATTTTAGTCGACACGGCAGCCGTATCGGAGATCCGAACCTGAAAATTGAAGTTAACCCGAAACCCGAACCAAACCCAACAAAGAATTCCATTGAACCGTAATCCGATCCGAAGATGACAAAAAAATTTCCGTAGAAATGCAACCCGACACCAAACTTGAAATTTCAGTTAATCCGAAACCCAACCCGAATCAGACAAAATAAAATCTATCGGTCCGTAACACGATCCAAACCCGACAAAATAAATTCTGTCACCACGCAACCCGATCCGAACCTGAAAGCCAAAGAAAAAATTTCATCGAACCGTAAACTAAACCGCACCCGAATAAATAAATTCCTTCATCTCGCAACCCGAAGAATAAGTTATCTAAGTTATATAACACTATATTCGCAATGATGACCGGTCACTTGCGATTTTAGACGTTTTGTTAAATATCTGGAAAGATACATGAGGAATTATCCTGAAACTTCAGGTGTGTAAACAACGTGATAGACGTCATATATTTCCGCGAAGATTTTTTCCCGAAACCCCATAAAGGGGCATCAACAAATTGAAGAAAAACGAATATCTTTTGGCTAACCCTGTAAAAACTAATATTGCAAAAGCATTCAAACTTTAGATTATGATTAAGTGGCTTATTGTAATAATTTGGGTTCATTTTTATAAAGATAGCATGTATACTCGAAGAGAAATTAAGGTTTTTATAAAAACAGTCCCAAATTTTACCAAGTTTTTTGCTTATAATTTGCAGAGTTTTTAATATAAAAACAAGTTATTTTCAGAAAATATAGACAAACAAAATTGTACACAACACCCTGCAATCAGAATTAAAAAATAATAAAAATTATATGAAAAATGAGCAGGTTTACTAAATATTGTTTCACTGCGCATGCGCGAAATTCAATGAAAATATACTGTACATAATACAGGGTGATTATAAAGAAACTTTGCCAACATCTGCACTTCTAGCGCCCGTTCTATTTAACCGATCAAGATGAAATTTTAAATATAGTTGTTTGAAGGTATGCGCTCGAGATTCTGTGAATGGCAATACAGTGGTGCTCACGGTTACGGTTATAGTTACAGAAACTCGAAAATTTCGAATGGCAACGCCTACTTTTTCCTGTCTCAAAATGTTCAGCGCATGCGAAAACCCTAAATAGCGTTGAAACGGTACCGATATGTCCAAAAACCGACGTGTTATAGACATACAAACCGTTCTTTAAGGCGCACCGAGCAATAATGCATTCGACAGAGACAAGAAACTGCTGAATGATGAGAACACATATCAGACAAAAGAAAACCTTTATTGGCATCAAACATTTTCCACATGGGTGCCATCACAAGCAATTACGCATTGCATGCGGGAGACGACGGACAATACCGCTGAACGCAACATGACGCGAGGAATGTTTCTAATCTCACGCCGTATAGAATCCTGCAAGCCCGACAATGTTTGCGGATTGCACAGGTAAACTCTGGATTTGAGATATCCCCAAAACCAGAAATCCATAGGCGTCAGATCTGGGGATCGCGCAGGCCACGGAATAGGATAATGGCGTGAGATGATGCGATCACCAAAATGCTGATCTAGGAGCCTTTTAACTGACCTCGCTATATGTGGAGGTGCACCATCTTGCATCCAAACAACATCATTGAGTGCATTCCGCCGACGCAACTCCGGTAGTACAGAATTTTTCAGCATGGCTGCATACCGAGAGCCTGTTACAGAACATGTTGCAGGACCCGCTGGGGTCGTTTCCTCAAAGAAGAACGGGCCGAGAACAAATGTAGCTGTAATGCCGCACCACACAGTCACTTTGGCGTCAAATAATGGTACTGGTGCCACAGCGTGAGGATTCGTCTCTCCCCAGTGCACACAATTCTTTGTGTTAATGTTGCCATGTAAGGTGAAATGCGCCTCGTCCGTCCATAGTATGCGAAGTGGCCAGTCGTTATCAGCATCATATCGTAATAAAAATTCATTTGCGAAGTCCAGACGTTGTTGTGGGTCACCCGGCTGCAACATCTGGACGCGCTGAAATCGATAGGGAAACATGTGAAGTACTGAGCGCAAGAGCTTGCGGACCGTTGTGTTCGGAATATCCAACAAGCGCGATAATCCTCTTGCAGTTTCTGTGTGCCCTGTAGTCACTGTATGATGCACTTCCATGACAACGTCCTCAGAAACTGTTGGCCGTCCGGAGCGCGGTTTGTCACAGGTGCAGCCTGTATCTTCGAATTTGCGCACTAAATCACGCACAGCTTGCAGAGTACATGGCCCACGTCGTTGTCGATGATTGCGGCGATACACACGCAAGGCTTCCGCAGCGTTCATCCCATTTAGATAATAGAGTTTGATCAATTCACCGCGAACTTTCCCAGGAAGAGTCATATCGTCGGCATGTGCGAGTTCATGAATGACGACTTCGCATACCCGCTTGGTATTTTATAGGCTTCCTCCGCTGAATATCTGGCGAACGGCGTTCTGTGATTGGTATCTTGCCTGTGTCATATGCAAAGTTACTGCGTGCGCACAGATCGTGTTTTGTTGGCCGGTTTTCAGAACTCTTCTTTGTGTATGCATAACACGTTTGTTTTTGGACATATCGGTACCGTTTCAACGCTATTTAGGGTTTTCGCATGCGCTGAACATTTTGAGACAGGAAAAAGTAGGCGTTGCCATTCGAAATTTTCGAGTTTCTGTAACTATAACCGTAACCGTGAGCACCACTGTATTGCCATTCACAGAATCTCGAGCGCATACCTTCAAACAACTATATTTAAAATTTCATCTTGATCGGTTAAATAGAACGGCCGCTAGAAGTGCAGATGTTGGCAAAGTTTCTTTATAATCACCCTGTATATTAGCTAAATATATAGACTAACTTTTATGAAAGTCTCAAAAACATAGCTTGAAAATTCTGTTAGTAATCGTCGATAGAATAAGCTCGAAATTCGCTGTTCCCAAAAGGAAGCAAAAAGATGAGGGGTTGTATCAAATATAGAATGCGAGACACTTCATTCTTATTATGTCAACTTTTATAAGCTAGTATATTTGGATACAACCCCTCATCTTTTTGCTTCCTTTTGAGAACAGCGAAATTCGAGCTTATTCTATCGACGATTACTATGAGAATTTTCAAGCTATGTTTTTGAGACTTTCACAAAAGTTGGTCTATACATTTAGCTAATATATTATGCACAGTATATTTTGATTGAATTCGCGCATCCGCAGAGAAACAATATTTAGTAAACCTTCTCATTTTTCATATAATTTTTATTATTTTTTAATTCTGATTGCAGGGTATTGTGTACAATTTCTTTTGTCATATTTTCTGAAAATAACTTGTTTTTATATTAAAAACTCTGCAAATTATAAGCAAAAAACTTGGTAAAATTTGGGACTGTTTTTATAAAAACCTGAATTTCTCTTGGAGTATACATGCTATCTTCATAAAAGTGAACCCAAATTATTACAATAAGCCACTTAATCATAATCTACAGTTTGAATGCTTTTGCAATATTAGTTTTTACAGGGTTATCCAAAATATATTCGTTTTTCTTCAATTTGTTGACGACCCCTTATGGGGTTTCGGGAAAAAACATTCGCGTAAATATATGACGTTTATCATGTTGTTTACACTCCTGAAGTTAGAGGATAATTCCTCATGTATCTTTCCAGATATTTAACAAAACGTCTAAAATCGCAAGTGACCGGTCATCATTGCAAATATAGTGTATTATCTATATTTTATGTAAGTTACTTTGAAAATTAAAAACTACTTATACTATACAATACAAGTGGAGGGGGTGATTTAAGATGTATATATATATATAACAAACAAAAAAAAAAAAAAAAAAAAAAAGGTTTTTATATTTTTAAGGTAACATCGGATTTCAATCACCTTATCTCTAAATCGCGATATTACATAAATAATAAACCGATTTAAGAAATTTCTATCGAGTGCAAACCTAAATAAAGTGCTGAAAACTTCAATCATTTATAATTCGAGCTGTGTTCGTCCTGGAACACTCATATTTTATATGGTAAACGTAATATTTATAAAAGGCGGGGCAATGTCCGTTTTTTAATAGGAACCCCTAAATTTTAATATAGCGCGAATATGATGCCATGATAACCACAATCACTTAGATCTTGCTACAAATTTCGTATGGTAAACGTAAACATTTTAAGGGAGTTGGTTCTGCGGATATTTTTATAGATAAAATACCGCTGCAACATATACAGCCCAAATTATAACTGATTAATGTTCATGGCACCTTGTACTTATGATATATTAAAATTTGAGGGGTTTGATAAGAAATCGATAAATCCTCTCTAAATGATTGCGTTTAACGTAAGAAATTTTTGTGGGCAGCTTTAATTTGTATCCGAGTTAAATGTGTTTGTGATTATCGGGCTCTTACATTCATGATATACTACAATTTAGGAGGCTCCGATTAAAAAAAAAGAGAATGTCTAATATAAAGTTATGTCACGTTGCTCAAACACACACATTTTTTGCGCGGTGTGACAATTTAATCATGAGTTATAATTTAATTTTTTCAGCCTCTTATATTCAGCTTTTTATAAAAATTGGGTGATGATAAAAAAAACGGTAATGGATCCTGATAATGTATACTCATGATATTGAACCGTACAACTTTTGGTGGGCTTATGGTGATTACAGTCTGAGTTACAGGGACAAACCGAAATGGCATGACCCCTCATGAGCAAGCCCTTTATAAATTTTACGTGCTACGGCAATTAAAACAAGAGTTATATGTATTTTAAGTTGTAAAGATTTTTTGGTATACACAAAAATATGGGAAGCTTAAAAAAAATCGACAGATCCCCCCTACCCCACCACCTGTAAAACAATTACTGTTACCATACGAAATTTGTGATTGAACCTTGCGACAATTTAGACTCCAGTTATAAGTTCTTTTTGTTATCGAGCCCTTATTTTTGTTAAACTATCTTTAGTATAGCACGAGTATAGTACAAAATAATTCAGGCATGTGTTCATCTATTGTTAGAAATTGCTGAATGTGAATTTTCAACCTATTATGCATTTTCTCACTAAACTAAATTTTAGCGTACAATGTAGGATACATGCAAATCTACATTATACATACCAAATACAGTGTTACACAACATAATTGGAGTATTTTTCCCGGGTATGGTTGGATAATTCCTGAAATCTGGTTTTACATGTGTAATTAGAGTTGCAAAATTTCGGTTTGTTCACAGGTTTATTTCCAATAGACCCGGTTTATTCCCAGGTTTATTCCCAAAAGGCTTGGTTTATTCCCCAAAAAACAAGTTTATTCCTGAAAAACTCGGTTTATTCCCAGGTTTAAACCGTGTTTTTTTCTAGCCTTTGCAACTCTATGTGTAATGCGTTTGCTAAGATGTTTACTTTGGTGTTTTATTTACCTTATTAAACAGCGAAGTTTTGTTAAAATATTCTAGTGCTGGAAAGTGTTTAGCAGCATGATTGACGCAAAGAAGAAAGTATTCGATTCGTAAAAAAACTCCAATTCCGTTTTTGAAGGATTTATGCGTTTTAGAATGTCACGATTTGACTGCTTTTACAAAATGTCTGTCTGTGTGTCTGTATTTCACAAAAATGCTCTGGGAATTCTATCTTAAGAACTAAAGCACGAAACTTACTAAAATTTGAGATTCTGTTAGACCTTGATATAAGTTAACGCTGATTAGTTGTTGGTGTAAATCGTCCAACAGGTGGCACTGTTATACCTTATTTTTTATGATTTCCGAGATAGCTATATATCTCAAGAACTATTGCACGGATTTTCATCATACTTCAGGTTCAGTTATACCTTGATATAAATTGGTGCTGATCAGTTTTAGCCTAAATTGCGTGACAGGTGGCACTGTTATGCTTAAATTTTCATGTTTTCCGCGACAGCTATATCTCAAGAACTAGTTCACGGATTTTCAACATACTCCAGATTCAGTTAGACCTCTATAAATTGGTGTTCATTAATTTTTGTATTAATCGCTCAACAGGTGGCGCTGTTATGCCCTATTTTGCATGATTTCCGCAATAGCTCTATCTCAAGAACTAATACACGGATTTTCATCAAACATCAGATTCAGTTATACGTAGACGTTGACATAAGTTGCTGCTGATTAAGGTTTGGTGTAAATCGCCCAACAGGTGGCGCTTCTATATAGCGCACTTTTCAAATTTTCTGCCATAGATATATCTTAAAGAATTAATTCACGGAATTTCGAAAATTTCATATTCTGTTACCCAGCTAGAAAATATTTGCACTTTTTATGCAAAAAAGTATCAATAGTACACAATTTGTGCAAAAAAAGTGAAAATTTTTGAATATTTCAAAAGTGTACACTTTGTGTGCAAATTATATGCACTTTTTATACATACAAAAAAAATGCATCTTTTTTGTTTTCAGAAAGTGTGCACATTTTTTGCATAAAATAACTGCATACTCCGTGTTCGCAAAAAGTGTGCATTTTTTATGCACAAAAGTCTTTATTTTTTATGGATGTAAAACTTTGTATATTCCAAGTTTTGATTATTCTATGCATGTGTTACCAATTCAAAATCTGTAATTTTTTTCAAATGTGCACGTTTTTCCTATTACAACACAATATTCCCTAAAAAGTGCATTTTACGTCACAGATTGTGCCCTCTTCCACCAATATTTTCGCCTCACCCTTTGAGGGATGTGAAGGAGAGGGGGGAGAGTGTAAAAAATATTTCACACTTTCTGTTGCTCTATGACCTGAAATTTGACTGTAATAATATAAGATTACATTTTTTCTCAACATTTTTTAATAATAATTACTAACCAAATGTACAGGTTCTTAAAATTTGCAAATAAATGTTTAAAATGCAAAACAAAATGCAAGATAAATGTTTAATATTCATAGTTCACGTCAAACATCATCGGCGCAACCAGGGGGAGGGAGGTTGTAACCCTCCCCCCCCCCGGGACGTATGTTGAGTTTGGAAGAATTGGACGTATATACATATGTTCATATTTTATAGATATTATGAAGAAAAATATAGCTTTAAGACACATATTTTACTGTAAATTATTTTTAAGAAAATTGATAAAATTATTTTTTTTTTTTTGAAAATTACAAACTTAACGGTGGAGTACCTCAAAATTTTCATCTCCGAAAATATTCAAAAATTAAAAAAAAAAAAAAAAAATATTTAATTTGAAATTTTACAATTTTACCCCTGTCGAATGAACAAGTAAGATATTCTATATCTCCCAGAGACAGTCAAAATGATCTAATTATAAAAAGCATATATATTTATTATAATTTTGAAATGCGATAATTAGTCGCCTTTGAAGACGATTAACCACTGCTAATTTTTTGAACGGTCGGTGACTGCCTTGATGACAGGCACGATGATAAATAGAGGTGCCGAGGATATATTTAGTCTGCGTCTGCGCGGTATGGCGCGATGACTGTCCTTTCCCTCTGTTGTCGTTTGTATAATTAAGTTGATGGCCGCGTAAACAATTTTTTTTATAAATAAGAAGTTATGAAGACTTATCTTTTTCACCGACTGATGATTTTTGTTTAGCAGAAAATAGGCAAGTTATTCAATTTTATGTTGTAAGTTTCTATAATAAATATCGTACGTATTGTAAATGAATATTGATTTGTATAAAACCACCCTAATTGTAGTTATAACGATAGGCTTACTCGGCTATTGAGAAAAAAAAAACAAGTAGTTTGTTTCCTCTTGCCATTTCAATTCAGCTAATTTTTATGTATAAAAAATACTTTTATAAAAAAGATAATCGTTACTTTTAAATATTTTTAGCCGTCAGTTACATAAATATGTAGCGTACTAAAAAAATACTTAAATTTAACGTCCTTAGCTGCTTATATATAGCGGTCTCGCAGACCACTTCTTTTTTCAATTTTCACAGTAACTTTTTATTTTCAGTTTTAACTATAGCAGGGTTCATAAAGACTATTTAGACTACTTAGAAACTCCTTAGAAATTAAAAAGTTTGCAAGGAGTAGGGGAGACTGGTACACACTGGACCTATGGGCACAGTAGACCACCCCCTAATATTTTATTATTTTTATTTTTTTTTCAGCTTCTCTTCTATCCTAATAGACAACAGCACTGCACTGATTATTTATAGCCTTTAGAAAATATGTTTAGCTCAGATGGAACTATTTTATCCTGATTGGTTGTTTTGAGCTTCTAAAAGTAAAATTTTTCATCATCATATTTTCATATTTTTAGCAATTAAAGGTTGTAGATAAATAAGATAAAACACATTTTTTGCTAAGCTTTTTAACTTTAAAGTTGATATGTTTAAAAGAAAGCTATAAACAATATTAATATGATTATTTATTGAACTTCAACATGGGGCACAGTGGACCACCCACTCCTGGGGCACAGTGGTCCACAATCCACTCTGCTCCAGTAATGCAGAATGTTCAAAATATTTAATAATTGCTTATTTTCTATAAAGAATTATTGTTTTAAAGTAGTTATTTAACTGTAAAATAAAGTAAACAAAGAAAAATAACAATTTATTTAACATAATAAGAAATATTTTGTTTTGTATTTACTGCCTTTGATAAATATATATAACTAAGTCTAATTGGTGATGATTCTGTTAAAGTAAGATTCATGAGACACAAATTGAATAGATATCAGTTTATTTTTCCCGAAACTGTAGATGAATCGTTGTTGATGTCAATGATTTCATAATGTTGCTCTCAGACCCAAAAGTATTTCAGGAAAATTCCTGGATCAATCTTACTCATAAGTATTTTGAAATTTCATTTGCAAATTTTAATATGCGCTGATTTTTTTGTACTTAAGTAATGCCTTCAACTAAATTGCAATTGTTCCTGTATTAATCTGTTATTATTTTCAAAATATAATTAATTTTTTGTTTCAAAATGTTACTTGTAAATTTATTTTACTATGTTATTTTGCGGGTAAAGGGGAAATAAAGAAGAATTAGATTAATGAAAAATAGATTTATATTGCATTTCAGATAATACCTAATAGCTGTCCACTGTGCCCCAGTGGGTGGACCAGTGTTCCCCATTTATGGGGCACACTGTCCACTTTTTGGATGCCCATAAATTTTATTTGTTTTTAAATGTATTGGAAACTATGTTCTGAGAAAATTATGATGAATGCATAAAGGTTTAAGGAATATTCAAAAATATTTTCATGCAGATCGGCTTGTCCGTTAAAGAGAAAAAAAAATTAACTGAAAAAGTGGTCCACTGTGTACCAGTCTCCCCTTCTTAGAACTCCTTAAATAACAAAACAAAATACTTCTTAAATTATAACAAAATATAATTTAGTGTTGAATAATGATTAAAGGAAGTAAAATAAAAGTCTTCTCATGTTTATAAAAGTAAAGTTCAAGTAATTACTGCCATTCTAAAAAATTAAATTGTATATTTTTTTTTGTTTGGTTTGGTTTGGTTTGTACATACTGCATGTTTTTTCCATTCAAAATTTACTTTTAAAACCTAGGTGCATGTGATATATGATGAGAATTTGAGATTTACTGTCCTGTATATATATATATATGTATGGCCATTGGTCACTTCATAAAATAGTTCCCTGGCACTTTTGTATTCAAATTTACGAAACCAATAAGCAATGCATTATGAATACTTTGTAAAATTTTAGCACTAGTTATTAGATTTCCTTTGAATAAAATACATTTTCTCCCTAAATGAGATATTAAAAATTAGGGTGGGTGTGCAAGTTGTACGACGCATGGCATGCATGAAAAAATATGCTAAGTTCTTTAAAATTCTTGTTCTCCTTAGAATTTTCCTTGACTTCTTCGATTCTTTTCTCCAGTCTGTATGAACCCTGCTATAGTTACTCGTAAAATTTTGTTTTGTTTGAAGCCTTAGTATTATTGCTAAAGACTTCTGAATAGGTAAATTTTAATTATAATAGTCATGTACATAAAGTTTGTAACAGATGCAGTATCCTATGCGTTAATCAAGCCTTTTATTCATCTTTCAATCAAGCGGTCTCTGAAACCACTCACAGTATAGTATGCGACTCTTTTTGTAACAGGAGTTAAGGGTTAAACTGCATAAAGTAATACATATATAATAACAAAAACAAGTTAAAACGAATATTTGTACGTATATCCTTTTATATCAAAATGCAATTTCCTTTCTTTAAAAGTAAAATTCAATAAATGTTCTTTTATTTTTAAAAGAATTGAATTTGAAAATTGAATTTTCTAGTTTGTAGCCAGAAATTGGTAGACTTTTTTTTTAACTTAGTGGCCATTTTTCGCAATCGTAATTCTTGTTATGTTAAATTAAAATACATTATTTAGATTATAATTAACAGAGCATTCTCTGAACTATTTCAAAAGTGCAATCAATTTACAAAAACTCATTTTTTATTTCATTAACATACAAAAACAATTCAAAATAAATGAAAAAAAATATTTAAAAAATACAAAAATATGCTTTGGTTTTGTTTGTCAAAATTGGGGGGGGGGGGGGGGGGAACTCTGCTGAATGAACGCTCGTTCGAGGCCAAAACTAACTTCACAGGAAGTAAACATGGTTTTTGATGCCCCTCCCCCTCCTTCTTCCCAAAATAAATTTAAGTTTCTAATAGCCACCTTATTTTAAAATTAAAAATACATAATCATAAAATACATAATATTGAACTATGTAATCAGCTTTGTCAAATATTTATTCGATGAAACCTCTGAAACTGGAATCTAAAGGAATAGGAAAAAATACCGCTCTATATGGATTTCCTTCGTAGGATGTATAATTGTTGAAACATATGTTGTAGGATATGTTTGTAATCTGTAATTCTTAAAATGTAATCTGGAAAATTTTAAAAAATTAAAATAAATTTATATTACTATTAACATGTTAAGTTAAAGCATTACACACAATGTAATCAAGTCAAGTTAGTTTAATTTTTTTTAAAATGTTAGCATCAGAAGCTTGAAATTTTAGCCCCCTCTGAAACAATTTTAAAGGCCCTAAGTGAAATCAATTATAAGCCAATTTTTACTGGATTGTTATTGATTTTTTTGAATTACATCTCTTCCAGAGTGTGAAAATTGCGGATTTATATCAAATAGCTGATAGATGAGAAAAAAGAAAGCCGAACTAAAAATGTGGTTGAATACAGTCAGTCCATCACATGTAAGTATGATTTTATAATTTAATAAAGCTTTACATTATAAATATTTTATTAAGGGTGCACATACCCTTTAAACAGATGAAAAATTTGATTTCGGAGACAAATATTTAAAGTGGCCCCATGAACTCATTTTTACACTAAATACCTCAGTTTTTTTTTAATACTGTAATACTTTCTCCATGCAATATAATATATAATTTGCATTAAACACTGTATAATTAATTAATAATAATTATTCCTTAATGTCTGTTTTTTTTAATTAATGAAAAAGTATATAGCTTGCGCGCATGATTTTAAAAGATCTATACACTCTAGAGCTTTGAAACTTTTAATATAAGTTTAAAAACATTACAAAAATAAAATGAACTAAAATCTAATGAATAAACAAAAAATTTCTATTTTTTTTTTTTTTTAATTTAAAAAAAAAAAGAAATTTTTTATCATTTTTGTCACTCGAATGCCCATACATTCAATAATTTTTGTTAAATTTCTTAGATTTTAGTTCAATTTGAAGAAAATGATCTAGTAAAGATATATATAAAGTTTCGAATCATTACCTTTGATACATTTCGAGTTATCATGCGCGCAAGTAAAAAAATATCGATTTTGAGGAAAATCAATTTAAACATAAATGTTGCATTAAAAATTCTTAAATAACACGTACAATGCAGCTATTGTTATTTAAAATTTCTATATTGTTGTAGGATAAACATGTGCAGGAATTAAGATGATTACATATGCATAAAATTTATTATGAGCTCCAAAACGTGAAATTATTAGTCGGTATATAACATGAGAAAATTCAAATTAAATATTAATGTTACATTAAAAACATTTTTAAGGTATAAAAAACTGAAATATTGTTTTTTAAAGTTGATATATTTCTATAAAATACATATTTGTAAGAATTAGATTTATTACCTATGTTTAAAATTTAATATCACCTTCAAATGTTGAAAAATTTTCACGAAACTCGAGAACGGCACGACATTTGAGATTGCTACTTAAATTTTACTTTTGTATTTAAAAACATTTTCAAGGTATAAACAACTCAAATACTGTTATTTAATGTTGATATATTCCTATAAAATACATATTTGTAACAATTAGATTTATTACCAAGGTTTAAAATTTAATATCACGTTCAAATGTTAAAAACATTTCACAAAACTCGAGAACGGCACAACATTTGAGATTGCGATTTAAATCTTACTTTTGTACTTAAAGTACTGCAAGATATATATTATTTTAAAACAAATTATAATTTCTGTTCATATTAAAATTAATATAGCAAAATAATAAAGTACAACCTTTTACTTCAAAATTAACTGCTCCAAATATGAAGATATTTTTCAATTAATGCAAAAGTATACAACTTGCGCGCATGATTTAAAAATATCTATACACTCTAGAACTTTGAAACTGTTAATATAAGTTTAAAAACATTACAAAAATAAAATGAACTATAATCTAATAAATAAACAAAAAATTTCTAAAGTTTTTTGATTAAAAAAAAAATGAAAATTTTGATCATTTTTGTCACTTGAATGCCCATACATTCAATAATTTTTGTTAAATTTCTTAGATTTTAGTTCAATTTGAAGAAAATGATCTAGTAAAGATATATATAAAGTTTCGAATCATTACCTTTGATACATTTGGAGTTATGCGCGTAAGTAGAAAAATAACGATTTTGAGGAAAATTAATTTAAACATAAATGCTGTATTAAAATTTCTGTATATCACCACTGTGTATATACAGCTATTGCTATTTAAAATTTCTATATTGTTGTAGGATAAACATATGAAATAATTAAGATCATTACACATGTATAAAATTTATTATAAGCTCCAAAACGTGAAATTATTAGTCGGTATATAACATGAGAAAATTCAAATTAAATATTAATGTTATATTAAAAACTCATTTACAATTTAAATTAGTATAAATAATCTTGAAAAGTCTAATATTAGGGGAAAAAAAGGTGAAAATATTTTGGTACTTTTCGGTTAGCCAGGCGCCAGTGATATATGTACATATATAAATATGTATGTATGTACATACATATATGTGTATATACATAGATTTATGTATACATATCATATATATGTATATATAAATGTGTGTGTATCATATATGTGTATATATATACATGTATATGTATCACTGGCGCCCGGCTAACTGAAAAGTGCCAATATTTTTAATGTAATCGTTAAAGTTATCGTTTTTCTTTTTTGTCGTTTTTTTTTTTTTTTTTTTTTTTTTTTTCTTTTTGTAAATGAACTATTCATATTGGTAATATAATCTTATACAAGTATTAAAATTACTATAGGATATAAATGATCACTGGTAACTTATTTAAAATTTAAATTATCTTGGAAAGTTGAATATCTTACAATTTGTTGTTTACCTTACTTACTTAATTTTTAAAATCTACCTGCAGAATACATTTCACCTTCAATATTTTTTAGCGATTCGACTTTTGCTGTTTTAGAACGTTATCTCAATTTGCTTTGCTCTTTTGTTTGCATACTTGCTTTTCTCTCTGAAGAAGCTATACGTTTATTATCTATGCTTTCAAATCCATGAATCGAAAAATTGCTACGAAGTAATTGCAATGAATCCATTATGTCATGCCGTCCTTGAAAATCTTCATTAAACATTATTGTAGCTTCGTTTGTTGCAATATGTACAATTGTTTTCCCCGATCCTGTAGTTTTGGGGCAAATTTTCCAAATCATGGCATTCAAGCTTTCATTTGGGTTTTGTGTTCGCCCTCCCAAACAACGTTTTAAAAGTGACGGCTGTGACAGATCATTAAACACTGGTTTGGTTGCTTCCATTACCACAGAAGGGATAGGTGATTTATGATTGTATGAAATGCCTTCTAAACGTGATTTATTGTACTTACACCAGGTGTAGACATTTTTTGGGAAAAAATAATGAATTAGATTATCATTTGATGATATTTTGTGATAAAATATCGCCCAAATTGCTTTACGCATTTCAATCAAAGAATCTTTATGTTCTCTGATGGCATTGCCATAGTAGCTTGTTATTTCATCAATAAGGTTATCAGTTAATCGCCCTTTACCACCCAGTGTTTTTCCATCACTCAATTTTTTTCTTTTCTTGCTTCAGCTTTCTTAGACGGGTCCCCATACGCTTCTGAACGTGTCCAACACATTCGACTTTTTTCGATAGTTACATTCCCATAAGGTTTTGCATTACACACTGAAGGAAATGTTTTTGTGTCACCGTCCCCGATGTGTTTCAAATATTTTACACCACGTGTTTCTTCGGATCTTAAAAATATTCTGACCATACCGTCAACTTCCATCTTTCCTGCAGAACCAAAATGGTTTCGATTACATTCGTGTTCTTCAGAATATTCACACTCTTTACAATACGAGGACATCACCTCAGTGTCAAATACTTTCCCACTTTAGGCTCCAATTATCGTACACACACCTGTAAGTGATGTATGACCACGAGTCTTCCATGTACCATCACCACTTACAGTAACGGACAAAGAAGAATTTGACAATATAGCTTCAGTCTGGGCTGCTTTCTTCATCGACATTTCTGCAGTTTCTGATGTCACTTTCAATATTTTATTTACAATGACAAAGTATGATTTTTGAGCAATAGGTGGTAGGAGATCCATGTCACAGTAAAAAGTCTCCATTCCTGCTCTGCCTTGTCCAATCATTCTCATAGAATATGTAAACCTTCTATTGATTTCAGGAATATTTTTCTTACTGCCTAACATTGTGCAATTTCTGAAAGTTTTTACAGAACACTTACATGTCATTTCAAATTTAGATGACAGTCCAAACAGTGACGACTCACTTAGCATAATATTACCCTTACAGAATTTACAAGATAAGTTTTGTTGTATAAAATTAATCAATAAATTTATATCAAACAATCTGTATCCTTCAAAATTAGGTGTTCTAAAAACACTTTGTTGTGCAGGAGGTAAAACATCCAACTTTAATTTTTTGCTTGATGCACTAATGTGTTGATGAGTTTTCACATTAGTAAAATGATTGCCAGAAAACTTTCGTTTTTTAGGACGAGTCCCAGACTCTCGCTTCACATTCTCGTACACAATAATGAACGAAAATAAACTAGTAAAATAAATTAATAATATAAAACTAGTAAAATACACTCTGAACAAAAAGCTTACTCTCAAATGAAACGGAATCGAATTATAACGCTGAAAAGCACATGTAAAAAAACTTTAAACTGCAGATATTACGAAAGCCGGGAGTAGAGATGTTTCCATCCTTCTGTTTCTCCAAAAGAATTAATAAAATTCATGGAGTTTGCGATAAGAGGAGAAGCAAAATCTGCAGCTTTTAAAACGTAAACAAACACACCGCCATGATGACAGAATCAGCTGACTCAAGTGGATCTTTAATTCGCGTGAAACGGACCAAAGCTGATTTACATTTTTTACTATAACGAGAGTAATTTTACGAATATTTTAATGCGGTTTGTGGCAAATTGTTCAGAAGAAAATTAGCTATCAAATGAATTAAAAAACAAAAAATCGATTTTTTCAAAATTTTAAAGGATATGTGTCCCCTTAAAGCGTCCAATTTAATTATGCTGTTTAGAAATTTGGGTACTTTCTTGTTACATCGACCCTAACAATTACAATTATACCAAGGTTGCAGTTATGATTTTGCGAAGATCATCGCAAATCTTATGTATGCATCAGATACAGTATGCTCTCTTATATGCTCAGATACAGTATGCATTTTTAATAGTATAGATACTAAATTTCAAGTTTGAGATTTGGGAAATTGTTTATAAGAACAACATTTGCCAGTTTGGCCGTATATTACGCATGAAAATAAGTGAATCAATTTTAACTATTATTTTTTCCTGTAGAAAAACAAACTACTTAATAAAATCTAATATTGAATTTTTATATTTATGTAATGTCTGTAAAGTAGTTCAGTTTGCATATTTCTGCATGATTTAATTTTTTTCCCTTTTTTTTACACAGGAAACAAACGGGATACAGCTTGAAATTGATTTGGTAAAAGAAAATCATCCAAAGATACAGAAGCGCAATCTAAGTAAAATATCTATTTGAACATTGTAAAACTGACTGTAACTCAACAATGAAAATGCTGTATATTTATTACAGAAAATACAAGAAAATTTCAAGTATATTTATTTTATAACATATAACAAGTATCATTACAAGTCCCGAACATTTACTGGTGGATACATTACATTACCGGAACAAGTACCATTAGTTTATTATTTATGTTGTGATTTCAAATAAACGCAGCGGCTGTACCGCAATGGTCATTTTTTTGTGTGTGTGCCGTGTTTTCTTTCGCTTTTTCCCAACAGCAGCTAGATTTCAGCGGTCGTCCATCAAAGCCCTCTGCGGTCAGAAGAATTATTGTATCTGGTTGCAACGGTTAAAATTTGCAATGACTGCATTGGAAGTGAAATGATGAGAAAAAGCTGATTGCACTTGTGTTGTAAATAAAAAAAAATAAGTAACGTTGATTTTTTAATACCTTTTTCTAAGTGCAAATAGGGCCTACCGTAGCTGAGTGGTCAAGGCATCGCACCACTAATCGCTTGCGAGTGTCGGTCTGAGCGGGTTCGAATCCCGGGGGCTCCGTTGCACACTCTTTGTGGAGCTTCCGGGTGTATTTCTGTGTGTTGTAAATTTCCTTCTGTGTGCTATCTCGTCCCTGTATACATTGACCATGATTTATAAGCGGGCGCTTGATGCCAAGCACACAGGTCAGATGTATGTTAATCAAATGTCAAATGTTTAGTACAGATACATTAGTTAAAACATTTTCAACCAACAACTAGAATTTAGTGCAGCTCTTTTCAAGTAAGTGTAATAATTTTCTCTTATTGGGTTTTAACAATATTGAACATTTTTTTTTTTTTTTACTGTATGCAATGTTATTTCTAATTATAAAATTTACATATTTAAATTTAAGCTTATTTTCTTTTTCCCCATGTTGGCGAACTTGTACCATGTCTGATAAAGTTATTATTTATAATCCTATTTATAATTATGCATCTTTCCAAAAGTGGGTTTATTACTATGGTGATAATAACTGTAAATTTCACAGTAAGCTGAATCTTGATATAAATATATGCTTAAAATGTTCGATATGCAAAAAGCTATTTTAAAAAATGCACAAAATCTGAGGTGCCAAATACGCTCAGATTTTGTGCACTTTTTATTTTACACATTTTTTTCATACCAAAAAATCCCTAAATTGTGCATTTTTATGCGTAATCAGAGGCTCTGATTATGCATAAAAAATGCACAATTTAGGGATTATTTGGTATGCAAAAAATGTGTAAAATAAAAAGTGCACAAAATCTGAGCGTATTTGGCACTTCACATTGTATATAAAAAGTGCACAATTTAGTGATTATTTGGTATGCAGAAAAAGTGCACAAAATCTAAGCGCATTTGGCACCTCTGATTGTGTATAAAAGTGCAACATTTAGGGATTATTTGGTATGCAGAAAAAGTGCACAAAATCTGAGCGTATTTGGCACCTCTGATTATATACATTTTGTGCACAATTCTGTTGGCACTTTATATGCACAATTAATTTTGCACTTTTTATACATACGCCGAGGTGCCAAATACGCTCGGATTTTGTGCACTTTTTTTTGCACTTTTTTTGCAAACTTTTTCGAGCTGGGTAGACCTTGACATAAATAGATCCTTATTAGTTTGTTTATATACCGTGCAACAGGTGTCGCTGCTAGGTTCTGTTTTTCACGGTTTCCGTAGTAGCTATATCTTAAGAACGAACAGTTTGCATTTAACTTTGATTTCAGACGATTTGATTTATATAAAGAAAATGTAAGGCCACAGCATACTAGTTCTTTCTTGTTAAGTTATTAGTTTTAGTGAAGTCGTGAAAAATTAACTTTACGCAACCAAAAAGAAAAAAATAATCTTATTTTAGAGATGCAAAACAGTATCTACCACAGACGACTTTTAATTTGATGGAATATAAATATGGTCCATTACTAAAGTTTATTAAATAATAAAAAATTCAACATAAAATAAAGTAGAAAATATAAATTTCATTAAAATTGTTATATTATAGGGGGAAATTATTTTTACACGGTAGATTAAATGAAAATCACAAAATTAACATTCGAAAAGTAAGTGTCTTTTCATGCAATTATAAAAAAAATGCTGAAGATTTTAGCCACTGAAAATGCATTATTTTAACGACGATATATTTCAAAAGTCATGCTATTTGTCAATTGTATTTTCCTGTTATAACTAACCTATAGATCGGTTCTGTTATTTTCTCGCAACATTAGAATCCCCGAGTTTCTACCATTACAGAAAATAAAGTAGAAATAAAAAAAGCAAGAGAAATCTTGCGTCAAGCATAGATTACGCAATACTTTCCAACACTTCCAGAATACTATAACGAAACTTTAGCATTTAATAAAGTGAGAGAAGATATTTAAGTAAGTAATTTAGTAAAAAGCATTTCATAAAAATAATTATTACATAGCAATTACCGTCCATAGCCCAAAAATAGACGAATGGATCTGTGAAGCTTTGTAAATGATCTATAGATTGGTATATGTAATCTAGATAGTATGCGAAAATTTAGTTTACAAAAAGCATAACACAGTTGGCACTGTCTACATTTAGCAATTTTTGACAATAAACGGAAGTGTACTAGAATTATTTTGTACAGCCCTGTATATTATTTACAGATTTTTATACATGTCACATAATATAGTAAAATTTAATTCAAGCAAAGAAACGCATTACACTATTAAAAACACACTTCTAGAAATTACTATCCATAGCCAGCAATGTATCCAATTCCTTGCGTAGCACTGTATATTATGAATTTATTTATACTCTACAAACATCTCTTAGAGTACTAAATATAATTCAACTCAAAATTACATAACTCAATTAAAAACTATCTTTAAACAATTCACGCCCTTTCAAAGTAATGCTTACGAATTCTTTTGTGTTGACTTTCTTTTGTGTTGAATTCTTTTGTGTACATGTCATGCACAGTGTAAGAGAATGGCACAGAATATGAAAAATGTATTTTTTCACATTCGATAGTGTGACATGTTAGCGATGAATAGTGTATTTTAATGACAGTTTGTTTGTTTGACCATTTGCTCTATATAACGACACACTTTGTCAGTCTAATAGGGAGACTGCAATCAACTGATGATCTTCTAATCCGCCAATCGCAACTGCGCGTCCGACCTCCAGTAACACCCATGATCGTCACGGCACCAATCGCAACTGCCCTCCAACATTGTACCTCCAATGGTTTATTTGTGACGTCATTTGCAACTATTTCTTATCTCCCTTTTCTTATATCATTCCTTTGAAATAATTAAAATAAATATTATCAACAAAAAATCATGTAATTGATTTAATTAATTCTATCAGCAAAAAATGTGTGAAATGGAACAAAATAAAAACACCAAATTTTATCTACCGAAATCAAGTAAAAAAGATGCATCAGATTTAGAAAAACACCGTTCAAATTGTCAACTTATGCAAATAAAGCGCTGTTTTCAAAATCGCGTGACTCACATGCAATTTACTGCTGTCAAGTTATAAACATTATTTCTGTCGAGTGGTAGTTACGTGAACCTTTTCATGAGCCACGTTATAATATAATGTCTTTATAATTTTGATCCATGTGAATGAACTTTATTAAATTATGTTATAAAATTTGTAAAAATCGAATGAGAGCTTAGTGCTTCGTAATAAATTATGGAAGAAATTAGTTCATTTCAATCAGACAGTAGTGATTTACAAACTGTTCACCATGCTGGTACTTCCGGCACTACATGTAAAAAGAAACCGACTATTTTAGATGGACGTTTTTTCGAGAAAATTGAAAATAAATCTTCGTGTGATAGAATTATAGCGAAATGCACTAAGTGTAATATTGAGGTAAAAGCCTCAAATAATTGCACTTCCAATTTTGTTACCCACCTTAAAAGGAAGCATGGAAACACTTATTTTGAAGAATATCGTGCTTATTTACAGGAAACAAAAAAACAACGAAAATCAAGTATTTCTGGACAATCAAGTCAAAACATAGTATATTTGCAACACAATTTTGACAAAGATATTGTAAACTATTTCATTGATTCTATGATTTCGCTAAGAAACATTGATAATATATATTTCCAAAATCTACTGAAAAACCTCAATTCTAGTTCAAAATCTTTGAACATAATGAGTCGGAGGGCACTTGGGAGAAAAATTGGAATATATTACAATGAACAAGTAGCAAATATTAAACGTGACTTGGAAGATATATATTTCGTTTGCATAACCACAGACATATGGTCAGGGCGACGAAGAAGTTTCCTAGGAGTGACAGCACATTGGATTCATCCAGTTACATTAAAAAGAATGTCTAGAGCCATGGCTTGTGAAAGATTCAAAGGCATTCATAGTTATGACAAAATTTTTGAAAATCTTATGAACATCCAAAAAAAAATTCGGATTGAATTCCAATAAAGTAATAGCTGCTATTACTGATAATGCAAGGAATTTTGTGAAAGCATTTAAAATATTTGGAATTGAAGAAAAATGTATTTTAGAAGATGATGATGATTTAGATACAAAATATAATTCATCTAGTAGTGATTATGATTCTGACACTGCGTCTAGCATAAATGATGATGTAGAAGATGTAATTAATTCGAAATTTAGAAATGTTATTGATTAAATGTAACTGTAAATAAAATATCAATGTCTCTGAAATTTCAATTTGCATGGTTTTATTAAGGTAACTATAAGTTTAGCATAATCCTAAATGTGCTCCTAACCTGACTTGAAAAGAGGGAGGAGGAGGGCGAAAGTCTGATTGTACTAAATGTACTAGCTATATTTCTTTATATTTAATCTTTTCATAATAATAATTATTTCGATTAAATTTTAAAATGTAAATTTTTTTCAGAATGGAAAAACTCCTTAATCATATATATTATTTCTCCTGTCAACATCCCTTTTTCTCAGAAAATACAAAACGCAGAACGACGAATGAGATAGCATATGAAAGGATTTTGAACAGGCTTCTGACATAGCACACTTAACATTTCGTTAAAACATGTTTTTGATTAAAATTTGCTGATAATTAAACATTAAATCGGCATTGTTTTCATAAAAGAAATGAAAGGTTTTCCTCAAAATATTGTTGCCAAAAAAAAATAAAATACCACATTATATGACGCTCAGCAATTATTATAAAAAACACCGCACGGGTTTATTCTATAATTATGATTAAAAAGCGAAATTGAAATTGAAATGTTTAGATTTATATTTCTATGTCCCATGTTTTTTTCCTGAAGCGGATGACGTCATCCTATAATGCAGTTAAAATACGATTGTTATTTTTTTTTTCTCGCGCGTGCATTTTGCAATCTTGGATCAGTTTTTACTATAACTTTGATGGAATAAATTAGATGATATTCTGGCTTGACTAAAAACTAAATGTTTGCAGATATTTTTATCCTTACTTTTTCTTTAGAAGTTTAAACCTGCATCTAAGAAAAATTACATCTTGATAAAAAATGGTTCTTCTCTATTATCCCGTCGACCACTTTTCATAACAAAAAACTATCGCCAAATAAACGGGAGAACGTTGCCATTGGAATATCAAAATGAATAAATAAATAAAATATAAGAATTTAAGGACACAATTGTTATTTTAATTAATGAAATAACTAATAAATCAGTGAAACATAATGAAAAATACACGCAAATGTCGAGTTAGAAACCACTTGATGACGTAACAAACACGTATAATGCTTCTGATATCAAGTAAATGGGACTGTATTTTTGGTGTTTAGTCTTACAGTTTGGTGATAGTTTTTTGTTATGAAAAGTGGTCGACGGGATAATAGAGCAGTACCTAAAAAATATTAGATTTCAGTGCGAAATCCTCGCACGGGCCCTCTGGTTTATTTTAATTGCATTTTAAAACGAAGAATGTTTACTTTGTTTAATTAACATGTGCGATTCCAGTGCTGCCTGAACGAGTCTGTTTTGTGGGTTATGGTTTTTAGTTATTCCTAAGTGAAGAAATTTCTATGCAAATAAGCTTCAATATAAAACTCTTACGAAACTTATTTATTTATTATAGAAAAAGAGAAAATATCACATTATCAAATTAGTAACTATAATAAATATTTTTATTATTATTATTTAATTGTTTGCTCAGGTTTAGTTAATGATAAATTCCTGGTGAAGTTAAAGTTAGAGTAAAGTGATTTAATTAAAAAAGGATCACACTTTACTTTATTTGATTTCATTGAAACTAACCTTATTTCTTGAAGATCCTTGATGGCTTGTTCATCCCTTTTCTCGATTTTTTGGCATGGTATATTTTTTTTATTGAATTATGAATATACAGACGTGAAAAGATGATTGTAGTCTGACATTTT
Source organism: Maratus michaelseni (assembly GCA_963931845.1). Classification (NCBI taxonomy): domain Eukaryota; kingdom Metazoa; phylum Arthropoda; class Arachnida; order Araneae; family Salticidae; genus Maratus; species Maratus michaelseni. The sequence continues at coordinate 192,751,883 of OZ007598.1, read as the reverse complement.
ACCCTTTAACTACTGTTAATGGTCTCAGAGACAGCTGCTTTTTAACACTTTCCAACATAGTTGAAAAGTGTTTATAAATTCGGTTGGTCTGCCGTCTGTCCATCGCGTAAATATGCTCGGATTGCCTTGTAATTGATATATGTATATATAAGTTCATTATTGGTGTTTACTATTTCATCTTTGGTATTGAAAATTAAGTATGTAGAATTTATGTTTTTTTTTTTTTTTTTTTTTTTTTTTTTTTTTTTTTTTTTTTTTTACAGGGACACTCAAAAGAATTCCTTTACACTACGGTCTATGGGGAAAATCGTTTACGGCGTCGTATTTTAATTATGTTACACTATTTTAATCAGATTCAAATTGACACATATTACTGATGTGCACTACAAGGCGCTTACTGTAAAATATCGTGTGCATAGAATGTATCGTTCCTTTACAGGGACACTCAAGAAAATTCTGCTACATTAAGGTCTATGGGGACAAATCGTTTGCGGCGTATTTTAATGCTGTTACACTGTTTTAACCATTTTCAAATTGCTACCTATCAATGAAGTGTCTTATAAGGTTCTTACTGTTGAATATGGTGTCCATAGAATACATAGATCATATACAGGGCTGCAGAAAATAATTTGAATATTTTCTTTGACTATAGGTAGTAATTCCAGAAATTGGGTTTTTAAATGTGTTATGCATTTTATAAGTTTACTTAGTAAACTCTGAAGTTTTGTTGTGTTGGAACGTGTTGGAAAGTGTTTTATAATATATACTTGATGACACATGATTATTCGTACTTGTTTAGATTTTCATAGAGACTATCACTTTAACTAGATACTAGGGATATTTCTTTTTGCATTGGATTGATAGTACTATATGCAATGACTTCGGAAAAGGTGAATTTTGATTAGAATAGTCCTTTACAGATGGTGCAGAAAAAGTATGCTATCCATTTAAAGGTTTAAAGATTCTTTTATTCATATTTAGATCAATCAGTCACAGAGATTGCTCACATTAGGAATGCTACAGTTTTTTTTATAGTTAGTTAATTGTTAATCTGTGTTAAACATAATATTGATTACACTCTAAAAAATATATATGTAAATTTACACATAAAAACAGGTGTATAGATAATACAAAAACGATTTGTCTATGAGTGTAAAATGTTGTGTAAATTGCCAAAATACACGCCTAATGTGTAAAAAAACACATTTTAGTATGTAATTTGATGATAACACTAAGCGAATAAAAGTGATCTGATAACTCTTGAAATATACACTTTAATGTGTAAATTGCACAAAAATACACATATTTCTGTGTAATATTCTTACACATGCAAATGTGTAATATTCAGTGATTACACATATTTTTGTGTATTATGCAAATTGCACATATTTTGTGTAACTTGTAAAATACACAGTTTCTTGTGTAACATGCAAATACACAGATTTCTGTGTAATAATCTGTTCTTACACACATTTCTGCGTAATATACAAAACACAGATTTTTGTGTAATATTCAAAATTGACAGATTTTTGAGTACATAGCTTTACCTTTAAAATTTGTATGTATAAATTCTCAACTAAATGTTTTTATGATTGCAAAACAAAATTTCATGGAGAAAAAAAGAATTCATGGGCATGGTGTGTTTATTCTTTCTATCAGGTTACACATATAGAAAAATCGTTTTTGTATCATCGATATACCTGTTTTTACTTAAAAAAGGATCAAAAGCATGGCCTTCCGGCCTGTACCTGGAGGAAAAAGTATCTTTCCTATATCTTCGTTTTAAAATTTTAGCTAATGTTACACGAAAACAGCAAGTTAAAATGCAAATAAAACGTTTACAAAAGATTCGTTAATACTGAATTTGAATAAGAAATTCACCAAATTATTGAGCAATAGCCAAATTGGCTTCATTTATCAAGACTTATTTTGGTCGCCAAATTTGGCGATATTTTGCCAAATGTCGCCAAGTTTGGCGAGAATATGGCGCTAACGGATATGAATATATAGTTTTATGCGTATGATTGGGAAAATTATTACAACAATGAAAGAAAATAATTTGCGATTAATCGCGTTTATGTGCTGTTTTGTTTCAAAATGTCAGCCACCTTAGAATTACAAACTGCTCTATCTCAGCCATTTTTTAAGATAGAGGTAAACCAAAAAATGCTCTGGAATCCTTGTATGAAGACCTAACACTTAATTAAAAAATAAATTTGAATTTTTAACTTTTGAGTATATTTATTTTAGTTTTAAATATTTAAGTGGCCGCCATCTTGAAATAAAATGGCGGACCAAGCTGGCCAACGAACTCGGTTGAGACATTGGTGAGCTTAATACACACAATTAGTTTCATCAAAATAGATTTATAAATACGAGAGTTATCGTTTGACATAGGTCAGATATATATATATAATATAAATCAACATTTGAACGGAGGGTGGTTTTGGGGTCTGGGGGTCATGATCGGTGAAAATATACCGAAATTTTCTGGAACTGCTTTCCTCCGAACGGCTGCAATAGCTTTATACATTTTTGTATTGAAAGCTACCTAATAAGAATAGCCAGCTTTATCTAAAATTCTCAAAATATTAAATAACAGCATTATCACCACTCAGTGGGGATTATTAACATTCAGTGTTTCAAGTTAAAAAATTAAAGTATTGCATTATTTTCAATCCCCAACTATTTTTTTTTTATTTGGTGTACATGAGTTTAACAGTAAAAATGAAATTTAAAAAAAAGTCCTTCCGGCCTGTACCGGGAGGAAAAGGTAGCTTTCCTATGTCTTCGTTTTAAAATTTTAGCTAATGTTACACGAAAACAGCAAGCTAAAATGCAAAGAACCCAATTACAGAACATTCGTTAATACTGCATTTGAATAAGAAATTTGCCAAATTAGTCAACTATAGCCAAGTTGGCTTCATTTATAAAGACTAATTTCGGTCGCCAAATTTGGAGGTATTTCGTCAAATGTCGCCAAGTTTGGCGAGAATTTGGCGCTAACGGATATGAACATATAGTTTTATGCGTATGATTGGGAAAATAATTACAACAATGAAAGATAATAATTTGCGAGAAGTCGCGTTCACTAAAACTCATAAATTAATCGTTGGATTTTTGTAATGTGCTATCTTGTCTCAAAATGTCTGCCACCCTAGAATTTCAAACAGCTGTATCTCAGCCGTTTTTTAAGATAGAGGTAAAACACTCCGGAATCCTTGTATCAAGGCCTAACACTCAAGGAAAAATTTTGATTTTTTAACTTTTTTGTATATTTATTTTAGTTTTAAATCATTAAATGGCCGCCATCTTAAAACAAAATGGCGGACAAAGGTGGCCAACGAACTCGGTCGAGACATTGGTGAGCTTAATACACACAATTAGTTTCATCCAAATTGATTTATAAATACGAGTGTTATCGTATGACATAGGTCAGATATATATATATATACATATATATATAAATCAACATTTGAACGGCGGGTGGTTTTAGGGTCTGGGGGTCATGATCGGTGAAAATTCATCGATATTTTCCGGAATTGCTTTCTTCCGAACGGCTGCAATAGGTAGCTTTATACTTTTTTGTATTGAAAGCTACCTAAAAGTATAAAGCTACCTATTGCAGCCGTTCGGAGGAAAGCAGTTCCGGAAAATTTCGATATATTTTCACCGATCATGACCCCCAGACCCCAAAACCACCCTCCGTTCAAATGTTGATTTATATATATAGATATATCCATATATATATATATATATATATATATATATCTGACCTATGTCATACGATAACTCTCGTATTTATAAATCAATTTTGATGAAACTAATTGTGTGTATTAAGCTCACCAATGTCTCGACCGAGTTCGTTGGCCAGCTTGGTCCGCCATTTTGTTTCAAGATGGCGGCCACTTAAAAATTTAAAACTAAAATAAATATACAAAAAAGTTAAAAATTCAAATTTATTTTTTAATTAAGTGTTGGGCCTTGATACGAGGATTCCAGAGCATTTTTTGGTTTACCTCTATCTTAAAAAATGGCTGAGATAGAGTAGTTTGAAATTCTAGGGTGGCTGACATTTTGAAACAAAACAGCACATTAATGCGATTACTCGCAAATTATTTTATTTCATTGTTGTAATAATTTCCCCAATCATACGCATAAAACTATATATTCATATCCGTTAGCGCCATATTCTCGCCTAACTTGGCGACATTTGGCGAAATATCGCCAAATTTGGCGACCAAAATAAGTTTTCATAAATGAAGCCAATTTGGCTATAGCTCAATAATTTGGCGAATTTCTTATTCAAATTCAGTATTAACGAATCTTTTGTGAACGGTTTCTTTGGATTTTAGCTTGCTTTTTTCGAGTAACATTAGCTAAAATTTTAAAACGAAGATTTGGAAAGCTACCTTTTCCTCCCGGTATAGACTGGAAGGACTTTTTAATTTTTTACAAGCCTAAGGAATTAAGATTAGAAACAATTATATAATGCTTTTTTTGTTTATTTATAAAGGTAAAATACCCACAGAAATTTTCCAAATTATGTCCAACTTAGATTTTATTACTTTTTATGCAATTTTAAACATGTACAAAATTTAGGATTTTAATCAATGATTTTTATTAAAAAAAAAGTCAATTGATTTAAGTCATGATTTAATCACTGATTTCAATCATCTGATTAAAATCGTTGACACCCTACTCGCTACATAATTTTTTTCAAAAAATAGCATGCTACACTACAAATTTTGAGGTGGAAATTTGCAACCAGTGTGGTTTTGCCACTTGTAGCACACTACTTTTGACCACTGGACAAGACATATCATTTAAAAATAACACAAAATCAAGCGTAATGCAGATTCATCGAATACTGAAAAACATTCTGAGAAGTGTGTTTTGGTAGTCGACATTCTCATATACGTTACATATTACACATATTCAGGCTTAAAAAGCGATATCCGAAGAACTAAATGTCCCCTATGGCAACTTCTAAATGTTTATGTTATTACTATTTTTTACGACTGACAAAAAACAAATTTTAACTAAACTTGCTTAACTTTAACGCCTTGTAGAGGACGTTTTCAATTGACTGACAAGGATTGCTTGAATATTTCTCTCATACCGCATAATTTTTACCAAACAAATATACTGAACTATTAATTGTTATGCATAATGTATAAGCATGGTCGTCAAAACATGAAAACGTTCTAGAATATTATTATTTGCTTCGAATTCTTGAACTGCCATCACTGATACTTAATGAGAAACAATTTCCAAGACATTCAGAATACTGTAACAAAACTTCACTTTATAAAACTAAGGTAAAGAAAAATGTTTAAGTAAACAATGTGGAAAACGCATATCGCATTTGAAAACCCATTTTCAGCAAGTCGGAAAAATATGCGAACCCGTTTACGCAGCCTTGCATATACAGTTGACCTAGCTATGCTCGGTCAAAATTAGCTTTGAGGCTCCAAGCATGTGTTTTGGCATTGAAAAACTTAAAAGTCAATTTCCCCTATCATATGTAAATTGATTGGTTGAATTCTGTTTTCGAGAACGTTCTGTGGACTCTGATTGGTTCGATCATGTATCTCAGCTACTATTGGGAATTTCTAGAAAACTCGTTCAGATTCTGAAAGCCAGCTTTTTCGCCTAATATCGCCAAAATATCGCCAAGTTTGGCGACATTCTTTCATTTAGTGCCAAGCATGTGTTTAGAAAGTTCTATGTACACTGATTGGTTTAATTCTGTTTTCGAGAACGTTCTATGGACTCTGATTGGTTGAATCATGAATCTCGTCTCCTATTGGGAATTTCTAGAAAATTCCTTCAAATTCTGAAAGTTATTTTTTTTTGCCAAATGTCGCCAAAATTGCCAAATTTGGCGATTTTTTTCCATTTGGCGCCAAGCAAGTGTTTTGGCATTGGTAATCTTAAAAGTAAATTTTCCCGCCAAATCTCGCCAATGTCGCCAACACTTTTTAAGATAAAAATATCTTGACCCATAATGATCAATCACCAATATGATCAACAACATGATCAACCAACATGACCAACAATCGAAATTTCTCGAACATGTGACCTAGCCCAATAGTCTTCTCGTTCTCGAAACCCGTAGGATATAAAATTTAGTCAAAATAGTCTGAGACGCTTTTTAGATAAAAATAGCTTGAACCATAGTGACACAAAAATGACCCACTAATCGGATTTTCTCGAGCATGTGACTTAGTCCAATGATTTTCTCGTGCCCAAAATCTGTAGGATACAAAATTTAGTTCAAATCGTCTGAACCGCTCTTAAGCGAAAAATAGCATTCTGAAATAATATTCTGTTCATGTTGGAAAGTGTTTCATAGTCTATGCCAGATGCATGATTTTTCATTATTTCTGTATCAAATTAATACTGTGTGTGATAGAAACTGTCTTTTATGGTACATATAGAGGGTTGCAGTTATTAATAAAAAATACAAAATTCTTAATAATACTAGAGGGGCCCGGCCCCCCTGCTCGCTACGCTCACCAACCCCCCGCGTAATCGTGCCCTAGCCAAACCCAGACGTAATCGTTTCGCGTTTCCATTCTTCCATTCTGGATCGCTTCACGATCCTGTATTTTCTATGCATTCAATTTTTAGATTCCACTACGTAATTGTTGTTGTAATTTAAATGAAACCTAAATTTATTATAAGAAGAACGAAAAATCATGCGTCAATCATAGATTATGAACACTTTTCAACGATTCCAAAATAATTTTACAAATCATTACCGTTTAATAAGCTGAAAGATAACATCTAAGTAAACAATTTTGAAAACGCATAACATATTTAAAAACGTAATTTTAGGAATTTCCAGCATATACAATATTCGGAAAAATATCCGAATACTTTTATTCAGCCCTGTATATGATCCATAGATTTGTATATATACTGCATAGGATGCTAAATTTTAGTTTAGTTAGGAAACGCGTAGCACAGTTTAAAATTCTCCTTCTGGAGTTTCTGTCAATAAACGGAAATGTGTTCGCGAACTTTTGTGCTGCCCTGTATATGATCTACAGAATTTATAAACACCAAATAATAGACAAAAAGTGAGTTAAATTCAAAATCGCGTTCAGCAACTTAAAACGCACTTCCAGGAATTATTGTTAACAGACAGTAGAGAATTCTTTTGTGTGTCCCTGTAAATGAACGATGACTGCTATACACACACTATTCTGTAGTAAGCCTCTTGTAATGCACCTTAGTGATAGATATAAATTTTAATGCGTTTAAAATAGTGAAACATTATTTAATTAAACCGCAGACGATTTTTCTCCATAGACGTAATGTAACGGATTTTTTTGACTGCCCCTGTATTGTAACTATAAGTGTTATGCACACCATATTCCATATTAAGCTTCTTGTAATGCACCTTAGTGATATATATCAATTACACTGTGTTTGGAATTGTGGAACATCATTAAAATAAACCGCAAATGATTTTTCCCCATAGACCGTAATGTAGCAGAATTCTTTTGAGTGTCCCTGTAAAAAAACTATAAGTGCTACACACTTCAGATGAAATACGGAACATGCTGTATATAACGACAATAACATATAAAAATTGCAGGTCAATCCGAGCATATTTACGGGAGTTAGAGCACGGACAGACGGCAGACGTGTAGACGGCCAGACACACCGAAGTCATAAACACTTTTCAACTAGGTTGGAAAGTGTTAAAAATCAGCTTCATCCTTCACCAAACAAATCCAGCCTATCACCTCAATTATTTATGAAAGAAAAAGATAAAAAAATTGAAATAAAACAAATTTATTTACAAAATAAGTTTCAAATACTTTTCTTTATGATTAGATTTCAATATCTTGAATAGTCCTATATTTGTACAATACTTACAATACAAGTGCTGAGTTTGTTTTAATAGATCAAAATGACCTTTCCCGAATTCGAAACCTAGCTAGATGGATTTCTCGTGCTCGAATTAGTATAGGCAACACGTTTCGTGTAAATCGTTTGAGTATTTTTCCATTTATAACAAAAAACATTTTCAGCGCTGAGTTTGTTTTACCCTGTAAAAACGAATTTTCTTGTATTCGGAACCTAGCTAGATCTTTTTCTCGTGCTCGATTTAGTATAGGGGACAAGTCTCGTGAAAATCTTCCCAGTTTATTACGATATCATTCATATTCGGGAAAATCCCTTGCTCGTTTAATATATATGAATAATCGGGAAAGTCCATTGCTCGTTTAATATATATGAATTTGGCGACAGTAATTTGGTCGACAGGATAACTAACAAGTACCAATTGTATATATAGTGTTACAAATATTGTAAATAGTTAGTGTTTGTGCTTAAAAATAATATAAATAGTTCAATTAAGCTCTATTCATAAGCTAATATTAATTTTTGTTGCATTGCAGTATCTCAATTTGTTGATTTTTTGCAAGCAAGTAAAAGCTATTGGATTTCAATGGGAGTCTATGAAAATTTGACAAAATACTGAAAATAGCGCCAAGTTGGCAGCTAATTTTGGCCGACAAATTTGGCGTTATATCGCCAAGTTGGCGCCAAACTTGGCGACAGACCCGGGTCCCTATCCCTTGGTAAACCCCCCCCCCCTCAATAGTGCCCATCCTATCTAAATTCTCTACTTTCATGTTAATTCCCCCTAAGAAAAGTCATAAAGCGCTGACCAATCAGATACGTTTTGCGGTATCTACGCAGATTTTCATTGTTCCATTTCAAAAACATTACTTTTTTTTATATATAGAAGGATACTGTTCTTGGTAGAAAATGTTTCATAATATATGTCGGATGCATGATTTTTCGATCTTGTTGTATCATATTTCTACTGTGTGTGATAAAAATTGTCTTCTGTGGTACATATTTAGTGTTGCGGGTATTAATAACAATTTAAAATTTCTGATTTATATTCTGTTTATGTGGGAAAGTGTTTCATAATCTATGCCAGCTGCGTAATTTTTCGTTCTTATTGTGTGATAAAAACTGTCTTTCATCGTACATATTTAGGGTTGCGGGTATTAATTAATAAAATTTAAAATTTCTGAATAATATTCTGTTCATGCTAGAAAGTGTTTTATAATCGATGTCGGATGCATGATTTTTCGTTCTTGTTGTATCAAATTTCTACTGTGTCTGATAAAAATTGTCTTTTATGGTACATATTGTAAATGTGCCATTGAAATTACACGTAATTGTAACTATAAGTTCTCAATTATAATTATAATTACACCATAATCATAATCATAGCATTATAGTTATGATTACAATCCTAATTAAATTTCAAATCCAGATTATGATTACATGTAATTGAAATTATAATCTGTTACATGCAATTATATTGTAATCAGATTACAGATTAATCAGATTTTTCTCAACTCTGTGTAATCATAATCATAGCATTATAATTACAATTACAATCCTAATTGAATTTCAAATTCAGATTATGATTACATGTAATTGAAAGTATAATCTGTTACATGCAATTATATTGTAATCAGATTACAGATTAATCAGATTTTTCTCAACTCTATGTAATCATAATCATAGCATTATAATTACAATTACAATCCTAATTGAATTTCAAATTCAGATTATGATTACATGTAATTGAAATTATAATCTGTTACATGCAATTATATTGTAATCAGATTACAGATTAATCAGATTGCAAATTTGCCCAACTCTGTCGGAATCACGAGCTTTAAAACAATAATTTAGACAGCATTTTGTGTAAGAGGCTATATTTCTTCCGATGAAAATATAGTCACCAGGGAACACTGTAACCAGAATTAATACAATGTTCTTGTATTATGTAATTTTACAATCTGTATAGATTAATGTTTTAAAGGTCTGATGAATGTCTTTCTATCAAGGAAAGAAGCTGGTTAACATCCAGCTTTGCGGAAAGATGTGATTTCCGTTTGAGCGGAGGTGTTTAAAACGTTGACATTGTCTTACCGTACGTACACTGTGCTGATATTAACTGTAGTCGTCAGGGTTGTCATTTTAGCCTTTTTTTAAATTTAGAAATTCCGAATACTACTTGTTTCTTTACATAATCATGAAATGTATGTCATTACACAAAGGAAAACTTATTATTTGAAATTTCTAAAATATAAAAAAGCCAACAGTTCTTTAAAATTGTCATATAAATTTTGAATTATTTTCTAATAGAAATACTTAACCTTCCTACGTTGAATGGGTCGAATCGACCCGTTTGGATAATTTATTTCATTAGATTTGAACGAGAAATGTTTTTATAAAGTAAGTTAAATAAAAGCCACTATTTAATAAATTAAATAAATATGCTGAATAGCTTAAAAATAAATTCTGGTGTGAAATGTTTTTCATGGTTCTGCGTCGATAGATACCTCGAGCGTCCATGAACGTCCCCGCTGACCGCCCGAAAAGTAAAGTTTGTGTGTAACAGAAAAATGCGTTTTTCTTAAAAACTATGTTACCTAAGAATATTTCTATAGTTTTCCTGCTATGTTTGAATAATTTCCCACGACACTTAATTTGTTCATAATTTTAGTTTCAGTAAATTCGAAAATAGAGGAGGGGGGGGGGGATCATGCTTTTGCGATGCGTTTTAGACTATATCTGTGAAAATATAAAACCTAAAAGTAAAAAAAAAAAAATTAATTCGATATTACGAGATCTTTCCCACGATACCCCACATGAAACAAAAAAGATTTTTATTTTCCAAGTAATTTAATTAGCCCCCCTATTTTTTTCCGAAACATATTTGTGAATGGTTAATAATCTGTAAAATATGTGGGTAAAAGGCTTTATAACTTTCCCTAGTTTGAACTTTCCACGTCCCACAGCTGTCGAGAAAAGACCTTTGACAGACAGACAGACACAGGAATGATCTTATAATGGTTCTGTTTTAACTTTTTAAGTACGGAACTCTAAAAATGCTAATTGGAAGCCTATCCTATGAGACAACGTACCTAGTCTGGCTTGGATGCATGTGACTAGGCGACGGAGTGAGGACAACGCAGCAAAATATCCAAACGGAAATTTTTTTATTTTACCGCCGTAACTAGCGTTTTTCTGTTTTTTGATAGTTGAAAAAATTTAGAGTGTGAACTGCTTGAATTTTTCCGAAAACAGTTTTTTGCGCCCGTCTAAAAGTAGACTTCTTTACATTTTTGAAAATTTGCAAATTTTAGCCGATTTTTTGTTTCTGTTCGAGTACCTCTATTTTCAAAGATAAAATGTTGAAACTTTGTGGGTATTTACCTCATATATAGAGGACAGGAAACACAAGTAACCCTTTCAAATATTGCAGTGCTATATGGAGAATTAAGGAATACAGTATACCTATTTTAAAATCGCGAGTAAAACTGACTATCGATGTTTTCGAAAAACAGCTCCATTAGCCTCCGACATGACTTCGCAATTTTTCTCATCTACATACATTCAAGAAACAGCTATATTTATTCCAGCTATAATTATCTGCTCTTGTATCTTTCTTACTTCCTTTTGTCGTTCCTCTATTTCATTAAATACCGATAATTATCTCGAGAATGATTAGACGCATCAGTTTTTCACTGGTTCAACTCGATTCCTCACTCGAAAATGCGTACGAATAATCTCAAGCAAGCTTAAAGCATACAATGTTTTGTGTTTTATAAACTTTTTAATTAATGTTCCATTTATGTAGGGGAAGGTGGCGTAAAATGATCCTAACGGGCAAAAGGTTCCACATATGTTTTCTTCTAGGAAAGTCGCGCTATCTGCAGGGTAGCACCTGAACTAGTTGTGAAAAGTAAAGAAGAAGCAATGGGGGTATTCAAGCGATCGCAGTATTACGCGTCTGAATAGAATTTTTTGAAAAATTGGTTTTTATAACATCTTTCATAAGATAGGCACTAACTTTCATACTTATTTAGATACCAGTCTTTCATGCACAGAAATAGGACTTGGTTTACTTAATGGAGTATGTTTTAAGATGTGAATTACACTTATGTATTGTTATAATTACTTTTATATCCTTTTTAAAACAATTAAGAATTATTTTAAAATGAAGGATCATTTTGCCTTTGGGTGACGATAAAATGATCCTTTGGACACTTTTTAAAAAATCTATTATTTTCATTACTCAATTTGGGTTGAAAATATTATTAAAATATGTTTATAATGCAAAATATTGTATAAAACATATTAGCAAAGGGCCAAAATTTTATTTAAAAAAATTGTTATTTTACACAAGTTTTTTCCTTAAGGGGATCAATTTAGGCCCCCTTCCCCTACTTGCTTTATTCAACATATTCATTCCTTTTTAACACTGAACATACCGAAAATTTGTACTGAATTAAGCAAACCCTAAGGAAAATGTAAATATAGCATTCATTTGTAGACGTTATTACAAATTAAATGCCACCTGTCACATTACTGTACTATAATTTGCAGCAGAATTAGTAGCGGTGTATCTTTTTATTTATTTATTAATTAATTTCATTTATTTTAATTTTTATTTATTTAATTATTTTTACACGGATTGCACAGTTTTCTAAAAAAATATTAAAAATAACTTCTTAAAATTCTTCATGAACATTCTGCATGAAAAGAAATCGATATAAAGAATTACTGACACATTTAGAATAATCCTAGGAAAATATATTCCAATATAGCTTTTATGAAGCTGTAATAATTCACGCTGTCAATTGAGTCTTTTTAGCACTTTCCAACCTAGTTGAAAAGTGCTTATGACTTCGGTTTGTCTGGCCGGATGGCCGTCTGTCCGTGCTCTAACTCCCGTAAATATGCTCGGATTGCTATGCAATTTTTATATGTTATTGTCGTTATCTATAGCATGTTCCCTATTTCAACGGAAGTGTGTAGCACTTATAGTTTTTTTACAGGGACACTCAAAAGAATTCTGTTACATTGCGAGCTATGGGGGAAAATCATTTGCGGTTTATTTAAATAATGTTTCACTATTTTAAACGCATTGAAATTTATATATATCACTAAGGTGCATTAGAAGAATCTTAATATGGAATAGGGTATGCATAGCACTTATACTTACTTTACAGGGACAGTCAAAAGAATTTCATTACATTACGTCTATGGAGAAAAATCGTCTGCGGTTTATTTAAATAATGTTTCACTATTTTAAACGCATTGAAATTTTATATATATTACTAAGGTGCATTACAAGAGGCTTACTACAGAATAGTGTGTGTATAGCAGTCATCGTTCATTTACAGGGACACACAAAAGAATTCTCTACTGTCTGTTAACAATAATTCCTGGAAGTGCGTTTTAAATTACTGAACGCGATTTTAATTTTAACTCGCTTTTTGTCTATTACGTGGTGTGTATAAATTCTGTAGATCCTATACAGGGCAACACAAAAGTATGCGAACACATTTCCGTTTATTGACAGAAACTCCAGAAGGAGAATTTTAAACTGTGCTACGCGTTTCCTAACTAAACTAAAATTTAGCATCCTATATAGTATATATACAAATCTATAGATCATATACAGTGCTGAATAAAAGTATTCGGATATTTTTCAGAATATTGTATCTGTTGGAAATTCCTGAAATTATGTTTTTAAATATGTTATGCGTTTTCCAAATTGTTTACTTAGATGTTATCTTTTAGGTTATTAAACGGTATGTTTTGTAAAATTATTTTGGAAGCGTTGGAAAGTGCTACATAATCTATGCTTAACGCATGATTTTTCGTTCTTGTTTTAATTCTGAATTGTATTTTTTTTTATGGAATTAGGAAATTTGTGATATTAACTTTAGTCGCCAGGGTTGTCAATTTAGCCTTTTTTTAATTCTGAATTGTATTTTTTTATGGAATTAGGAAATTTGTGATATTAACTTTAGACGCCAGGGTTGTCAATTGAGTCTTTTTTTAATTCTGAATTGTATTTTTTTCTTTTTATAGAATTATGAAATTTGTGATAATAACTTTAATCGCTATAGGTTTGTCAATTTAGCATTTTTTTTAAAATTCTGTAATAATAGAATAGTAATTTTTTTATGGAATTATGAAATGTCTGTCATTATATAAAAAACAAATACTATTCAAATTTCCTGAATTCAAAAAAATTCCAGTTTGTTAAAACAGTAATAGTTGTTAAGAAAAAATGTCATGTAAGCTTTGAATTATTTTCTAATAAAAATACTTACAAGGAAGGTCTCCATAAGCGCATACTCAGAAATTTTTTAAAAAAATTACAGAATGTTCTTCTCATGAGGATATATATGTCTATAAAAAAATTTCTGCGGAACCTCCATATAACGTCCGTAAAAAATATGAAAATTTCGTTTATTTGGCGATTTATCGCCGGTTGGCGACGGAATGAAATTAACCCTTTCAGAGGCAAAATATTTATGTTTCTAAAATGTTGAAATCATTGAGTCACACCGGGATACAACAACAAATTTATTTCCAAATAGGTGAAAGATTTTCTTTACGTATTATAAAAGTAAAATTTGATTCCAAAATTCCGGTGTCATTGTGGCATTTGGGAATTAAAGTTAAGTGGGATATATTATATCCCACCGCCCTTCGAGGAGTTAAAAAAATACGCTTTTATGACAAATACTCTTTAAGGAAAAACTTTTTCATACTGAACGTGTTTTTGCATGTTTAACTTACATAATAAATATTTTTTTATAACTACAATTTTGTGTACACACTTATATGTATATATAATGGAATTTAATGATTGTATTTTACGATTTAAAACAAAATTTTAATTGATTAATATTGTTTCAAGTTCAAAAATAAGCCCGATTGTCAATTCAAGAAACTTTTTGTTTTGGAAACAACGACTTCTCCGATATAGAAATGTATAACGAAGCCGTTTGTCATCGGGCTTTTACTTTTAAAATACATTTAAACAGTGGCGTAGCCAGGGTGGGGGTCCAGATGCTCTTGATACCACTAATTTTGTAAAGTTTTCTTTGTCTTATGTATTCGGCGAACTTTTTGCGATAATCAAAGCTAAGAAAATGTTACAATTTTACTGGTATCCAGAGTGTTTGGACCCCCTCCCTGGCTACGCCACTGCATTTAAAAATTAATTGTACAACCGTTGAAGCCATTTAAACTAGAACAAATCGTGGAATAGAGGATAAAGCAATAGGCAAAATTTCATTCAATCCGTAATAAATAGAGAAAAAAACGTGAGTGATTTATTTAATCTGATTTTTAAAAATATTTTAATTCATATTAATGTAAACGTACAGAGAGTTGAAAATGTTGAACGCAAAATGCAAAAGATTCTGAACAAGAGGGTATGGTATCATGAGTCATAGAATTAACCCATTCGTATAATTTTTTAAGCTTATGACAATTTTACGCTTTCAAATTTTACAAAAATCTCATAGACAGGTCTCATAACAAGCATTTCTTCAAACTCTTCGCTTACTTTAATATGCCTTTCATATTCATATATTTTTAAATTTTTGATCGTTAACTAAAAGTGAAAATAAACATAGAGATTCAATAACAGTAATAAACATAACTTAAATGTCAGCTTCGCTATAACATAAAATAGATATTTGCAGCTGCCAAAACATATAACATATTTTTTCACTAGTAAAAATAAATAACTGCAACAACAAGCAGCTTTTATATATTATACAAAAAACAATAAATATTTAATCGTTTAAGTTTAAATTCATTAAATATTGCGCATTCGAATAATCATTTTACAAGCAATTTAAAAGGCATTAAAATCGTTTGCGTTTGGTGAAGGGAAAATGTTGCTAGCCAAATCGTGTGTTTTTGCGTCAAATACTCGAAAGTATTTTATTTTTTTGCAGATTTTATGCTGGGATTCCGCAGCTAAATTTCACTGTTCCTTTATTACATACATGTGTAGCTTCATTAGCATTTTGTTCAAAATTTTCGGAGTATGTGCTTTAAGGAGACCTTCCTTGTTAGAGCAGAATATTATTAATATCCGTTATCCGCGGCGTTTTGTATCAGGGAATGCAATCTGTATACTTCACATGTATACTTCATGGACAAAAAATTGATGGCACGACTTACGGGTGTAAGGCTAATATATAATACTGTGTTGGTTCAACTTAAGTAAGCATCGTTAAAATGTAAAAAAAAATATTTAGGTGTAATTCAATCATGTTTACTAACTATACTGTGAGGTAGTTTGTGAGTTCTCATTTCAGCATTTTAAAGGACCACGCACAAATTACATCGAAATGTGACCCCGGTTGAATTGACATAAGAGCTTACGCTAGTCACGCGAAGAAACGCTCAAGGTAATGTTAATTCTATGGGAAGGTTCTTGCGCGATTTCTCGCTCGCATTTTAATATTTTTAAATGATTTTTGTTGCGTAGGATAGCTGAGGCCGATCCCTAACGTTGTTAGTTTTTACTTTTTCGATTTTAGTTAGAGTTTTAGTTACAATTTATATGTTGACAGCTACACATTAAAAATTATTAAAAGGAATTATTAAAAATTATTAAAATAGAAGAATATTTTTAAGTATCGAGCAGTTTTGTCCATTTGCTGTAAGAGAGTTGTTTATTCAGGACCTGGTTACCACCAGAGCAAACTTCCACCAGTAAATTTTAATTTAAATGTTCACCTTATTTAAACGACTAATTCATGCATAGTTTTTGTCATGAATTTGGAAAGTATTTCTATTAGAAGTTTGTTTCGTTGGTAACCAGGCCCTGGGTTTGTTTCGCTTATTGGGTACTACGGTTCTATTTTGCATACAATAGCTAAACAGACTGAGCCCTCCTCTTAAAGTAGAGTCCGACCCACTACAATCTTCTGTTCCTGAGTGGGATTTGAACCCAGCACCTTATAACTAGTACCCAGCGTCCTAACCACTAGACAAGCAGGTGGCCGAATTCCTTCAAGGAAAACATTTTAATCGCAAAATTTCCGAAATTGCGTTTTTCTTACAAGAAAAAAGATTTTTCCATGTGGCACTAAGTCTTTCTACCTTACACCCTTCCGAGACCACCTCACATATATCGAACCTGCGAACATTGTCCCATACCTCTCATCCTTTGTCCAGCATGTTATTCACTGAGCTCAGCCAGGCCCTTCTTGAACATACAGTATTAGTAAGAGATAAATTATTCTATTCAAAAGGATCTGGGGCATGGCGTCACTGTTGCCCTAGGAACGACATTAAAACTGCAGATAATTCGTACAATTTCCTTATCAATTTTTAAATTAAATTTGGGAAACTGAAACAAACTCAAGAAAATGAATTCCGACATCTTCGATTCCTGGGTTGGTACGCTTTTACCACATTTTTTAATAGAATTTTTTCATTTAATATTTAAATAGCATAAAATGTAGACACCTCGTTGAATTGCAGATTTATAATACTTTTCAACAATATAGTAAATTATAACACATTGTAATAGTATATTTCTTTTAAATGCTAAAAGGTGTAGATTAACAACATACAGGGTGTTCCGTTAAAGGGGTCCAATATTAATAGGGGTAATAGAGGAGATCACATGGAGCATAAATCAGTATATAAAGCCTGGTCGGATCTCAATAGTTTTCAAGTTACAGCAAATAGAATGAAAATTCGGAAAATTGTAAAAGAACCCTCATTGCTAAACTATCGATAATGCTACATAAAAACGAAGCACATATTTAGAAAGAGCAGAAAAAAACCTACAAAATGACATCAATTGTATTAAAATAGCAATATTTATTGACGAGTTACAAGCCCTGAAACAGTGAAAAAAGTACGAAATCCAATATACATCAAAATAGTTAATCGTTAATTCCAAAAAGACAACTCTAGCTACAATAAGGAAAATGTAGTAAAATTTGATCCATTCCGAAAACTTTCGAAAAAGCTTACAATGAACCATATCGGTTTAATTGTGTGAGAGAAATTAATCAGTTTCTTAGTTACAACTCCGCTTTCTTTGACACTAGCAAAGGTTAAACTCCGTCCATCACGATTGGAAACACCGCCTTTTTAATTACTCTCAACTATACATTTTCGATCATGCTTCTTCTGAGATGCAACATTCTTAATTATTCAAGAGTTGAATGAACCAAAATAACTTTACAATAATAGTCTACATTTTAAAGTGGTCTTTTATTGATATAAAGCTTAAGTTAAATTCCTTAAAATTAAACTGGTGGTGAAAATTCGGAAATAATTAAAAATATTGCGATTTGTAACTATGCAAGAAGTTTCAGTACATGTTTTACATGGACAATTATTGTATGTATATGTGCATCATAATTTATGATAGGAAATAATAATAACAAATAGCATAATAATTTTATTAATTATAAATTTAAAAAAGACACTAAATTTTAAATTAATTCATACAAACTTTGTAATATACAATTTGAGTACACCACAGTCTGTGACTTACAAAATACTGTGCCAAAAAGTGTTGAAAATAAAAGAAAAATGACAAATAAAGAATTACATTCCACGTACTTTATGGCATATGTGAAGCATAGTCTTCTGGCCTGCGCTGCACAGTTCAATGTCGGAAGGCAGACGAACGGACATTATTATAATAGGTGTTCGAAGTTGCGCCCATTAACAGAATCGCACAGCCGACAGCGACGTCGTAAAGATTGGCGAACACGCCGAAAAACTCCGACGGAGTTGGGAATGTCTCCTGCAGCGACAACGATTCGCGCTAGTAAATCCTCCGGTGTATCCACAGGCGTTTCATACACCAGCGATTTAAGGTGTCCCCAAACAAAAAAGTCTAACGGATTGAGGTCTGGAGAGCGTGCAGGCCAAGCAACAGGTCCACTGCGTCCAATCCATTTCCCAGGATATGTTGAATTGAGGTGATTGCGAACACCTATGAAAAAATGTGCCGGTGCGCCATCGTGCATAAACCACATATTGTGGCGCAATGTTGCTGGCACATTTTGCAGTAACTGCGGTAAGATATCCCGTAGGAAAACCAAGTACGTACTGCCATTGAGTACATCTGGGAGTAAATATGGTGCTATGAGATAATCGCCGAGGACACCTGCCCATATGTTCACACTGAACTTTTGTTGTGCGTTCGACGGGAAAACAGTGTGCGGATTTGTATATGACCATGTGTGCATATTGTGCGTGTTTACCACGCCCTCTCTCGTAAATGTTGCTTCATCAGTAAATAAAATATTTTCCAGAAATTGTGGATTATTTTCTGTTACATTAAGCAACCAGCGTACGAATTCTGTCCGCTGAGCACAATCTGTTACTGATAACAGTTGTACCCGCTGCACATGAAAGGGGTGCATGTTTTCTGCACGCAGAACACGCCACACACTTTGGTGAGAAACACCGACTTCAGACGCAGCAGCTCGTGTACTCGTGGAGGGGTTATCTTTAAAAATATTCAGTACATCTTCTTCCATTGCAGGTGTTCGTACATGTCGAGGTTTCCCTGCATCAATGCTTGCTGTATTAAACGATCCAGTCTCCCGTAATCGTCTATCGATTTTTATGAAGAGTTTCGAAGTTGGGCAACGTCTCCTTGGAAATTGCTCACGGTACATGCGCTGTGCTAGACATGCATTTCCATGAGCTTGCCCGTACATCAGATGCATGTCCGCATATTCTTCGTTAGAGTATTCCGGCATAATTATTATACATCAACTTACTACAATCCCACTTACAACAGCCTCTCTTTAACATAACGCCCACTGATGACTGCTGTTTTATTACACTTTTCTTCCTATACACATAGAAAATTTGCATAAAAAGTACTTCTTCTTCATCATCCTGAAAGTTCATGGAGGAAACGCAGCAGTCACGGAGTTTGCTTTAAGACAAGGCGAGAGCTGCACAATATGTCATTCACTTGACCAGACTGAATAATGAAAGGGTATTGATAGAGGTTGATCAGAAATGTATAATTGAAAGATATTAAAACGGGTGTTTACAATCGTCATGGGTGGAGTTTCGCTCTTTCCGAGCGTGCAACAGTACAGAGTTGTAACTAGGGAACTGCTTGATTTCTCCCATACAATTAAACTGATATGGTTTATTGTCAGCTTCTTCGAAAGCTTTCGGAATGGACCAAATTTTATAACATTTTCCTTGATGTAGGTAGAGTTGCATTTTTGGAATTAACGATTAACTATTTTGCTAAATATTTGATTTTGTATTTTTACACTGTTTCAGAGCTTGTAACTCGCCATTAATTCTCAATATTCTAAAACAACTTATGTCATTTCGTAGGATTTTTTCTGCTCTTTCTAAATATGTGCTTCGTTTTTATGTAGCATTATCGATAGTTTAGCAATGAGGGTTTTTTTAGAAATGTCCGATTTTTCATTCTATTTGCTGTAACTTGAAAATTATTGAGATCCGGCCAGGCATTATATACTGATTTATGCTCCGTGTGATCTCCTCTATTACCCCTATTAATATTGGACCCCTTTAACGGAACACCCTGTATATACAGTAAAATAGGAGTAAGCCGAAACATGTCAAACAACCTAATAAAACTTATTTTACTGTATATTATGTTGTTAACACAGTATCGGCGGGAAGGGTATTAATAACTTTTCCTTAGGCTGGCGCTTATCTGCGGGTCGGGTATTAAGGGGACGGTGGATGTTAAGAATTTTTTTTTAAATTTTCATCATAGAGATATATAATTTTTCGCATATATACATTTGATCATAAGTATATAAAACACATTAAAAGAAATTTCCAATCTTTTTGTAATTTTAAGATTTTTTTTAAAATTTAGAATTTTAAAAGAAAATTTTAAAATGCTCCGGGTGTCTTTATTTGTTAGATATGTCCTTTCTTTTAAATTTTAATCACTTAAAACTATATTACAAACAAATCCAAGCATTGATTTTTTAATCTCTTGTATAGTTATTTTTTTAGAGATTTTTTTCTGAATTTCCTATCGGTTTTCATCAAAATTTTGCCTTTTAACAAGTTAAAAATCAAATTTAACTATCTTACTGAAGTCGAATTTCAAAATGCATGCTTGTAAACAATATCAGTATACTTCCTTATCAATTTCGTGAATTTTGATCAAAAACTATGACGCTAGGAGCATTTCAAAAATCTGAAATCCTTGAAAAATCAGTTTTGAGAAAAACAGATTTGAAGTATGTTAAAGGACCGAAAAATTGTTTGTGTACGAAATTCAAACGCTTGTAACTTTGCGAAAAATAGTCGCAGCTGCATGCGATTTTTCGCAAATGGCTCAGAACAAACTGGAGAAAAATAATATGCACAAAAATAATTTTCGATTTTTGGGTCGATTTTTGCACAAATGAAGGTCCACGGTCCCCTTAATGACTTTTATGCAGAACGTACGCTAAGTGTTAGTAAAACACTTACCAATGCTTGTTTTTTTTTTTTCATTGTCACTAATTTTTGGGCAGGAATGATGTTTTTGGTTGTTTTTCGTAAAGACAGGGGTCGCATCGGCCTATATATTTTTAAATAATCCCCACCACTATTTTCAAAATATAATATTCACAATATCCTTCTATTGCAAATTTTAAAGAAATCTATCATGATATTTATAGTTTGAAAATAGTGGTATCAAATATATAAAAAAAAATATAGGACGCTGCGACCCCTGTAAAGACTGACCAGTGTTTAGTCCTAAATTTATTAATATGTTTTCGTTATATCTGTACTCCGCCTTCACTTTTTTTACATTTAAACTCCGGCCATCGTCATTATGATTGATATGTAATCGCTCAGCATAAATCATCAGTGCAGAAAATCTAGCTTTATAAAGTAGGCGGAGCATTATCTACGCAGTACAATTTGAATAGAGATGTAAATTGTATTAATTTTTACGAAAAACTAATAATTTTATGAAATGTGCTATTTTGACACTGCAAGTTTCGTGTTTACAAAGTAGCATAAATTCAGTTGATTGAATCTGATAGCACTAATTTTAAGTTTTCTGTGAGTATCAAGTGCATATGAGTCTTTTACGGAAATGACAAAATAGAAATTTCAGGACGTAATAATAAGAAATTTGCATGTACTATCAGAGTGTGTATAGATAAGGGGCTAAAGAAAACAATTGACAACGCCGATCGTATAACGATACAGAAAAAAAAACTTTGTGTAGATGTGCTGTTCTTTTTATCACTTTTTACAAGAATTTCGTTCGAAAAATGAGACTAAAGGACTTTTGTTCATTTGTGCTTTTTTTCTTTACACCAAAGGGAAAAAACCTTCACTCGGTTTTTGGAATGCAACTGTCATTGAATTGTCATTATGAGGTAAGGGTTCAAGGTGCAACCCATTTATAGGAAATGTGCGTAAATTTCGTGATTTTTAAAAGAATTTGATACCGCTGTTTCAGATTAGAAAATTAGAAATATTTTAATCGCACAAATTGTTATCACCCAGTTTAATCATGAAATTTGTAATATGTTTCTTCAATTAAATAATGCGAAAATTCTTTTTACAAATTTGTAATAAAACGGTAGTATTTCCCAAGGCATTCTAATAATAATAATATTTACAATTTTCATACATTTATATGCCAAAAATTGTCCGGAATGTTTCATAAAGTTTTACGTTGTTGAAATTTTTACGCCATTTTTTTTAAATAATTTTTTATAAATATTATGATTTTTTAACAGAAATCGATTTCTAGAATCTTTAAATATGCGAATCCAAAATTATAGCTCATTCCCTCGAAGAGTTTTTGAGCTTTGCTCAAACAACTATCCATATTGAAATCAGTAATGCAACGATTAATAACAAGTTTATCATTAGCAATTCCAAATTTTAAAGCTACATAATTCCTAAACTACTACACGGAATGGTTTTTCGTTTGGCATCCGACAGTGAAATTTACCGAATGATAGTAGACGATATGTAGACGGCCTGCTATACTGAATTTAAGTACATCATTTATCAGTAGATGTTGTTACTAATCGATTGGTACCAGTCACAATTTTATACAGTGATCACCGGTAAATTTAGTTGGCGTGCATTCGGTTTTATTTATTTATTTAATTTTTATTTATTTATTTTTTTTTTTTGGACACCTATTGGACGTTTTTCGATGAAAGTATTGAAAAACAACCCTGCTCAAAATCATTCTTAAATATATTTCATTTAAATTTAAGAAGAAGGCTATTTAATTTTTGCTGAAAAGAAAGGAATTTTAAAAATAACTATTGACATATTAACAAAATCGTAGAAAAAATTATATTCCAGTGCAGCTTTTGTGACTTTATAGTTACAACCATATTTTTTGATAGTATAAGATTAAAAAGATTAGTTATACAAACATGTGAAGTTTCAACTCTCTAATATTTACGGATTTTCTAAAAGTGTACCTAAAATTGCACTAAATTTATTTCAAAAAAAAAAAAAAAAAAAAGATTTGGAATAAAATTACACACACATGCTTGGTTTCGTTTGTTTAGAAGTTAAAAGTTTTGTTTTACGAGTTTATATAGTCAGCGTGAAATTTTATAAATCAGTTTGTTCCAATGCGGCCGCGGAGTTCCGCCCTTTACAAATACGATAATTCCCCTTATTTTATCGGATGATTTTTGTCACTAAATAATGCGAAAACATTTAGCTGCCACATTTAGCTATTACATAGCTGCCAACTTTTACGCTTTTTTCCTACCTTTTAAAATTTGATAGTAAATTTTATCTTATTAAATCTACAAAATCGTGTGATTACATAAGCAAAAAATTTCTATTACATTTTAGTGGGAGCAAAAAAGCGTAAAAGTTGGGAGCTATGCTATTAGAAAATAATGGTACCTTGTGGACTAAATTAGAACCCTACTTATATAAATTATATACGTTTTGAATTGTCTGAGTGAGCTTTATTTTTAAACGCATAATTGGAAATTCTTAAATTTGACCCATTTTATATCCTTTGTGCCGTTAATAGTGTTCATATTTTTTCAATTACTGATACCAAAATAAATAATGCGAAAGAATATCATACATAAACAAGATAAATTATTTTGTAATAATATATAATCACTCTTTTCCTCAAACGTACGAATATCTCTCACCTATTTTTGAGACACATATTCATCCCAGTTCCGGATGATCAAGGTTCAAAGGAATTTGATCATCGATTGGTAACTGATCTGCTCCTGTTATTGAACTGTAATATTCGGAATCATGGGGTTTAAACCAAGAACTTAGCAAGCTATATTCCTTCTGAATTCATTTAGTTACTAGGCCCCACCAGTTGCTGAGAGGTTGTGCTCTCGAAGCTGGTAGACGGGAGGTGCTGGGTTCGATCCCAGTCGCGCCCGTCGGCCTAATCGTTCGGAGTTTTCGTGGTTTTCTTTGAGCCATGGATTTATCCATGCGTAAATACGGATTAGGTTCCCTTAGAAAGACTCCCACGAAGGGCACTCCCCCCGGGCCTATATCCCTCGTGTAGATAATTGACCGTCAATAATCAACCCAACCTAACCCATTTAGTTACTAAAAACATTTTAACCAGAATTATTATAGTAGTTTTTAATAATGAAATTTTACAGATTTACTAGTAGAGCACCAATTTTACAATTCTTGAGGTGAACTTGTCATGTCGTAAGTTTGGCTTTTAGCCAGCTTTGTGAAACATGCAAACTCTCGTTGAATATCAATGTAGAAACTTGTGATCTCTTCTGAGCATCAAATGCGTAAGGGATGCCACTCGGCCCAGCAAAGCCAGGCCGTGGAGCGTTAGAATTCTTTAAATTATACATCGACTACTAATCTGCA
This sequence comes from Maratus michaelseni, assembly GCA_963931845.1. NCBI lineage: Eukaryota > Metazoa > Arthropoda > Arachnida > Araneae > Salticidae > Maratus > Maratus michaelseni. The sequence goes on along the minus strand of OZ007598.1, from coordinate 192,727,160 downwards.
ACAGATAAAAAAATAAATTCCTTTTTTTTTTCTCGACACTTTTTATATAAATGTATTGATAAAATACAGCTTGAAATCATACATGAATCTTAAAACTATAACATTTAAAATTAAGAAGAAGGATATTTAAATGTTGCCGAAAATACGAGAATTAAAAAAATAATAACTATTGACATATTCGAAAAATCAAAGGAAAACTTATATAACAGTGTAGCTTCTGTGAAACTATAGCTAACAGTCATAATTTAGGTTGGTTAAACAGAAAAGAGTTTAGTTATGCAATATTTGAAGTTTCAGAACTCTAGTATTAACAGATTTTATATAAAATATCTAAAATTGTGCAAAATGCATTCTAAAAAGAAAAAAAAATCAATTACACGCACATGCGTGATTTCATTTGTTTAGAAATTTAAGATTTTGTTTTATAAGTTAATGAAGTCAGGTTAAAATTCCAAAAATCAGCAGGATATTTAAATGTTGCTGAAAATAAAGGAATTCAAAAAATAATTGTTGACATAATCAAAAAATCAAAGGAAAATTTATATAACAGTGTAGCTGCTGTGAAACTATAGCTACATTCATAATTTAGTAAACAGAAAAGAGTTTAGTTATGCAACATGTGAAATTTCAACTCTCTATCATTAACAGATTTTATAAAAAATATCTAAAATTGTGCAAAATGCATTCTAAAAAGAAAAAAAAACAATTACACGCACATGCGTGATTTCATTTGTTTATAAATTAAAGATTTTGTTTTATAAGTTTATGAAGTCAGTGTAAAATTCTATAAATCAGTTCCGAGCAACTGTGACCCGCGGAGTGTCGCTCTTTCCAAATATCAGACTACGCTTTATATTAGCACATGATTTTTTGGGATTAAATAATTCTAAGATTGCTATTCGAAAATTACAGTACCCTATGTATATTTATAAATAATATATAAAAATACCATAAGTAAACTAAATAAATAATTTGCAATAATAACTATTTTCTGATCTTCACAACAGTGCCAATCTCTCTCACAAACAATTTTTAATATTGATATGATTAAAGTTTTCACCTATTCTCTTCTAGATGATCATATTTTAATTTTTTTTCTACAAATGCCATATGTCTCATTATAATCAAATGCTAACTCATAAACGCCTTTCCATGATTCTAGCTGTAATATTCCGAATTATGATTTTCAAAAGAAGAATGTATTTTTTTTACGTGTTGTATTTTTTGAATTAATTTAGTTACTAAAGAACATTGTCACCAGAATTATTAAACTAATTTCGAATTATAAAATTTTATAATCTGAACACGTTAGTGTACTTGAATAAGTCTTGAATAAGTTTTCAAGAAAAAAGCTGGCCGTTATCCAGCTTTGGTTAAACATGCAAATTAATTATCAGCCGTTGTTCAAGATTTCGAAAACTTCAAACAGCACGTACTCTGCATTGTTATTAACTGTAGTTATCAGAGTTACTAAATTTGGCCCTTTTTCTATTCAGAAATTACGAATATTAATTTTAATAATTTTGACTTTATGTAATCGCGAAATATCTATCATTATAATTACTATTGGGAATTTCTAGAATGAATTAGAAATTTCTGAATTAACCCATTGGGGACGAGCGACATGTATACGTGACGCATAAGATGCTCAAAATCCTCGATTATTCCCGCCAGTTATTTTTTATTGTAAGCTTTGCCTTATTAAATCTTAGCATGTCTGCGATTCAATTAGGCGAAAATTTCTGTTTTGAAAAACCAGTGGTAAAAGATTAAAAATTCTGTAAAAGACTCTCGTCGCGAAGGGGTTAATAGAAGGTTAAATTGGCAACTCCTGTAGTTGTTAGAAAAAATGTCTAGTAATATTTGAATTCTTTTCTAATAGAAATACTTCTAAAATTATTGTACATATGAACCAGAACATTATTAAAATCCGTCATTTCCGTCGTCGGTACCCAGAAAATATTATGTGTATCTGTTTATATTAAAAAAACGGAAACTTCTTTGTGAGCACTGCCACCTCAATACAAGGTCTGCGCGCTGACACGGAAATGGCGGCAGTCGTAGGCGGAATTTTTTTTCAATGTTTGTACATTCCTTCGAATTTGAGCACCAATAAATTCTAAACGTTTTCTTCGCCGCATTCTCCTCAGACCAAATAAGTCAAAGATAACTTTTGGAAAATACTGGTATGTAAATTCAGAGGACCGTACAAATGCTTATACAAAAATCCGCCTACGACAGCAGCCATTTTTGTGTCAGCGTTCAAACATCGTATTCAGGGGGCGCGCGGTGCCATGAGTAACGTGGACGCCATATTGACGGAGTCAACTACCTGATGAATAAATATCGGGATTACTGCATATATTTCAACTTCGGAAAAACGCACAATTTCCATTTTTACACTGTGGAATAGAGACAAAATGCAATTTCATCTGCAATTTAATCGAAAACTATCTGAATTTAATGATATTTTACTGTTAAAAAAAAATCAAATATGAATATTTTAAAATTTGCGTGCAACCCAAATACGAAAGATTAAATCGCTTTTACTTAAAATAATGTAAAAATTTAGCGTTTGTTTATTTCCGTGCATTGTTCCATAACTATTGGGTTGTTCGGAAATTTCTATCCGTTTGGGAAAGGTGGTTCGTACCGGAAAATTCAATCATTTAATCATTAGACATTAATTATTTTCTTTGTACATATTTTTTATGCATTTTAAAAATAACAAAACAGAAAAGGCCTTTAAATATATATATATATATATATATATATTTAAAATTATACATATGTTTAAAAATAATGATTGCAAGACAGACTTCTTGAAAATTTTTTTAAAAAACAAAAAATCAGAAACTTGAAATAAAGTTTTCCAACTGCACATGAATTTTTTACTTACCCATCATACGTAGTATAGGATAAGTCGTGTAATCGTTTTGAAAATCGAAAAAAAAACGGATTTTTTTTGACGAATTTACACGTTTCAGACACTTGAGATTCCGAAAAACATATTTTTAGAAAAAAAAATTGCCGTCCGTCTGTCTGTGTGTCAGTGTTTATGTCTGTAAACACTCTATCTCCCGAACAAATTGAGATAGAGACTTGAAATTTGGTACGTACTTAGTATGTAATATTGGGAAGAAGATAATTAAATTTCAGAAGCATCGATTATCCGAAAGTATTTTTTCGGACTCTCGAAATATTCGTTCCGATAAAAGGTATATAAAAATTTTCGAAATTGTTTAATTCAAGGAGTGAATTTAAAAGACAATAAAAAAACATAAATTTTGCATAAAGAATGAAATCGATCGGATAATTATTTGACGGCATATTTATAATTATATTTTTCATGACCCTGTATTTCATTCCAATATCAATTGAAAGATATATTTTAATTGGAAATGAGACGCTTAATCCTACGCAGTAAACCGTTAGTCAATATTAATATCATTTTTGGAGTTACAGGGATGTTTCTTTTACGCAATTCAGTAATAGAGCATTTAAAGTTTATGAAGTCAGCAAGCCACGATTTTATTCTAATTGCAATGCATTTTAAAAATGGTTTACACATGTTTTATTTTCATACTTTATATTATGCATATCGATGACGGGTAAGCTCCCAACGACTAGTTTTTCTTATTGACAGTATAAAAATTTAAATTGTGCGATATTTAAAAGTTAGACAAATTGCAGAAAAAGCGAAATATATTGGTTAGGTTTTTCACAATGAAATTGACTAAGATTACTTACGGACACTTTTATGCTTTATGCTATAGATAAATATTTTATTTCACTTTTGTTTTGTTGATTTATAAATGAGGTGTTTAGAATGACAGTGGAGTAGTAAGTCAATATTTATTAATTTGAGAAATGGAGGATTTTGTGAAACTTGTCATATTGCCGTTGCATTAACCCTATCAGGGGCAAGCACTTGTGCTCCTGTAACGTTGAATTCCTACCGGAATTTAGAAAAGAATTTAGTTCAAAATAAGAATAAGCAATTTTTCAACTTTTTCTCGTCAAAGTTAAAAAAGTAAAATTTGATTAAAAGTTTCTGGTTTGAATTGGATTAAAATTAGGTGGTATATAATATATACCACCGCCCCTCAAAGGGTTAAGTGGTCGAACTTGTTTTTCTCTCTAGCGTCTCCCCAAGCGAACTATGCCTATGACTGTAACACGGAACAGAAATTAATATACACATAGCTGCCAACTTTTACGTTTTTTTATTACTACTAAAAATAAAATGAAATTTTTGTATTATTGAATCACATGATTTCGACGATTTGATAAGTAAAAATTTACTATAAAATTTTAGTGGTGCGAAAAAATCGTAAAAGTTGATAGATATGTATACGTTTAATGTAAACATAGTATGAAATAATTTTTTTAATAAAAAGTTATTGCAGAACGGGTTAGCTTAAATTTAATCTTATTAAGACGCTTTAACCCGCCACGCCCATTGTCATCTCCAGGTAACAAACACTTTGACAGGACCGGAAGGCATACATTTCAAGTGAACATTTATCCTGGTATTTAGGATATTATACCGGAACGTAGAAAAAAGTCACATATCTCTGGCATTTTCTAATATAGATTCGATAATCTTTCAAACTTTTGTACCTCCTTCAAACAAATAGAGCCTTGAGTTGGGTGTCTCTTTTATGATAAAAATTTCGAAAAGCATTAATTTCTAATATTTCTTTTGACTGAATGTTGATATTAACAGGCCTCGCAGCATATACTCTTTTATAGTGAAAACAATACAACTTATGAATTTGAAATATATATATTATATATATAAGTTTACTTATGGTCGTTGGAGGGTTAAGAGCCTCAGGTATTTTAATTTTGAGTCACCAAAGTGATTGCTTGATATTTTATGTTAGATTTACTACAATGGTCTTGTTGCAGCAAAAGTGAAAACATCTAATTGACCAATTTTGTTTAAAAATGTCGTATAAAAATTTTAATTGCATATATTTTTTGGAAGATTAAGAGAGGACTTTATTATATATATATATATATATACATCTATCTTATTTGAAACTATTTTGAAATTTACATCGACTACTAATCTCCAACAGGTAAAAAAATAAATCCTGTTTCTGACTTTTCAGGACATCCTATATACAGTGGATTTTACGACAGATGTCATTAAACAAAGCGAATATTTCTATTCTGGAATAGTTGTACTCGAAATAGATAAACATGTCCGGTATGGAAATTGGAAATGTAGATTTGTCGAACCCTGATATACGCCTATATTTGACTTATTGATTAATAGCTACTTCCATGTTAGTCGGGCACATTTTATTTTATTTTTTCTAGCCGATAGCAGACATTTTTGTTTTTGTATAAATTATAAAGAATGATTTGATGTTGAAATAAAATAGTATGGTTTATGGTAATATGCCTGATATATTTGTTTTTATTATTTATAAATTTATTTATGGAATTTCCAATGAAATGAAAGAAAGGGTAATATATAAATACATCTATTTTAAAAGAAATGACATTTGCAATCCCCTGGAATTTGTAATATTTTTCTGCGATTACATAAGGCAATTTTTTTTTTTAAATGTGGTAAAATGTAGGCAGCGTAACTCTAAGGTACTTAAATAATAATATCTACAATATTCATGCATTTATATGCATAAAAATGTGAATGTTTCATAGAGTTTCACATTGTTGAAATTTTACGAAAAATATATATATTCTTTAAATTAATTTTCGTACAAAATAGAATTGTTAAGTTATGATTTTTAACAGAATTAAATTTCTAAAATCTTTTAATATACGAGTCCAAAATTATAGTTAATTTCGCCTAATAGTTTTTCAATTTACTTAAACAACTTTATCCATTGAAATCTGTTTTGCATCGATTAAAAATAATTTTAACATTAGGAATTCCAAATTTAAAATCTACATAATTTCCAAACTAGTTGATCGAATGACTTCTCGTTTGGTATCCGGAAGTAAAATTTACCGAAGTATCCAACTTGTTTTTGCCGTAATTTCTATATGTAGACAACGTCCTAAACAACATTTATTTACATCCTGCATCAGTAGAGGTTATTACTTATCGATTGGTACCAGTTGACATTTTATACCATGATTTGTGGCAGGGTAAGTACTGTATCCTTCTATTTATTTTATTTTTTCTTTCACGGACTGCACAATTTTCTAGGAAAGTATTGAAAAGAACTTATTGAAGTCCTGCATGAATCTAAAAAGTATATCATTTAAAATTAAAAGAATCATTTTTACTTGTTATTGAAAAGAAAATTTTATTAAAAGTAATTACTGTATTTAAAGTAATCATTGAAACAAAATGTATTCCACTGTACCTGCATAACAATATAATTACATTCATAAATCCAGAGAGTTTAAAACAAATATATTAGTAATAAAAGAAAGTGAAGTTTTAGCACTGTAACTTTAACAGATTTTGTAAAAATATACCTAAAATTGTAAAAAAAAAAAAAAAAAAAAAAAAAAAAAAAAAAAAAAAAAATCGTTTTTAGAAAAACTGAAACAAAGTTACACATACATGCGTGGTTTCATTTATTTAGAGCTTAAAGGCTCTGTTTTAGAAATGTGAATTGTATGAAACTATTTAAATTCAGGGCTGACACTGGTCCACATTTTGAATACCAGTATTTCTTATTTCGTGTGGAGCTTTTACAACATTCGTAACAATAAATATCTTCCGTGTATGTCTAAGAAAAATCTAAATAGAAGATTTTTTCCTGAAAAAAAGGTGATATTCAAAGAATTGACTACGTGGGAGAATCCTAAACCTTTTTGGTCTAACTGCAGCCCGTGGATTAATCTAGATTTCGAAATAGTATATTTCGCTTTATTTTACCGTATGATTTCTGTGATTAAATAATGCGAAGATTACTATTCGGAAATAATGGTATCCCATGAACAAAAATTGTTCCACGCTGATATGTATTATATAATTTTGGATTTGTCTGAATTTGCTTAGTTGAAAATTCGAAAATTGGAATGATTTTATGTCCTTTATATCCTGAATAGTTTTCATATTTTTGTAATTATTGATAACAAAATAAATCAAAGATTACTATTTGGAAGTAATGGTATCCCATAAGCCAAAAATAGTCCACGTTGCCATATATTATATTAGGGCGGATCAAATGAAGGCGGAACAGTGGTTATAACTTGGTTTAATTTTGTATGAGTAGGGAGACAACTGTGTCTAGAGGTGAAGCGGGAAGTAAGGAAGACAACCATTACTGTGGAAATGAATTTGCACTGAGTAGTTTCGCTGGGGCATGCGATATGAGCTAGTGGTCGGCCAACAGTATTGCCCTGTAGGCAGTCGGATGTTATTCATCAAGTCTGCAGAATAAATAGCACGTAGTGTTTGTTATTCGTTTATGAGTTTAAAAGGAGTGAGTTTCAAAGCTTACATGACATTTTTCTTAACAACTACCGGGGTTGCTGATTTGTCCTTTTCTTAATTTAGAAATTCTTGATACTATTTGCTCTTTACTTAATGATAGACATTTCGTGATCACATAATGTAAACATTTCTATTCGAATTTATGAATTAAAGAATGTCCAAATTAGCAATCCTGATGACTATATTTAATATTAGCACAGAACACGAGTAGCCAGAAATGACCAATAAATAATTTTGAACCACACTGCTCAAATAGCACTTGCATGTTTTTACCAAAGCTGGCTGTTAGCTAGCTTTCTACCTTTATATCTATTGCTTTTTAAAAGGGTGTGAGAAAGGGTTCAGATGGTAAAATTCTATAATGCAGAAACCTCCTAATAATTCTGATTACAATGTCTTTTGGTAACTAAATTTTTATCGGTCAAAATGCAAGATTAGACATTGTCCAAAGTGCATGGGTGAAGGATGGCAGTGTACGGAGAACATGCACTGTCTTCACTTGTTTGAAAGACTGGCTCAAAGATTTCTGCAAGAGATGCGATTATGTGAGTATACACGACATGGTGGAGGTAACCTCGTCATCACATAGTCACATTGTCATCTTGTCTTCACATCTTTATTCCATCGAAAAGGAAATTGATGGGTCTCCGTTTTTACTCGGACATCGAAATCATGGATAATGATCGAAACTGATTCCAATTGATGAAACCGTGAATCAAGTGCCTCTCTAACTTTGGCGATTTCGTTTGAAATAAACAATGTCATTTCAATCTGTGATTTCTGTTCCGCTTTCATTTGATCCCTACTAATATAATTTTGGAATTGTCTAAATCTAATTAGTTGGAAATTCAAAAATTTGAACGATTTTATGTTCTTTGTATCCTTAATAACATTCATATTTTTGTAATTATTGATAAAAAAATAAACAATATATAATAATACTATAAATAAAGAAATTAAATCATTTACAACAATAAATAATCACTGTTATTCTTAAGATTGCGAATCGCCCTCACTTATTTCACAAACACATTCTTTTCCCGATGTAATCCCAATCTGTTCTTTTCTAAATAATCAAGATTCTAAGAATAATTTTAATTTTCATACAGTTTGAGATATAGGATTGTATATAAATCAGTGGCAACTTATCAGTACTTTCCGATGACTTTAACTGTTATACTCAGAATTACGAGGTTTAGAAGACGAACAGACAATTTTTTTTCCTGATGTTGCATTTTGTCTTTCATTTTGTTTTAACAAAATTTTTGTCCAATAAAAATTTAATTAACAAAACACATTGTAACCAGAATTATTAAGAGGTTTTTGTATTATGTAATTTTACAATCTGAGGAAGTTTTGTCTCATGTTTCCAAAAATTTCTTTAGTTATCAAAGTAAGAAGCTGGCTAACAGCCAGCTTTGATACAAACTATTTGTTGGTCATGTCAGGCCACACCAAAGCCATTAAATAATAAGCCCAGTCAGATAAATGGGAAACGTTTCGCAATTTGAAAATAGCGCCATCTAGCGGATGGTATGCTTGCATTCGGAACCAAGAATACTTTTAATAAAATTTTGCTTCTAAAATTAAAGCTTAAAATAAGGAGTTCGTATTTTCTAAAAAAGTCGTTTTTAAATTCCGGTGTCAGTCAGTAATTTCACATTTTACGAACAGAATTTGTCTGTGCCGGAAAGGGTTAATTGAATAAAGATGTAAATTTCCATCACTTTTTATTTAACTTTTAATAAATAAATCAACTTCTTCGCCACCACTATATTTACATAGAAATATTAATCCAGTAAATTTCCCCATTTTTTTTTCATTATAGTTTTAGCTTTAACGTAAAAGATCCCAATAATTAGCAAGCTTTTAAAGGATAAGCAAAAACAAAACATCGATACAAACGATAAAAATCGTATAAAATATCGATATAAATAAATCGTATCGTTTCTCTGCGACGCACTTCTGTTTCGCCTTCCTTCCGCAGCAGATGAAGTGGCGCTAGTTATTCCGCTAACAAATTTAACACTATCTGACTGGGCTTATTATTTAATGGCTTTGGGCCACACGTACACTGTGGTAATATTAAATGTAGTCATCCGGGTGCCAATATGGGCATTTTTTAATTTAGAAATTCCGAATATTATTTTTTACTTTATGTGATCACGAAATGTCTATCATTAAATAAAGGAAAAAATAGTATACCTAATTTCTGAATTAAAAAAAGGACAAATAAGCAACCGCAGTAGTTGTTAAAGAAAATGTCATGTAAGCTTTGAATACTTTTCTAATAGAAATACTTTTAAATTTGTTGAACATATGAGCCAGAGTTATTATTAACACCCATTATGCCGGCCCTTTTTTACACTATGAAGAAACTTTAGCGCTTGTACGTAAACATTCCTTCATCAATTCCTTTGTTATCAATTCTGGCTAACAACTAGCTTTTGTTTATAACATATAAAGTGCTATTTGAGAGGTGCAAGTGTTATTTGTCGGCCAACTGTACCTTCTTGTAGGCAGTCAGTTGTTATTCACCAGCTTCTGCAGAATGAAGAGCACTTAATGTTTGTTATTCGTTTATTAGTGGCAGAAGGATTGAGGGTGTCCAAAGTACATCGGCGAAGGAAGGCTGTGTACGGAGAACATGCACTGTTATTGAGTTGTTTGCAGGACTTCCTCAAAGATTTCTGCAAGAGATGCAATTCTGTGAATGATGATACACGACCTGGTCAAGATCACCTCATTATCACATAGTCAAACCGTAATCTTGTCGTCACTACTTTGTTCCGTTGAAAAGGGAATTGATTGGTCGCCGTGTTTACTCGGACGATAATGTTCGAAACTGATTCCAATTTCAGACGCAATACTTCTAGGGACAGGGTATTTACCATTTGGTGAGACCGTGAATCAAGTGCCTCTGTAACTTTGGTGATTTCGTTTGAAATAAACAATGTCATTTCATTCTGTGACTTCTGTTCTGTTTTCATTTGAGCCACTCTAATATAATTTTGGAATTGTCTAAATGTGCTTAGCTAGAAATACAAAAATATAAAGGATTTTATGTACTAATCTTTAATAGTATTCATATTTTTTTAATTGACTGGTAACAAAACAAACAATCTATATATTTAAAAGCAAAGGCTTTTTTTGTTCTGAATTCACATGAAATCGTACCCAATACGCATGCGTAAACTTAAATCTAGAACCTAACCAGTTTTAGAGCACACCCTACTGCGTAAACGGTGGTCGAGTGGTATAAGGTGCGTTTCTTCACTGTTCCGATTATTGTGTGGGTTCGATCCCTGCTCTGGACAGAATGATTTTTCTTACTTTATAGGCTATAATTCATTTTAATAATGCCACATTTAATTCAGGAGGAAAAGTTATATAATATGTATTTTTTTTTATTGCAATGCTTTATAATTATGTAAAATATAACACCCAAGAATATTTTGTTTTAATTACGAAATCAAAAATATGCATTATTAATCGTTAGCTACAAACAGCAAATTTTAAATTCGGGGTTTTAGAATCAGACTGATAAAAAATAATTTAATAAAAGTTTTTAAAGGTCGTGTAGTTAAAAAAAAAAATCAGAAATACTAAATATTATAATTTTTCTATAATACTAGGACTGTGGTAAATAAAATAAGAAAAGTATATGATTATTCTCCTTAAAAAAATAAAAAGAGAAGAAGAATGAAAAGAGAAGAAGAGTAAAAAGAAAGAAGCAAAAATATCCATACATGAATTAAAAAAAATCAAGCTGGATATACTTATTAACATTATTCTCATATTTCTCATATTCTCTCTTTTCCAAAGGATTATTCTGATATAAACTTTGGAAAAATTAAAGGAATTTTTGTAAATACATCGTTCCACATATTTTAAAGAGCTATTTTAAAACAATGGACTTTTTAATTGAACATTAATCAATTACAATTACAGAGCTAAAAAGAAAATATACTAAGAAAATGAAATTGCAGATGGCGCTATTAACGCTATCGGGAGTAATAACATTCTAAACAACTATATATTTAAAAGCAAAGGTTTTTTTTTTGTCAAATTCACATGAAATCGTACCCAATACGCATGCGTAAACTTAAATCTAGAACCTAACCAGTTTTAGAGCACACTCTAGTCTCTAGTGCGTAAACGGTGGTCAAGTGGTATAAGGCGCGTTTCTTCAGTGTTCCGATTATTGTGTGGATTCGATCCTCGCTCTGGACAGAATGATTTTTTTTTGCTTTATGGCTATAATTAATTTTAATAATGCCACATTTAAATCAGGAGGAAAAGTTATATATCTATATATTTAACCCTTTCAGGGGCAAAGTACTTTCAGTGTTAAAATGTGTAAATGAATGACTGGCACCGGAATTTACAAAAAGATTTATTTCTAAATATGAAAAAGGCTATATTTCACACACATATATATATATTTATATATATATATATATATATATATATATATATATTTTAAATGGAAAATATTTAAAAAAAATTCTGGTGCCATTGTGGCGTTTGGGAATTAAAATTAAGTGGTTTTATAAACATACCACTGCCCCTGAAAGGGTTAAAAGCAAAGGCATTTTTTTTGTCAAATTCACATGAAATCGTACCGAATACACATGCGTAAACTTAAATCTAGAACTTAACCAAATTTAGAGCACACTCTAATGCGTAAACGGTGGTCGAGTGGTATAAGGTGCGTTTCTTTTTTGTTCCGTTTATTGTGTGGGTTCGATCCTCGCTCTGGACAGAATGATTTTTCTTACTTTATGGCTATAATTCATTTTAATACTGCCACATTTAATTCCGGAGGAAAAGTTATATATTTATATATTTAAAAGCAAAGGCTTTTTTTGTCAAATTCACGTGAAATCGTACCCAATACGCATGCGTATACTTAAATCTAGAATCTAACCAGTTTTAGGAACACTGTAATGCGTAAATGGTGGTCGAATTTCTAAATAAAAAAAGGACAAATTGGCAACCCCGGTAGTTGTTAAGGCTAATGTCGTGTACGCTTTGAATTATTTTCTAATAGAAATACTTTTTAACGTGTTGAACATATGTAGTAGAATTATTATTAACACCCGTTACCTCCTCCTTTTATTGCCACAGTATTTGAAAACAGACAGAAAGTTCACCGGACAAGAAAGACATCTTAGAAAAAAAATTTCGCTCACGAATTGCTTAACCTTCTTACCCTATTGAAATTTTACTCAATCTTGATAAAAAAACATTTCACAACAGAATATTTATTTTAAAATATTTAACACGTTTATTTTAATTAGTTATCTGTGTATACTATTTAATTTACTTTATAAAACATTTCAGGGTTTGAATCAAATGAAATCAATTATAGAAACGGGACTATTAGACGCATTCTGGGTATGAAGGTTAATCTTTTTGACCACCGATCAGGGAATTTTTCAGGGAATTTTTCAGGGAAAATAGCAGTTTTTTCAATAGAAAAATTAGTCTTATTTAATAGCGCAATTAAATAAGCAAAATTTTATCTATAATAAAATACTGGTAATTCCCTTGCAAATCTCCCTGATCAGTGGCCACCTTTTTAATATATCATTCTAATAAAAACATGTTTTGTATATTACAAGATTATTTTATAGGTTTATGTAGTCGGGTACATGCGATAACTCTCAAAATATTGTTCCCATCACCATTATTTGTATTGCATTCATTCTATTTAAAATATAAAACTTTAACCAATTTCATTTAAAATACAATATATAAATAAATAAATATAAAAATAAAAATCATCAGAAGTAATACAATAAACCAAACCGTTTTGATTCAACCTAAAATATTTGTTTTTAATTTGAATACGCAAAAATTAACAGATGATGTTGGCGAGATTTGCGCACGGCTAACATAAATATATCGAGGACTAAATATGTTAAATAAAGTCCGTATACCACGGTTAGTACAATCTACATTCCTGATAAGCATACCTGACAGGTTTATCGTATTTTGAGCGAAACATTTCCCGAATAGAAATATTCGCTTAATTTACTGACATCTGTTATAAAATCTGCTGTAAACAGAATGACCTAAAATGTTTTAAACGCGATTCATTTTTTTATCTGTTGTAGATTAGTATTCGACATAAATTTCAAAGTAGTTTAAAATAAGGTAGGCCAGAGTTGCCAAGTCTCCGGCTTTTGTACACCAGTATTATTTTAGAGAAAATGTTGTTATTTTAAATCGCAGATTGCTCCGATTAAACAAGTAAACTTTTTCTGTACTAAAATACTGGTATCCAAAAAGCCGGAGACTTGGCAGTTTTGGGTAGGCAATAAGATTGTTTCAAGAAAAATGTTCTTTATTAATTTTGAAAAAAATTACACTTTTAAAACTTTTACTACTTGTCTAGACAAAATTGTCCAATTAGTTCTTTGTCCCTCTGACCGCAATAAGATCATTATAAAAAATAATCTATAATATTAATGAATCATTTTGGAATATCAAGCTTATAATTCCCGAAGTTTCTAACGCATTTGTATCCGAAACATGCATTTCAAGAATTATTTTTTTAATTCTTTTTATTGCAGTTATCTGACGTTTCTTATAAAGAATATTCAGACACGGAAAAAATTCAACTTTAAGTCTCTTAACCTCAGTACATAGAAAAATGCTGAATCGCATTTAAAATACTTAGTTAGTTTGCAGAATCTTGATAGAACTATACTAAAAACTTCCGCGTCACACCTGAAGACTTGCTACATTTTGTCGCGGTATACCTATTGAAAATCACTACACTAAATAAACATGAAAAATGTCTTTAATAAAATGGATTTGTAGAAAAAATTATTTAAAACTTTTCTGCAGTAACGCTGAACGTATTGGGTTGTTACGAAAGTTTCTTCCGTTTGGAAAAACCAATTCGTACCGGAAAAATTTTCCCGTGAATTATTAGAGATTAGATATTGAAATCAATGTCTCATAATTAAAAGGTAGAATTTTCCGGTCCGGACCAATTTTCCCAAATGGAAAAAACATTCCGAGCAACCCAATATATCGCGTGATATCGATTCAGCCATAGGTATCTATTTAACCAATAAACGCCACAATTCTTTTTCTCTCCATGAAATGCATGATAATATTGCATTTCATACCGCTTTTTTAGAATAGAAATTTTTGTCTTATGTTATCGAGGAGTTTTTGGTCTTCAAAGAAATCGACAATTTTGTTTCAGAATTACTGGTATGCAAACAACAAAAGTATTGTTAGCTATGGTGTTGAATTAAAGCAACTTTAGGCTTTAATGGGTTAACTAGAGTGTAGGGAAAACTTCCACCCAACTTACAAACACCCACCTCTAATTTAATAATGTTTATTTTTAGCTTAATAGATTATTGTGATTAATTTGGACCATAAAACATGTCAAAATTAATTTTTTAAGTATGCCTGATTTTCTCTTTTGCTCAGTTGAAGTCCGCGTCTATGGATTGAGTTTTTAAATTTTAATATTCACAGTTGTGTCACCAACATATTTGATATATTTGTTATGACATTTAAAAGATATATATTTACTGAATTCGAAATGATTTTGTTCAACTAATTCAATAAGAAAATTAACACTAGAACGACTAACAATTTAATTGCGATCAAATGAAAAGAAATGTCGATTAAAACCAGAAATGTTTTCGCAAAATACGTTGAATATATATTAGTTCAATAAACATACCGAAATCAGTTAAATTTATAATAAATCCATTTAAATAAAAATTCAGGTGGTAAATACTTTTATAAAACTTAGAAAAATGATCGGCGTATACCGTAATTGCCTGCGTATAATCCGCGGATTAAACAATCACGTTTGGACCCAGAAATTTTATTTTATAAAATGTAACTTAGTAGATAGCTGTAAATATTTCACTTGAATTATTGGATAAAATTTCTGGGTAGAAAACTGATTAATTGATCTGCGGATTATACGGCCGGAAATTACGGTACTTTCTATTTTGCTTTAAAATTAAGTATATTTACTGCTTCTAACAATGGATTTTTTATCATCAAGAAATATTTACCAATAATGCAGATCATGATATGCGATAAATAAAAATAAATCGATGAAGTAGGAGTATATCTCACTCTCAAAGGGTTCCGTACATTAAATTTATAAATTACTATTTATTATTAAATAAACTCCTACTACTCCTAAATTTTCATAATTTTAGTTTCAGTAGATAATAAAATAGGAAGGTGGGGGGGGGGACATATTTTTCACGTATACTTTCAACGATATCTCTGAAAATATAATACTTAAAATTAAAACAAATTAATTTTGAGTTCGATGTTACATTTTTTCAACGGTACCCCACACGATATACAGAAAGAAATTTTTTCAAGTAACTTAATTAATATCTCGGCTAATTACCGATAGTGTTTTTCGAAAATCATTATCGAATATCTTTGGATGATTCTGCGACGATAAATAGCTTAACCCTTTCAGGGGCAAAGTACTTATCTTTCTAAAATGTCGAAATCATTGAATGACAACGGGATTTAACAACAAATTTATTGCAAAATAAGCAAAACTCTTCTTCACGTAAATTACAAAAGCAAAATTTGATTCCAAAATTCCGGTGTCAATGTAGCGTTTGGGAATTAAAATTAAGTGGGATATATTATATCCCCCCACCCTTCAAAGGGTTAAGTGCCCGTCAACTAAACTCCTGACTGCCCGAAAAGTAAAGTTTGTGTGTAACAGAAAAATGCGTTTTTCTCAAAAACTATGTTACCTAGGAATATCGCTATAGTTTTCCTTCAAGGTTTAAATAAACTCCTACGACCCCTAATTTTTTCATAATGTTAGTTTCAGTATATCCGAAAATAGAGGGGGGACATAGTTTTGAGGTGCATTTTCAACAATATCTCTGAAAATATAAAAAAACAAAGTTTAAAAATATATTTTTTTGAGTTCGATATTAAAGATATTTCACAGGATACCCCGCATGAAATACATAGAGATTTTTTTTTCCCAAGTAACTTAATTAGCCCCCTAAATTGTTTTCTAAAAACATTTGTGAATGGCTAATAATCTGTAAAATATGTGGGTAAAAAGGCTTTTTAACTTTCCCAAGTTTGAAATGTCTACGTCCCATAGTTTACGAGAAAACGAGCTCTGACAGACGGACTGACAGATACATAAGTGATCTCATAATGGTTTCATTTTAACTTTTTAAATACGGAACCCTAAAAAGGCTAATTGGAGGCCTATCCTATGAGACAATGACCCTACTCTGGCTTGGATGCATGTGACTAAGCGACGCAGTGAGAAAAACGCAGCAAAATATCCAAAAGGGAATTTTTTATTTAACCGTCGTTACTAGCATTTTTCTGTTTTTTGATAGTTGAAGAATTTAAAAGTGGAACTACTTGAATTTTTCTGAAAATAGTTTTTTGCATACGTTCAGAGAAATCTAAATGTTCATTAAACTTTTGTTAATTGGCAAATTTAACAGAATTTTTCCCCTTCTTCGAATTATATAGATAATATATCAGCTATATTATCTATTTTCAAAGATAAAATTTTGAAACTTTGAGCGTATTTACCTCTTATATAGAGGACAGGAAACCACAAGTAACCCGTTCAAATATTGCATTATTATATACAGAGTTGCCACGTCTCCGGCTTTTTGCACACCAGTAAATTTTTAAAGAAGGTGTTGTTCTTTTAAATCGCAAAGTGCTCCGATTAAATAAAACAACATTTTCTGTACTAAATTACTGGTATCCAAAAAGCCTTACACTTGGCAAGTGTGTATGGAGTATTAAGGTATACAATATACCTATTTTAAAATCGTGAGTAAAATTGATTATCAATGTTTTCGAAAAACAGCTTCATTAGCCTACGACATGACTTCGCAATTTTTCTCACCTGAATACATTCAAGAAACAGCTATATTTATTTCAGCTACAATTATCTGCAATTGTATCTTTCGAACTCCCTTTTGTCATTCCTCCATTTCAGGAAAGACCCATAATTATCTGGAGATAGACGTATCAGTTTTTGACTGGTCTTATTTGATTCCTCACAAGAGAATGTGTACGAACAATCTGAAAACAACCTAGCATACAATGTTTTGTGTTTTATAAACTTTTTAATTAATGTCCCATTTATGTTCTTGCTTTATTCAACATATTCATTCATTTTTAACACTGAGAAAATCGAAAATTTTACTCAAGTTTTATAAAATTACTTCGCACTAGAACTTTATTTGAAATACTTAACTCTTTCAAGTAACTTATGTTTGTGTGATTTGCATTTTAATTATTTTATGAAGAAATTTCTGGTTCAAATCGAAATATCTTAATTTGGAACCTGTCAAATGGCACCGATTTTTGGTATATTTAGTGTTAATTAAAAACTTTTTAATCGGTTTAAGCCATTTTTTGTGATATAATGGGATTAATATAAATTATACATGTTTTGAGGCGCAATTCAGGTCTTTCGTACATATATTTGTTTAGAGCCTGAATTCCAGCTTTTCATATCTTTTGAACCTAGCAGTCATAGTTCCCTGAAGGTGTCAAATATACGCAGAAAAATGGTTATAACCCTATGGTACGGCTTTTATTCACCATCGGATTGCTCCATTGGATTCATCAAAACAAATTACATAAGAATCGGCACTGAAATATGTCATAAGGAAATATAATTTAGTGCCTTGAAATAACCCAGAATTAAAATATCAAATATCGATAGAAAAGTGGTTATAACTCGTAAACAATGTGTCGTGTCAATTTGTGGTCTCATTCGATTCCCCTAGAAAATATATGCATTGGAAACAGTGGTCTGAAATGTTTCCTAAGTTATAGGATGGATTTGAGAAATTTTGCATCAATGTTTGTGTTTTAATTCTGTTTTTGCGATGTATCTATCGGTAAAATGCAGACTAAAATGGAGACTAAATTGGAGACTAAAATGTATCCAAATTACTGAAAAAAACTAATTTGTGAATAAGGTTATTTAGATTTATAATTAAATATTATTAAAATTTATAAAGAGTCTTGCACCACTATATCATTTTAGAAAATTTCGATTAAATATTTCAATAGAACAATTTGCATCCACTCCCTTTAATCGCAGAGTTTGTCAAGTATTTCTGAAATTAAATAAAGCGTCAAATTCTGATACAAATTGTGGTACAATTGTACGCATTGTATTTATATGATACTATAAAATAATAACACCTACCATTTTCACCCATTTATATGTGAATATTAGGTCGTTAATGTTTCAAATTGATACATGTTGTTGAAGTTTACACGAATAATATCACGAATATATATATTAATTAGGTTTCCTAACAAATATGAATTGTTACGTATGAATTTTTTAATATAAATCATTTCTAGAAGCTTTAAACATGCAAACCCAAAATTTCTGCTCACTCCGCCTTATAGTTTTAAATTATACTTAAACAACTATACACACAGAAATGTGTTTTACAAAGATTAAAATTGTTTTTAATATTAGGACTTCCAAACTTTAATTCTAGATAAATCCTAAATTACTAAACCGAATGACTTCTCGTTTGGTATCCGAAAGTAACAGTTTACCGATAGATTCAAATTAGTTCGTAAGAATTTATGCATGTGGACGGCACCCTAAGTAAATGTAAATATTACATTCATCTGAAACGTTATTACAAATTAAGTGCTGCCAGTCACATTTTTATACGATGATTTGCAGCAGAGTTACTAGCAGTGTATCATTTTATTTATTTAATTTAATTGTTATTTATTTTTATTTTATTTTATACACGGACTTCACAGTTTTCTAAGATAATATTAAAAATAACTTCTTAAAATTCTGCATGAAAAGAAATTGATATAAAGAATTACCGACACATTTAGAATAATCCGAGAAAAATATATTCCAATATAGCTTTTGTGACGTTATAATTACATTCATAATTCTAAATAGTACAAAAGAAAAATATTAGTTATACAAGTAAGTGAAGTTTCAGCAATTTAATTTTAGCAAATTTTAGAAAGATGTATCTAAAATTGTATAAAATGCATTAAAAAAAAATGATACAAAATTACACACACGTGTGTAGTTTTTTCTCTTTAGGGCTCCCGCTGGTACACTTTTTGAATACCATTACTTCGGAAGAAAATATCTTGTATCGTGTTTTTACAGCATTTGAAACGAAAATTACTTTCCAGCCAATGGCGGCTCGTGACTGGCTTTATTTGGGCCCACAAACTACATGGCTGCCAAATTTATGCTTTTCTTACCACTATACTTTAAAAAGAAATCTTTGCCATATTTATTTGCAGAAAGTTCTGCCATCGAAGAAGAAAAATATATTTCAAAGAAAATAATAGCATAGGTGCCAACCTCTCATTAATATTCCGTAATATGCGGGTTAATTTGACCCAGTTTAACAACGCCTCAAACCCGAAAAACTATTGGATGAATCTTTATTTATTTAATTTTAAATTCTACGTGGAATTTATTTAAATTCATTTCTTTAAAAAAAATTCTGGTGCGGAACGTGTTAAACCTGGGTCAAATTAACCCGCATATTACGGAATATTAATGAGAGGTTGGCACCTATGTAATAGTATGGAAATAATATTTTTTCCGTCACTAGGGGTTTCTGCCCCCTGCTCGCTATGTTCACCAACCCCCGTTCTGATTTCACAGCCTCTTAAAACCTGGTAATGTATCCTCTTTTATAAAAAGATGATGATGATGATATCACGAACGGCGACTTTGTGAAGTTATCAGGTTATATTGCTTTTTCATTTAATTCATCTTTTTTATTTTTAATATTCATGTGTAAACACAATTTTTATGACGCAATTTTCTTTATTTCCTGCTTTCAACACGTGATCGTTTAATTATTATTTTAAACTTTCATTATTGTTTTTAATAGTCTCGCGCAAATACATTTTTTATTTGAGATAAAACATAATCCTTTGCGCTTATTTAGAAATTGACAACAATATAAACAAATGACTTTTTCAATAAAAGATTTTTTACTCGATTTTTAAGGATTTTTTGAGTTTTTATGGTCCGACCGTGATAATTTTTTTAATTTCTGAAAGCTTGTTATATTTCGCGTCTGGTGGTATGATTTTCGAATCCGTAGGATGGCTTGAAAAAAAGTTATAGCTCCTCAAAACAGTCCCTAGTAAAAAAGCGATGAGAATAACCCGGAATATCTACGCAGAATTTGATTGGTCCATTTCGTTTTTGGCTCAGTTCCAGATTCCTTTTTTTTAATATAGAAGGATGTATTTAGTGCCCAAAAATGAGCCAGTCACGAGCCACTGCTTCCAGCTATATTTCTACAAAATGTCTCAGAAAAAAAAATCGAAGAATTTTCTAAAAAAAAAGTTACAAACAGAGAATTTACCAGGCGGTAGACCTGTAAATCAGTTTCTCGAACTGCAACTTATTTTATCGCATGATTTCTGTAAAAAAATAGAAGGCTAGAAAAAAAATTAATGTGATATTAAATATTATTAAATAATGCAATGATTACTCTTCGGAAACCCCGTTGTCTAAATTGGCAATAGTGATATAAATTATGTACCTTAGAATTGTCTGAGTCCGCTTAATTTTTGATCGCATAGTTGGAAATTCGTAAATTTGAACCATATTATGTCCTTCGTGCTCTTAATACATTTCATAATTTTGTAATTACGGATCAAGACTCCCTTAATAGATAAGACTTTACAATCCGGAGAAAGTCTATGGGAGAAAATGTCCGCGGTGATTGCCACTTATTAATTGACTTTCTCCGGAAAGTATCGCCGCCTGGTGGATACTACCGCAGAGTTACCAAGTCTCCGGCTTTTTGAATACCAGTATTTTTTTAGAGAAAATGTTGTTCTTTTAAATCCCAGTATTCTCCGATCAAACGAAACAAAATTGTCTGTACTAAAAAACTGGTATCCAAAAAGAGAATAGAAAAATCTAGCTGCTCTGCTACCGCATAGCTGCCAACTTTTACGCTTTTTTCTTACCACTAAAATTTAATAGAATTTTTTTCGTTATGTAATCACACGATCTTGTCAATTTAATAAGATAAAATTTCGTATAAAATTTTAGTGGTAGGAATTAAGCGTAAAAGTTGGCAGCTATGCTACCGATACTAGTTCATAAGCAAATGCATAGAACAAATGGAGCTGTGAAAAAATTTCGTGTCGAAAATACTCCTATTACTGACGATTGATGGCGCTAGTAGCAGGAGAATATAGCGGTCAAAGGAAACTTGCTGATTGTGAGGCCTGATACTATGATAAGGAGGCCTTGTTACGGATAATACAATAAATATCATAAAATAATTTTATAAAATAATATTATAAATAAACAAAATAAATTATTATAATAATAAATAATCACTGTTTTACTCAAAAGGGCGATTCTCCCTCACATCTTTCACAGACACATTTTCATGCCTCGAAGTGAACCTGATCTATTCTTTTCCATATGATCAATATTCGAAGAACCTTTTTAAAATTTCTACAAATGCGATAGATCGGTTTATAATCACTGCTAACTCGTCAGTACTTTTACATGACATTACTGTTACATTTTGTATCGTACTTTATATCGTACCGTTTGTATTGTACCGTTACATTTTGTATCACAAGGTTTAAACAAAAAAAATTTTGCAAGATGCTGTATTTTTTCCGCTAAAATATTAATGACCAAATAATATTCTCACCACAATTATTAAAATGTTCTTGAATTATGTAATTTTACAATCAATAAACATTCCTTATCATGAGAGATGGTACTATCTAATCCTCAAGAAGAAAAGCTGGCTTTTACGCAGATTTGGTAATATATCGGAGTTCTATTTGAGCGGCGGTGTTCCAACTGTTGACCTCGTTGAGCCACCCATGCACTGTTCTAATATTAACTTTAGTCGTCAGAGTTGTCAATTTAGCCTCTTTTTAATTCGGAAATTCCGAATAATAATTCTCCTTTATGTAATAATGAAATGTATGTCATTATATAAAGAAAAAATACTATTCGGAATACCTGAATTCGAAAAAGGCAACTTTGACAAAAACGATAGTTGTTAACACGTTGACATACACATGCGGCTAAGCGAAGTTCACTATGTCGCATGACGGTAATAGCCGTCCAAAACGAAACGGTCGTTTTTAGACCCTACGGCTATAGCAGCACAAATATGCATTTACCGACGTACAAGTAGAAGCCCAATGTCATGTTTTGGAAACAATTTTTTAGGTTGAAGTTCGTTTTCCATCTGTTATACGAGTTGCAGCTTCAGTATGCTCGTGAAAGGTGGCTAGAGGTCAAGGAAAAATACAGTAAAAAAATGATAATTACCAGTATATTCTTACTTTACAGAAAAATTTAAATTGAATATTTGATCGAATAATCAACATAAATTTTTCTATAAGAATATACTGCTGTTTATCACTCTTTTTACTGTATTTTTCCGTGACCACAAACCACCCTGACGTGGTTGTGAAGGGAGTAGTGCAACCTAATTAAAGGTGCTGAATTAATCAAAATTAAGTTTATTTAAGCGGAAAGAGTAAAACTATACTTCTAATATTCTAAAAATTACAAAAACATATAGTGTCAATTTTCGAACTTCACTTGTTCCTACTGTCCGTCAATGTGTTAAGAAAAAAAATTATGTAATCTTTGAATTCTTTGTTGAATAGTTTAAAACCTGCTACGAAGCGAACTTTCGCTTTTCTTAGATATAAACTTTGACTGTTTTTCTTTTTTTATCCTGACCTTTGTGAGCAGTTTTTCTGCGTTCGTGTTTTTTCTTGCAGCTATCTGTTGTCTGCGGCTTTTTCTACACGTGTACTCTTCATTTTAAATTCATTCCTTTTGTCGGTTTCGAAAAATGTAGTTGTATTCTTTAATAAGCAGATCGATCTTTAGCCCGCTAATGATGATTAAATCTCGCATCTACAATTATATATATAACCAAGATTATTAAAATTTTAGTCCAAGTTAAACTTATCTGGAGTCCTTCAATAAAAAAGGGAAATACGTTTACACAACACAAAAATGGATCAACATTCTAATTCATGCTTTTTCTTCTGTGTGTGTCAGTGGTCCGAAGCAACATCAAATAAGTGGATTATTCGTGAAACTCTGTCAACGATGGATCCAGAGATGAAAAAAAAGGTAAGCGAATATTTTCATACCTATATTTTTGTGACGATTATTAGAATTAAAACATTTCATGCATTACTGACTGCGCATAGTTGTAATATTATTTTCTGATAGAAATACTTTGATCAGAAAATTTATGAATAATACCCGTTATCCGCGGCGTTTCGTCTCAGGGAATTGAATCTGTATACTTCACAACGGACAAAAAATTGATGACGCAATTTACGTGTGTAAGACTAATCATATAATTGTGTGTTGCTTCAACTTAGGCATACAATAGACATCTCAGAATGAACAGTAAGCATTGTCAAATTGTACAAAATATTTAGGCGTAGTTCAATAAAGTTTAGTAACTATACTATGAGTTCTCATTTCATCACTTTAAAGGACCATGCACAAATGACATGGAAATGTGACCCCGGTTACAGCGCCAAAAATACATAGTGCAGAAAACGGTTTTACAGTTTTTATCTTCAAAATTTTCGAATTCAAACCGGAAATTCTGCAACAACAATTTTTACTTTAAGAAGTCACGAAATATCTGCCATTAACTAACCAAAAGAACATTAAAAAGAATTTCTGGTATGAATGCGAAATTTCGGAATTTAAAAAAACCAAACTGGTAATGATTTTAAAAGTGCTAAAAAACTGTAGCCGATAAACTTGCAACGATGTGGTACAAAAATAGAGAGATCGCAGCGACATCTGCTTTAAAAATTGATTTACCTCTAGCAAAAGTAACCGTTTCATTGTTTACAACATGAACATAATTTCTGTTAATAAAATCTTCTTGCACGTGTATATTTCAGATGTAACGGATTTTGATGTTAGTTTTTTATCTATCAGGGAATAAAACTTTTCTACTCTTCTAGCAGAGATTCATCCTTTGGTAAGCTAAATAGGGATAGTTTCTAGTTTGCTGTCTTGTATCGAGTACTGCAACCACGAGTAATGCGTATCACGTTTTCTGGCCATGATCAATATCATTCATATTTTCAAAGCTTATGAAAATCACTATCTAAGTCAAAGGAAATATGGTGTAATTTAATTATTTAAAATATTTACCACCAGCTGAAACGTTTTCCCAGTTCGATTCTTATACAATGTTTGCGTTGAAAAGAGCTAGCAGACAGTGGCGTAACCGGAGAGGGGGGAGGGGGTCCGGATGCTCTGGAAACCAATAATATTATAAAGTTTTCTTCGCCTTAAATATTGCAGAAAATTCTCCGATTAGATAAGGGAAAAATATTTCTATAAAATTAGTGGTATCCAAACCATCTGGCCCTCCACCCTGTCTACACCACTGCTTGAAGATGTCTTTACTATCGACCCGTAGCATCGTTCTACATTTATCGGATTCAATTTTTTAGTACTATTTTGTAGCCGATTTCCACACTATGTATTCTAGGCGCTGTAACGGAACTGAATTCGCAGTCAGGTTGAAGCGACAGCGATTTCTTGAACTACAAATGGATTACAGGCCTCACGCAAAATTAAAAGCGTTTCATTAATAATAACAAAATGTACTTTTAAATATTTCTCGTGGATGATAAAAAAAATATAAGTTTTGGCTTTTGGCATGTATGAATTTATTGATAAAAAAATAACAAACCAAACAATACAAATTATAACAAGCATAACAAAAAATTAAGATATCCTGCTCTTCTTCATTAGTAAAACAAATATTTAGAAATGTTTACAATTCATCTTAATTAATTGTCGGAAAAAATTATTTTTAACAATCGGATAGCCTTTTTTTTTAAAAAAAAGATTCTGTGGGGTTTTATTAATTTGAATTTGCTTTTTACTGGGAATTTTTTCTTTTAAGTAAATTATTTACATATGAAATATCTTGTTTTTGATTGAAGATTGTTTTTCTCCGACAAATGTGGCTGCTAGCTGTCACGATTTTTTGTAGTGAGAACTTTTAGATAGTAAAGTCCGCCTTATTTATTCTCAGTTTTTACCAGAAATATGCTGAAATAAATGTTTTACATCTTAGTGAAAACGAAGGAAAACTTATCCCTGATGATTAATGAGTTCGGCGTAACAATAAACTTGAAGTGTTTTTCCTACTATCATCGGATCAGGGGAAAGTATACAAAAGACAAAACCATATCTTGCATCCGTACCACACCTTGGGAAAGGAAACTAGTCTCCTAGAAGAAATAACCATGCAATGAGAGCTTCCGCAAACATAATATTAAAAAGAAAATAAAGATGACCATGTAAAAAGTCCTGGAAGAGCATTTTATGGTGACTTTAATCGGATTTTGTGGTGATGAAGCTCATAGAAACTATAGTATGAACAAAACTCGTTTTAAAGTTAGGACAAGAAATAACAATTCCCGATTTGATGGGCACGCATAAAACATTTTTTACACAGGGTCATCGGAAAAGGTTGGACAGATTTGAAAGAATCATAACTCTAAAAGTAATTGAATAAACGAAATTATTTTCTTTCGAAAGTACTCGGAAATTATCCAAGATTTGTTAGATGTCGTTCAAGATTTGTAGCTGTTTTAAAATCGTGACCTCGCAAAATAGGTGATGTGAAAATGCAATTTGCACCACACATTTACAATTTTCATTTTTTGTTTAGGCTTTCCTTGTACATAGTGGATCAAAAATAGGTGTTCACCCGTTAATGTCTGTACATATATTTATTCATACACTCTACCAATTTCTCTCAGACATTACCCATATAAAAGCATGGTCAAAAATTTCCATTAAAAATGTCCTTCATTTAAAAAATTAAAAACAGTCTCTAATAAAAACTTCCACCACCTAACAAAAGCGCTTTCACCCCCCGCCAGGGCATCATCAGTTGTGTTCTTTATCCAACTTCCTCTACATTATATAGATGACTGGTGGCTGTAGACACCAGTCATCTATAGCCACCAGTCATCTATAGCCACCAGTCATCTATATAATGGATAGGAAGTTGGATAAAGAACACAACTGATGATGCCTTGGCGGGGGGGGGGGGGGTGAAAGCGCTTTTGTTAGGTGGTGGAAGTTTTTATTAGAGACTGTTTTTAATGTTTTAAATGAAGGACATTTTTAATGGAAATTTTTGACCATGCTTTTATATGGGTAATGTCTGAGAGAAATTGGTAGAGTGTATGAATAAACATAGTGGATCCTTTCCCATTAAATCGACGATGCAGAAGAACTTTCTAATTGACATTTTCCTTATACCCCCAATAGTTTTAGACTTGTACGTTTTCCAATTTGGAATCATCGAAGAAAATTAGCATTTTCTTCGTGCGTGGTGCGATTTGCATTTTCAGATCATTGATTCAGCGCAAAGTCTGAATGCCACGACTTTAAAACAGCTACATCTAACAAATCTTGGATAATTGCCGACTACTTTGGAAACGAAATACTTGCGCTTACTCAGCTACTTTTAGAGTTATGATTCTTTAAAATCTGTCCAACCTATATCCGGACCACTGAATTACGTAATAGCTGGGCGTAAAATGTCATATTATATTGAAAGTTTCCCGCGCTAAAATGAAAGTAAGATTATTGTTGCAAGAAAAAACAAGTTGGAAATTGTACGTCAAACGTGACAAGTGAGGTGCAATCGTACTATAGCTAGTTATATAAATATTCAGATCTTGATGATTTTTAATTCTGTGAAATGAATTATATCGTTTGCAGATTAATAATGTAATAAAATAAGTATCTCGGTCGCTTGACGATTAAATTTTGAAAGCTCCTATAACAAGAAAGCACCGATTAAAAAAAATCAAATTTCTTAATAAATGTTTTTATTAATATTTTATAAAGTTTTGATTCGATTTTTATAAAATTTGAAATGTCTCGACAAAATTCTGCAAAGATAATATATCTTAAATATCAAACCATTCGGTTGGGTAGTTTTTGCGTTGTTATATGCGGACGGACAGACAGACAGACAGACGGGCAGACGGACGGACAGACAGACGGCGGACCAGACGACGACAATAGGTGCTACGTAGTTATATAATTACGAACGCACCTAAAAAGAAAGAAAAACAACGAGCAAAACAAAACAAACAGCATACGCTGGAGTGCATCTTTGGCATATGCTGTTTGTTTGGTCGCCTAAAAAAGATTTGCCGTTGTGTCTATACTCTATTTAATAAATACTTACGCAAATACTTGCTGATGTTGCTCGCTGAAGTATCTTATATGATTTAAGTATTATCCCTCAGAAAAAGACTCGCGTTTCAATTACAGTCCAAATTTCCTGACACACTTCAAGGGTGTTGTATCTCTTGAACATGCTTCAAGTTGCTAGCTCATATCAACTATGAACGAACAATGCAACAAAAATAATATACAGTTTGTCAACGAAATAAAAGAGATCAGTACATGGGATTAGTAGCTGATCGTGAAATACAATATTTACAAAGAATGCTGGCTGATGGTCTTTGGATTTCAGAATCAAACAACAATCTTCTAATAATAGTATTTAACCCTTTCAAATGCAAAATACTTCTGTCGCTAAAATACTGAAATGATTGATTGATATCAAGATTTACGAACAAATTTATTTTTAAATAATTAAAAGCTTTTCTTTACGTACATTTTAAAAGCAAAATTGTATTACAAACTTCTGGTGCCATTGCGATATTCAGGATTTAAAATTAAGTGGGATATATAATATCCCACCACCCTTCAATGAATAAGCTGAAAGGCCTGATAAAATTCAACCAACACGTGATGATAAAATACTTGGATCGATGCTTTTCGCCCTTGTGAATATGAAAATGGGTCTTCCATTTAACACGACTCGGCACCTTACAAATATCGAAATTTCGTAAAAATTGTGATTTTCAGATTTTTATCTTGTTGCATACCACATAATTACGACTACTTCCTGACAAAATGTCGTTCTGATACAGTTACGGCTGATTTAACAAACATTAGTTGTCATATCGTCGCTACCATGTCGAACTATCGAATGTGAAAAAATGCATTTTTCATTACTTTTAAAAATGGGCCGATTCTGACCACTAAATTTTAATAGTATTCTTCAGCAGGGTTTCCAGTTTGGCATCCTTTTTAATTCAGAAATTCCGAATTCTTACCAGAAATTTTCAACAGAAATTTTTGTTTTATTTAATGACAGACCTTTCGGAATCACTTAAACTTAAAACATTTCTTTCAAAATATCCGGTATCAATTCGGCGTCGCTGAATAAATAAATAGGCCAAACTAGCAACCTTTTTTCACAGAAATTTTATTAATATTCATATTAAAACGAAGAATTCTAATAAAATTTAGTGGTGACAATCGACCTATTTTTAAAAGTAATGAAAAATGTATTTTTTCATATTCGACAGTTTGACATGGTAGCGACGATATTGTCCCTTTAACCCTTTCAAGGGTAAAGTATTTCTTTTACTAAAATGTTGAAATATTTGAATGACACCAGATTTTACGAACAAATCTATTTGAATATGATTAAAAGCTTTTCATTGAGAATATTATAAAAGCAAAATTTTATAAAAATTTTCTGGGTGCCACTTGGCAGTTTGGAATTAAAATTAAGCATTCGCGCCTTGCAAACACCGCCCTTGAAAGGATTAAATACCACGACAACCTCTTTGCAAATGAAATCTTTAAACCCATTTATCTCAGATCATGTTTTTCAGATTTTTCTTGTTTTCAAAATGCTAAGCCTTTTTTGATATGAATGAAAGTGCTTATATATATATTTTTCAAGTTGAACACCATACTATATGTAAGTGATTTAAAGGTCCAAATTTTATTATTTTATTAAATTAAAAAAAATCATATGTGTAAAAACTAGTATTTTTTTTCGTTTTATTCCACTTGTATGTAGTTTTTTTTTTCTCTAAAACTATTGATATTAAAAAAAATCCGGCTCTTAGATCTATTCAAAATATTATTGATGACCTACACAAAAAGAAAATTATTTAAAAATTTTAAAAAATTAAGTACTAGAAGCGAAGTTTTGAAATAAGTGGTTAAAATTGAAATTGTTTCAATTTTGCCAAAAAAATAAATTTATTTCTTTAAATTTTTTTGGATATAATAATTTATACTTAACATTTACATAATAATATACAAAAATATTTTTTTAAAGTATATAATTCTGATTAATGTCGACTACCGTAATTTCGCGCGTATGCGCCGCACCCTATTTAAGTCTTTTTCAAACCGGAAATTTTATTGAAAATAAGAAGTCAAATAAGTGCTAAGCAGAAGAAAGTCACATTTTATTTAAAATAAATTCTGGTAGGAAATCGAAATGTCTGAGGTGCGGCGTATACGCGCGAAATTACGGTACGTTATTTAAAGAGAATGTAATACATTGTACAAGATGTTGGGAAGGCAGTGTAATGGTATTATATTTCGGGCGAAGTTTGGAGCTAAGCTGTATTGCAAGGTTGGAGATATTTTTTTATTCTAGATGTCTACCACTTTTTCCGACTTGTAATTTTCGCTTTTTTTATGACAGACATTCCGATATTAAATAAAGCGAAGATCCCTAGTCGGATAAAATGGTAGATATTTTAAATAAAAATGGTTCCACAAACTGGAAACACTCGAACTTTTACAGATGTCTACTTTTTGCGTTCTACTTTTCAACTAGTAGAAACTGTCACATTAACCCTTCACCATGAGTTTTGATTTTACTTTGTGGTTGATAGCACCAATATGGTTGGTGAATAAGAAAACTTATAGAAACTAAATATTAATCATTCAGAATGACATTTTAATGATAACTTAACTGTTAATTTAACGGTTTACATGTTAATTTGACTTCTAATGTTTTTTCGTGTAGCCCTGGAAACTGCATACAATGTCTTGACACGGTTTCATAGAACACAAGCCGGAAGCCACCGCTCACAAACTCTTTTATTGTTTTCTCACTTCGTAGTCAAAATCGCGGTGCGTCAAACAGCACTGACGGCAATTGCTAGAATATTTTGAAAGGCTTATATCACAAGTACGTATTTGAAACGATACTTTTTACATATGTAATCAAATTACTGATAATTACTTCTGGTTAGTAAATGAAAATTTATTTTTCTTATCTTTAGCACTGTGAGGACTCCGCATGCCTTTTCTTGCACTAGTAGTGCCCCCTTCTGGAAAAACAGAAAATCCGCAGCAGAATTGTGAATGGCGGCAACGAAACATGCTGTCTGCCATGAGAAACCAGAATATGATGTGAAAATGGCCGTGAATATTGCCTGTCATAAATACGAAAAATTAAAATAATTGTTTATGTTATTTAGTGCAAGGTTATGTTATTTAGTCCTTGTCCTTCTCAAGTGGCGTTATTTTATGTGATGTATTAAACTTTTGATCATCATTAGAACGGCCTTTTTTTTAAATTAAAACATTCACACATTCATAAAAGTATCACAGTGGTGCAGACCTGTTAGTCGCCGGCGTTTTCGATACCAGTAATTTAGAACAGAAAATGTTTTATTTAATCGGAGCATTTTGCGATTTAAAAGAATAATATTTTCTCTAAAAAATTACTGGTGTGCAAAAATCCAGAAACTTCGCAACTCTGGTGGTATCAGAAGTGGGATGAATAATCGACCGTGTAAGTAAATGAAATTTATAATCAGGATACCCTGTACAAGATTCAGGATAACTTATATAGAGGTAAGGTAAAATTTTCTATTTAAGCATGACAGATCAACTGACTAAGCTTAAGAAAACCCGAAGCGTAATAAAAGCATCAATTATCTCTATTGTTAAAAAGATACAAAATGCATGGGTGTCGGAGTCGCCTGATTTAGAAGAAATTGAAATTTAGAACTGTAGTATTTAATTGGAGTTCAAAGGTTAACTTTCTGTACCATTTCATTGACCTGCGTAGTGTATTATTTTAGGCATTCATCTGGTCGGATAAGTCGATAGCTGCCTTTTCTCTGTTATACTCGACAAAAATTTGGGACTTTAACTTATGTTCTGATCGACTTTTAACACTCTTCATTTCTGATGAATGCTTTCTTGATAGAACTAGGATATCCCGCTTATCATTCCATTTAAAAAAAGTTTTTCCCTTTTCGTTCACTTTTGCAATGATTTTTCTTCGTTTTAATTTTCTTGATTTTACTTGCTGCGAATTTCTCGTCGAATTGAACTTAATGTTCCTATTAAATGAATGTTTTTATTGATTAATTTTTCCGCTAATTCTAAATTTGTGTACCAGATGTCGGTGTTGTTAACTGAGTGTATTTTGAACAAACGATTGGAACTATTGCTGTTTCTGTTATCTGTAAAATGTAGTCATTCTCAATAATAGTTCAAATCTGTTTCTGGACATGATTTTTTCGAATACGTTTGCATATACGCAGGATCATAGGACCAATATAAATGTATAGTTGGTAGTTTCACTAACCCCATCCATACAATTATATATATAGCCCCAAGAATATTTTTATTTCACTTTAATTTGTCACTGTCCACTTTCCCACACTGTAAAAAAAATTCAGGAACGGTCCTGGTGCTAATGTGCCTAATGGTAGCTAATGTGCCTAATTTATACCAGTAACATTAGTGTCAAAAATTAGAAAACTCTTTTAAAAATTCAGAAAAGTATATATATTAAAAGTCAGTAAATTTCCTGGAATAATAGTGGTAAGGTTTCTGAATTCTTCAGAAAGGTTCCAGGTTTAAGTCGGTAACCTTCCTGGAAAATACCATGAACATACTAAAATCTTCCCAGTAAAAGTCAGTAACCTTCCTGGAATAAATCAGCAATCTTCCATAAAAAATTTTTAATATGTTCACATCCTGTCATCTTCCTGGTAAACACCAGGAACATTCTTCAAGAATTTAGAAAAGTTCCACAGAAAGTCATTACTAATTGAAAATATAAAGGAATCATACTATATATTTCAGGGATGTTTCTGATACACCAATATGACTTTTATTGATATGTAGCTCACAATTTAATTAGCTATTTAATTAGTTTTGCTATGTAATTTTTGTATGTTTCAAGAATATTTTAAAATATTTAACTTATAAAAAATATTTTTTTAATTTAATATTTTTTTTATAAATATATTTGTTTAATTATAACATCAAATTTGTCTGTAATTTTTTTTCTTACAATATATAGTTTGATGTTAAAAATAAACTTGTTTTTATGATAAATATATGTTTCGTTTTAAAATTGTATAACGTTTTTTTTTAAGTTAAATGTTTTGAAAATTTATGAAATGGATTAAAAATTACTTGGCAAAACTTTAAAGCTAATCGATTGCTATTCTGACATAAGAACAATCAGTTACTCATCAAAACATTATGTTTTTATGAGTAGTTGAAAATTCTCAAAAATGTAATACTTTTATGAGTAACTGACGGAGCAGTCAATTACTAAAAAATGTTGCATTTTGGATTATAAAGAAATATAATTTAGTTTTTATCCATGTAATGGTTACCCGATTTTAAATGTTGAAAAATTTTGCTTTATTCTGCAAATCAATGCCCCCCCCCCCTTTTTTTTTGTTTAATTTGACTGGACTATTATAACTAGAATGTATTCAAAGATAAAGTCACTCAAAGCAGTAACAGACTTTGCCATTTAAAAAATCTTAGGCAGATTTATTTGAAACCGTTTTCTTTTAAACAAATACCTATATTTACAAATAATTAATTTGCTTAATATTTTTTTTAATATAATCTCGTGTTAAAAATCAAAGACCATTTTTTAAATTTTTTATTAATTTAATTTAGGTGAAGGCTGAGAAAAGTAAAAATATTATAAGAATCTATTTGATCTTATTAGCATACTTGCAATGTTAAGAATCTTTTACAATATTCATTACCAGTTATTAGAATTAATTATTACTTTTTTGTTGCTATTTGTCAACGTGAAATAATCACATTTTAAAAAACAAAAATTTCAATACAGGGGTAGTACTGGTGAAATTTCAGGACACAGTTTCCACCATAATCAAAAATAAGATTTTCAAACAGTATATAGAAATGAATATGTTTATGAAAATTAATAATTTCTCCAAAACAGCATTTCAACAAAACGAAAATATTGTCTGTTGTACCTCTGTCAGTTTAACATCCTGATCACTGTGTTTATAGCGTTTATTCTAAAACTACAATTGTGTCAGTTGTTCTTATTGTAATAATGTTTAAAATTATGCAAATTTAAAATGGTTTATCTCAAAACGTCTTCTAAAAGAAACTGCGCGCAAGATTTCTTTTAAACTACTTTATATTTGTTGCTGATAAACTTTACAGTTTCAGAGATTGTATACATATGTCTTAAGATTGGGCCAAAAATTTTTTCTAATTCTAAACACAGGAAAAAGAAGCATAAATAAACTCCGAAAAAAAAAAAATACGCAACATGTTTAACTGCATTTTAGTACAGAAATTTTGCTAAAATATACACAAATTTCGGTTCAATTTTAATATAATAAATTCACAAAGATTGAAGGTAGAAACATTAACTAATTTAATAAAATTATTGGGCACAATAACAAAGTACGTTTTTAACTTTTTGAGTTAGTTAAACGTTAACACTTTAAAGTGTATTTTTAATCACTGCTTACAGTGAGAACAACAGATATATTTTTAGCCATAACTCCTGTAAATATCGGGATTTTTTAATACAGGTTATCTTAAAATGCTCAAACAATTTCGTTCTTTCGTATTTGTTTTTCGAAAAAGTTAATTTTTTGAAGGTTAAAATTTAATTCCTTTTAAAAAGCAGGCATACTTCAAATATACAAACATAGTAATATTTTTCATATATGAGTAAATGTACATTTTAAAATATCATAATTCTTGTAATATAGGTTTTACTCTTTTTTTTAGATTGTCGGGTGATTTTTAATAGGACAGAAATGAATAACACTTACATTCTGTTGCTATCAATGTATGCATCAAATTATGAAAGTAATAATAATAATAATAATAATAATTATTATTATTATTATTATTACTATTATTATTATTTTACACTCCCATTTATGCATTTTAATTGGTACAAAAAGCTATATAAGCAACTTTAAATGTCAGAATCATTAAAGAAATAATACTTTTAAACAGTATGTACAGTTCATTAATTTTAGATTGTAGAAGTTAAAAGCTTGTAGCTTAAATGAAAAAAAAAACAAGAATTGTGAAAACATTTTCCATCAATTCTTGATTTAAAATAGTTTTAATTATATTAAATTGCGTACATACTTTTCTTTTGATTATCGTTTGGTTTCTGGGAAATGGTAACAAGAATATAATCCAAAAATTAAGAACAATTAATTAAATAAAGCTAAAAAGTACTTAGGTAACAATGAAGGGATTATAATTTGCGCACAACGCAAAGTTACCCAGAACCATTGGACTATTATTACGTGCAATTAGATTAAAATAAAATTTAAAATAGTTTGCCTGTGTCTTCCTAGAGAACCTTCCTTCTAGAATGCCGTCCGCCTTTTGGTTGAAATAATAAAATGGCAGGTTTTTGACACTGTCCAGTGGCTGCTGATATTTTTTCATTGTTTGTCTCCCGCAGATGATTAGATACTGAAATACATTTTCAGGAACGTTTTCATTTCCTAAGAAATCTTAATAACTACCGCTTTCAATAATATATTTTTTAACTCAAGGTCGGGGCAAGCATAGGTGCAGCCCCCCCCCCCCATAAGCATTTGTGCCCAGGGCCACCAAATTTGTAAATCGGTCCCTGGATAAACGTCGAGAAGCGAAGATGGCGGAGCGCCAAAGCTAAGAGCAGAGACGTTGCCACGCAAAAAAGTTTAATCCCTGAATTCAGGAAACTACAGTAGAACTACAATTATCCGAATCAATTTGGACCGGACCCCATTCGGATAATCAAAAATTCGGAAAATCGGATAGTTGGATTTTTTTCGAAAAAGGGGTCTATTTTAATTAATTACTGTATGTAAGTTGAAAATGGGAGAAAAAAATATTTTTAAAGAAAACGAGCTTTTAATTAATTAAATGAAAAGGCAACACTTTTACATGTTAAGCGTACTTACAAGTGCTGTACAATAGTACAGTATGTACGTCCCGTACTGTAAATGAAAGTCATTGCTTGCTGAACATCTCGGTCAAAGTGAGCTGTATGACGGTCTCCGTCCGTTTTCGGGCAGCCAAGTCCAGAATCCGCTTGACAGTGAGAAGTTGGATGTGGTCAAACTCGGGCTGACCGTCCATCTACTTCAACGCAGTTTCAAGGCTTGCAAATACTTCACTCGCTGATGGTACCGTGTCTGCTTCAACTTCGACATTAAGGTCATCTTCTTTCTCGACACTTTCTTCCCTCAAATCTTCAATAAGTTCATCATCATTTAGAATTTGAAACCCAGGGTCTGACGAATCACACACCATCATCTCTCTTACATCTTCAGCATTAACTTCTGAACATCCAGGAATTTTCAAAAGAATGTTTCTGAATTCCTCAAGTGACACGTCATCCTCATAGTCTCCTGTCTCTTTCCTTTCCTTTTCTTGATATTATTTTCCCTTTTTCTCCTTTTCCTTCTCTTCTTCAGTTGATTTGCCTTTCAACTTGTTCCACGCACGTCTTAATGTGACTGCCTTAACCAAGCTCCAAGCTTCCGCCACCATGTAAGCGCAACCTTTCATATTTATTTTTTTGTGGTTAGCCAGAACACCTTCTTCGTCTTCGCCCTCTACCAAAAGTTTCTTTAAAATTGCCTTCTGTAATGGCGTTTCATGGTTTCGAAAACTGACTGGTCCATTGGTTGCAATAACCTTGTGACGTTTGGCGGAAATATATTGTTTTAAACTGGCCATTCCCTCTTTCCATCAATTCTTTGGTGGGATGAGTTGGTGCATTATCAACAATCAAAAGCACTTTACCGCCTTCTTTTCCAAGACATTTTTGGTGCTTTTTCACTTCAGGGATGAAAATTTCGTCGTACCACTCTGTAAACAATTCTGCGGTCATCCAAGCTTTGGGTTGGTTTTTATAAAAGAAGGGAAGCTTTTTCACATTTTTAAATGATCTTGGGCTTTTTGACGACAGCCAATAATCAAACAGCACCATGAAACGGTGACTCATCATCCCAATAATGTTCGCGCTGCGCCTACACTAGCTTCGCGGAGAGAAGGACAATAGAGCGCGTAGCCATAACCATTATTTTACGAATATTATTTTTCCGTCTTAAATTTTTTCTGAAATTATAAAAGCGATTCGGATAATCAGCGATTCGGATAGTCGGAGTTCAGATAACTGGAGTTCTACTGTATTCGCAAAGAAATTTGATTTTTGCAGGAATCTGATAGAAACCTGTGAAAACCCGGAACGGTGCTAGAAATAATGCATGACGTTACGGTATTTTTTACAGTGCAAGCGCTCCGAGTATCCACCTTCCAATTTCTGTGATGCATATAAGTTTGTTTGTTCGGCGATTTCCCCAAACAATTTATCCGGCACAAATAGTTTATAGCAGGTTTCTATTGCTTTATCTGGCCATATATGCAAAATTTCACTTACAAACCCAGAAGAATATGTAAAAGGAACAATGTTTGGCTGATTACACCGCGGATTATGGCATTTTTCACCATTCTCCTCCTCTTCCTGAGATGATAAAAATACATCCACTCTAGGCCGTTTTTTAGAAGAAAAAAATTTACTACTATCGATTTTACACTATGCGGCTGACATTTTTACGTTCAAGGCTAAAGAAAGATTTTTGTCTGCACTGGACTAAGAACTGCAAAGAATAGAATGAATATAAACGTAAAACATTTCTAAAATATTTGTATTACTTTGTGAAAACCGACACAGAACCTCGGCCGAAAGCCGATATCAATGAAATCTTGTCTAGCGTGCCAAACAATAAACGAGACAAAACGGGCTTGAGACATAACGTGTTGAACGAATGACCATTAGAATTTCTTTCTAAACATAAACATCGTCTACTACGACAAGAAACAGTTTTTTTTTTAATAGTGGTGCAATTAGAATATAAAAATTGTTGTCCTTTTTTCTAAGCAGTGCGCGTGACCTGACGGGATTTCCTTAAAAATACGCGTGGCACTCAACGTCTTAAAGGTCAGTGCCACGCTTATTTACGTTTCGTAAAATACAAAATACTGAGTCTTTTTAAGGCCAAATTGTAAATCATATTGTTCCATTTTTATATGAAAGTGAGACAATGATTTCTTCGCTAATAATTCTTTATCCAATTGTTCTTTCCTTCGCCATTGTCTATAAGCACTACTCAAGCTAATGTCATCGATAAAAGCTTTTTTTAAATCCTCAGTTCCATGTAACCACAGTCCAATGCAATGTTTCTTGCATGAATCATTTGTAATCTTTTGGCAGAAAATATATACATTTATATCACATATTTGACCATACTTTATAAAAATTAAATATTTATTAAATTCATATATCGGGACATTTTTACAGAAGATGCATAAAACTGGATAACTACCTAATTTCAAAAGGTTTAAGTGAGAGGGCGGGTCTTCCATTGTTTTCATAGAAAATTGCCGGTAACAATAATTCATATAAGGTATCTGTGTATTATATATGAATCTGTTTCATGAAGCATATATTTATAATTGACTCAAAATGATCCATTACAAATGTACTAGAATACAAGAAATTGTAAATTTTAATAAAATAGTCTTTAAAATTATTTATCTCAAAGTGAGTTTTTAAGAATTGCGCGCAGGGCATCTCTGACACTACTTGATATTTTTACAAGAAAATTTTAGATAATATTGGTTATATCCACATCTTAAAACTGAATCTAAAATCATTTATTGTTTAAGTGATAAAAAACATTGCATAGATGCTAGAAAAATCAATATGAAATATTTTAAATTTATTTGTAAAATATAAAATTAGCTTAAATATTCAGTGATATAATATAGATAAATGCGTCAAGATTTCATGTAAAAATATTAAGTGTTTTAAGTTAAAACCTGCGCGACATTTAATGAAAGAACATTTTCAGCATTTTGAGATAAACCACTTTAAAATATCTTTTTGGATATTGCTTACACAAGGATCGCCTGATATGTTTCGAATCAAATCATAACTAGCGTAATTGTAAGAAGTGTTTTGCGGAGATTATTTCAAAATGCGCAGAAACTATCGATTTTTAATGTACATGTTCATCGAAAAATCGAATATTTTAAATGTTTGAGTATATCTTGTTAAGCAAAGATATTTTTATGGCAAATATTGAAAAGAATTATTGTGAAATAAAATAGTTTGGAGAAAAAGAAGCAGACAAACAATTTAAATGATGGGAAACATAACATACATTGTAATTACGAAGTTAGTTTATAAATAGGACATCAAATATACGACCAGTGTTGCAAGTAGGGTACTTTTTTAAAATTTAGATTGTTTGACAGCCATCAATTTTTGAAGTAGAAGTATTCGCCATATTTAATGAAAGATTAAATAATGCGGGAATAAGAAATTTTACTAATTTTTAAAAATTGTGGGAATCAAACAGGTTGCCAATTTGGTCTTTTTTTAATTCAAAATTTTCGAATTCAGTTCAGAAATTCTGAAAGAAGAATTTTTATTTTAAGTAATCTCGAAATGTCTTTCATTAAATAAAGGAAAGAACATTATAGGAAATTTCTGGTATGAGTGCGAAATTTCGGAATAAAAAAAAAGCCATACCTTCAACCCTGCAAACAATCAGAATTTTAAAATAGTAGCCTACTGGTTTGGTTACACCATATACGAAAAGTTATTTTCTACAACGTTCACTAAAGTCGAATGCTTTGATAAAACTTACACTCACGCCGACATTTAAAAGGACGTGATTTCATGATACGATATATATATATATATATATATATATATATATAATGATTTATTATACAGAAACTTGCTTTTATACTTTTCCGGTGTCAGTTAAAAATTCCTTTTTTAAAAGTATTATCAAAAAAGAGAAAAAAGGAAAGCTTTTTTTCGGAAATACTAAATTAAAATATTCACAAATTTCTCATTAAAATAAAGTATATAAAATATAAATATTTTTAAGTTTTAACGTTTATTTGAAAGAAAATGCTGAAGATAGTTAAATGATCATCGCACCTGCTGTCGTTCTGGTCAACACAGTTGACAGCCTTATTGGTTTAACACTTTCTAGAGGAACTTTTTCTAAAATGTTGAAATGATTGAACGACAGGAAAAAATACGAACAAATATATTTAAAAATAAGTAAAAGAATTTATTCGTATGCATTACAAAAACAAAATTTCATTCCAAAAATCTGGTGCCCTTCTTGCACTTCAGGATTAAAATTATGTGGGATATTTAATAACCCACAGCATTTTAAGAGATTAATAAGGGCTTTGAAGTGATGCAGCCCAAAATTGTAAATTGTATCTAAAATGATCACAAAAATAATTTAATGAAATTTAAAAAAAAAAAAAACATTTCACACAAATTAAATAAAAAATTATATTACAAAAATTAATAATATAATTAAAATTAAATTATGTAATTAAAAATAATAGCTATAATTTATCTGACTAGAACATTCTACACACAATATGCGAACAGTGCTTGGGCAGCATGGCACCAACCATCCTGATCAGAAATGTTTCTTATTCAAATTTAAAATCATTATGATTATTTTAAGAGTTTGTCACATTTTTCTGAGATTAAATGAAATAAAATATGCTGTTTGAAAATTGTGTTAAAAATGTAAGCATCTTGTAAAAATTACCTTAACGCAATTATTATAACAACATAGTTACATATATCTATTCTCATTTAGAACTGTTAACGGTACTTTAATTTTCCAGTTGAAGGAGACAAATATTCATTTACTCAGTCTCTAATTCGTTGAAAAAATGTTCCATATCAACATTTCTATGAATTAATATATATATATATATATATATATATGCCGCAACGTAATTCATCTATAGACATGTTGCAACGTAATGCAACGATATACATGATGCAGTGTCGCGTTCTTGTAGATAGATAGACGAAGAAAAACAGTTACAATGACCTACTATATACTTATTTTACGAATTTCGCAGACCATCAGGAATTAACTGAGTTAAATAAACACAAACAGCTTCAGACGTTCCACTTTCAGGTAGGAAGATGCAGTCAGACAATTAGAACGCTAGAAAATATCAGAATAATATTCGAAAACAGACCTTAATACTTTGAAATAAACATCCGCACACTCACTAAAATGTGAAAATCTGCTGGTCTAAAACAGCGCAATACAAAAGCAACTTATACTATTAATAGAAAATAAATTTCAAGTGCGAGACTAGGGGTACAGAGCCTAGAATACATAGTGTAGAAAACGGTTTTACCGTTTATTAATTCAAAATTTTCGAATTCAAACCGGAAATTCTGAAACAAGAATTTTTCTTTGAAGAAGTCACGAAATATCTGCCATTAACTAACTAAAAGCACATTAAAAAGAATTTCTGGTGTGAATGCGAAATTTCGGAATTTAATAAAAGCCAAAGTGATAATGCTTTAAAAAGTGCTAAAAAATTGTAGCCGATAAACGTGCAACGATGCGGTACAATATTAGGGTGATCTCAACAACATCTGCTTTAAAAATAAATTTACCTCTAGCAAAAGTAACCATTACACTTTTGACAACAGAAACATAATTTCTGTAAATAAAATCTTCTTGTAAGTGTATATTTCAGATGTAACTGGTTTTAAGTTAGTTTTTTATCATATCAGGGAATTAATTTTTTCCACTCTTCTAGCAGAGATTAATTTTTTGGTATGCTAAATAGAGATAGTTTCTAGTTTGTTGCCTTGCATCGAGTACTGCAATCAGGCACAAAAGAATGCGTATCACGTTTTTTGGCCATGATCAATATCATTCATATTTTCAAAGCTTATGAAAATCAGTATTCAAGTCAAAGGAAATAAGGTATAATTTAAATATTTAAAATATTTACCACCAGCTGAAATGTTTTCACAGTTCGATTCTTATACAATATTTGAGTTGAAAAGAGCTAGCAGACCGTGGCGTAGCCAGAAAGGGGGGGGGGGCTAAATGCTCTGGTAGTAATATTATAAATCTTCGCCTTCAATATATTATCCGCAGAATATTATCCGATTAAATAAGGCAAAAATATTTTTATAAAATTAGTGGTATCCAAACCATCTGGACCTTCACCCTGTCTACGCCACTGTTAGACGATGTCGCTGCGATCGACCCGTTGTCTTTTCAGAATCGTTCTACATTTATCGGATTCCCTTTTTTAGAACTAATTTGTAGCCGTTTTCCACACTATGTATTCTAGGTTCATTTCTCAAATTACTGAATATTGACTTACTCCACTGTTATTCTAACCCCCTCATTTATTAATTTGGTTCCAATCAAATTGACTGCTAAGGCCGTTCTAAAGTCATATCTTTTAGATCGGGAGACAGCGTCACGTTTTAACTGCCAATGTTTAAAGCAGATACAGTATAGAAGAAAATTTTGTTACAAATTTCTGGTGTCATTGTGGCATTTGGAAATAAAAGGTAACACTTTGTCGTTCGCATGCGCCGTAAAAATACTTCAATTCGTAAAATGTTGAAATGCTTGATTGACACCAGAATTTAGAAACAAATTTATTTGAAAATAGTAATTAAAATCTTTTCTTCATGTACTTGATAAAAGGGAATTTTTCATTCCAAAATTTTGGTGCCAATGTATCATTTAAGGATTAAAATTAAGTTACTTTACGTACGACACCACTATTAAGTGGATCATATAATATCCCATTGGCCCTCATGGAGCTCGACTAATTTTTTCTACTTACCAGTGTTGCCAGAGGGCTACTTTTTAAAAATTCAGATTGCTTGATTGACACCAGTTTCTTGAAATGGTATAATGCTTCTTCTTTTCGCCTTATGTAATCTGTCATTTAATAAGGCGAATTTTGCTTTCTCAAAAAATTGGTGGCAATCAAGGAAATTGAATTTAAAAACCACTGGCAACACTGCTACTTACTAAGACAAAGCTGACTGCATTAGCAGCATCATTTCTTGAGCCTAATAAATGAAAACAGAGCACAACAAAATGTTTGAATTTTTAAAATATATTAATAAAGTACTTTCCAATTCTTCCGGTAACTGTTTGATTTTTCGAAACTAACGTTTGGATAGCAACCCTGGAAAATAAAAAATGACGTCTTTCTAATCTTTTTCGCCCTCCCCCGCAATACAGGTTCCTTTTTAACACCTTTCAAACCTAGTTGAAAAGTGTGTATGACTTCGATTTGTCTGGCCGTCTGTCCATGCTATAACTCGCGTAAACATTCTAGGATTGCCCTCAAATTTTTGTATGGTATTGACGTTTACTATAGCATGTTCCCTAATGAAAATTAAGTGTGTAGCACGTATAGTTGTTTTACAGGGACAGTCAAAAGTATGCCATTACATTACGGTCAATAGGGAAAAAATCGTTTCAAGTGCATTTTGGTTATGTTACGCCATTTGAAACTTGATAAAACTGGTATACAATTAGTGAAGCGTACTAAAATATGGTTTTTATAAAATATGGTGTGCAATGCATTTATTATTCATTTACAGGGTCACACAAAAGAATTATTTCACACAATGTTCCGCGGGAAAAAATCGTTTGCAGTGTAATTTAATAATTAGGGTACGAATTTTGTGAATTATGAAATATGAACACATTTTGTCTTAATCGTGTCACATCAAAATCCAATTATATCAGAGTGTAAATTATCAGTCATAAAAATTTCGAAAAACACGGATGTAATATTTTTAAAAAATCTTGAACTATTTGGGATCTATTAAACGTCACTGTGCATCATGCATCATTAACATTAGTACAAATTATGACATAAAAATATAACACTATAGTTAAATAAGGGGGTAAAATCATTGTCATTACGAAAGTGAAAAGCGATATCACAACAGCAATTAATAATGACATATTAAGGAAAACCACCTCGAATATGTTCTTAAATATATCAAATCCCATTCATGAAATTTCTTCACCAATTAATCTGAATATACTAAGACATGAAAGGTTGGAAAGTTAGAAAAACAAAATTTTAAAGAAAAAAAATATGTACTAATTAAATATATACAACACTGACAATTTGTAAAATGACAATTTGTAAATTACTCGCGGACATGATTTTGCTTTATAATATAGATATCATGTATTTTTCACAATTACCTCATGATGTTTTTAAAATTTTTTTGTATTTTTAAAAATACATTTTTCATGTCATACTGTTTAATGAAAAGTACACCGAATCATGCAGTAAAAAATTACTGGCACCACGAATGTAGAAAAAAGAGGAAGAAAAAAATCAGCAATTAGAAATTATGTGTTGAAAAGGTTAAAAATCTTTAATTTTCAAATTATATCCAGGCAACAGTGGGCAAAATATATCTTGTAATACAAGAATACAAAAATATTTGTTAATCGTAGCCACTCTTACAACAATTGCAGGTAGGAAAGTATACGGCATGGTGGGTACACTCCTTACAATTTCCAAGAAGCTTGGACCAACATTTCATATTAGAAAATGTCTATATAATATTGCAAAAGCAAATTATGTAATCATCTTACTTAATTGTACATTTTTTTACATTTTTATACGCTTAGTGCAGACGAAAAATTCACTAAATATTGTGGCTTAACCAATGTTGCCAGTTTGACCTCCTTTTTTATTCAGTATTTCCGATTTTATAACAGAATAGTAATTTTTCTGCATTTAATGACTGATTTTGCGGGATTACATAAAGTAAAAATTCTTCTTTCTGAATTCCTAGATCAAAAAAGGATGTAAAGTAGCAACCCAGGGTAGAACCCTACGCAATCGTATATAACCTACATTCACTAATTGATAATTCTTGATCTGTTTCGTAAAATAACTTTCTACCTTGATTGTTTTCAAAATCGTTAGAACCATACAAGACCTATTAGCATATTTTTTATTTCAAATGTTCACATTACTAATTTTCTAGTGGGTGTGTTATTTCCTGTAACTGCCACAATCCTGCAATAAATATTAATATCAAAGCATTATTATGAAAAACAATTACGCAAAAAAATGTATGTTGACTACTACAAATTAAAAATTATTAAAAATTATTAAAAGGAAGAATATTTTGAAGTATCGGGCAGTTTTGACCATTTGCTGTAAAAGGGTCACCTTCAGTATTTTGTTTGTTCAAGCCCTGATTATCGCCGGAACAAACCTCATCCAGTAAATTATAATAGAAATTTTTACCTTATTTAAACGCCTAA
This sequence comes from Maratus michaelseni, assembly GCA_963931845.1. Classification (NCBI taxonomy): domain Eukaryota; kingdom Metazoa; phylum Arthropoda; class Arachnida; order Araneae; family Salticidae; genus Maratus; species Maratus michaelseni. Next base: position 192,682,306 of record OZ007598.1, on the reverse strand, counting down.
TTCATTCATTGTTTTTGTCTTGAATAATGAAAGTATTTCTATTATTTTTTTATTACTGAGAGTTTGCTTCGTTGGTAATCAGGCTCTGGGTTTGTTTCGTTTGTTGGGCACTACGGTCATATTTTGCATAAAAGAGCTAAACCGACTGAGACCCCCCCCTTAAAGTGGAATCCCACAAGTGGACCCACTACAAACTTCTATGTCTGAGTGGGATTCGAACCCAGCACCTTTTAACTCCTTGGGGACGAGCGACACGTATACGTGACGCATAAGATGCTTAGAATCCTCGATTATTCCCACCAGTTATTTTTTATTGTAAGCTTTGCCTTATTAAATCTTAGCATTTCTGCGATTCAATTAGCCGAAAATTTCTGTTTTGAAAAACCGGTGGTAAAATATTAAAAATTCTGTAAAAGACGCTCATCGCGAAGGGGTTAACTAGTACCCAGCGTCCTAACCACTAGACAACAAGAAATCAAGTCTTAGTTCAACCCCAGTTAATATGAAGAATTCCAAACAGCTGCGTCACTATGTGGAAGAGGCTATGGAATCAAATTCATACAGTTATGACTATGAGATGAAGAAAATACTGTTTTTGAAGAATTTGAGCCTATGTGATGCTACAATTTTTAAAAGAATCTGTATTTTCAATAAACCTGTTTTATGCTATATTATTCGGGCATTGTATACTTTGTTTTTAATCTTTATTTTACAAACTGCAAAGACTTTGGAGAAAATCCCAATGAAAATATTTTCACGATTTTAAAACAGGCAGGATTTTATTATCATATTTATAATTTTTTGCATCTCACGTTTACCATTATTCTTCTTGTATTGTTCTAAATTACTTTTTAATATCATTTCTTGTAATTATTAATCTGGATGGGCCCCACCCAGATACGTTTTTCATGGCTTTTATATATCATCTTTGTATATTTGTTATCTGATATGTATATATGTTCATTGTTTTTTCTTTATTGTACATCTGTACTTATTTCTTAAACTATTGTTTGGCGCAGCATGTCCAAATGTGGACTTTGTTCCATTAAACTTCTATACAACCAACCAACCAACCTAACCACTAGGCAAGCTGGTGGCCGAATTCCTTCAAGGAAAACTTTTTTTAATAGCAAATTTTCCAAAATTGCGGTTCTCTTACAAGGGAAAACTAAAAAGGTTTTCACATGTGGCACTAAAGGCTTTCAACCTTACACCCTCCCCAGACCACATCGTATGTATCGAACCTGCGAAAATTGTCACATATCTCTCATCCTTTGTGCAGCATGCTATTCTCTGAGGTGAGCCGGGCCCTCCTTGAACATACGGTATTAGCAAAAATTAAAAAACTCAATTCAAAGGGATCTGCGGCATGGCGTCACTGTTGCCATAGAAACGACATTAAAACTACAGATAATTCAAATAATGTACTTATCAATTTTTAAATTAAATTTAGTGAAACTGAGACAAACTCAAGAAAGGGAATTCCCATATATTCGATACCAGGGTTCGTACGATTTTACCACAATTTTTTAATAGAATTTTCCTACTTATATTTAAATAACAGAAAATGTAGACACCTGCTTGATTTGCAGGATTTGTAGTACTTCTCTACAATATAATAAATTATAACATCTTTTAATAATATATATTTTTTGAATGCTAAATCGTGTAAATTAACGACATAATACAGTGGAACTTCCCTTTAACAAAGTCCCTATTTAACGAAGTTTTCTACTTAACGAAATTTTCTGCAGAACTTTGACTTTGAACACCATTAGCACGTAAATTAATCTCTATATTACGAAAAATATGTTCTATATAACAAAGTTTATTCCACCTTTGTACGTGTACAGAATCCAAACTAAGAGGTTGTTGTAGCGATGGATATCCGAATTTATTTCAACGGATTGTATGAAAATGAAGACATTTAAATAATTTTCATTCTTCTTGGTACTAAATATAACATTTTTTTTCATGTTAACAAAAACACTTGTTACCATTACTCTCCTACACCAAGACTCCAGCGCTGACAGTTGAGGGGAGTCAAAATCCCCTCTTTACCTTTAATGATATAGAAGATGAGGTGTCGCAATGGCGTCAGATGCATTGAAGCAAAAAATATCAATTAGAGACTTTAGAGAATCAGACAGTTACTATTCTGACCTTCGATTGCTGATAGACAATTGCTTTGTACATCCACAAGAATGTGCTTTAAAATGCTAATAGAAGAACATCAAAGTTATTTGTGTTCCTGCCAATAGAACTTTTAAACTTTAACCATTAGTCTAAGGAATAATAAAAAATCTTGAAGTACATTATTGAAAAAGACAGAGAAAAGACAATGTAGTGAAAACATTAGTTTGAGAACCTGTGTATCAGAGTTGATGAAAGCTTGAGCCAAAGCTTGGGAATGTGACGTGATTTCATCGACCGTACACAACTGTTGTGTAAAACCCGGTTACATAATTTAAACTGAATCAAATGCTTCTGAATCCAATACATGTTTGTCATATCTCAAGGAAAGTTTTCATGAATTTAACTTGATTTCTATTTAACGAATTTTCTTCATAATGAAGTTTTTAAGTGTAACGATGAGACTTCGTTAAATGGAAGTTTCACTGTGTACAGTAAAGTAGCAATGAGCCGAAACATGTCAACAACCTAATATAAGTTATTTTACTTTATATCCTCTTCAGTTCCGAAGCTAAAATAATAATACAAATACTTGATCACGGGTTTTTTCCAAACGAAATGACATCGTAAATGACAGAAAAATTATATTTTCAGAAATTAATCATTTATGCACCTAGTAATTTAGGTTTAAAAATGTGGATTTAAAACTACAAACTCCCTTAAAACATTATTTTAATAATCATTAACGTAAATTAACACAATCACAAATTTAAGAGCTTTAAACAAGTAAATAATCTACAAATCCTCAATTTTTTTTATTGAAAAAGATTTAAATTAAATACTTATACAATTTTTTCACTTTCTTGGTCACATTGTCTTCAAGGCATTTTGAAAACTTAGATGAAAATAACATTTATTTTATGAGGGAATAAGCTTCAATTCTGCCATTTATTCGTTTGCTTTGAACGCAAAAAACATTCAGCTACTAAGAAGTGATGTGAAAATGTAAAAAAAAAAACTGCATTTTAATTTTTATAAGGAAAAGAACAGAGTTCTCCATATGGGGACCCAGGGACCCAAGTGGATATTATGTTGTTAATTTACACCTTTTATCATTTAAAATAAATATACTTTTCTACATTTAAATAAGGCGGAAAATTCTGTAAAAAATTTGCGGTAAAAGCGTATGAACCGTGGATTTCGGCATTAGAATATTTAATATACGAGACTGCCATACATGTATTATATCTATACTCATATCAAAAGAATCATTGACAACTTTTTCGACACCTTTTTCAATACCTTTCAAACACTTTATTCACACAAAAATAACTAAATAAAATACCCAAGAAAATATTTGAATTCAATTTTGGTTTATTATTTTATCAGTGACTGATTACATATAATTTTTTAAATATAATTTCTTCTGATTATGCATTTTTGAACCGTTTTATAATTTGAAACCAACAAAGCTATTTTTTTCTAGGCAGTTTTATCAGTCGTATGATCTATTTGTCATAAAATATCAGTATGAAGATAAAATTTTAATAAAAAAGTTATTGCGACATGAATTCGTTTAAATTAAACCTGATTCAGATTTATTTAACCCATTTGCTACATTAGCTCATATATGCGTCTATTTCAGGAATTACTTTTTTGTACAGAAATTTGGAATTCATAGCGGCAATGCTGATTTTTTTTTTTTACTTTAAGTAATCGCAAAACGTCGTCATTAAATAAAATAAAAATTACTATTCAGAATATCTAGTATAAATTCCGAATTTCTGAAGAAAGAAAGAAATTCCTTAAATGCACACCAATGATTCAAATGGGTTAAGAACCTCAGGATATATAATTTTGAATCGCCAATGTGATTCATATTTTAGGTTAGTTTCATAATAATCACGCTGAAACAAAAAGTAGAAAAAATCGAACTGACCAATGTTGTTTATAAAGATCGTATAAAAAGTAAAACGGTGTACATTTATTGAATCTTAATAGAGAATTTTTTTATTGATACAATCTTATTCAATATCGTATTTTTGAACTATTTTGTAATTTACCTCGACCACTAAACTCCAACATGTAAAAAACATAATTCACCTTTAAAAAAATTTTTAGGACATTTTGTTATACAGGATATTTATATCAGATATCATTAAATGAAGCGAATATTTCTTTTAAGGAATAATTTTATTCAAAATACGATAAACCTCCCAGATACTTATATTACAGCGCCTAGAATACATAGTGTGGAAAACGATTTTACCGTTTTTTATTCAAAATTTTCGAATTCAAACCTGAAATTCTGAAACAAGAATTTTTACTTTAAGAAATCCCGAAATAGCTGCCATTAAGTAAGGAAAAAACATTATAGGAAATTTCTGGTATGAATGCGAAATTTCGGAAATTAAAAAAAGCCAAACTGGTAATGCTTTAAAAAGTGCTAAAAAATTGTATCCCATAAATGTACAACGTTGCTGAAAATAATAGGATGGGTTCGCAGCGCCATCTGCTAGCTCTTGACATTGTATTAGAATGTTTCGGCTGGTGGTAAGTATTTTAAATACTTAAATTATATCATTTTCTCCTCTGACTTAGTGATTTTTATAAGTTTTTTTTTAAATTATGAAAGCATGGCTAAAAAACATGATACGCATTTTTTTGTCTCTGGTTGCAACATTATCGTAGGCAGGGCCTGATTACCAACGGGGCACACTTCCACCAGTAAAAAAGAATTGAAATAGTTCCTTTATTCATGGTGGTAATTTTGCATCAATAGGGCGTTTTAATAAGACGAAAATTTCTATTAAATTTTACTGGTGTAAGTGTGCCCCGTCGGTAATCAGGCCCTGCCTACGATAATGTTGCAACCAGAGACAAAAAAAAAATTCGTATCACGTTTTTTAGCCATGCTTTCATAATTTAAAAAAAAAAAACTTATAAAAATCACTAAGTCAGAGGAGAAAATGATATAATTTAAGTATTTAAAATACTTACCACCAGCCGAAACATTCTAATACAATGTCAAGAGCTAGCAGATGGCGCTGCGAACCCATCCTACTATTTTCAGCAACGTTGTACATTTATTGGATACAATTTTTTAGTACTATTTTGTAGCCGGTTTCCACACTATGTATTCTAGGCGCTGTACTTATATGGAGAATGTAGATTACAATCCATGCTAACAGTACTTTTCGATGACTCTAACTGTTATATTCAGAATCATGAGGTTTAAAACAAAAACTTATCATTTTTTTGCAAGATGCTTTATTTATTCTGGTGAAAATTTAGTCACTAAAATACATTCTCACCACAATTATTAAAATGTATTATAAGAATGTAATTTTACAATCTGATGTTGTTTTGACTCTCTTGTTACAGATTTTTGAGTTTTCAAGGAAAACATCTGGCTAGCAGCTAGATTTGTTAAAAACATGCATGTGTTTTGAAGTTATGGATGACGTCGAGCCCTACATTTACTTACTGTTCTAATATTAACTGTTGTCATCATGGTTGCCATTTTGTAGATTTTTTTAATTCAGACATTTCGAATAGTATTTTATTCTTTGTGTAAGCATGAAGTGTCTGTCATTAAATAAAGAAAAAAAAAATACTATTAAAAAATTTGTAGTATGGATTAGGAATTTGGGAATTTTTAAAAGGCAAATTTGGCTACACCGGTCGTTAACCCATTCGCTGCCAACTACGAGTATACTAGTCGTTTTTCAATCTAAAATTATGAATTCGTACCGGAAATTTTGAAAGAAGAATTGTTATTTTATGTAATCACTAAATGTCTGTAATTAAATAAAGTAAATATTGCTATTAGTATTCGAACTTTCTAAATAAAATAAAATTCCGATATGTTTAAACCGGCAGTGAACGTGTTAAGAAAAAATATCATGTAACATTTGAATACTTTTCTTATAAAAATACTTTTAAAATTACAGAATAGATCAACCAATATATATATATATATATATATATATATATATTAAGGGATTACTGTGTTGATTCAACATAAGCATACAATGAACTTCTGGGAAGGACGCTAAAGATCGTTAACATGTCTTTATTCATACTACATAGCTGCTAATATTCCAGATTTCTTTTATGTCAATAAACACAATTTGAGCCAGAACAAATATTTAATGAAATGCTTCTGACTCCCATGTGGTTCTTAATTAGCTTTCAGCATTCAATGACATTCTTGGTCAAACTCGTAAGTATGACACCTATGACACTATGATGTAAATATGATATTTTCTCAGATAATCTGATGTCAGAAATCTTAATAAAAAATAAAAAATAAACTATTGGAACGATGGAACAATGCAATTAGCAGATAGGAATACACAGTTGTGTACCAACTGAATTTCCAGGATAAATGTAAGTGACTTGTGAGGCAAATTAGGAGCCGTAAGAAATATAAAAGTTTAAAAAGAAAAAAAAATTAATATAAAATATAAAATATAATAAAGAAATATAAGTTTAACAACAAAGAACTAAAAATTTTCTATTAGATCCAAGGTGAAAGACGAAACCTACCGAGGGTCGAACCCATCTCAAAAAAGTCCTTCCGGTCTGTACCGCGAAGCAAAGTTAGCTTTCATAGTCCATGTTTTTAAAAATTCAACTCATTTTATTCAAACATCTGAAGTTAAATTGCTTGGAACTCGATTACAGAAATTTCAATCCCGGTTTTCGTTAATACTGAATTTGAATGAGAATTTCAGCATGAGAATTACAGCATAACAAAAATCAGATTGTTTTAAAATGTCAGCCACACTTGAATTTCAGACTGCCATATCTCTGCTATTTTTTAAGATAAAACCAAAAAAAAATGTTCCGGAATCCTTGTATCACGATCTAACACTTAATGGAAACAACTTTTTCAATTTATAATTTTATATACATCTTTTAGAATATTACTTTTAAATGCTAAATGTGTAAAATTAACAACTATAATATAAATTAAAATAACTTTTATTAGTTGTTTTACATGTTTCGACTCTTCTGAGTCATTTTCAAAAACAAAATGAGAATATTCTAAAGCTGCACAGGCTTTGAAGTTATTATTTACATGTACATTTTTAAAAATTACGCACGTTATCTATTATTTTTACTTGATTGTTTATTTTCATATTTTTGAGCATGGAGTAATTCTAGCCACAGTTTCGGTAAATTAAAAGATGCCGCATCGTTAGATATTGTATTTTTGCGCGTGAGTATCTCTATGGTTTCTCTTATTATGGATGGATAGTATAGACTGGAGGGAAATATTATTTTACTTTCATTGAAATTTATTTGAATGGTTTCTTCTTGATATAATCTTGCAAGGTCCATAGTATCCATCCATAATAAGAGAAACCATAGAGATACTCACGCGCAAAAATACAATATGTAACGATGCGGCATCTTTTAATTTACCGAAACTGTGGCTAGAATTACTCCATGCTCAAAAATATGAAAATAAACAATCAAGTAAAAATAATAGATAACGTGCGTAATTTTTAAAAATGTACATGTAAATAATAACTTCAAAGCCCGTGCAGCTTTAGAATATTCTCATTTTGTTTTTGAAAATGACTCAGAAGAGTCGAAACATGTAAAACAACTAATAAAAGTTATTTTAATTTATATTATAGTTGTTAATTTTACACCTTTAGCATTTAAAAGTAATATACTATTACAAGGTGTTATATTTTATTATATTATTACATCTTTTAGAATTAAAAAAAATGAAAATATTTAACTTGCCACCATTTTGAAACAAGTAGGCGCATAAAGCTGGCCAACGAACTCGGTCGAGACTTTGATATGTTCTGTACACATGATCAGTCACATTCATATTGTTTCATAAATGCCGGAGTTACAGCATAACAAATATCAGATTGTTTCAAAATTTCAGCATCACTAGAATTTCAAACTGCCATATCTCGCCATTTTTTAAGATAAAGCCAAAACAAAAAATGTTCCAGAATCCTTGTATCACGTTCTAACACTAATAGAAACATTTTTTCAATTTATAATTTTTTTGTACATCTTTTTGAAATTTTACATTTTTTTTAACTGACCGCTATTTTGAAACAAGATGGCGGGTGACGCTGGCCAAGGAACTCGGTCGAGACCTTGGTATGTCCTATACACATACTCAATCACATCCGTATCGGTTCATAAATAAAAGAGTTACAGCATGACAAATGTCAGATATATGTATATATATATATATATATTTAAAAATGAAAACACATGTGAAGAACGAAGGAAAATATATTATAAAAAGCTATAGAATGATCACTGAAGAAAGTATACCCAAAAGGATGAAAAAGCAAAAACGAAAAGCAAAATTGGAAAACTATGAATATCTTATAGAATCTTCAGAAGGGCTTTATAAGAATATCCATAGTAAGTATATGTCATTTCTTCAAATATTGTCAGAATTATGCCTAAAATCGACTCTATTAAGCCCCTAATGACATATACAATAGAAACCAGAAAATCAAAAAACAACATGAGGCCCAAATAACAAAACAAGTATAAATAAATATGCTATTGAAATAGAAATTAGATAAATAAACAATTATGCGACTTAAATAGAAATATGAAAATAAAATAGTGTTAAAGACTCATATATATATATATATATATATATATATATATATATATATATATATATTATATAAAAAAATTATTTTCGCATTTATTTCGCATTATTCCTTTAAATTAATCTAACTTCTGACATAGTCATTATTTTCTTAATTCTTAATAATATTTATTCCTATTTAATGTCCTTTTAAAAGTAATAACCCGTATATTAATAATTATCTTAATCAAAAATTTAAGTTCATTCGTAACTTTTATCAACTCCCCAATCTATAAAATTCTGAGAGACGCTTGTGTCATTTCGAATGTTTTTAACTTACTTTTTAAACGTAATTTTGGAAATTTGAACATATGTTGCTAAACTTCAACCATTTTAGGTCTTTTGTGTACTTAAAAGTGTTTATAATTTTGTAATTACTAATTTTAAAATGAATAATATATAAAAATGTTAATGATATGAGTAATGGTATGCGTTTTCATAATGATATTAGTAAAGTTTTCATCTCTTTACTTCTAGATAATCAAGAATTGTAAAATAGTTTTTTAATTTTCTATAATTGCCGTATATCTCATTATAATCGATTGCTAGCTGACAAATGATGATCTTTCGATGAATCTATCTGTAATATTTGAAATTTTGAGATTCAATGCCAGAACTTATTTTTTTCGAATGTTTTCTTTTATATAATTTAATTTCTTGTGATTAATTACTAGATTTAATTACAACTTCGTCAGTAGATATATTACAAAGATTTTGAGATAATGTGACTTGTGTGATGTAATGTGACTTTATCATTTATTATTGGAAATTGCGTGAAAAGTTCATGTAGGCATAAAAGTGGTATTTACACAGCTTTGGAAAAACGTGCAAGTTGTTATTCAGTGGCGTATTCAAGCATTCAATGCAAGAACTTCTTTTTTCGCATGTTTTCTTTTAAATAATTTAATTTCTAGAGTTTATTACAACTTCGTCAGTAGATATATTAAAAAGACTTTGAGATAATGTGACTTGTGTGATGTAATGTGACTTTATCATTTATTATTGGAAATTGTGTGAAAAGTTCATGTAGGCATAAAAGTGGTATTTACACAGCTTTGGAAAAACGTGCAAGTTGTTATTCAGTGGCGTATTCAAGCATTCAATGCAAGAACTTTTTTTTTCGCATGTTTTCTTTTAAATAATTTAATTTCTAGAGTTTATTACAACTTCGTCAGTAGATATATTAAAAAGACTTTGAGATAATGTGACTTGTGTGATGTAATGTGACTTTATCATTTATTATTGGAAATTGCGTGAAAAGTTCATGTAGGCATAAAAGTGGTATTTACACAGCTTTGGAAAAACGTGCAAGTTGTTATTCAGTGGCGTATTCAAGCATTCAATGCAAGAACTTTTTTTTTCGCATGTTTTCTTTTAAATAATTTAATTTCTAGAGTTTATTACAACTTCGTCAGTAGATATATTAAAAAGACTTTGAGATAATGTGACTTGTGTGATGTAATGTGACTTTATCATTTATTATTGGAAATTGTGTGAAAAGTTCATGTAGGCATAAAAGTGGTATTTACACAGCTTTGGAAAAACGTGCAAGTTGTTATTCAGTGGCGTATTCAAGCATTCAATGCAAGAACTTCTTTTTTCGCATGTTTTCTTTTAAATAATTTAATTTCTAGAGTTTATTACAACTTCGTCAGTAGATATATTAAAAAGACTTTGAGATAATGTGACTTGTGTGATGTAATGTGACTTTATCATTTATTATTGGAAACTGTGTGAAAAGTTCATGTAGGCATAAAAGTGGTTGCTACACAGCTTTATAAAAACGTGAAAGTTGTTATTCAGTGGCGTATTCAAGCATTCACAGCAGGAACATTTTTTTCGCATGTTTTCTTTTAAATAATTTAATTTCTAGAGTTTAATTACTACATTTAATTACAACTTCGTCAGTAGATATATTACAAAGATTTTGAGATAATGGGACTTGTGTAATTTAATGTGACTTTATCATTTATTATTGGAAAATGTGTGAAAAGTTCATGTAGGCATAAAAGTGGTTGCTACACAGCTTTAGAGAAATGTGAATGTTGTTATTCAGTGGCGTATCCAAGCATTCAATGCAAGAATTTATATTTTTCCCATGTTTTATTTTAAATAACGTAATTTCTAGAGTTTATTACAATTTCGTCAGTAGATATATTAAAAGATTTTGAGATAATGTCACTTGTGTGATGTAATGTGACTTTTATCATTTATTATTGGAAATTGTGTGAAAAGTTCATGTAGGCATAAAAGTGGTATTTACACAGCTTTGGAAAAACGTGCAAGTTGTTATTCAGTGGGACGTATCCAAGTTATTGACGACTTTGAACTGCATGAATACTGTATTGGTATTAATTATAGTTCTCAGGGTTGCAAAATTTGGCTTACTTTTATTCAGAAATTCAAGGATTAATTTTAATAAATCTACTTTATGTAATCGCGAAAAGTCTATCATTATAATTAATATTCGGAATTTCGGACAATAAAAAATTATCAAATTGGCAATCCCTATAGATGTTAAGAAATAATGTCTTGCAACATTCAGTTCTTTTTTTAAAAGGAATGCTTTTAAAATTATTGAACTCATGAACCCGAACGTTATTAACACCCGTTATTCCTGTCATTGCGTCTCTGAGACCCTATGTGTATCTATCTATATCATAAAGCAAACACCTTTCCCTGAGTAACGTGGACGTCCTGTTGACGGTTAAAACGACCTGGCCAATAAAACTTGGTTGTACTGCAACTTTTTAAACTTCTAAACATCGCAGAATTTCAATATGTACTCTGTCGAATAAAAAAAGTAAATAGTTTCATTTGCATTCTGCTTGTAAACTATCTGAGTTTAATGAGTTTATATATTTTTCAATTATGAATATTTTTAAATCTACGTGCAAGCCAATTATGAAAAAGTAACACGTTTGCATTTAAAACAATTCAAATAATTCAGCATCCGTTTGTTTCCGTGCAAAACTCTATAACTAAATTGTCAAACGAAATTAAAATTTACAAATAAATAAATTAATTAATTAAAAAAAAGAATTTAACAGACATGTAATTAAACTATGGTTTTTAATGGTTTTTGTCATGTGGTTCGGAAATAGACTTTAGGAATTCTTGCATGCTGTATTTTTAAGAATGAATTTAGTTTACAAAGACCATTTTCACCATAATTATTAAAATGCTTTTTAATAATGTAATTTTACAATTCGAGTTTTCAGTTGAAGTTTTGTTCACACTCTTTAAAATGCTATCAAGAATGAAGGTGGCTGTTAGCCACCTTTGGTGAAATTTGCAAGTTCATTTTCATCAGTGAATCTCAGTTGTACTGCAATGTTTTAATCTTCTAAACATCGCAGAATTTCAATATTTACTCTGTGGAATAAAAAAAGCAGGAAGTTTCAATTTGTATTCTGTTTGTAAACTATCTGAGTTTAATGAGTTTATATATTTTTCAAATGTTTTTCAATTAGTAATATTTTTAAATCTACGTGCAAGCCAATTATGAAATACTAAAACATTTGCATTTAAAAAAAATTCAAATAATTCAGCATCTGTTTGTTTCCGTGCAAAACTCTATAACTAAATTCTCAAACGAAATTCAAATTTACAAATAAATAGATTAATTAATTAAAAAAAGAATTTAACAGACATGTAATTAAACTATGGTTTTAAATGGTTTTTGTCATGTGGTTCGGAAATAGAATTTAGGAATTTTTGCATGCTGTATTTTTAAGAAGGAATTTAGTTTACAAAGACCATTCTCACCAGAATTATTAAAATTTTTTTGAATAATGTAATTTTACAATTCAAAGCTTTCAGTTGAAGTTTTGTTCATACTCTTTAAAATGCTATCAAGAATGAAGGTGGCTGTTAGCCACCTTTGGTGAAATTTGCAAGTTCATTTTCATCATTGAATCTCAGTTGTACTGCAATGTTTTAATCTTCTAAACATCGCAAAATTTCAATATTTACTCTGTGGAATACAAAAAGCAGGTAGTTTCAATATGTATTCTGTTTGTAAACTATCTGAGTTTAATGAGTTTATATATTTTTCAAATGTTTTTCAATTAGTGATATTTTTAAATCTACGTGCATGCCAATTATACTAAAACATTTACATTTAAAAAAATTCAAAAAATTCAGCATCTGTTTGTTTCCGTGCAAAACTCTATAACTAAATTGTCAAACGAAATTCAAATTTACAAATAAATAAATTAATTAATTAATAAAAAAAATTTAACGGACATGTAATTAAACTATGGTTTTAAATGGTTTTTGTCATGTGGTTCAGAAAAAGTATTTAGTAATTTTGCATGCTGTATTTTTAAGAATTAATTTAGTTTACAAAGAACATTCCCACAAGAATTATTAAAATGACTTTGAATAATGTAATTTTACAATTCCAAATTTTTCGTTGTAATGTTCCGCACATTCTTTAAAGTGCTATCAAGGTATAAAGGAGGCTGTCAGCCTCCTTTGGTGAAATTTGTAAGTCCATTTCAACCGATAAATCTCGGTTGTTCCTGCCTGATTTACGGCAGGGCATTCGGGGCATGGGCCCAGGGCCCCCGATTTTCAGGGGCCCCCAAATGCTACTAAAGTATTTTCAATTATTGGCCAAAACAGGTTTAACTTTCAAAAAACAAAATTAAAATGGAAAAATCTGTTTGTCAGAGATTGTCTGTATGTCAAAGTAACTTCACTTTTTGCTGATTGTTTTTTAACAATTTATTTGCAGTAATGTACAGAACTCCATTTTTGTGATCGCCATATTATTTCATTTTTATTTATTTTACATGTAAGGCCCTCATGGTTAACATGGACAAAGACGTGTGGTTCTGCTATTTACTTGTGTAAATTTACTTTTTTTTTTTTTTTTTTTTTTTTTACCCGTACAAAGTTTGTATTTGAAAGAAAAATCTGTTTGATTAATAGGATATGCTAATATTTTAAATAATTATAGCTTGGTACTGCGGTAAATTTATTATTATTTGTTGCCTACTTTATCATTCCTGATATATGGACTTGAATAGAGAAAGGTAATCAGCACCACACAGTTTATTATAAAATTCAACTAAAAATTCATAATTATCAAATAATTATTTAAAAGTAAAATAATGATTATCAAATTTAATTTTTTAAATTAATATTTTAACCCCTTCAGCGTCGCTATATTTTTGTGTCGGCTACTTTTTTAAAATTTTAAATTGTTTGATTGCCACCACTTTTATGAAGTAGAAATATTCACCTTATTTAATGGCTGATAAATTGATGCGAGAATAAAACTAGTTTCACTCCTTTAAAAAACTGGTGGGAATCAAAGAATCTGAATTAAAAAAAAAGTAGAATACACAGCCCGTGAATATGACTGGAGCGAGAATTAAGGGGTTAAAGAAATTATCAAAGTCAATAGTGGTTATCTTAATAAGTGCTGCTTTCGAGATTATATTTTTTTATTAAAAGAATCTGTGTGAGGGGGACCCCATACGCATCTGTGCCCAGGGCCCCCAAATTTCTAAATCGGTCCCTGTGTAGCCCGTAAAGTCTTCGGCATTTTCCCTATGTTTGGTGCAGAATGTATCCTTTCAATAACCGTGGCTGCAGTGTTGTCGGGTTGGGGAATTTTTTCAAATTAAAAATATAATCCACTATTTCAGAATAGTAATATTCTTTTTATTTAATGAAAGGCATCCCGTGATTAAATAAAGAGATTTCTAGTCAAACAAATTGATGTGAATAAAAATATTTCACAATCTGGCAATATTGCCGAGATGTGAGAGACTACAAGCATCCGAATGTATAGTACATGTAGATGGTGAGACCCAACTCATTTTAAATTTTTAGATCGAAGAGATTGTACATGCAAAAATAAAGAAAACCATAAACAAGATATCTTAAGACTGAAAATTTAAAGATTTATAAAATTTCTATAGTATTTTTTATTTAAATTGTTGTGTTTTATGTTGAAACTAATATTTTATTTTGCTGATGTTTTCGATATACATCACATAACAAAATGAGATGAAGGGAACTCCCCTCAGTTAGTAGTTTCTTTTCTTTTTTTTTTTTTTTTTTTTAGAAGCTTCTACAAATTATTCCTAGCTCGGTACAACCATCATAGCTGATATGTTTGACTCAGTTATACAAATGTTGACTGTATACTATTTGTAGCTTAAAAGGTAAGTTTATATCGCATATAATAGTGCGCCTGCAACGAATGGTTTTAAAATAGGAAGGAAATACAAAATTCAAAGGAAATTCAAAGATTAGTATAAAACACTTAACCGGGAAGAAATCGACAATACCCAGGGTATGAATGGTTTTTATTTTGCCACCAATAAATACAAATAATAATCGTAACCTTATTTAGTTGTAGACAATTGTTGCAAATTCTGTAATAAAGTATGTTGAAGACGAATTTTCGAAAAATAGTGGTGACCGTACGCTTCCTGGGTATGTCATATATGGCGCGACTACTCCTATGTTAATAGTAATACATTTTTGTATCATTTTGAGTGTGATTTAAAATTTAAAATTCCAGATATGTTTTTAAACATTTTATTTTTATCTAAGCGTATTTTTACCTAAGTCCGGCTGTGCATTTTCTTGCTATTTTTAATGTTTCACAATAATTGAAATTCATCATGAATAATAACTTGTATTTATTTTTAAAATATATAAGTTAATTTTTATTATAGTTATTATATAAATATATCTGTTAATTTATATTATATCTGTTAAATTTTTCCGGTGTTCAGTTTAGAAGTTTTGTATGTTATTTTTGTTTGATGTTTTGTTCTTCAGCAAGGTTGTATTTATTTTGTATGTACAAATTTCATTCTGCTCGATAGTAATAAAAATAATTTACTTTTTTGTGTTCCGCGGTTTTTTATAAAATGCTTAATTTGGCTCTCGGTGGTTAACGAGTATGACATGCCTGCACGAAGCAATGAGTCGCAAGTTGATCCACTCTATTGAACGAAGTAGGTTTGTCACATAATGCTATTTTCCGCACAATTGGGCAGAAAAGGAAATTTTTCGTGTGCAAATTACGTGTGTTTTCAAATTTCAGAATTTTTGTAAGTTGCATATTCCGGCATTTTTAAGAAAAAGAAATGTTTACAAAAAATATAACCTTGTTCGATTCCTTGTAATCTAAATAAGAGATATTAGAAATTTTATTAATTTAACACTAGAACCGCGGGAAATTTTACTCAAGTTTTATAAAAATATTTTACACCAGAATTTTTATTTAAAACTATTTTATTTTATTTATTACTATTGTTATATTTTTCTGCAGCATATATTTAACATATTTTATGAAGAAATTTCTGGTTCGAATCGACACTTATTCATATGGTGCGGGTAAAAATGACCCGTCATCGTGGTTCTAGTGTTAAAATAAAAATGTATTCCTAATTTCTTCATAGAGTAATGTGCTTGGTGAGGGGCGTAGCTAGAGGTGGGGTCCAAATGCTCAGGATACAACTATTTTTAAAATATATTCTTCGCTTTATCTAATCGCAAACATTTAAGTGATTAAACACGTCAAGAATAACTTTGCAAGATTAGTGGTATTCAGAGCATATGAAACCCAACTTTGTTACGCCACTGCGTTTGTTTTGAGAACAGCCTTAATGTGTTCAGAGGAATAATTGTAAACAAAATATTCATAATAAATTATTTTTTAATTATTCTAACTTTAAAATTTAGGAGGCTCGTAATTTTTTTAATCTTTATTCACAATTCGCAAAGAAAGTTTGATTAAAAACTTAATAAAAATATAATAAAAGTTACATTTAGATAATTTACTAATAAAATATGAAGGAATTAGCATACCGTAATTTCGCGCATACGCGCCGCATCTTAGTTAAGTAATTTTCAAACCGGAAATTTTATTGGAAATAAGAAATCAAATATGTGCTAAGTCACATTTTATTTAAAATAAATTCTGGTAGGAAATCGAATTGTCTGAGGTGCGGCGTATACGCGCGAAATTGCGGTACCGTTTCTTGGATCAGTTAGAACGTTTTTCACGCAAATTATATGGTATTTTAAATTTCCTATTTAAAATAATTTTTTCTCATGTTATAAGAATAAGCTTAAAGAATGCATATTTTGTAAAAACCGAATTTCATAGAGCAAACAGATCATGAAACTTTAAAACATCTGGCCACAGTGGCGAAGAAAATGTGCACCCCAGCTGTTCTGGATATCAGTCATTTTGCAAAGTTATTTTATCTGTGTTTAATCTCTGGAAATTTTGCTATTAGATAAAGCATAGAATATATCTTTAAGATAGTGGTAATCAGAGCTCTGGACTCTTTAAATCTTTTAAGAAAGTACACTCGTTAGAATATGCTGCTTTGAAGTCTAGAAAAAAAATTGTGTTTTCTCTTTATTGAAATGAAGAAATATCTTAGAAGTCAGAATTACGGATCAATTCAAACGGAAATTCAACAAAAACTGTTCCACATAAAAATAAATTCAAATATGAATCTTATTTATTTATTTATTTTCGAATTTAAAAAATCACAAAACATCAAAGGTTTTTAAATATTTAACCCTTTACATATTAAAGAATATTATTTATGAGATTATAGATCTCCAACGTTTATGAAGACTTTTTTTTTTAATTGAAAAAATTGTGGGGTTTTTTTTATTACCATAAGGATATTTTTATTTTAATTTTAAAAATGCTTTAGTATGAATTAATATTTATGTTAAAAATATTACCTTTGAGGAATAATTACTAGTCAGACCTGCCAAATTGTAAGCTTTGTAAAATCACTTAAACATGTTTTGAACCAAAATAATTATTTATTAAAATGTGTGTTCTGTCTAGTTAACAAATTGTTGTACACATTTTATTTAATTGATTATTTAAAATTTCCGGTTCAAATATGCTTATTCGACTTTAGAAAATAAAAGAATTTGGCAGTCATGACTAAGTCTTTGATTGAATTAATATACAATTTTATTTAAAGTATTACACAATGTCTAAATTCTAACATAAAATTTTATGTTACAGCCTTTTTGTAGATATTTTACCAGTCCTCTGTTACTATTTTATCATTTCGGTATATTTGATGTTCCTTAAACTATTTATTAATGTTTTGTCACATTAATAATTAGTTTATAATTTGTACGAATTATGAAATGTGAAAACATTTTTTCTTAATCATGTCACGTGAAAATCCAATTATATCAGAGTGTAAATTATCAACCATAATTTTTTTCGAAAAATACAGATGTCATATTAAAAAAAAAAAAAAAAAAAAAAAATGGAATTAATAAAATCTATTAAATGTCATTCTGCATTATGCATAATTGACATTATTATGAAATTATGACTAAAAAATATATCACGATAATTAAATAAGGGTATAAAATCACTGTCATTACGAAAATGAAATGCGATATTACAACGGTAATTAGCAATGACATAATTAATGACATAGCGGTATTAAGAAAAAAACCACATCGACTATGTTCTTTAAAATAGCAAATGCCATTCATTACATGTCATCATCAATTTATCTCAATTTACTAAGACATAAAGGCTGTAAGTTAGAGAAACAAAATTATAAAGAAAAGTATATAGGGGGGAAAGTATAAGGAAAAGTATATAGTATATCAGGGTTCGTACGCTTTTACCACAATTTTTAACAGAATTCTGCGGCTTACTTAAATGCAGAAAAGTATTACATATCCTGCAATTAAACGGGGCTTCTACAATTTCCGCTGTTTAAATATCATAAGGAAAATTTATATTAAAAAATTGTGGTACAGTGTACAAACCCTGTATGTATACTAATTAAACGTATACAATTACGTATAACACTAACGTATTAATTACGTAATATAAACGTGACAATTTGTCGAGTGAAAAAAAATGATATTTAAGGGAAGGTTGCGTGTGGGTTTACATATACATCGCTGGTGTCCAAATTTTTGAGTTTTTCCTATTTGGATTCCTCATGTGTGTAGATCAGCGGTTCCCAACCTGGGGTACGCGTATCCCTAGGGGTACGTGGCGGGTCTGCTAGGGGTACGTAAAAATAATATCGGCAGTGGCGGAAATCACAAAAATTGTTTCCCTGAAAACACATAAAAAAGTTGGTACACTCAAAATGAGGGGTATGCTCACTATACAAAATAAATCATTATAATTCATTGGTAATCCATGTCACTAGCTCCGCCCACCGATAATCATATTGCATGAGTACTTATATATTTATCCCATCTTCGCGAAAACTACAATAAATTATTATACAATATTATACTTTCCCAACATATTTATCTTATTGCTCCGTTTTTAATAATAATTGCAGAATGCCTTAATTATGTTAGAGCTTCTATTGTTACAGCTTTATTTCAAAACGCATTAAAAAGCTGGCCCTTATTTTCGTTTTCGAATAGGCGGGGTTATGTCACTAACTAATATTTATTAATAGGAAAGCTTCCTTCTTTTTAATGAGTATTTGATATTAAGTATAATACTAATTATTAAAATGCATGTTTGCGTTATATAAGTGAGCGGAAAGGGAGGGAGGGAGATGTATTTTATTAAAGGGGGAAATCGGAAATGAATAGCCTAAGCATGGGTTCGTGAAGGAAAAAAGGTTGGGAAGCGCTGGTGTAGATCGTTACCCTAAAGTGGTTTTGCGATATTCATCATAATTCGTATAATCATTTTTGCTCATTGAACATAATATTATGTAAAAAAAAAAAAAAAAAAAAAAAAAAAAATTGTTTTCCTATAACCACGTTTTTCAAACTGGGCGACAATTTTTCTCGAGACCTGATCGACCAATTATCTTCATTTTTAAAAAAGACGAAAGATAATTGTTATTGCTGGAGCTTATAACAACGAAAATTATTATTTCTATTGGTTAATTTATTTTTTCGAGTTCGTAAAACGGAAAAAAAGTGAAAAAAAAAATCGCTTTTTTTTCAAAAATAAACTTTTAAAACTAAATGTTGGTATACGTTTCAGAGAATTTAATGCCCTTTCATAATTTTGTGACTAAATCTTTTTGAGATATTTGTGACCGGAGAAAACGATCGCACGATTAGAAGTTCACTGCGCGGACCTTCAGGTACACCTCGTCGTACAACGCGTATTATTAATTTTTTACACACACAAAAATTTAAAATTTGTAACATAGGCCCTTCTTCCAGACATATATTCAATTGAACCTTTTTTGACACAGTGGTCCCACTCCGGGCACACCTAAATTTAATTCCAAACTTGCCAACGTCACCAAGAATATTTAATAACATTTCATTTCTATAACGAAAGCTTAAAATAAGGAGTATTCATTTTCTGAAAAAGTCTGTCGTAAATTCCGGTGTCAGTCAGTTTTTTCTCCTTTTATGAACAGAATTTGTTTGTGCCGGAAAGGGATAAAGAGTGGAAATCGTAAAGTGAAGAAATCGAAATGAAGAATCGAAGTGAAGTATTATTAAAAATACTATTATTAAAATTAATTCTTACTATTAATTATAGAACTATTATTAAGAATAAAAATTACACATAATCATTTAGATATATATTTTTTTTCGTTAATCGCCAAAAAATGACTTCAAATTGAAATAATTTTTTTTTGTAAAGACATTTGTTTAAGGAAAGGCGTAAATTCCAAAAATATCAAAATTATTAATTAGATAATTGTACAGTACTTATAAGATTATAATTTGTTTTGACTGCATGGGTCGTTATAAATAGCACTTACACAAACAATAACAACTAAGTTTCCTCTATTCTTAGATAAAAGTTTCTTCGCGATAATTATGATGTTTATTAAGGAAATTTATCGGTATACACTCTAAAACAAAAAGGGTTTTGTTTCACTGAAGGAAGTTAAAAAATGTCTTATACTCATTTGAAAGCAAATGACATATTTTTTCTGTTACAGAAAGTACTGGCTTTTATAGAACAATAGTAATTAGTTGCTTAAAATAAAATAAAATTGAATAGGAACATTATTAAATTTTTATTTCATATTTCTTTTAATTTGTATATTGTTCTTTTAAATTTAAGTAAGTAAAATAACATTGAATAGACATTAGGTTGACAGCTCTTTCCTGCCCAGTAATTGATTTACGTACAAACAATGACGATCTTGCGCTTTTAAAGCACTTAAAAAATATTTATTTTTGTAAAACTTATACGGTGATGTGTAAAATAACTAGAACAAAGTGATCAAATTTCTAACTAAACTTCTTTTCTCATTTTCATAGTTTACATATGTATATCTACATCTAAACATTTATTTAAAAATAATAATTAATGTTTCCTTTTTTAGTAGAGATAATTACTTGAGTGGAATTTGAAATTGAGATTACCGATACAGCACATATAGTTATTTCATGTGATTGTATTTCAATTGGCAGAAATTACTGCACGCCAATGGAAGTATTTTTGTTATAGTGATTTGTCACAGTCGAGTGTTTTTTTTTTTTTTTTTTTTTTTTTTTTTTTTTTTTTTTGTGAGTGTCACGTCATTATCGTTATCTATATTCAGTGTAAACCACATTTTTCCGAACAACGTACAGATTTGATGCGAAGTAGACAATCCTATATTAAATTTTTTCAAGTCTATTAGGGAAAAAACTATGAACGATACGAAGGCTATTTTCAAAAACAGAAAGTAATTATGTTTACAGGGTTCCTACGCTTTTACCACAAATTTTTAATAAAATTTTTCGCCCGTTAAAAATGCAGAAAAGTATTACAAATCTTGCAATTAAAGGAGGTGTCTACAATTTCTGCTATTTAAATATTAAATTGAAAAATTCTATTAAAAATTTGTGGCAAAAGATCAAGAACCCTTGAGTAGTTTAATAAAATATTAAAATTGCGAGATGATTAACCAATTTATATTAAAGTTAAAGACTAGAAAAAGATTTTGAGAAAAAAAAAAAACATACAGACAGAGAAACACATTATTTGTACATATTCACGATTTTTATATAAAACCACCATTAAAACGAACACTTCTCAAGAAAAAAATTAAAAGAAGGAAAGAAAAAAAAATCATTAAAATCGCTGCATCCACGTTTTCAAAAGCTGTGCATTGAGATAGCCTTCACAGATAATAGTGCTAAAAGTTAAAGTGGTTTCGCTGAGGCTTTGGATTTTTTTTCTGCGTTATAAAAATAATTTAATATTTTCCAAGTAAAATTTACGGATTTTTACGGATTGGTTTTCTTTCGCAGTGCAATAATAATAATAAATTCTACAGCTTTTTAATAAAATAAAAATTTAGCATAAATCTCTCAAAAATATTCTCAAATCCATGTTCGAAATACTTTTTGAATCATTAATGGAATCACTTGGAAGGAAAACAAAACCCGTAAAAAGGATAAAATATTACTTGCAGTCAACGGATTTTTTTTCCAGTGTATGTGCGTTAGTCATATTTAGCATTTTTTTGAGTTTTTAGATGTATCCTTTTTGTTTACAAAGCGCGCCCTTTAAATGCTATTGACTTTTCACTATTGTTAAAAAAAGTGATATTTTCTAGCCTTTCGAATGATTTAAGATATTCTGAATTTAATACTTAAATATTCAAGTCATGTAATGTCAAAATTATGTATACAAGTCAGCGGTAAATGAAGTTAATTTTTCTTTAGCTTTTTATTTTACTGATATAAGTTTTTTTTTCTAACATAACATGATTTAATGAAGTTCTATTAGTATGGTCGTTAGATATTCCTTCGACTTTCAAAATAAATTAGGAGTATATGTCGGCGTTTAAATTAGAAATAATGTATTTTTAAATTACTAAAACAGATTCCTAAAAAGTATTCTTGTGTTCCAATCTTAAAATTTCATTATTTCAGCATGTCTAAAATATTTTTCAAATAATTACGGAAAGGTAAACGGTGTAAACACATATCGCAAGGCTTTATTTTGATCATTTACCGAGTTAATAAAATTTTAGTATACATCATCAACGGTGTTTTTTTCAACGGTGTAAACACATATCGCAAGATTTTATTTTGATCATTTCCAGAGTTAATAAAATTTTAGTATACATCATAATTTTTTCTTGAAGATTTATTCATTATATATTTTTTATTGTGACATACGAAGTATTATAAGGATGCACTGACACAAGTAATAACTCACAATTTTTTTTTCTTTAACTTTTTTTTTAATTATCGAAATACATTTTATATCTATACTTAAAGCTGTAGGACAAAATTATATACAATATATTAAAACACACATAAATAACGCCTTCATTCAGCATTTTTTTAAGATATACAATTATGATACAGACATACAAACAATAAATACAATAATCCAACATGGAGTGAAAAATTAGGCATAGCCAGTAATCAAACCTGGGTACACAGCGTTCCGGGCTGTTGCTCTAACCACTAAGCCACCGGCCGATTCCAGAGTCTGCAATTTCTCACTAAAAAACCATTTTGGAGATAAAGTCAATCTATGGAATAGTAAAAATCTATTCACCGTTGTCCGGTCATCCATGGCTGTCTGTTAGATCGCTGGTGACTTTCTCTCCAATATGGTTTATTAGTGAGAAATTGCAGACTCGGGAATAGGCCGGAGTGGTTCAGTGGTTAGAGCAACAGCCCGGAACGCTTTGGACCCAGGTTCGATTCCTGGCTCTGGCTGTTTTTTCACTCCATGTTGGATTATGGTATTTATTGTATACATGTCTGTATCATAATTGTATATTGTATACAATAGATTGATTATTATACTTTGGTCTTTATAGTAGTTTATGCATCAGATAATTTATATATTTTGTTTTATATTAAATCTGCAAAAATCGATTGAGAAAATGGAAAGGACATGGCTATTTTTCGAGACTGAAAGTAATTATATAAACGATGGTATGATTAAATAGGGAGGGTGTATTATTTTCAATAGAAGTTGAAACATTTGGAATGTTAAGAAATTAACATGCAAGTATGACGCCTTCTTAATATTTTTATTATGATAAAAGTATCACGTAACATCCTTTTTTAAATAAAAATCTATAATAAAAAGCTTTAATAAAAAGCTATGCGTTGCTGACGACTGGAATTTTCGATAAGCGTTGCCACAGATAAAACTCGGAAAATGAAACATTTGAAGTTACTGAAAAAATTAATAGCTCGAAAAGTATTTGTCAGAAAATTGTTAGACAAACTTCGTTGAAAGGTAAAAAATTGTATTTTTCTTGATATAAATTTGAAATCTAATGATTATGCCGTTTTTCAAATATTGAATTTCAAAAATTACCAAATTTCACAATGGAGTACCATAGCGAAATCTTCACGCGTAAAAAAGATGACGATAACGGCCATGTGTCCTGAAGTCGGGCTATAGCACGAGTTACAAATTATAGTAGCCTTACTATCTATATTATAAAGGACAAACGTGTCCGTGCGTGACGCTGACGTCATTTTGAGAATGGCAACAGTTGACGATGGAATTTCGGTTTTGCGAATTTTACTATTGCAATATTTTTAATTTATAAAGATCTCTCATTTTTAATTTTTACACCGTTATATAGAAAAAAAAATCGATTTTGAAATGCAATTTGTTTGAAAACTGTATCTTAATTGGTTGATTTATGGCTTTTAAAATTAAAAAAATGGTATTTTTCACTTTTTTTCGTGTTTAATAGTTGCCATTGGTAATTTTTTTCCCTCTTGGCGACCACATATTATCGTTGATTAAAGAATTGAAATGACTATTATTAGTCAGAAATTAATACATACACCTTGAAAAGTAAAAAAGTAAAAACTTTTACTGATTTTATATAAAATACAAAATAATAATAATAATAATAAACGTTTTGATGAGTGATAATTTTATAAATCAAACTAATTTAATTTAAAAATCAAAGGAATGTTTGTGATGCATAAAATATTTTTCAGTGTAAAAATTGTGGCTCAAAACAAGATTTGGCTATTTATCGTTTGCGCCAGGATTCTCACGTTCAAAAATTAATTTATGATGAAGTTTCACTTGCTGTTTTAAATGAGAATGTTAAGGTTTATTTCATTAACGCTCCAAGACTGGCCAAACATTTTTACTTAATGCAATTTTAAAAATAATTACTGAATTAATAAGAGAAACAAAGTTAATAGTCTGGGATGAAGCACCCTTGACGAGTAAAGTAGGATTTGAATGTGTAGACCGTACGCTTAAAGACATTAAAAAAAAACCCAATGATTCGCTATTTGTTGGAATAGTAGTTGCATTTGCTGGCGGCTTTAGACAAATTTTGGCTTGATTCAAACATATAGAATAAAATTCTTTTATTAAATTTTTATGCTAATCTTACGTAATCGGGTCGATGTCAAGGGAGAGTTACACATAAATGATGTTGTCAAGAATAGGGTTTAATGATAATAATAATTTATATTATAAACCAACACATGTCTGATTATTGCTGAAGTCATTTTTATGGTAGTAACGAACTGACTAATAAATTTCGCTTTCACTGCATCTTTTTAAACTTCTAAACATCGCACAATTTCAATTTCTACACCGTCAAATAGAGGAAAATAATGCAATTTCTTTGAAAACTGTATTTGAATTTACTGATTTATGATTTTTAGAATAATTTCCAAGTATGAATTAATTTTAAATCTATCTCCATCACTTGCAATTCGATTGTGAAAGATTAATTCTTTTGCATTTAAGACAATATAAATTGTCCCGCATTTATTCCCGACTAAAATTACAGAACGAATTTAAAACTTCATCCAAAATATAAATATAATAATATAATATAAATAAAATGCAAATTTAACAGACATGTTCTAGAACTACGCGCTTAAGCAGTTGAAATTTTCAGAATAAAAAATCTGCAGTAAGCAGCGAAATCTCGGACGATTCCTTTGGCCGTTAACTCCTGGCATGTGGTTAATACAAAAGTATCGCTTTATTCAATTTCGAAATTTTATTTGAATATATTATTGATATTTTCTGATAAAAATTCTCTTTTACGTTATTAATGAATCAATTTAAATATATATGTATATTAAATATGAAAAAATCTATTACAGTTAGAAAAAAATTGTTTTCGCCTATGTTCTGTAACCCGGGAAGCCCGGGTTCGATTACCTAGTTCTGTTAAAATATAAAAGTGAATTATGATGCCACGACTGCATGATTTTTATTTAATTTTAATAATATAATCATCTTAGAAACAAGGTTTTGGAAAAGTTTTTCGAATGGGACTTATAAATTTGCCAATACTGTATATTATTTTGAGTTTAAAAGAGGAAAGGTGGGGGAGCGCTTTATATTATTTAGGTTTCCTCAGGAACTTTTGGTCAGAATTGAAAGTTTAATGTATCAAAACGTCAGAAATTAAATCGACATTAAATCGGCAATAACTATAACTACTGTCATTCAGTTCGTTTAGATAGATTTTCATTTAAAAATATAAAATCTTTCAACATTGATTTTAGGTATTTTTAAGGTTATTATCACGGTCCCGGGCAACGCCGTTCATGTCAGCTAGTTTATTGATAAGTATTGTGGGGGTGTAATAATGGACGGCCGATTATCAGAACGAAGGATATAGACCCGTTGGGAGAATGCCCTTCATGGGGGTGTTTCTAAAGGTACGTAACCCGTATTTACGCAAGGAAAACCAATCCCAAGGTTCGAGGAAAATCATGAAAACTTCGAACAACTAGGACGACGCACGCGATTGGATTCGAACGCAACACCTCCCCTCTCCGAACTGTGAGAGCAGAACCTCTCGGCCACTGCTGCGTTGATAGGTATTCTGAGCCGAAAACAATAAGTTCACTACATACATTTTAACAACCAAAATTACAACCCCCCCCCCCCCCGCCCAAAAAAAAAAAAAAAAAAAAAAAAAAAAAAAAAAAAAAAAACAGAAAGAAAAGAAAAAAAAGAAAGAAAAGAAAAAAAAGGAAAGAAACGGAGATTGTTGTTTGACTAGAAGTTATCACACAAATACTCTTAGAGGGCCGGCTTCAAATAGAAATTCGAAGAACTTCGACTCAAAATTAAGTTCTTCATATAGAAATTGGATGAAACGTTGGAATTTTCAATATCAACATCTACAGAGGTGCAATAATGCAAAACACAGTTTTAAAATATTAAAACTATTAGATGTTAAAAATCCATGAGCTTTCGGCTAAACATTAGCCTTCCTCAGATGAACACAAGCCGTCGAGAAGACGCAGCTCCGAATGGCGCGCTCTGGACAGGTCCAAAATGGGCGAAACCAATCCACTATGAAATGGAGGGAGTGAAGGAAGTTGGGATGATACCATTACAAGCTGGGGGGGGGGAGGTCAGCAAAAAACAAAAACCCCAGTGACACCCAGTACATTGTACCATATACGAGGGATCTGATAAGGTAATACATCATTACATGTATTATCACCTCTTTTCAAAATTTCAAGGGACTCTCTGATTATGCAACTATTATACTGTGAACAATGTGAAATTATTTTAGTTTTACTGAAAAATATATCAATATTCAAATCAATATCAATACATGTAATGATGTATTTTCTTATCAGATCCCTCATATATGGTATAATGCACTGGGTGTCACTGGGGTTTTTGGTTTTTGCTGACCCCCTCCCCCCAGCTTGTAATGGTTACATCCCAACTTCTTTCACTCCCTCCATTTCATAGTGGATTGGTTTCGCCCATTTTGGACCTGTCCAGAGCGCGCCATTTGGAGCTGCGTCCTCTCGACGGCTTGTGTTCGTCTGAGGAAGGCTAATGTTTAGCCGAAAGCTCATGGATTTTTAACATCTAATAGTTTTAATATTTTAAAACTGTGTTTTGAATTATTGCACTTCTGTAGTAACATAAATTATCAATGTGTTTACATTGTGTTTTATAAATTTGAGAAAGTGAATTTTTCGTTTGTATTATATGGAATTTTCTATATATTTTTATCAACATCTAATTTTGCCGTCGCATTTGGAATTTTCGGTAAATTTTACTGTAGGATACCAAATGTGTCACGCATATTTTTGCTCATAACTTAAAAAATAATCGAGATGTCGTAACAAAATGTTCAACAAAATTACATTTCTTTTGCGTAATATTGTCACAAGAAGTGGCAGAAGTGGCCACCATCTGCATCCAAATAGCACTGAACCTGACGCACCATATTTCCGAATACAGTAAACATTACATACGGTTTCACTGACTGAAGTACTATACATTTTCAGAACCTATCGCGATGTCACTATATTTCACACAAAGCAAGTTAAATCTGTTGAAAATTTCGTTAAAATATCTACATTATTCTTTAGTTTAAAAACAGAACTCCAGATCCGCGTTGGAATAAGACGCTAAGTATTTTTGACTCAATAAATAGATAGAAGGACTGAATAAACAGGTAGAAGAATAAACTCTCCTGGATGCTATATAATTTTTTTCCTATTATTATTATTGCATATATATATATACAAAAGTTTCCAGATTGCTTGATTCCTGAGTAGGGGCGCGCGCGCATACCCATTCCACCAACAGGGTGAGGTAGTGGAGGGCGTCAGCTAACGGAGGGCACGCGGGCATACCCATTCCACCGACAGGGTGAGGTAGTGGAGGGCGTCAGCTAACGGAGGGCACGCGCGTCAGTTGCCTCCGAGACGTTGGAGTGAGTAGATTGCTAGTTGAGTGAGTGCGCGTCATTGACCCCCGTCGAAAACTGGCTGAGTGGAAAGTGCAGAGGCATTTGGAGCAGCGTTACTCTGTAAAGTTCTGTATGCAACTTAAGAAAACCAAGACAGAGACTTTTCGTATGATTCAAGAGGCCTACCAAGAAGAAGCCATATCACGTACAATGAGATTCATGTGGCACAAAAGGTTCGAAAATGGCTGCGACGACGCCGAAGACGATAACCGCGCTGTGGCCGCGTTAGTTCTTGCCGGACAGAGATCATTTTTAGGATCATTTATAGATCATTTTTACGCGGCAGTGCTACACCATTTGAAGGATAGAGTCCAGCGCGTCCTCCCAGACATCCGAGACGATTGGACTGTTCACCACGACAAGGCGCACTCTCACACGTCTCTTGCCACCGCCGATGTTTTGGCTAAGTTTAACGTGGCAATACTGCCGCAAGCCCCCTACAGCCCCGACCTCGCTCCCAGCGACTTTTGTTTGTACACATGGTTCAAGAAACACCTGAAAGGGAAGCAATTCGACATGATTCCAGCGATCCAGATAGCTTCGACAAAGTCCTTAACAGTCTAGCACGCGAAGACTTCCAAGGAGCCTATGAGCAATGGAAAAACGATGGCAGTGGTGTGTTGATGCCCAAGGGTCATATTTCAAAGAATTTTAGTTTGCTGTACAAAAATGTTTAATAAATTTTATATTGTCAGACCAGTCTTGAAACTTTGTGAACACACCCTGTATATATATATATATATATAGTGCGTTCTAAAACCTCTAAAGTTTAAACGACGAATTCTGAATTATACTGTATATGAACGAAATTGATGCATTAACAAGAACGAAAAATCATGCATTCGGCATAGATTACGAAATACTGTTACAGCTGTTTACAACACCGTTAAGAATACTGTACGGAAATTTAATATTTTTATACAATGAAATGAGATATGTAAATAAACCATTTAAAAATCACATAACGCAGAAAAAAGTTACTTTCAGTAATTTCTGTCCATAGTTTGTAATGTGTGCGAATACTTTCGAGCAGTGTATGTCATCTGTAGAATTTATATACACCACTTGATATATTGAAAATTAGTTAAGTTAAAAAATACATACCACAGTTAACTACGTACTCTCAACAATTATCGATCGTAACCGAATTATTTTTTAGTGTCTCTGTTAATGAATAATAAATGATATGCACTCTATAGTTTGTGTGAAACGTGTTGTAGTACATTTTATTGATCCATATAAATTTAATTACATTTTAAGTACATATATTCAATAAAATGCAAGGTAAACGCTTTTTTTCCATATATCACAATGAACTGGAAATTTTTAGTGCGTCCTTGTAAACGACCAATAAATGCTATGCCCTCTATAAGTGGTGTCCCGCATTGGTGCAGACGATTAAGCTCGGTTCCCGTTCAGATCACCGAAAGTGAAGCAGCATCGACCATGGTAAGTGCTTGGGAGGGTGACAACCTCTCTCGACTGCGGATGCTGTGGGACCGTGTACGTTAATGGGAGCTGGTGCACGTAAAATCTGTTCCTGGTTCCAATGTCCTCCAAGTTTGAAAACGATACTTCTGGGGGTGTCAGTCCAGGTGCAGGTCTGTCATCTGGATTTGGTTCAAAATTAGGAGACCATCTCTAGAAGTCCAACCTCTCTTGGTACTCTGGCATCCCTACTTCCAGAGACGTGCCATGGCGCTTTCTCTGACACGACAACAACAAAAACTCTATAAGTTGTAAAATACGTGTTATAGTACACTTTAGTGATCTGTATTAATTTAATTATATGTAAAATACGTAAACTCATTAAAAATCAATGAAAACGCCTTTTCCCCATCCATCATAATGTAACGTAATTTTCTTGTGCGTTCCTGTAAACGACTTATAAATGCTACTTTTTCTATACTCTATCGAAAACATATTGTAGTTCCCCTAAGAGACGCACACCAATGTCATAATGTGTGAATTATTGTAACATTCTTAAAATGCACCGCACACAATTTTTTCTCATATAACATAATGTAACAGAAAAATTTTGTGTGTCCGTGTAAACGAACTGTAAATTCTACACTCTTCATTTTCAATAGCGAACATTTTATAGAGAACTCCAATAACATATAAAAATTGTAATCCGGATATATTTATAAGAGTTAGAGCGCGGAAAATTGGACAGACAAACCAAAATTCATAACTACTTTCCAATTGTTAAAAAATGAAATAATGTAAATACACTACTAGTCGCAGATGTATATACGATACTTCAAATTGTAAATTATCCGGACTTTATAAACCTAGATTTTAAGAAAGGAACATAAAATGTAAAAAATGACAGACATACGGCCAAATAAACCAAATTCATCAATACTTTGCAACTGTTAAAATATGAAATCATATAAATACAATATTAGTCGAAAAAGTATATACGATAATTCAAATTGTAAAATATTTGGACTTTAAGAAAAGAACATAAAATGCAAAAAATGACAGACATAAAGCCAGATAAACCAAAATCATCAATACTTTCCAACTGTTAAAAAATGAAATCATATAAATACAATACTAGTAGTAAAAGTACGACAATTCAAATTGTCAAATATCCGGACTTTATAAACCTGGATATTAAGAACTGAGCATAAAATGCAAAAAATGTCGAAACGTATTGAGAAATATGCTAGACCATCAATCATTTTGACACCCGTATGCGGGAATGTTT
This sequence comes from Maratus michaelseni, assembly GCA_963931845.1. Classification (NCBI taxonomy): domain Eukaryota; kingdom Metazoa; phylum Arthropoda; class Arachnida; order Araneae; family Salticidae; genus Maratus; species Maratus michaelseni. Next base: position 192,651,129 of record OZ007598.1, on the reverse strand, counting down.
ATTACAGGATTACATTCCTGCATGTTTCTGGACTACCGCAATGTGAATGAAAAATTGACTTGATGTCAGTTTCAAAAGCTATTATTCTGCCTTTTCACTGTTGATTTATATGTGAATATTTGGTGAAAATGGAAGTTTTACTTTTGAATAACGTAAGAGGAGAAGTGGAAAAAATTTTATTGTCTTTTATTTTTCTTTTGAGGAACATAATAATAATAAAAAAATCATACATTTGTGATATCTTAAAATACAAAATATTTTGTTTGATAGAAGGCGTAGAGGTTTTTATTTTTATATATAACTGTATTTCCGAAGAATAATCTTCCTTTTATTTAATTACAGCATTCTTCGAGTAAATAGGGCTCAATTCACAATTAGTAGTATTTCAAAGATGACGGGCTCTGTTTTATAAACATGAAATTTAACACTAAAGAAACCAAGAATTTTACTCAAGTTTTATTAAAAACTTTTAAACCAGAAATTTTATTTAAAACTACTTAACCTTTCTAATTAGCTTATTTCTGTGTGATTTATATTTTATTTATTTTGGAAAAACATTTCTGGTTCGAACGATATATTTTCTATTTGGTATCGGTCAAATGATCGGTTGTTGTATGTTTAGCATTAAGAAAGAACCATAAAATCTAAAAACTGTCGACATAGATGAAGAAATACGTTCAGCAGTTTCAAACTTTGTTGCTATGTGACTTTAAACTTTGAAAGTTTTTAAGACGCTACTAATATGTAAATGTGCGGAGACAATCTCTATTTCAAGCATTTTTCCATTATAGCAGGTTTAAATCGGTAGTTTTCCTGCTATAGGGATCATAATGCTCTTCCTGTTAAGTAAGGCTTCCATAGACAGGTTACGTTTCCACAAATTTTACGCAGTATATTCCTGCTAACTCGACACTTGATATCTCGACGATTATTTCTTTTTTATTGATAGAATGTTTTTTAATGATGAAACAGAACGTTATCTTTAAAATAATGTGAAGGTGTCTTTCAAATAATGATATTTGAATACGTTATTGATGTGAATTTTCATATTTTAGATAAAGTTTTTTTTTTATCATATACAGATTTCTTGGACCCATAACTAAAAATCGTACATATTGTGATTTATATTCAATATAAAAAAGTTGAATTTAAAACGATATTTGACTGAACGATATTGTTGTAGAGCTAGAATATGGAAGTTAACTATCGGCCTTTCAAATAATGATATTTGAATATGTTATAGCTGTTAAATGTTTATATTTTGAAGAAAGTTTTTTTAATAGCATACAGATTACTTGGAGCCACAACTAAAAATCGTACATATTGTGATTTATATTCAATATAAAAAAGCTGAATATAAAACGTTATTTGACAATGTTGTACAGCTAGAATATGAAATTTAATCATTGGCCATCGATTCGTGCGCATTTTTGTTTAACAGTAATCGGATATACCTTATTGTATGTGCTCTTTTTACTATTTGAATACAGTCTAGATAGCGAAGTTTTTCTTCTACAAGGAACATTTCTTTAGTATTGTATGCCAGGATATTTGTACAACTTTAACAATTATTTTCAAATGTATCGTACTGTGAGCTGTGTTGTACTAGAACATTCATTAGATCAACATACAGTAAAGTATTAGGAGTTCTGTACTCTGTAAAACTCGACATATTCCATATCTCGTCGCCATCTCAATCGACATTAGAATCCTGCACGCATCAGATTACACCCGACGAGAACTCAAAACTTCTATTTAAAGTCAACACGAAATGCGACGCGAATCCGATAGATAAAAAAATATTCGCCTGCTTGAAACCGGACAAACTTCGACCCGAATCCACAATGGAAGAAAATTAATCATATTTTAATACAATTATGAAAATACTGTCTACAAATATATCTCTAGTACCAATTTTATCTTTTATGATGAAAAATGAACATTTATATAGTCATTAATGTTTAAATATATAGATTTTTTTCCATCTGAAAAAAACATTCCAGACTCTTTTGAAAAACCTGAAATTAATGTCAACCAGAACCAAACCCTACGCGAAACGAAAAAAAAAGTGTCAACCCGACCAGATCCGGAGCGCGTGGCGGATATCTGTTGCGGGTGAAATCGTGTAATCCGACCATAACTATTACGAGTTACATTAGTTCGAGTCTAATAGACTATACCGTATAATTTTGTAGATATGATCGATCACTCCGCGATCATCAATCGCAGCATTTTGAAGCTATGACTGTGTTATTCAAAGAGAGAGCTTTCAATAACGATGTGATTGCTTACTAAATTTTTTTTTCATTATTATACTATGGCGTGGTTTCCTGGTAAGGTTAGGATCAATTAATTATTAAACTTTATCTTTTATTAGAACATTATTTTAACTTTCTGACACCGGAAAATATAGGTGAAAAAATAAATATACAAATAAACCTTATTATACTTTTGCGTATCTTGATTGTGTTTTGTACAATTAATCAAGTAACATAGTTTTCTAACAAGATAATGAGTATGAAAACAGTAGAACCGCAAAAGGAGGTGATATACTGCGCAGTGCATGTTTTGTTATATACAGATTGCTTGATTGATATCATTTTTTCGAAATGATTATATTCGCCTTATTTATTGATAGATTAATGACAGTGTACATAAACCAAATAATATAATTTCAAAAATGTGATACTAATCAAGCAATGTAAATAAAAAAGTAGTTACCGATACTGATCAAATTCTACTGCTCAAAGATCTAAATATTGAAACTTTAATTTTTCTAAACATACTATTATATTAGGGGACATTTTGCAATTGATATACAGAATTGACTTAAATGATTTCTTGGAAAAAAGTGATAAAAGAGAAACGCCAAAATTACTTCGATGAATTCTGAAAAATCACTCTTGAAACTTCTGAAGAACAGCCGCGATAGTAGGGGACTATAGTAGGGGATCTCGAACTTTTAATCAGCGCGTACCCGCTCAAAAATTAGATGTGCCTGACGTATCCCCCCCCCCTTTTTTTAATTAACAAGTAAAGAAAGTCTCACTTTTTCTTTTACTTCTCATGAATGTAAAATTGGGAAAAAAAGAAACATTGATTGTATACAAATAAAAATTACATTTATTGTAAGTGTGAATTATCCTCTTGAGACCCGCGTACATTCTATTGGACATTTTTATTTTTTATATAAAATAATTAATATCAGTTAGAACTTGTAAATACTTGCTGTCCGTTATACTAGATAGTCTAGTGCTTCCATCTGTGCAGCGAAATAATAAAAAAAAATTGCAGCCAAATATGTATTTTAATCATTTGAAAGTGACAGAGAACAAGAAAAAGACTGTTGAAGGTAAGCAGACAGTTTTAACTCTAATTATATATATTTTTAAAAAGTATTTTGATATTAATGCTACACAAATCTAATTTTAAATGTTGTATCAATGAAATGACATCGCAGTTTAAACAATTTAATGTATATTTTAATGAATAAACCAAAAAAAATTTTGATGTCCATTCTATTGGACGTTGGGTCTTCATCAGTTTTTATTCATATTAGACTCTTGTTGTATACTGAAGAAACGCATTAGTTTTTACTTAAAAATCAAGACAGTATTGAAATAAATAATAGATACAGAAATAGATAATATATTTTCTTAAATAAATAAATAAAAAATATTTAGTGAAAGATTTTTTGCAGCTTTGGTAAATGGTGATACTTATAATTAAGCTTTTATTATGTGTTAGTCTTATTCATTGTAACTATTTTTGGTATTATTTTTCTGTTACTATGCTATTCATAATTGAATTAATAAATTTAATCATATTTAAATAACAACAAAATTTTAAAGACAATATATGTAAAGATAACAGTATAAGATTATAAATAAGCTCATTTTGATTTCTTTTACATTTCTTCTTGGCATTTACTTTTCAATTGTGGTAGCTGTGCCACTAATTATTATTATTCTAACAAACAAATGACTGGTGTTGAGAGGGTTAAAAAACAAAATAAGGTATTATTATTATTATTATTAAGATTTTGAAAAGTAGTACACTGATCAACACGTTTCGTATTTAAAGTACACTTTTTCTATTTAATGATGCAAAAATTGAATTTATCCGATATTTAGAAGTGGCGTATAAACGATAAAAACACACTTCTGGTGATATAAAAGTTTGTAGAAATAAGAACTTGAAGCTGTTTATTTGAGTGTTTTGTTTAAAAATCTTTTTTAAGCCTATGTAGTAATCTTACCTATCTGCGTATGTGCATAACTTTATTTTATATTATAATACTTATCATCTTACTTGATAAGTATTATAATATATAATAAGGTTGTGTGCATGAAATGTAACTTGTATTCGTATATTCGTTTAACTATAATTAATAATTGACTTGCAGAAGCACATTTATAAACTACTGAATTTCAGGTTCGTCTATTTATTTTTTACGGGTAATGAACTTTTAAAAACTCTTATTAATATTATTTGGTGTCTAATAAAATTTTGTATCATTATTTTATGTAGAATTCAATTTTGTGTCATTATTTTTTCTCAAATATTAAGAAATTTACATTTGGATGCATCTAATTCAATAGCAAGTTTTTTACAGGACTACGACCAATGTCCATTCTATTGGACACGCTAAAAAACAAAGTATTTAATTTTTTTTTAAATAAATGAAAATATGTATTGCTTTCTAGACTCAAAAGAAACATAAATCTCAAAAATTGTAAAATTTGCTCAAAAAATATGAGCTTGGGTCTCGAGAGATTAAAGCAAGTTTTTTTAACCTTACGTGTGTATTTTAATTCTTACATACATTCAACTTTTTTTTATTAGTCTGTTCAAAAAAAGACATAAATAAGCTTCAACACATTTTTAGTGTCTTGTATATTTTATTTCTAAAACTGCCATTGATAATAAATTATTTTCATTGATAATTTATTTGCTAAACTCTGTATATTGGTTCTTGAACAGACTTCTCGCGCAAGGCATGGTTACAGCCGGTTCAAGCCTCCACCTGTTACTTTTAATAGAAATTTTCGTTTAATTTAAACGCCTTATTCATGCAGATTTTTTGTCATGAATAAGGCAAAAATTTCTATCCGTTTTTACTGGTGAGGGTTTACCCCGGTGTTAGTCAGGCCCTATCCTCACGTACACCTTGAAACCTCTTCACATACCCAAGACGTGTGGGCATCCTACTTTGAGAAACACACCTCTAGAGTAGAAAAATAATATGTTAGGATTCAATACGCGGAATAAAAGGATACGACAACTTTATTCTTTGTTACAATGTTTGTATAAAAAAGAATTTAGAATCTCAAAAGTAGAAAAACATAAATGTATAAAAATATAAGCTTCTCGTATTCTTTTAACAATAAATTTTGACCGTATACGATACAATCATTTAGACGGTAATTGGCCGAACGGATATACAGTGATCTCTCACTTCTACGCGATACACGGAAATCATTTCTTCTCGTATTCTTTAAATTAATAAATTTTGACCGTATACGATACAATAATTTAGACGGTAATTGGCCAAACGGATATACAGTGATCTCTTACTTATACGCAATACAAGGAAATCATTTTTCCGCACCAATTTTTTTATAAGGTAATTTTCGTCTTGTTAAATCGCAGAGTTTATAAATGAAATTTTACTATTTTAAAATAGTGGTATGAAAAAGTAATTACTGAACATCGCGTATAAATGAGAGATCACTGTATTTAATCAAAATCGCTTTCTTCTTCGCGAATCATGGCATCTTCTAAAATAGTTTTCCCTTCTTTGTACTCTTGTCGACTTCTTGTGGCGAATTCATAGAACCATCCAAGTTTCACGCCGCATTTCTTGCAGAACACGTCCCTCACAATGTGCGGACCAGTCACCATCTGTCGGGGATGTCTTTCGCCGTGCGCAACATTCACCACCTTGTCGTACAGACATGCGGATCCGGAGCTACTAGAGAAACGGGAACTGATGAACTCTTCCTCCCTTGTCAAATATACACCGCAAACTTTGCATACGTAATATTTCTTTCCACCTAAGTGCTCAAAAAACAGAACTCCTATCCTTGCTTTGGTTAACCTGCATAAGTAAACGAGAAACAGAACTTAATTTAAGTAACAAGCTTTTAATCAAAATACTTAATGCTAGCAAATTTAGCGGTTTTTCACACGGCTTAGCTCGTTGAAATATGCAGAGTGGTATTTGTGTGACTGTTTACATTAGGGAAAAATAAAATACTTCGGATAGTTTAAATATTACACATTAAAACATATTTTGATGAAATTGATTCTTGTTTTGCATTTCATCAACACAAGACACAAAACTTGCATTAACGTGAAACAAACTTTAATAAAAAAAAATTAGATACAAAACATTCATTCTACTTAAGAACTCTGTATTTCAGCCATCGTGCAGTGAAATAATAATAATAATCATCATCATCATCTTTCATAAAAAGCTATGCGTTGCTTACGACTGGGATTTTCGCTAATCGTTGCCACGGATTAATCTCGGAAAATGAAACATTTGAAGTTCCTGAAAAAATTAATTGCTCAAAAAGTATTTGTCAGAAAATTGTTCGACAAACTGCGTTAGAAAGGTAAATTTTTCTTGATATAAATTTCAAATCCACTGATTATGCCATTTTTCAAATATTGAATTTAAAAAATTACCAAATTCCACAATGGAGTACCATAGCGAAAACTTCACGCGTAAAAAAATAATGATAACAGCAATGTGTCAGCACGAGTCACAAATTATAGTAGCCTTATTATTCTGTTAAAATATAAAAGTGAATTATGATGTCACGAGTGCATGATTTTTATTTAATTCGCGACAAATACTAGATGCGCCATTTCTTTTTAGTTGTGAATAATATAGGTTAATTCACGTTATTAAAAAATGTAGCTATAAAACATATAAATTAATGGAAAACGGTAAGTAATAAATTGTAAACGTAATAGTAAACCGTATTTAAAAAACATAACTCAGTGAAATAAGTATCCGTTTTTATGTTATTTTAGGATATTCCAGGTAAAGGTACAGATTACTTTAAAATACAAGGTTAAATTCCCCGATATATTTCGTTTGATTCAAGGTTCTTTTGAAGAAACCGACCAGCGCAGCGGGTGTAGTCTACTAGTTTTTTAATATGTTGTGAAGTTTTAGAGTCTAATTCCTACAATCAAACGGTTATTTTTCATTTTTACAGCATTACTCTAGCTTGAAGTACCATAACAATTATAACACTGTTAAGTAATAAGTTGTAAAATATTGGTTTAGTATATTATGGTCATTTTTGAACGCGAAAGGCTAAAAATTAAAGTACTCCCTTACCTAGCAGTCAGTCATATATCTTTAATACTACCATTTCAATTAATTAAACCATTTACTGGTACTTGAATTTAAACCATTGCTCAGAAAAATTGTATGTAACACTTCAATGACAGAAAATTGACTTTCTTCTTTTTTCAAAAATTTCAAATATAAATTTTGAAAAACCTATTGCTTCAGCATATTTGGGTCTTAGAAATTAATTCTTATGTAAAATTAAAAGTTTGTAGAGTGATAATTTCAAAGAAATCATAATAAAATACTGCTGCAGAACGTTTTCGTTTCATTCCACCAATTTAAAATTGGATTTTCCTAAACCTTCTACAGGAAATTCACATCCTAATGGAATACTGCAAATGAAATTTAAAAATTTTAACCCTGGTAGTTTCGGAAGAAATATGTTTATAGTAGAGCATATTCTAAACCAAGGCCCCTTTATCATACTTCAGGCATCACAATCGCTAAGTTTCCTTTGACCACTGTACACGTGGTTAAAAACCATATGGTTGTCCCGCTATTAGCGCAATCAAACACCAGTAACAGCACTATTTTTAAATTCATTTTCCATATGTGTTTTCTCTCTCTCTCTCTCTTTTTTTTTAACTACTGGGAACATTTTTGTTGTTTTCGGTGGAGAATGGACCTCTTGACGCTCGCAATTTATTATTTTAAGCGTTTTAACGAAATTCTGTAACTTCGGAAAAATTTTTAACGAAATTCTGTAAGTTTAAAAGATTTTTTCTTTGAATAGGCAACAGAAATGCATAAACTCGTTACAAAAATGTTAAAGTTACAAAAAGGATAGATGCAAATTATCAGATATGAAAAAAAAAAGCCGAATTCAAAAATTGACGTCCAATGAAAAATCGTCTTAAAAAGCAAAGCACGTGGTGCTCAACTTTAATTTCCTCAAAATACCTTTAGCTCAGACATCAATCTAAACAAGAGTAAAAGTTATTGTAGAAAGGACAAGACAAAATATTTTTATTTCTGTTTTCATGAATATATTGTAAATTTGGTACTTTCGTGTTATAGCGGCTCCCAAAGATGAATCGCCAAGCAACCAAGATTTATCACCAAATTATAAAGCATGTATGACATTATAATAATATAATGGTATATATCACGGGTGAATCCAAGAATTTACCCCTGCTTGGCGTCCGTTTGTATTGGCGTGCTAGCGCGCGCGCGATAGCGGACTGACTCTTGCAACCCTCATCATTTCTCAATCGTGCCAAATCGTCGATAGTTAGCCAGATGTAGCTCTTTTATTGTTGGAAAGGCTGAGCAATGATGTTTTTTGTGATGACGCGTTTGTTACGTATGACGTATTTGTTACGTCATCAAATGATTATTCGACTTCTATTTGTATTTTAATGATATTTAATGATTTATTAGTTATTTAAAACATGTTTTTTTTTAATACAGTTAAATAACACTTATGTCATTAAATGGTTATGTCATGATATTCATCATCTGCTTCTTTATTTAAATCTTGAATTTTTTTTTTTAATTTGTGTATGTGAGTGGCTACTCTTGTTACTTTAGAACAGTGTGAATTAATTTATTGCAATTTTCATGGAAGTCTAATGTTCGCGAAGCGATCATACATGCGGTATAGTGATCGCCGCATTTACAAATTTCGTGTATTTTTGTGATCTCTATACAACGAGGTTGCTACATCCAGAGATGTTTATTTTTCGGTTTCATGTTCGCAAGCGATCATACGTGCGGTACAGTGATCGCGACATTAACGAATTTCATGTATTTTTTGGGATTCCGATACGACGAGTTTGCTGCATCCAGTGATGTTTTTTTTTCGGTTTCATGTTCGCGAAGCGATCATACGTGCGGTACAGTGATCGCGGCATTAACGAATTTCGTGTTTTTCTTGGGATTCCGATACGACGAGGTTGCTGTATCCAGTGATATTTTTTTTCGGTTTCATGTTCGCGAAGCGATCATACGTGCGGCACAGTGATCGCGGCATTAACGAATTTCGTGTATTTCGTGGGATTCCGATACGACGAGGTTGCTGTATCCAGTGATGTTTTTTATCGGTTTCATGTTCGCGAAGTGATCATACGTGCGGCACAGTGATCGCGGCATTAACGAATTTCGTGTATTTCGTGTGATTCCGATACGACGAGGTTGCTGTATCCAGTGATGTTTTTTTTTCGGTTTCGTGTTCCCGAAGTGAACATACGTGCGGTACAGTGATCGCGGCATTAACGAGTTTCGTGTTTTTCTTGGGATTCCGATACGACGAGGTTGCTGTATCCAGTGATGTTTTTTTTCGGTTTCATGTTCGCGAAGCGATCATACGTGCGGTGCAGTGATCGCGGCATTAACGAATTTCGTGTTTTTCTTGGGATTCCGATACGACGAGGTTGCTGTATCCAGTGATGTTTTTTTTTCTGTTTCATGTTCGCGAAGCGATCATACGTGCGGTACAGTGATCGCGGCATTAACGAATTTCGTGTTTTTCTTGGGATTCCGATACGACGAGGTTGCTGTATCCAGTAGAGTTGCAAAGGCTAGAAAAAACCCGGTTTAAACCTGGGAATAAACCGGGTTTTTTGGGAATAAATCGGGTTTTTTGGGAATAAACCAGGTCTTTTGGGAATAAACCTGGGAATAAACCGGGTCTATTGGAAATAAACCCGGGAATAAACCGGATTTTTGCAACTCTAGTATCCAGTGATGTTTTTTTTTCGGTTTCATGTTCGCGAGGCGATCTTACGTGCGGCACAGTGATCGCGGCATTAACGAATTTCGTGTATTTCGTGGGATTCCGATACGACGAGGTTACTGTATCCAGTGATGTTTTTTATCGGTTTCATGTTCGTGAGGCGATCATACGTGCGGTACAGTGATCGCGGCGTTAACGAATTTCGTGTTTTTCTTGGGATTCCGATACGACGAGGTTACTGTATCCAGTGATGTTTTTTTTCGGTTTCATGTTCACGAAGCGATCATACGTGCGGTACAGTGATCGCGGCATTAACGAATTTCGTGTTTTTCTTGGGATTCCGATACGACGAGGTTACTGTATCCAGTGATGTTTTTTATCGGTTTCATGTTCGCGAGGCGATCATACGTGCGGTACAGTGATCGCGACGTTAACGAATTTCGTGTTTTTCTTGGGATTCCGATACGACGAGGTTACTGTATCCAGTGATGTTTTTTATCGGTTTCATGTTCGCGAGGCGATCATACGTGCGGTACAGTGATCGCGGCGTTAACGAATTTCGTGTTTTTCTTGGGATTCCGATACGACGAGGTTGCTGTATCCAGTGATGTTTTTTTTCGGTTTCGTGTTCCCGAAGTGAACATACGTGCGGTACAGTGATTGCGGCATTAACGAATTTCGTGTTTTTCTTGGGATTCCGATACGACGAGGTTGCTGTATCCAGTGATGTTTTTTATCGGTTTCATGTTCGCGAGGCGATCATACGTGCGGTACAGTGATCGCGGCGTTAACGAATTTCGTGTTTTTCTTGGGATTCCGATACGACGAGGTTACTGTATCCAGTGATGTTTTTTTTCGGTTTCATGTTCACGAAGCGATCATACGTGCGGCACAGTGATCGCGGCATTAACGAATTTCGTGTATTTCGTGGGATTCCGATACGACGAGGTTGCTGTATCCAGTGATGTTTTTTTTTCGGTTTCATGTTTGCGGAGCGATCATACGTGCGGAACAGTGATTGCGGCATTAAGGAATTTCGTGTATTTTCGTTTTTTCAACTTCACATTAATCGTTAACTTTTATGTAATATCGATGAAAACGTTGTTTTTTACTGCTCGTATTATCTTTTTTATATGTATCTTATTAAATTTGTCAAATAAAATATTTTATTTCACTCATAAATGCAGTATCTAAAAAAATCAACTCTGTAGGGCCTTTTTATTGCTAAATCCATTACTTTTCCTATGTGTAACTATTTAAAAATTAAGAATGGCAACATTTTACCACTTGCTTATTCTGGGTTACAATACGATAAATGTAAGTAAACAATTTAGAAATCGCCAATGTGGCATCATTTTTTAAAAGCGCTAAATGGTGGCTTGAGTAAGGATTAGGTCGAGATCATTGGTTCTCTTTTATTTTTCATAAATGTATTTTGATGTTATTTTGGTGTTTAAAGGTTTAGATTAATTATTTTTGCTTTTATTTTGATTCTCGCGATTTCAATTTGCGTGGTTTTCGGAACACTCCGCACAAAAGCAGGTGAGTTTAATTCTTACCTAGCCATTCCAAAAAGTGGATTTTTTTTTTAAACAAAAAATCTGTGTTTTTAAAAACGTTATTTTGAGATTATTTTGCTTTTAAATGTTTTAAAATATGTATTTTTGCTTTATTTTGATTATCGCCATTTCAATTTGCACGCTTTTGACTGTTGTCTTCTGGAGGTTGCCACTCCGGGAGACAACAGGCAGAAACGCACAAATTTGGCAATTTTTTGAAAACGCGCCAAGCAGTGGTGAACCCTTGGATCGCCCCATTGGGTGAATCCAAGAATCGACCACTGCTTGGCGTCCGTTTGTTTTGGCGAGTTAATGCGAGCGCGATAGCGCGCTCTGTCAGGCAAACCTCCTATTTCGTCTTGTTTCATCCCTGCTTGGCGTCCGTTTGTTTTGGCGAGTTAATGCGAGCGCGATAGCGCGCTCTGTCAGGCAAACCTCCTATTTCGTCCTGTTTCATCTCGAAATTTCTCCGGTAGCTTACTTGTTTGCGCATGCTCTGCTTACTTGTTTGCGCATGCTCTGCTTACTTGTTTGCGCATGCTCTGCTTACTTGTTTGCGCATGCTCTGCTTACTTGTTTGCGCATGCTCTGTTCGATCTTTTGATTCTGCTACCTGATTCAACCAATAGAGGAGATTTTTTGAACCGTAACTTTTTGTGGCCATTATACTGTTCTATTTGACTGCATTTTTTAATGGTGTCACGGATTTTTTTTTAGCTTACGAGTGAGTAATTATTTTGGTTCTTTTTCTACTTATATTTGTTAGGTCCGATTTCAAAACCGCTATGGCTGACGTGGATTACCGTAAGAATTTAAATGAATGTATGAAAGAAGCAGGTGAATATAGGAGTGCATTTTTTACTCTTTTACCTGTTATGGGTAAAAAAGCCATGTTCGCGAAGCGATCATACGTGCGGTACAGTGATCGCGGCGTTAACGAATTTCGTGTATTTCGTGGGATTCCGATACGACGAGGTTGCTGTATCCAGTGATGTTTTTTTTCGGTTTCATGTTCGCGAAGCGATCATACGTGCGGTACAGTGATCGCGGCGTTAACGAATTTCGTGTATTTCTTGGGATTCCGATACGACGAGGTTGCTGTATCCAGTGATGTTTTTTTTTTCGGTTTCATGTTCGCGAAGCGATCATACGTGCGGTACAGTGATCGCGGCGTTAACGAATTTCGTGGGATTCCGATACGACGAGGTTGCTGTATCCAGTGATGTTTTTTTTCGGTTTCATGTTCGCGAGGCGATCATACGTGCGGTACAGTGATCGCGGCGTTAACGAATTTCGTGTATTTCGTGTGATTCCGATCCGACGAGGTTGCTGTATCCAGTGATGTTTTTTTTTGGTTTCATGTTCGCGAAGCGATCATATGTGCGGTACAGTGATCGCGGCGTTAACGAATTTCGTGTATTTCGTGGGATTCCGATACGACGAGGTTGCTGTATCCAGTGATGTTTTTTTTTCGGTTTCATGTTCGCGAGGCGATCATACGTGCGGTACAGTGATCGCGGCGTTAACGAATTTCGTGTATTTTCGTTTTTTCAACTTCACATTAATCGTTAACTTTTATGTAATATCGATGAAAACGTTGTTTTTTACTGCTCGTTTTATCTTTTTTATATGTATCTTATTAAATTTGTCAAATAAAATATTTTATTTCTCTCATAAATGCAGTATCTAAAAAAATCAACTGTGTATGGTTTAATTTAATAATTCTGTATTTAAATTATGCCTTTTGTCCAAATTGTTTTGAACGAATAAAATTTTACATTCGTTACATTGTTACTCTCGTATAAATGCAATCTAATTTTCAGTGACCTTTTTATTGCTAAATCCATTACTTTTCCTATGTGTAACTATTTAAAAATTAAGAATGGCAACATTTTATCACTTGCTTATTGTGGGTTACAATATGATAAATGTAAGTAAACAATTTAGAAATCGCCAATGTGGCATCATTTTTTTAAAGCGCTAAATGGTGGCTTGAATAAGGATTAGGCCGAGATCATTGGTTCTCTTTTATTTTTCATAAATGTATTTTGCTGTTTAATGGTTTAAATTAATTATTTTTGCTTTTATTTTGATTCTCGCGATTTCAATTTGCGTGGTTTTCGGAACACTCCGCACAAAAGCAGGTGAGTTTAATTCTTACCTAGCCATTCCAAAAAGTGGATTTTTTTTTTAAAAACACAAAATCTGTGTTTTTAAAAAAGTTATTTTGACATTATTTTGCTTTTAAATGTTTTAAAATATGTATTTTTGCTTTATTTTGATTATCGCCATTTCAATTTGCACGCTCTTGCCTGTTGTCTTCTGGAGGTTGCCACTCCGGGAGACAACAGGCAGAAACGCACAAATTTGGCAATTTTTTTAAAACGCGCCAAGCAGTGGTAAACCCTTGGATCGCACCTAAATTTTAAATCCGGTAGTTTAAAAGGACAAAAATAATTAAATTTGTAAGTTTTTTTTTTTTTTTTTTTTTTTTTTTTTTGTATTTTCTATATATACAGACTTTGGCACAATTCGGACTTAAAAAGGGTGATTTGAGCCACATGTTGTAAATCAGAAAAAAACGGCAATTTATATAATAAATATAGTTTCGTTGAATCTGTATAAATTATAAATATTATTAATTGCATATATAAAGTATAAATATTGGTACTTCTCTATTATCCCGTCGTTCACTTTTCATAACAAAAATTATCGCCAAACTGTAAGATTAAACGCCAGAAAATGTAGTCCCATTCACTTCAGAAGCATTATACATGTTTGTTATGTTATCAAGGGGTTTTTAATTCAACAGTTGCGTGTATTTTTCATTATGTTTTACTGATTTATTAGTTATTTCATTAATTAAAATAACGACTGTGTCCTTAAATTCTTATATTTTATTTATTTTGATATTCCAATGGCAAAGTTCTCCCGTTTATTTGGCGTTACTGTTTGGCGATAGTTTTTATTAAGAAAAGTGGTTGACGGGATACCTAAATATTAATAAAAATGGCGTTAGAAAGACGCCATTCATGAACATTTAAAAGAAACCGGATAAAATATGTAAGCTCCACGAGCTTTGTAAAATTGACTGCAACCTTTCCGTAATCGTATTTGTGTGGGCTGCAATAACATAGAAGGACCGAATTTCTTTAAATTTTGTAAAAATCTGCTTCGAAGAGTTTTTTTTTATTTCAAACTTTGTATAACCTTACCAAGATTGTTTTTTCTTAGTAAATATGGGCATTTAAAAAACACACCGTTTGGGTTGCCCCTGCCCCTAAAAAGCGCTAGTTAGCAAAGGAAAAGATTTTGGAGGGATTTATTTACATGTTAACTTATAAAATTCTTTAGTGACCATAGACGTAAAAGTATTAGCTGAAAGCTATTTTTCAAAACTACAAAAAGAAGGGTAATTCTCCATCATCCTGTCGACCACTTTTCATGAAAAAAACTATCGCCAAACTGTAGGATTGAATGCCAAAAATGCAGTCCCATTCACTTGACGTCAGAAGCATTAAACGTGTTCGTTATGTCATGAAGCGGTTTCTAATTCGACATTTACCAGCATTTTTTATTATGTTTTACCGATTTATTAGTTATTTCATTAATTAAAATAACAATTGTGCCTTAAACGTCTGTGCCATGATATTAAAAGAGAAAATACATTGAACAAATATTGCGTTGCAGAGTTAAGTGCAATAGATCGCGACCTACATTATACACGGCCGGTGCATGACGTTTAAAACGTCATATGGGTTGGGTTGGGTTGATTATTGACGGCCAATTATCTACACTAGGGATATAGGCCCGGGGGGAGTGCCCTTCGTGGGGGTCTTTCTAAGGGAACCTAATCCGTATTTACGCATGGATAAATCCACGGCTCGAAGAAAACCACGAAAACTCCGAACGATTAGGTCGACGGACGCGACTGGGATCGAACCCAGCACCTCCCGTCTACCAGCTTCGAGGGCACAACCTCTCAGCCACTGGTGGGGCTTAAAACGTCATATGGAGTGGATCCTTTTTACGCGGTGATTGGTGTAAAAGGGTGGGTGCGCCGCTTTGCACTAATCACGCGTAAAAATGATCCACTCCATGTGACGTTTTAAACGTCATGCACCGGCCGTGTATAACGAAGGTCGCGAATAGATCAATTTCAACTGACGTCACAAACATTTATTCACCAGCCGAGAAGGATAGTTAAGAAGCATAATGGAAATAAATAAATATCCAAGATATTATTTTCTATTTTCATTAATATATTAAAATTTTTTGTGTTTAAACTTACTGCTAGTTGACACTTTTAGCTTTTCCGAATTTATTTTATTTTATATATTTATTTATTTATTTTGATATTCCAATGGCAACATTCTTCCATTTGTTTATTTGGCGCTACTGTTTGGCGATAATTTTTTTATGAAAAGTGGTCGACGGGATATTGGAGAAGTAACAAAAAAAGATATATTAATGTTGCGCTATCGTGTCTACCGCGATTGGTGTATCTGTATTTTAACGAGTGTACTTTTGCGTAAAAGTGGAGGTTTTTTTTGCAACCTTTTAGTGATAACCACATCCATTTTAAAAGAGCGTTTCTGAAGGCTCGCGTATGTTTGAAGCCAACCTTGTCTGTAGTCCTGCTTACGGAAGTTTTGTCCAGTCCGTTAAACTAAATCATATTTGCTAAATACTCTAACTGATTATGGAAACTAATTAATGAAGATTTATTGTGCTTTTTAAAATCACACGAAGTATAAAGTATCTATATACAAAAAAATCATGATGTGAAATATTAAATAATTTAATCTGATAAACATTTAAAATTCTTCTTAAAATTGAACAGATAAAACTAGACCAAAAATGAAGAAATAAAGACAGTTAGTTGAAATAAATTTTTTAATTTTCTAACTTCAAGAAGAATTTGTAAGAAAGAAGAGCTTTAAGAAAATTCAGTTATTATAGGTTCAAGACAAAGATAATTATGTCTAACTGGTGCAAACAGAATTTTGGTAAGAAATTCGACCAAAAATAGTATGATTAAGGAAATTACCAATTTATTCTTGTTAGACAAAATGACCAGTATAAAGTCTATCACGCTGAAAACAGTTCAGTATATCTATCGAAATTTCCGAAATATGAATTAAATATTAATAATTTAATGAATCTAATCATTACAATTTTTTTAGTCCTTGAATGTGCACCAGACATAAATAAAAATAAATCTATACAATATTACTTTATTACATAGTAAAACTAAATTTAGAAAACGGAAAATGTCAAATAATAGAAAACAATTACCAGAACTAACTCTCACAAAGCTAAAGTTCTATACAGTTTACTAAATATAACTTTTAACACCACCGTTTAATTTCATTCAAATGATAATAAAACATTTCTTAAGTTATAAGTTTCAAATGGGAACCACGTTCATTTAAATTTAAAAATGAAGTTGAAAGAAATTTCAATTAACTCACGTTTTATTATTTTTATTTATCTATTTGCATTATAAAAGATCGCGAGCGTTGCCACGTTTCCATGATCACGCAGAGCTGCTCGCTATCTAGTCAAAACCAGAGACTGGTACCAAGGAGTCATGAATATGCAGAACTGCTCATGATATAGTTCAGTCTTTGCATTAAAAGGTGGAATTATATGCTAAAACAACGACTGATTGGCCTGAAGCCCTTAATTTTATTTAGATCTGAAAAATAATTTGGTGATAAAATGATAAAATAGACATAGGTTGCAGTACTTGTGTCAGAATGACGTCATTTTCACTTTACATCTAATGATGATAAAAAAAATTACACGACATTAACGCGACCGGTTAAATTAAATCAAAACACACAAAATCAAAGCAAAAACTCCATGGTAATACGAATATTTCAGAAACCAATGATTATCTTCGCAGAACTTAAAGAAAAGGAATTAGAAATATATATATATCAAGATTTAAGAATGAGAAAATATGTAAAGCAGCGGTAGTTCCATTCTATATAAATGGTTTTTCAGGTACTGGATGTTCTTTTGCGATATTCAGCCGAGAGCGGTTCCACGCTAGGGGTTTAAGTTGCAGTCGTCATATTCATAGTAGATGTCTTTGTGAGTACGTGGAATAAAAACTCGATCAAATCGCCAAAAACTTTTATTGGCAGCTTAATAGATCAGGCGGAGCTCTTTTTTACATTATCCATCATTTCAGATCTTATGGCAGGTTCCAAATTAGAAATGGCATTATGACAATAGATGTTATTAGCGTAAATCCACTCGAAGACAAAATGCAGGTATTAAATACTGTTAGGATTAATTAGCTTTAATAATCCATAGAGAAGTAGTAACAGGAAAAATATTTGGTCTCTATTCACATGTATCAGGTACTCATTCGAAATTAGTAGGAGCTTAGACCCCAAACATCTCTTCGGGCCTCACTTTTCGACTGCCTCCCGGAAGCACGGAACCGCGATATATCGTTTCGAAAAGAGTATGAATACAGGAATAATGTGACGCCCGATATACCAATGGAGGATCAGGATTATTTACTTGAAGCGTCAGAATTTTAGGGAAAAATGGTTTCCGGCTCGAAAACACGCCAAAGACGCTTCGAGATCATTTCATCATGTTGTATAGATTAGCTCTGAACCAGATCAGATGACTTTTAAGTTAACTGATTATTGTTAATTACTGAATCAAGGCTATATAATAATTTTTACGTTTACGTAAAAGAAAGAAAGCAAATAAGAGAAATGGTTTACCGATTTTGGATCAAAGCCAGAATGGAATTAATATAAAATATTTCACATTTTAATATATGAAAAAGATTTTATGATTTTGAGAGTTACATTTAATATCGGAAGTTATTAAAATAAATGCAGACATTTTAGGAATTTAGAAATATAAAAAGGAAAGAATACGGGTTTTTTAAGGGATGATTATTAGGAAGCTTTTATAATTTAAAGATAAAGACGCCATTTACTTTAGTTAACTCGTCGCCATAAAAATATTGAATTTAGATATGAGGCTTTTGGAATAAATAGAGTTAAGATACATTAATAAACGGAGGAAATAAATATTATACCCCGCATACCCCGCATGCCATAAATGGCATATCCCGGTTCTAAATAACAATCTTATCCTTGCAATCATTAAATAATGTACAATATAAAGAAAATAATCATATTTAAAATTATTAACAAACATAGGAGCTTACGACCGGCATTTGGAAAATTTACTGTTTTGGATGGGAACTCTAAAATTCTACTTTATTATTTCTTTATTATCATCACAAATGGCTGAAACTAATATTAATTAAGAGAAAAATCTTCCATATTCTGCTGATCAGCAAAAAAGATAGCAAAATAAAATAAAGACCGTGAGTCAAACATTCCATATGGACAAACATCTCCGGTTTTCTCAAAAATATATCTTGTCCAATTATATTACTTAATACATTTGTATAACTTTATATTTATTAAAGCTTCTCTTTCTGAAGAATCCACAGTAACCTACAGTGATGCAATAACCTACAGTAACCTACAGTGCACGAAAGTGGCAACAATCTGTATCAATATGCCTCTAAACGTGTATACTATACACGCACACATATTTTTTATTAATTAGATGTTTCTATTTTCATTATACGCATAATTGATTCTCAAATATGAATATAATATCATTTGTTTATACCTCTTAAAAATTACATAATATAGATTTGATGCCTAATATTATCATCTTTAATAAAAAGCTATGCGTTGCTGACGATTGGGATTTTCGATAATCGTTGCCACAGATTAATCTCGGAAAATGAAACATTTGAAGTTGATGAAAAAATTAATAGCTCGAAAAGTATTTGTCAGAAAATTGTTAGACAAAATTCGTTAGAGAGGTAAAAAATTGTATTTTTCTTGATATAAATTTCAAATCTAATGATTATGCCGTTTTTCAAATATTGAATTTCAAAAATTACCAAATTTCACAATGGAGTACCATAGCGAAATCTTCACGCTTAAAAAGATAATGATAACGGCCATGTGTCCTGACGTATACTGGATTTAGAACGAGTCACAAATTATAGTAGCCTTTCTGTTATGTTAAAATATAAAATTGAATTATGATGCCACGAGTGCATGAATTTTATGTAATTTTAATATAATCATCTTAGAAACAAGGATTTGGAAATTTTTTCGAATCGGACTAATAAATTGGCCCAAACTGTATATTATATTGAGTTTAAAAAAGGAAAGCTTGGGGGAGTGCTTTATATTATTTAGGTTTCCTCAGGTACTTTTGGTCAGAATTGAAAGCTTAATATATCAAAACGTCAGAAATTACATGGACATTAAATCGGCAACAACTATAACGACTGTGTTTTAGTTCGTTTGGATAGATTTTCATTTAAAAATATAAATTCATTCAACATTGATTTTAGGTATTTTTAAGGTTATTATCACGGGCCCGGGCAACGCCTGACATGTCAGCTAGTACATTAATACGAAATCTCCTACAACTGCAGGTCTTGCGCTAAAACGTCAGCTGTCCATTCTCTTCTTAATATCACTCATGTTGATCCATTGATTATTAGAAAATACACTTTATGAAAACATTGTTTTCATATAACTGTACCAGAAAAATTAATTAGAAAAATAATGATGATTTAAACTTCCATCACAACTGTGCTTCGTTACACTTTTGGTGATTCGATCACGTAATTTAGCTTTTAAACAAGCTATGTGTATGAGAATAGTAGTGACTGCAATAAATAGGTGCACACTGGTAATAGTAACACTGCAATAAATAGGTGATAAACTGCTCAATGTTGCCACATAGAAAACTTTATTTTTAAAATTGCTTGATTCATACCACTTTTTCGACATAAATGTGATCGAGTTATTTATTGAGACATAAATGACAAATTTAGTATGCCGATTAATACAATTATAAAAAAGTGGTTTTAATTAAGCAATCTGATTAAAAAAGTAGATCAAATTGTCAACACTGATACTGCCCAAAAGCTCTAAATAATAAAATATTAATTTTTGTTACCATACTATTATCTTAAGGGACATTTTGTAATTGATCAGCAAAATTAGATTATATGTTTTTGTAAAAAATTGTGATAAAAGATAAACGTCAAAATGTCTTCGATATATTCAAAAACATTCTTAAAAATTCTGAAGAACTACTGAGGAAAAGAAGAAACAAAGACAGTTATTATATTTTTTTCTTTGTAAAAGTATATTGTACGAGATGTTATAGGGCTCTTACGCTTTTACCACCATTTTTTAATTGAATTTTTCGCTTTATTTAAATGCAAAAAAGAGTTACAAATCCAGCAAATAAACGCTGTGTCTACAATTTGTGCTATTTAAATATTAAATACAAAAAGTCTGTTAAAAAATTGTGGTAACAGCGAACACTGTGTCATTTGGTTCTGCGTCAATTCGTTGCGCACAATTCATCGCGGAACATTTCATCGCGCACAATTCATCGCGGAACAATTCATCGCGCACAATTCATCGCGGAACAATTCATCGCGCACAATTCATCGCGGTGTCAATTCATCGCGGCGTCAATTTGTCGCAACGAAAATGTTTTTGAAGGGTGTGATGATAAAATAAAGACAATTCAGTAAAAATGTTTAATGATAATTAGTGTTTTAGATATAGAGAAATATAACTAACAATTTACATGCGATTATATCTAAAAAACAAATTATTGTAAAATAATTTTACTAAATTATCTTTATTTTATTATCATAAGCTACAAAACATTTTCGATGCGACGAATTGACACCACGACGAGTTGTGCGCGATGAATTGTTTCGCGATGAATTGTGCACGACGAATTGACGCGACACCGTGTCATTTAATCTTTTTTCCTTGTCCGCTTTCGGAATTGTGAAAATGTGCAAATAAAAGCCTCTGGATAAACAAAAATGCTCACATATCAAAGAAAAATTAGATGAAGAAGAGATTCTTCTTCTTGAGAATTACAATAAACATTTTGATGCAGCAAAACTGAGAAATGGACTCGCTGTCTTCAGCTCCAGATACTAAAAGGCGTAAGAATCCAATTAATTCCATGCTAACATATATGATTGATATATAAAACAACTAAATATGGTAATGTCTGAGACAAAAAAATCATTGTTACGTTTTCTAAGAACACCAGCGACAACAACAATCGTAGAACGTACATTCTCAAACTTTAGCGATTCAGCGGGCGCATTATTAATTTTCTCGCGAACGGGTGTACATACCACCTTTTAGGATGTAAATGGTTTGTTTAGTTACACTGTTACAAATGCAAGACATCGTATAATTAGTAAAAAAAGATGTCATTTTGTCCTATTGAATATATATTTGGTCTATAATTTATTTCATTCGATAAGAATCAAAATTTATTTCTTAAAGTAAGTTATTTAAGGGCTATGGAAAACCAACTTAAAATCTACGTAGGTTAAATAGTTTTAAATGAAAATTATTCTGGTGTGAAATGTTTTTATCAACGTTGAGTACAATTTCAGCACTGTAGGAAGATTAAACAGTTAAGTATGTGTTAATTTTTACATATATTAAAAAATCATCAATCATTTTGCCAAAATGCATGATTAATAAAATGTATAAGCTACAACAAAAATATTTATCTATATACATGTGCATACTTGTGCGTTTATTTATGAAGTGTTCGTACATTTTTATCAAGAATTTTAATAGAATGTTTCGCTTTATTTATTTAACTGCAGAAAATTATTAAGAATTGGTGTGATTACAAACTCTGCAATTCAACCCTTTCAGGGGCAAGTAATTGTGTTTCTGTAATATTCAATTCTTCACAAGAATTTTCGAAAATTTTTAATTGAAAATAAAGAAGTTCAATTTTGTCTTTTTTTCTCCCGCCAAAACCAGTAAATTTTTTAAAAACAATTCTTGTAGAAAGCTTGATTAAGTGGCATTAAAAATATCTCATTGATCTTCAAGAGATTAAATATTAAATAAAACATTTCTTATCTTAAATAGTGGTGCCACAAACTTTGGAAATTCTAAGGATTGTACTCACCTTGCGTATTTGTACGTGTATACGTATGTGTGTATATGAACACGGCGCATACATATTTTCTGTCAAGATATGTGTAGAGAATGACAAAAAACTGGAGATTACCCACCACCTGAAAATACATTACGCCCCTTACCGATAGCAGTATGTGACGGAGCCAATCTAGCGTAGTAAACCATTTAGTAGAAGACAATAATGTTCTATGAATTCTATTAAAATTTACAGCACATCCAAAATCAGTACGAAGAATGGCTATAACTTCAGTTCTAATTAATATAAATATTCTAACTGATGCACTTTTATTTTGGCAGATGTGATTAAAACTTTAACCCCTTTGGGACGAGCGACACACATACGTGACGCATAAGGTGCTCAGAATCCTCGATAGATTTAATCTATCATTAGACGAATATTATTACTTCAAAAAAGTGGTAGCAATCAAGCAATTTGAATAAAAAAGAGAACTGGTAACACTGGTTTGACGCCGCCGGTGCACTACGTCCACCCCCTTAATGCTTCTCTGCCTTTATGTATATAACCGAAACTAAAATTCCAGTTTTTTTTCTGCTTAAAAAAACAATTTAGAAGAAGACAATAAATATCTATAAATTCTATTAAAATATACAGCACATCCAAAGTCAGTAAGAAAGTCAGTAACTTCAATTTTAATTAATATAAAAATTCTAACTTATACACTTTTGTTTTGGCAGATTGTATTAAAACTTTAATAAAACAGATATCGAATGAATCTATTTTAATTTTATTCAAACATAAGACTTAATTTCAGACATTTTACGTTACTTTTTAGTAATTTTAGGACGTTAAGCAATTTCAAATTTATTAACAGAAAACACAATAAATACTTTTAATTAATTATGTAATAGCGGCGCATTCATATTTCCTGTCAAAATATGTGTACAGGATTACTAAAAATTCAAGATTACCCAACACCTGGAAATACATTACGCCAATTACCGATAGTTATATCTGATGCAGTCAAGGTAGCGACTATTCCATTTGGCACAGTGTTCCCAGTTCCTAACTTTTTAAAATTCATATTGCTTGGCTTCTATGACTCTTTTGAAAAAATATAATTCCTCTTATTTAATGATAGATTTAACCCTTAATTGCATAGTGATGTAAATTTCCATCACTGTTTATTTAACTTTTAATAAATAACTCAACTTCTTCGCCATCACTATATTTATATAGAAATATTAATCCATTAAATTTCCTGTGAACTATGCTGCAGAACAAAGTTAAAAATCTATCTTAAAATTTCTGGTGTCTTATATTTAATATATGTATAAAAAAACACAATTGTAAAAGAAAAACTCATGCAAAGAAGGATTAATCTATCATTAAATAAGACGAATATTATAACTTCAAAAAAGTGGTAGCAATCGAGCAATCTGTATAAAAAAGGGAACTGTCAAAACTGGTTTGACGCCTGTGCCTGTGTACACAAAATTTTAGGGCGTTAAGCAATTTAAAATTTATTAACAGGAAAACACAATAAATACTCTTAATTAATCACGCATTGGTATTCTATTCTGAGTGTAAACAATGATTTGAAGATAGATTTAGTAATAAACAAATAACCACGACTTGCCGTAATTTCGCGCGTATGCGCCGCAGCTTAGTTAAGTCTTTTTCAAACAGGAAATTATTTTGAAAATAAGAAGTCAAATAAGTGCTAAGCAGAAGTAAGTCATATTTTATATAAAATAAATTCTGTTAGGAAATCGAATTGTCTGAGGTGCGGCGTATACGTGCGAAATTACGGTAATACATATTTGAGATGATTTTTGTGTTTTGCTTGCTTTATAATTATTCTGAATGTTACTAGCTTTCTGTCAAAGTTTATGATCTAAAAAGGGTAATTCGAAGTGGAATCTTCAAAAACAGCCTTTTATCTCTCTAAATTCCGAAAGCTACTTCGTTTATAAAAGTAGCCTATTACTAGAACTTGCCAATGACTGAATAAATTCAACACAAACACAAGCAGATTAGAAATAAATATTAGAGTTACTGTGTGTTTTTCCGGTAGTGTGTAATTTAATAAAATATAATATATAACTTTGTCAGTGTCTATATATACAGAGCACATTCGCGTTGTTTCTTCTTCAAGAAGCGGTGCCAAGGTAACACACGTCCCATGACATGAGGAAGATATGGTCACGATACACCAATGAAATGTAAAATTCCTTTATAAACCGAAAATGAATGATCAGAATATGCTGTAATACACGAATTCAGGTTTTCGGAAAATTATTCAAAATTTTCGAATTCAAATCGGAAATTCTGAAACAAGAATTTTTTACTTTAAGAAGTCACGAAATATCTGCCATTAAAACCAAAAGAACATTGTAGGGAATTTCTGGTATGAATGCGAAATTTCGGAATTAAAAAAAAGCCAAACTGGTAATGCTTTAATATGCTAAAAAATTGTAGTCGATAAACGCGCAATGATGTGGTATAATAATAGGACGATCGCAGCGACATCTACTTTAAAAATAGCCTCTAATAGTACTTTAAAAACCTCTAGCAAAAGTAACCGTTTCGCTATTGAAAACATGAACCTAATTTCTGTTAATAAAATCTTCTTGTAAGTACATATTTCAGATGTAACTAATTTTGAAGTTACTTTTTTATCATATCAGGGAATTAATCTTTTCCACTCTTCTAGCAGAGATTCATTCTTTGGTATGCTAAATAGGGATAGTTTCTAGTTTGCTGACTTGTATGGAGTACTGCAACCAGACACAAAAAAAAGCGTATCCCGTTTTTCGGCCATGATCAATATCATTCATATTTTCAAAGCTTATGAAAATCACTATCCAAATCAAAGAAAATAGGCTACAATATAATTATTTAAAATATTTACCACCAGCTGAAACGTTTTCTCAATTCGATTTTTATATAATGTTTGCTTTGCAAAGAGCTAACAGACAGCGGCGTAGCCAGATAGGGGAGGGGGGTTCCAAATGTTCTGGAAACCAGTAATAATATAAAGTTTTCTTCGCCTACAATATCGCAGAAAATTCTCCGATTAGATAAGGCAAAAATATTTTTATAAAATCAGTGGTATCCAATCAATCTGGACCACCACGCTGTCTACGCCACTGCTAGAAGATGTCGCTGCAATCGACGCGTTATTTACTCAATATCGTACTACATTTATCGGATTTAATTTTTTAGTAGTAATTTGTAGCCGTTTTCTACACTATGCCGTCTAGGCGCTTTAGTAAAAGCACATAGCCACTCTTTAGCCTACGCTGTTATCTTTTTATGTAAAAATAAATGTAGGTCAGGATGCGTATACTTTTTAATATGAATTTATTATTAATTTCCAAAATTAATAATAAATTTATATAAAATATGTTTTTAATTTTAAAAAAATGCCTACATTCTATTTGCGTTTAATCATTGTATATCGTTATAGAAATCATTTCCATTTGATGATATTTTGAAAATATATAACTCATATAATTCAGTGACTATTTATGAAAATGTGGATACATTATTGTGGTTTAATAAAAGTACATAAATTATATAGTACTCCTGGTTACTTTGATCCAAGAAATTCAAATAAAGTGTCAAAACCTAGGGATAACAAGGGAAAATAAAAGTTAGTGCAGAGTTTAGATAACTGTTTAAGACAAAGTGGAATACATATCATTATAAAGAACTTTATACGGGTTAAAACAGTTGTTTTCTTTTATTGTTGTCTTATTTTAAAAGGTTTAGCTATTACTCATATTTTTTATTTTGAATGACTGTTTATTACAGTAAAATAGATTGTAAATTGAAATACAGTGTCATTAAAAAAAAAAAAAAAAAATCAACATTTTAAAATGGCATCTAGAAATGATTACCACTGTTAAAAAAAAAAAAAAAAAAGAAAAGAAAATCACAGCCATATTTCATTCTTCAATAATAAATGAAACTGACTTATATTAGTTTTTCTGTTATAAACGCCTTTCACGAAACTCAGCACGCAACCACTAAGTTTACTCTTTATATTCAATTCCATTTTACGTCTGAAACGTCATTAATTAAATTTCATTGAATTTTATGAAGGTCAAACTTCAATGACAGTTGAAGTGAAATCAGAGAAATATACTTCCTGTTCTCTTGATGATTTATAGTCTGTTTACTAAATTTATTAAAGGTATTTAAAAATTGAGTTTAAGTTTACCATTTGAACTTAAGTTGGTAATTTTTTCAGTATAAATACATTAAGTAAGAAATGTTTTGCAAACATTATTTTATCGATCTTTTTTTCCCTTCAAATTGCTTTTAAATAAAAAAAATCTACTGCAGATTTCTTTAAAATAAAATATAAAAAACAATGTATATATATTTATGTATATATATATATACAATGTATATATATATATATATATATATATATATATATATATATATAGAGAGAGAGAGAGAGAGAGAGAGAGAGAGAGAAATAGAAATTATAATAGCATGTTGCATATCTTATCAAAGGTAATTTTTGAAAAGTCCTTCCGGCCAGTACCGGGTGGTGAAGATAGCTTTCATAATCCATGTTTTTAAAAGGTCAACTCATTTTACTGAAACACCCGAAGCTAAACTGCGTGGAACTGGATTATAGAAAATTCAATCCCGGTTTTTATTAATATTGAATTTGAATGCGAATTTCAGCATGAGAATTACAGTATAACAAAAATCAGATTGTTTCAAAATGTCAGCCAACCTAGAATTTCAAACTATTATATTTCTGCCATTTTTTAAGATAAAGCCAAAACAGAAAAAGTTCCTGAAGCCTTGTATCACGATCTAACACTTAACGGAAACAACTTTTCCAATTTATAATTTTTATACAACTTTTTGAATCTTTAAAAAAAAATTAAAAATTAAACTTGCCGCCTTTTTGAAACAAGGTGGTGCATGAAGCTGGCCAACGAACTCGGTCCAGACATTGGTATGTTCTGTACACCTGATCAGTCACATCCGAATTGGTTCATAAATATGAGAGTGACAGCATAACAAATATAAGATTGTTTCAAAATCTCAGCCACCCTAGAATTTCAAACTGTCATTTTCTTAGCCATTTTTTAAGATATACCAAAAACAAAAAATGTTCCTGAATCCTTGTATCACGTTTTAACACTTAACAGAAACATTTTTTTCAGTTTATAATTTTTTGCACATTTTTTTCTAATTTTAAACAAATTTAAAATATTTAACTCGCCGCGATTTTGAAACAAGATGGCGGATTAAGCTGGCCAGCGAACTCGGTCGAGACCTTGGTATGTCCTATACACATACTCTGTCTCATCCAGATTAGTTCAAAAATAAGAGAGTTACAGCATGCATATGTCATATATATATTTTTTTCAATTTTGCTATTTCCAATTGTTTTCTGGTAATAATACAGTATACCTGGATGAATATACTGATCTTAGCATAAATGCCAGTATATTTATGAAATACTGTATTATTTTTAAAACACGTGTGGATACATCCAGGCTGATGATTATATCTACACGTGTTTTTTCATGTCCAATTCTAATTTAAATATCTTGTTATCCAATTTTCCATTATATTTAGTTCATATTTCATTTCAAAATCCATTTGTATTCACTTGATATCAACTTCAAATTATTAACATTTTATGGTTTATTATATAATTTTTTTTCTCTTTTTAAATATTCTTCATATTTTCAGTATTTTTGGCCATTTACCATTGAAGCAAATGCTATGGTAAAATTATAATTGCACTTGTTAATTTATTAACTATGTGGTATTCTATCTACACTTTATTACTAATTATCTCTTAGGAGATTTAATTAGAATGTTACAAGAACTTGATATGTTTTTTGAAATTCAAAGATATTATAATTATATATACAGTAGAACTCCAATTATCCGAATCAATTGGGACCAGACCCTATTCGGATAATCAAAAATTCAAATAATTGGATTTTTTTAAAGGGGGTATATTTTAATTAATTACTGTATGTATGTTGAAAATGGGAGAAAAAAAAATATTTAAAAAAAGAGCTTTTAATTAATTAAATGAAAATGTAACAATATTACATGTTAAGCCTATTTACAACTGATGTACATTAGTTCAGTATGTACGTACCGTACTGTAAATGAAAGTCATTACTTGCTGAACATCTCGGTCAAAGTAAGCTGTTTGACAGTCTTCATGCGTTTTCGGGGAGCAAAGTCGCGGACAAGACTCCCTTATCATAGATCAGACTTGACAATCCGGAGAAAGTCTATGGGAGAAAATGTCCGCGGTAATTGCCAACTTATTAATTGACTTTCTCCGGAAAGTATCGCCGCCTGGTGGATACTACCGCACAGTTGCCATGTTTCGTGCTTTTTGAACACCAGTATATTTTTAGAGAAAATGTTGTTCTTTTAAATCCCAGAATTCTCCGATCAAACAAAACAAAATTATCTCTACTAAAAAACTGGTATCCAAAAATATAATAGAAAAATCTATAGAAAAATCTAGCTGGTCTGCTACCGCATAGCTGCCAACTCTTACGCTTTTTTCTTACCACTAAAATTTAATAGAATTTTTTTCGTCATGTAATCACACGATCTTGTCAATTTAATAAGATAAAATTTACTATAAAATTTTAGTGGTAGGAAAACTACTAGTTCATAAGCAAATGCATAGAGCAAATGGAGCTGTGAAAAAATTTCGTGTGATTTCGTGTCGTAAATACTATTACTGACGATTGATGGCGCTAGTAGCAGGACAACTATAGCGGTCAAAGGCAACTTGCTGATTGAGAGGTCTGATACTATGATAAGGAGGTCTTGGTCGCGGATCCGCTTGACAGTCAGAAGTTGATTGTGGTCCATCCACTTCAACGCAGTTTCAAGGCCGGCAAATTCTTCACTAACTGATGGTCCCGTGTATGCTTCAACACCGACATTAATGTCATCTTCTTCTTCGACACTTTCTTCTCTCAAACTTTCAATGAGTTCATCATCATTTAGAATTTGAAACCCAGGGTCTTCGCGGCGGGAAAGACAGTAGCGCGCGAAGACAGAATCATTATTTTGGGAATCGCATACGTTTCCATCTTTATTTGTTTTTTTCTGAAATTCTGAAAGCGATTCGGATAATCAGCGATTCAGATAGTTGGAGTTCGGATAATTGGAGTTCTACTGTATATATATATATATATATATATATATATATAAATCAACATTTGAACGGAGAGTGGTTTGGGGGTCTTGGGGTCAAGATCGGTGAAAATATGCCAAAATGTTTTGGTATTGCTTTCCTCCGAACGGCTGCAACAGGTAGCACTTTGTAATGAAAGCTACCTAAAAATAACTTTCATGTATTTCTTTTCTTTTTTAAATGGTAATGTTTTGTAATTCATTTTGTTTTAAAAGTTTTTCATTAAAAGTAAGTCATTTTGTTTACAAAGAACTAAAAAAAAGAAATTGAGTGTAAAAAAAAAATCAAATTATGATCTTTGCATAGTGCATATTTTCGTGTGATTAAGTTTTCGTTGGGAAGACTGTATCAATAGATTTTGATTGTAAGTAATGATTCGGAGTTTCAAAATATAGACTGTGGTTAATGAAGGCTGTATTAGTAGATTTTTATTGTAAGTATGTAAAAATTTTAAGAAAAACCGTCAAAGAATGAGTATGTTCACATTTAAATACATATTTATCATTAAAAAGCTTGAAATTTCACCGTTTTCATTAGAAACACCGTCAGACACCGTCACACACAGTCAAACACCTTCTCAGATTGCCGCTTACCTTTTCTTAAATTGCTTAGAAAGTACGATTACACACATTAGATATTTTCATAATTTTATTTATTTATTCTGTTTTATTGGATGTCCATTTCAAACTTTTCTTTTGAATTAGTTATTTAGGCTTATTTATTTAGCAAGGCCATTTCGAACTTTTCTTCTGATTTAGTTATCTAGTCTTAATGCGTTCTATGGTTTCTCAGATGGAACTTGTTTGTTTAGAATGTTGTCGGTATGTATGCGACCGAGTGTACAGTATGTGATTTTGGTGGGTTTTTGTACCAATTTCAACCGTCTATAAATAAAATAACATAAAATAAAACAGTGGTAACTCATTTTCAAATATTTTTACAGTTATTTCTATAATAAACGATTCAATTTTCTGTTTCTAACTTTGAATTTTAAAATTATTTCAAGTTGAGCATTAAAATCTTTTTATTTGTCGATAGAAAAGTTGCAGTCTTTTTTAGATAAACAATTATTTTTGAGTATCATTTTTTACATTGAATGAAAGATATACATTGGTGAAAGATAAGATACCAGAATTTTAGAAGATTAATCATTGTTTTATTTAAACACCGAAAGTATGTCATTAAGCAAACTAAAGATTACTGTTAGAAAATTATGGTAATATTTAAATAAAAAGTCACTAATTGCTGGGACCCACAGCTATCGGAATTCCAGTTCCTAATCAAAATTAGCTCCTCAACAGACAGGATCAATCAAAAAAGATATTAAAGACTACTGACATTCAAACTACACAATCGGTCAAATGCAACATACCTCTTGTCTCCTGTCCAAAATATTAAATAGCATTTTACTTTATTTTATAACCTAGCATTCGTCTGGCCGAAATGTTGAAGCATTGAGCCTCATAAATCTGAGAAACAAATATTTTAATATATATATATATATATATATATATATATATATATATATATACATATATATATATATTGTTTTATGGTTACTGTTTAGAAGTATAAAACTAAGTTTGCAATAATAACTGTTGAATCTTCATTCTCAAAAGTTTAATCAGTCGATCTATTCTTTAGATAATACTCAAATGCTAATCCATGACGACTAGTTCCTCTATTCTTCTAACTGGATCAATATTATCCTCTTTTCGAAAGAAACTTTGCTGAAAATATCCTCTAAAGGACAAACTCTGCTACTAGTGACATGTGCGCTAATGGCACCTGGCGCATGTAAAATCAGTCGTGGGTGCAAAGTACTCCAAGTTCTCTATGAATTATACCTCTGGAGGTGCCTAATCAGGTGAAGGTCTCGTCACCTGATCAAGAGTCTAAATTACGAGACCACTTCGCGTCAAGCAAATACACTTTAAGTAACCGTTGAACATAGAACCAAAGCAAAGTACCACTATGAACCGGCAAACAAAAAAACTGTAACAAACCACTAGAAAGCATTGCAGTGATGCCAACAAAGCTGTTCACAGTTGGATCACAACCATGTTGTGATCTGGCAAATATTATCCGCCCTCAGGTACTAATTCATCAAGCTAGGCACTCAAGTGGTTAGGGCCTTGTCAGCAGGCCAGGCCCTGTCTAGCGGGCCCGGGACTGGTGGCAGGGCCTGCTCAGCGGAAAAAAAGTTTTCTCCAAGTGAAAAAGTGTTATTCAAAGTGCTCCAAATGTTGACCAATATCCACAAAAATTTTTGACAAAGTTAAAACCTGCGATTTGTGATACTCTATGGAACTTTTAAAAACAGCCGACTAAGTATCTGTTGTCTTGAACATGGGGATTTTTTTCTTTTCAAGTTATACAAACAGGTGTTAAAGTTTTAATAAACTTTCAGTTAGTAACGGCTTATGATAATCATCAAGTTAAACCATCGTAAAAAAATTCATCTTTCGAACAATATAAACATGCAAAGTCATCATTTTCTGCGCATTTTAAAATAAACTATGTAAAAGTCCTAAAATTGTGCTAGCTGTGATAACAAATAGTCATTTGCAGAATGAATAATTCGGGAATGCGCAAAAGCATAGTTGCCAACATTCGTATATTTTTAATCAATCACTATCAGAGACTTTGTAAACAAAAAAGAAGGAAAAGCATAGTTGCCAAAATTCGTATCCCTTTTAAACAAATTTCTCCATGAATTTTTCGAAACGAAAGGCAATTCACATTTTTATCTCGCTTTTTATCTAAGTCTAATTAAAATCTGAAACTTCTTTTTTTTCAAAATTTCTGGCAGTAATTGAATAATTCTTTTTTAAGTTTTGTATATATGCTTCTGCGCAAGTCCGAATTATTCATTCAATATCAAAATCATTCATTCTGCCAATCACTAATAAGAAACACGTAAGGTATAGCTGCCAACTTTTGCGCTTTTTTATTTCCACTAATATTTAACAGAAAATTTTTCATTATGTAATCACACAATTTTGTCGATTTAATGTGATAAAATTTACTGTCAAATTTTTATTGGTTGGAAAAAAGCGTAAAAGTTGGCTGCTATGATGTAAGGTGATCTATATGTAAGCAATGCTTAATACGTTGACGGACACTTGCGGCTATAGCCGCCAAATCGAAATTCACAATGTGGCATGACGGCTATAGCCGCCCAAAACGAAACGGTTGTTTTTAAACACTACGGTATAGCAGCACAAATGTGCATTTACCTTCGTACAAGTAGAAGCCCAGTGTCATGTTTTGGAAACAATTTTTTAGGTTGAAGTTCGTTTTCCACCTGTTATACGAGTTGCAGCTTCAGTATGCGCGTGCAGGGTGGCTAGTGGTCAGGGAAAAATACAGTAAAAAAATGGTAATTACCAGTATATAATTATAGAAAAATTCAAATTGATTATTTGATCGAATAATCAACATAAATTTTTCTATAAGAATATACTGGTGTTCATCACTTTTTTTGACTGTATTTTTCCCTGACCACTAGCCACCCTGACGTGGTTGTGAAGGGAGTAGTACAACCTAATTAAAGGTGCTGAATTAATCAAAATTAAGTTTATTTAAGCAAAAAGAGTAAAACTATATTTCTAATATTCTAAAAATTACAAAAACATATAGTGTCAATTTTCGAACTTAACTTGATCCTACTGTTCATCAATGTGTTAAAAGATATTTTTAATTCGTTTAATTCAAAATGTTAATATAATAATAATGTGTATATTTTAGCAAAACTTAAATACTGTTGAAAGATTTGCATATAGCTTTTTGTGAGATTATCAATACATATTTTTGGTTGGAATAACCAATAAACATAGTTGTGTTCAGTCTTAAAATATAAATATAAACTATAATCGGTAAAAATATCAAGTAGTTCCAGAAATATCTTGCGCGTAATTCTATAAGGAAACAAAATTGAGTTAAATCACTTTAAAGTATAAGTTATTTAAATTTGAAATATGCAATGTTCTAGTATAATTGCATTGTATTATATTTTAGCCAAATAGCTATTTCAAAAAGTGAATTAAATATCTATTAAGATAAAAAAAATTCTAAATAAAAAATTTAAAAAAAAGCCTCTCAAAAATTAGAAATTATATATATGTATGAAACGCCTTACACCATAATAAAAAAACATACATGACAGCAAAATATGGTTATGAACAGTTGGTTGTGCACAGTGTTTAATGTAATAAAAGTTATGCAACTGTAGTATATTTTCCCATTCACTCTCAGAAATAAAACATTCAATTTTGACGATTCAGCAATCCTTGAGCTTTATTCCGTTATTTTTGACAATGATTTCGTCACAAAGTCGCGTGGTTTTTAACGAAACGCAATACCTAAAATATCTGACGAATCTGATTCCTAACTGTCAAAAATAAAACTCTCAATTTTGACGATTCAGCATTTCTTGAGCTATATATTTCATCATTTTTGACAATCACTTCGTCTCAAAATCACTTGATTTTTAATGAAATGGAAACAATCAAATATTTGACGAAACTGTTCCCCCATTCACGGCCAAACTCAATGCATATTAAGGAGAAGCATTTTAAGCTGTTTACAGAGGGACTAGT
Organism: Maratus michaelseni; assembly: GCA_963931845.1. NCBI lineage: Eukaryota > Metazoa > Arthropoda > Arachnida > Araneae > Salticidae > Maratus > Maratus michaelseni. The sequence continues at coordinate 192,616,679 of OZ007598.1, read as the reverse complement.
TGTACCTCCTCAAATCCCGCGATTTTAATTAGCAGATATACGTTTATGTTATTCCTGTCACATTTTATTTTTAGAAACCTGCTTTCAGATTACAAATAAAGAAGAAACGTCCAAAATTGATGTTTTATGTTATACAAGTGAACATTTCAATATTTTGTTCACGACAGACATTAAGAAAAGCTGTACAGATTAAGAATATCCTTATTTCATCAATAAAGCAATATTTACTAATCGTCAGTGCAATATTTATAAAATTATAGAAACTTTGTAAGCACTAGAAAAATTCCCGTGGAAACAAGTTCACTGGCGGCACGTGATTGGTGACCCCTGTATAGGTACTTTTGCAATGAGTTTTAACTGAAATATTGCATTACAGTCCATATTCTTAATATATATATATAAACTTATATTTTCATAGTAATTATTGTAATCAGTTAATTATTATTAGTTTTGATAATGAGAATCTCAATTATTACAATATGTTGAATTACACTAGATATAAAACTGGAGATTTAACCTTGTTGTACATCCACAAAAAAAATGCGCAAAACATCCTGCAACTGCCATTTTTCTTTAAAGATTGTGAAAATCCATGGCAATATTTATACCAATTTGTGATTGACCATCTTATCTTTGCAATCATTAAATTAAATAAAGTACAATATACAGTAAAAATTATCTTTAACATTATTAACAAACATAGTAGCTTAAAATGACGTCAAATGGAAAATTTACTGTTTTGGTTCGAAACTCTAAAATTCCACTTTATTTTTTTACTTTCATCAGAAATGGCTAAAACTAATATTAATTAAGAGAAAAATCTTCCATATTGTGCTGATCAGCAAAAATATTTTTTCAATGAAATAAAGGCAGTGAGTCAAACCTTCAATACGGACAAACATCTCCGGTTTTCGCTACAATATATCTTGTTGAAGTTTATAACTTAATAAATTTGTATAACTTTAAATTTAATAAAGCTTTTTTTTTAAGAATCTACAGTATCCTACAGTGATGCAATAATCTGCAGTGCACGAAAGTGACAACGATCTGTATCAGTATGCCTCTAAATGTGCATACTACACCCATACATAGTTTTAATTAATTAGATGTTTATATTTTTATTATACGCATAATTGAGTCTCAAATATGTATATAATACCATTTGTTTATACCTCTTAAAAATTATTTAATATAGATTTGATGCCTAATATTATACATTATTACAAACTCTCCTGCAACTGCAGGTCTTGCGCTAAAACGTCAGCTGTCTATTTTCTGGTTAATATCACTCATTAAAAAAAGTGTTGATCCATTGATTATTAGAAAATATACTTTATGAAAAAATTATTTTCATATATATGTACCAGAAAAATTAATTAGAAAAATATTGATTGATTTACACTTCCATCACAAGCAAAGCCATTAAATAATAAGCCCAGTCAGATAGTGTTAAATTTGTTAGCGACGCACTAGCGCCAAGCCTCTGCTGCGGAAGGAGGACAAAACAGAAGTGGGTCGCAGAGAAACGATACGATTTATTTATATCGATATTTTATACGATTTTTATCGAGGTTTTGTTTTTGCACTTCCTTTAAAAGCTTGCTAATTATTGGGATCTTTTACATTAAAGCTAAAACTATAATGAAACAAAAATGTGGAAATTTACTTGATTAATATTTCTATATAAATATAGTGGTGGCGAAGGAGTTGATTTATTTATTAAAAGTTAAATAAAAAGTGATGGAAATTTACATCACTATGCAATTAGCCCTTTCCGGCACAGACAAATTATGTTCGTAAAATGTGAAATTACTGACTGACAACGAAATTTACAAACGAACTTTCTTAGAAAATATGAACTCCTTATTTTAAGCTTTAATTTTAGAAGCAAAATTTTATTAAAATATTCTTGGTGCCGAATGCAGCACTCCCAACCGCTAGATGGCGCTATTTTCAACTTGCGAAAAGTTTCCCATTTATCTGACTGGGCTTATTATTTAATGGCTTTGATCGCAAGTGTGTTTTATACTATTTTTGATTAATTAATCACGTAATTTAGCTTTTAAATAAGCTATGTGTATGACAACAGTGGAACACTGCACTAAATAAGTGATGAACTGCGCAATGTTGCCACATAGAACACTTTTTTTAATATAGATTGCTTGAATGATACCACTTTTTCGATATAAATGTGTTCGAGTTATTTATTGAGATGTGAATAATAGATTAAGTAAGCCGAATAATGCAATTAAAAAAATCGTTTAAATCAAGCAATCTGAATTAAAAAACTAGTCGTTGGGGGCCACCGTAATACTTACCCATCATGGATATGCATAATGTAAAATATTAAAATAAAAATGTGTAAACTACTTATAAAATACATTGCAATTCAAATAAAATCGTGGATTGATGACGTCATAAACTTTAAAGGCTCAATTACTGAATTGCTTGAAAGAGGTTTTTCCTTATAACTCCAAAAATAATAATCCTATTAACTAGCGGTTTATTGCATCTGATTAAGCGTCAAATTTCCAATTAAAATATATCTTTGAAGTGAAATTTGGATGAAATACAGGGTCATAAAAAATCGAAGAGTGTGGTAAATAGGATTCCAAATATCTCGGCAACTAATTATACGATCGACTTCATGCTTTATGCAAAATTTATGTTTTTTTATTGTCTTTTATGTTAATATCTTAAAATAAACAATTTCGAAAATTTTTATATACCTTTTATCAGAACGAATATTTCGAGAGTCCGAAAAAAATTGTTCCGGTTAATCGAGGTTATTGAAATGAAATACGCTCCTTCCCATTATTACATACTAAGTACATACCAAATTTTAAGTCTCTATCTCAATTTTTTCGGGCGATAGAGCGTTTACAGACACACAGACACACGAACGGACCGCAAAATTTTTTTTCTAAAAATATGTTTTTCGGAATCTCCAATGTCTAAAACGTGTAAATCCGTCAAAATTTTTTTTTTCGATTTTCGAAACGATTACAAGACTTACCCTATACTACGTATGATGGGTAAGTAATAGACCAAATTGTCAACATTTATACTGCCCAAAGCTCTAAATAATGAAATATTAATTTTTGTTACCATAATATTATCTTAAGTAACGGTTTTTAATTGATCAGTAAATTTAGCTTATATGTTTTAGTAAAAAAATGTCATAAAAGATAAACGCCAAACTTTCTTCGATGTATTCTAAAACATCACTTTTCAAAATTCTGAATAACTACTGAAAAAAAGATGGAACAACGACAGTTATTTTTTTTATCTTTTAAGTATATTTTATGAGATGTTATAGGGTTCATACGCTTTAATTGAATATTTCTCCTTATTTAAATACAGAAAAGTATTACAAATCCTGAATTTAAACGAGGTGGTTGCAATTTGTGCTATTTAAATATTAAATACAAAAAGTCTATTAAAAAGTTGTGGTAACAGCGTACGGACACTGTGTTATTCAATCGTCTTTCCCTGTCCGCTTTCGGAGTTATGAAAATGTGTAAATGTTTACGCAAAAATGTTCACATCTGAAAGAAAAATTATATAAAAAAGAGATTTTTTTTTTCAGAATTACAATAAACATTTTGATGCAGCAAAATTGAGAAATTGACTCGCTGTTTTCAGCTCCAGATACTAAAAGGGGTAACAATCCACTTAATTTCATGCTGATATATATGATTGATATATAAAACAACTAAATATGGTAATGTCTGACACACATAAATCATTGCTTTTTCTAACAACACCAGTGACAGCATAACAATCGTAGAACGGACATTCTCAAACTTTAGCCATTCAGCGGGCGCATTAATACCTTTCTCGCCAACGTGTGCACATACCACCTTTTAGGATGTAAAAGGTTTATTTAGTTACACTGTTACAAATGCAAGACATTATATAATAAGTAAAGAAAGAGGTCATTTTGTCCATTGAATATCATTTGGTGTATAATTTATTTCATTCGATTCGAATAAAAAAAATGTTCATATCGTTAATTAAACGCCGTGGAATAACAAACATAAAATCTACGTTTCTTAAATAGTTTTAAATGAAAATAATTCTGGTGTAAAATGTTTTTATCAACGTTGAGTACAATTTTAGCAGTGTAGTAATATTAAATAAATGACAGTTAAGTATGCGTTAATTTTTACATGTTCTAAAAAATCATCAATCATTTTGCCAAAATGCATTATTTATAAAATGTATAAGTTACAACAAAAATATTTATCTATATACCTATGTGTACTTGAGCGTTTATTTATGAAGGGGGTGCACATTTTTATCACGAATTTTAATAGAATGTTTCGCCTTATTTAACCGCAGAAAATGACTATAAATTTCGTGTTTAATTGGTGTATTTACGAACTCTGCAATTTAACCCTTTCAGGGGCAAGTAATTTTGTTTCTGTAATATTCAATTCTTCGTAAGAATTTTCGAAAAATTTTAATTGAAAATAAAGAAGTTCAGTTTTCTCTTTTTTTCCGCCAAAACCAGTAAAATTTTTGAAAAACAATTCTTGTAGAAAGCGTGATTAAGTGGTATTAAAAATATCTCATTGACCTTCAAGAGATTAAATATTAAATAAAACATTTCTTATCTTAAATAGTGGTGCCAAAAACTTTGGAAATTCCAAGGATTGTACTCATATTGCGTATTTGTACATGTGTACGTATGTGTGTATATGTACTTGGCGCATACATATTTTCAGTCAAGATATAAGTAGAGGATGACAGAAAATTGGAGATTACTTACCACCTGAAAATACATTACGCCACTTACCGATAGCATTATGTGATGGAGCCAATGTAGCGTAGTAAACCATTTAGTAGAAGACAATAATGTTCTATAAATTCTATTAAAATATACAGGACATCCAAAATCAGTACGAAGAATGGCTATAACTTCAGTTCTAATTAATATAAAAGTTCTATTTGATGCACTTTTATTTTGGCAGATTTGATTAAAACTTTAATAAAACAGATATGTAGTGAAATTATTTGAATTTAATTCAAACAGAATACTTTATTTTCGGACATGGTACGTTACTTTTTAATAATTTTAGGACGTTGAACAATTTCAAATTTATTAACAGGAAAATACAATAAATATTTTTAATTAATCCTGTATTGGTATTCTATTCTGAGTATAAACAATGATTTGAAAATACCTTTAGTAATAGCGGCGCATTCATATTTCTGTCAAAATATGTGTAGAGGATGTCAGAAAATTGGAGATTACCCAACACCTGGAAATTCATTACGCCCCTTACCGGTAGTTATATCTGACGCAGCCAAGGTAGCGACTATTCCATTTGGCACAGTGTTCCCAGTGCCTAACTTTTAAAAATTCGGATTACTTGGTTTCAATCACTTTTTTGAAATAATACAATTCCTCTTACTTAATGATAGATTTAATCTATCATTAAATAAGATAAATATTATTACTTCAAAAAAGTGGTAGCAATCAAGTAATCTGAATAAAAAAGAGGACGGGCAATACTGGTTTGACGCTTGTGCAGGTGCACACAAAAATTTTTTCAGGACGTTAAGCAATTTATAATTTATTAACAGGAAAACACAATAACTACTCTGAATTAATCACGCATTAGTATTCTATTCTGCTTGTAAACAATGATTTGAAGATATCTTTAGTAATACATAAATAACCACAACTTAATACATATTTATGGTGATTTTTGTGTTATGTTTGTTTTACAATTATTATAAATGTTACTATTTTCTGCTATAGTTAATGACTTAAAAAGGGCAATTGAAGTAGAAAATTCGAAAACATGATTCTCTCTCTGTAAATTCCGAAAGCTACTTTCTCTTATAAAAGTAACCTATTACTAGAATCTGTCTATGACGGAGTTATATAACGCATACGAAAAGCAGGTTAGAAATAAATATTACAGTTACTGTGTTATTTTTCCGGTATTGTTTAATTTAATAAAATATAATATATGACTTTGTCAGTGTCTATACATTAGAGTAAGCAGAGGTGCTAAGCTCTCATTAATATTCCGTAATATGTGGATTAATTTGACCCAGGTTTAACACGTTTCGCACCAGAATTTTTTTTAAGAAATGGAATTAAACAAATTCCACGTAGAAACCTGAAATTAAATAAATAAAGATTCATCCAATATTTTTCTAGGTTGATGCGTTGTTAAACTGGGTCAGATTAAACCACATATTACGGAAGATTAGTGAGAACTTGGAACCTCTGAGTAAGTTCACTATCACGTTGAGTAAAAAGTTTTCCGCCCAAAAATTTTTTATTGTAAAATGATAAATTCATACGATCTATTGATAGTTTGTCAGTTTTTAAGATACTCTTTGTACAGCATTCCACGACAAACCCACCAGATGCAGAGGAGCACCTTCTTGTTAGTTAAGGCACGTCTTGCAACCGAGCCAGCTGATTCCCCAGGTGCTGACCACCCTCCTTTATGGCTTTTATTGTTGTAGCACACCCATCTTTCATCAAAGGACACAATTCTGTCCAGAATATTCTCTTTCCTTGATATCTGAGCAGAGCCAAACAACAGTTTTTTCTCCTGCGCTTGTCTTCAGCAGTAAATTCGTGAGGCACCCAGCGGTTGAACTTAAACTTTAGGTTTATATGTTTTAGAGCGTTAACTTTTGTTTTTTTGGCAAACGTTAAGCTCTAACGCAATAGTTCGTGTTGAAACATTTCTGTCTTGATCAATGATTTGCTTTAACACACAATCAAATTCAATAGGGCGGCCGGAACATGATGCATCTTCACTTTCGAAATTTCCAGCTTTAAACTTCCGAAAAGAAATTTTGTCTGTATCATTAGAAACAGTATTGATTCCTAAACTTTCACACATCTTTTTGTGGCATTCAGTCATACGGAGTTTATTACGGAACTCATAGTAAATAATCGTTCTGATCTGCTGACGTGATAGCTCCATTTTAAACACGTGTTTGAAGCACAAGATAATAAATTTTTAACAAACAAATTACACAGTCATGTAGTTCCTGTGCTCTTCTTTGGAATGCAAACATTGGTTAGCTAAAAAGCTAACAACCGCATAAATGACAGCTGTTGGCGCGAATGTATCTCCCCTTGGCGGAAAACTTTTTATTCAACGTAATATTTACAGAGCACATTCGCGTTGTTTCTTCTTCAAGAAGCGGTGCCAAGATAACACACGTCACGTGACGTGAGGAATATATGGTCACGTTACACCATCAAAATGTAAAATTCCTTTATAAACCGAAAATGAATGATCAGAATATGCTGTAAAAGTACAAGCCTAGCCCTTTTATTGTTGTAGTACACCCATCTTTCATCAAAGGACACAATTCTGTCCAGAATATTCTCTTTCCTTGATATCTGACATTACAATTCTTATACATTGTTTGCGTTGAAAAGAGCTAGCAGACAGTGGCGTAGCCATAGAGGGGGGGGTCCAAATGCTCTAGAAACGAGTAATATTATAAAGTTTTCTTAGCCTTCAATATCGCAAAAAATTCTCTGATTAGATAATGCAAAAATATTTTTATAAAATTAGTGGTATCCAATAGGGTGGACGGAAAAAAACTTTTTTGTTTTGTTTTTTGATTCGCAAAACCGCGGAAAACTTGCCTCTAGGGTAGCTTAGTATAATGAAAAAATAAAATAAATAAATTTTTACGTTTGGCAGTAGTGCAACGGCCCTAAAATTTGAGAAAATATAAGATTTTTATCATTTTCTAGGGGGAGTGTGAGAATTTTTTTTTTTTGCTATACCACGAAAGACGAGCCTAGGGTAGCTTAGTAAAATGCTAAAACAAAATAAATAAATTTTCGCGTCTTGCGGTAGCACATCGGTCCTAAAATTCGAAAAAATATATGACTATTTAAAAAATTTCTAATAAATGGAAATAAATCTAATAACTTCTATAACAAGACTATAGACATATTTTATAGACATATTTTTGTAGAACAAAGTATAGAAATGATAAATAAATGAAAAAAATAGTATATTTTACAATTTATTGTAAAAAGTACGCATTGATGTTCTTCAGATAAGTGTAGTTCTTTTAAAACCATCCCTGGAATCGGAGCCGACGACTTTTTGTGACACCTCGGTTACTATCTTCACGCATCGTTCTACTTCTTGGGTTTGACCAAGGCCTCCTTTTCATAGTATCAGGCCTCACAATCAGCAAGTTTCCTTTGACCGCTATATTCTCCTGCTACTAGCGCCATCAATCGTCAGTAATAGGAGTATTTTCGACATGAAATTTTTTCACAGCTCCATTTGTTCTATGCATTTGATTATGAACTAGTATCGGTTGCATAGCTGCCAACTTTTACGCTTAATTCCTACCAGTAAAATTTTATACTAAATTTTATCTTATTAAATTGACAAGATCGTGTGATTACATAACGAAAAAAATTCTATTAAATTTTAGTGGTAAGAAAAAAGCGTAAAAGTTGGCAGTTATGCAGTAGCAGAGCTGCTTGATTTTTCTATTCTCTTTTTAGATACCAGTTTTTTAGTACAGACAATTTTGTTTTGTTTGATCGGAGAATTCTGGGATTTAAAAGAACAACATTTTCTCTAAAAATATACTGGTGTTCAAAAAGCCGGAGACTTGGCAACTCTGCGGTAGTATCCACCAGGCGGCGATACTTTCCGGAGAAAGTCAATTAATAAGTGGCAATTACCGCGGACATTTTCTCCCATAGACTTTCCCCGGGTTGTCAAGTCTTATCTATTAAGGGAGTCTTGGGTTTGACTTGGGAATCGGTTAAAGATCCACTCAGCCGCTGTTCTACCTGATTGGAAATTAGATCAAATCTCATGATATATGATTCTTCGCAGCAAAGGTGATGGTGAAAGTGCAGTAATGTCAAAGTGAATCATTTCAATGTTGTCTGTAGTTAGGAAATTGATTTTCTGTGGTTGAAAACTCCTGATTGACTTTCTTTTAGAAGCTAAGTTTCTAGCGATTATAATTTTTCTGAAACCTAACTCTATTATATGAGTCCTTTTATCTACTATCATACCCAAAAGCAAGTTTTCAGGACGGGCAAAAAGTACGTTTCTCTTAGTTACTTGGTCAATGACTTTCAACAAGTTTTCGGGATGGAAACTTGAAGATTTTATAAGTTCGAATACATGTTCTGGTCTGCTTATAAAGAATTTACCTTTTTATATTAAATCATAGACGTATATATGACTTTAAGAGTAAATAAACTAAGATCTTGCTCTTCTTTGTTGTGTTTTCAATACTTAAATACAATCGGAGAACTCTGTTCTCCGTTGTTAACCCGGGAGAAGTCGCATGTGGTATGACATATCCCGAGTGCGTATGGATTTTACAATTATCACCACTACTTTTCGAAAAGTAATCTTTAGCGTATTTTATCCTACAATTTGTAACAGTTGTCACTGACTAAATAAGTTGAGAATTATTGTTTGTATTTATTGGTGAGAAAGTAAAAACTATTCATACCCTAGATCTGCGCGATTTCTCCCGGTTAACCATCTTGAGTGGGAAAGTGTGCCAGGGTCACGAACAGATCAATCTTCAAAACAGATACCTGATTTTATAGCAGAACGTATTTCCAGCATGTATTGCTGACCTGTGTATGTTGGTACGACTGAGCCAAAATCATTTCGTTGTCCGATTGGCTCACAGCTCAGTAAATGTGAGAAACTCCCAGTGATGTTGAGTATGAGATTCCAGAAATGGACAAGCAAAGTTTATGCAAAGATAGCTCTACCTGCTGAACATAAGTTGTGATATAAATTCAGGCAGCTGACCTGAAGAATTAACTGTTCGTGAACCTGGCACACTTTCCTACTCAAGTTGGAGAACCGAGGCGTCACAAAAAGTCGTCGGCTTTAATTCCAGAGATGGTTTTATATGAAATATACTTATTTCAATATCGTCAATGCCTAGTTTTTCAAGTAAATCTTATTTCAAACTACCAAAAGAAAGTAAAGACATGTAAAGTACCATATTTCATTACAAACTGAACATTTACACAATCAAAAAAATGATTTTTGGTTTCAATGGAAAGTTGTCATTTTTTTAAATGTTTTTTTTAACTTAATACTCTATTAATAAATTGTAAAATATACTATTTTTTTAATTTATTTATCATTTCTATAGTTTGTTTTACTAAAATATGTCTATATCTACTTGTTATAGAAAATATTAGATTTATTTCCATTTATTAGAAAAAAAAATTAAATCGTATATTTTTCTGAATTTTATGGCCGATGCGCTCTCGCCAGACACGAAAATTTATTTATTTTGTTTTTGCATTTTAATAAGTTACCCTAGAGGCAAGTTTTCCGCGGTATAGCGAATAAAAAAAAATATATATATCGCACTCTCCCTTGAAAATCTTATATTTTCTCAAATTGTAGGACCTATGCGCTACCGCCAAACGTAAAAATTTATTTATTTTATTTTTGCGTGATATTAAGCTACCCTAGAGGCAAGTTTTCCGCGGTATAGCGAATCAAAAAACAAAAAAAAGTTTTTTTCGGCCCACCCAAGTATCCAATCCTTCTGGACCTCCACGCTGTTTACGCCACTGCTAGAAGATGTCGCTGCAATCGACACCTTATTTTTTCAGCATCGTTCTACATGTATCGGATTCAATTTTTTAGTACTATTTTTTAGCCGTTTTCCACATTTTGTATTCTAGGCGCTGTAGTAAAAGCACATAGTCACGTTTTCGTCTACGCTGTTATCTTTTTATGTAAAAATAAATGTAGGTCAAGATGCATATACTTTTTAATATGAATTTATTAATAATTTCCAAAATTATTAATAAATTTATATAAAATATGTTTTGAATTAAAAAAAAAGCCAACATTCTATTTGCGTTTATTCATTGTATATCGCTATGAAAAACATTTCAATTTGATGATATTTTGGAAAGATATAACTCATATAATTCAGTGACCATTTAAGAAAATGTGGATAAATTATTGTGGTTTAGAAAAAAGTACATAAATTATACAGTACTCCGGGTTACTTTGATCCAAGAAATTCAAATAAATTGTCAAAAATTAGTGATAACAAATGAAAATAAAAGTTAGAGCATAATTTAGATAACCGTTTATGACAAAGTAAAATACATATCAATCTAAAGAACTTTATACGGGTTAAAACGGTTGTTTTCTTTTATTGTTGTCTCAATAAATAAAGTTATAACTATTACTTTTTTTTTTCTTTTGAATGACTGTTTATTACAGTAAAATAAATTGTAAACTGAAATACAGTGTCATTTAAAAAAAAAATCAACATTTTAAAATGTCATCTAGAAAAGAGTACCACAAAAAAAATCACAGCCATATTTCATTCTTAAATAATAAATGAAACTGACTTATATTAGTTTTTCTGTTATAAACGCCTTTCAGGAAACTCAGCACGCAACCACTAAGTTTACTCTTTATATTCAATTCCATTTTACGTCTGAAACGTCATTAATTAAATTTCATTGAATTTTGTGAAGGTCAAACTTCAATGACAGTTGAAGTGAAATCAGAGAATTATACTTTCAGTTCTCTTGATGATTTATATTCTGTTTATTAAATTTATTAACGGTGTTTTAAAATTGAATTTAAGTTGGTAATTTTTTCAATATGAAGTCATTAAGTAAGAAATGTTTTGCAAACATTATTTTATTGATCTTTTTCCCCCTTCGGATTGCTTTTAAATAAAAAAAAATCTATCACTCATTTGCTTAAAAAAAAAAAAAAAAAAAAAAAAAAAAAGATAGAGAGAGATAAATTATAATAGCATGTTGCATATCTTATCAAAAGTAATTTAAAACAAGTGCGTAAGTGTGACCGAAGATCGCACAAAGGGTTTCGTTTAATATTCCTTTCAAAACACTTTATCCTTTCTTTAATAAATTCAAATAAATTTTATTTTCCGAAAAAAAAAGTTATGGTTTTTATAAAGTAAAAATTTACCGGTCTATTTTTCTCGTTTTTTCTAATATCTGAAGCTGTCCGATAGCGGGCGAATCCCGCTACTATACTCTGTCATAATAATATCTGACATGTGGACTAAATGCCATATTAAAAAAAATCAATTTCCAAATTAAACATGTTGTATAGAGACCTTCAAAATGTTAAAATATGCCAATATTTCCATAATCAGTCTTTTATCATGATTCAATATGTACCTCAAACTCATATGACATTAAAATCACTTGCTGACGTCATATCTACTTGCTTTCTCTATTAATCATATTAGTAATCTCTTTGTATTATTCTCAAACATTTGAAAAAGTTTGTTAATTTTCCAATATGACGTCAGATTAATTTTCTTTTTAATTGTCTAATGACATCATATTAACCTGCTTTCTGTACTTACAAATAATCATACTACTTGTATTATTGAGAAACTTTTGGAAATTTCCATTTTATTACCAATATGACGTCATATTAATCTCTTTTCAATTGGTGAAACTTTTAATTTCATTTTCATTCACGTGGAGATCTTTCAATAGAAAATTAATTATTGTAGAAGAAATTTTATTGTGGATTTTTAATTATTGGCGACTTCTATAACAAAAAATGTTTAAATTAAATAGGAAAAGGCTGTTAGATTTTTGCTTTTTTATCTCTCTATATTAAAATAATGCGATTTTTTCAAAATTTTATGATTTTTAGCTTCATAGTAGGTATTCAGCTTATTCAGCTATACATTCAGTACACTAAATTTCAAGTCTGTAATTTATATAGTTTCTCAGAACCAGCTCTGTGACGGATTGACACCGTAGCGTGACGAATAGGGTTTCGTGAGAACAAAAAACGAAACCCTAAAAATAACTTTCATGTATTTCTTTTCTTTTGTAAATGGTAACGTATTTCATTACTTTTGTAACTGGTAATGTTTTGTAATTCATTATGATTTAAGATTACACAGAACGCAAAAAAGGAAATTGAGTGGGGAAAAAATCCATTTATAAACTTTGCGTAGTGCATATTTTCGTTATGAGTGTATTAATTAAAATGAAATTTAACGGTCGTGCGATTATATTGTTTTATTTGCATCTTATCGACATTTAATTAAGAAATTTTTTCGAAGTTATTCTAAATGCTACTTAGTGCTTTTCAGTAACATATAAATGCCGCTTCAATACATCATTTACATGAAAATGTTTTGCTAATTTGAATAAATTTAGTTTTTGAAAGGGTTGTCATTTTGGCGTCCTTTTTAGGTGCGTTCGTAATTATATAAATACGTAGCACCTATAGTCGTCGTTTGGTCCGTCCGTCTGTCCGTCCATCTGTCTGTCTGTGTGTCTGTCCGTCTGTCTGTCTGTCCGCATATAACAACGCAAAAACTACCCAACCAAATGGTTTACAATTTAAAATATATTATCTTTGCAGAATTTTGTCGAGACATTTCAAATTTTATTAAAATCGAATCGAAACTTTAGGAGATATTAATAAAAATATTTATTAAGAAATTTGAAAATTTTTTTTTTAAATCGGTGCTTTTTTGTTATAGGAGCTTCCGAAGTTTAATCGTCAAGCGACCGAGATACTTATTTTATGACAGAAATTAATCTGCAGACGATATAATTCATTTCACAGAATTAAACATCATCAAGATCTGAATATTTATATAACTAGCTGATACATATATATCTGAATATTTATATAACTAGTTAAGATATTTGTATGAACAGTGTCATAAAATATATACTTAACTAGCTGTTTAACCCGTTCTACGCACGGGATATCATGAATTTAATTCTAAAACGTGCGTACGTACAATTTCCAACTTGTTTATTCATAAATTTCAAATTCATATAAAAAATTCCGAATAGGATTTTTTTTGTTTTATTTACAGACAAACATTTCGTGATTAAAAAAAAAAAAAAAAAAAAAATTCTTCTTCCGAAATTTCCGGTATGAATTTTGAATTTCTGTTTAAAAAAAAGTCTAAACCCAGTTCGTGTGGTAAATCGATATTTTATTTAGCACACAAAATGTGCGCGAAGTTTTCACTGCAATTGGCAATGTTTCCAATTTAAAGTATTTTTTAATTCAAAATATCTACCAGAATTTTAGAAGAGTATTCATTATTTTATTTAACCACCGAAAGTATGTCATTAAGTAAATTGAAGATTACTGTTAGAAAATTTTGGTAAAAACTGTAACAAACCACTAGAAAGCACTGCAGCGATACCAACAAGGCTCTTGACAGGTGGATCACGGCCATGCTGTGATCGCTCACCAACAAGTACTAATTCTTCAAGCTAGGTACTCAGGCGGTTAGGGCCTTGTCAGCAGGCCAGGCATTGGCTAGCGGGCCCGGGCCTGGTGGTAGAGCCTGCTCAGCGGAAAAAATTTTGCTCCAAGTGAAAAGTGTTAATCCAAGTGCTCCAAATGTTGACCAATATCTACAACAATTTTTGACAAAGTGGAATCCTGCGATTTATGACACTCTTTTGAACTTTTAATGACAGCCGACTAAGTATCTGTTGTCTTGAACATGGGGAATTTTTTTCCTTTTCAAAGTTTACAAATAGGTGTTAAAGTTAAAAAGATATTTTCAGTTTGTAACTGCTTATGATAATCATCAAATTAAACCACAAGAAAAGAATCCATTTTTCGAGCAATATAAATATGCAAGAACAACATTTTCTGAGCATTTTACAATAAACTATATAAAAATCCTAAAATTGTGCTAGCTGTGATAAGAAGAAGTAATGGGCAGAATGAATAATTTTTTTCATTCGAATGAATAATTTCTGAAATACGCGAAATAGTTGTCAACATTAGTATTTTTTAATCAATCACTATCAGATATTTTGTAAACAAAAAAGAAGGAAAAGCATAGTTGCCGGAATTCGTAGCCCTTTTAATCAAATCGCTGCAGGAATGTTTAGAGACGAAAGGCATTTCACATTTTTATCTTGCTTTTTATCTATTTTTAATTAAAATCTGAAAGTTCTTTTTCTCTAAAAATTTCTGGCAGTAATTGAATAATTTTCTAAGGCGAAGGAGACTAAAATATGGAGTGAGTCTATACTTTTAAACAGAAATGAAATATAAAATGAAAATTAAATAATTTAATTTAATTAATTAATTAATATTTGAAAAAACTGTATTAACATCAAGTGTCATCCACTACAAGTTTATAAAAATGTATTTGAACTTGAGTGGATGAATAAAAATAATTTTATTAACGATTGAAAATTTGAACAATATATATCAGTATGTAGAGGGTGTGAGCTAATAGTAGGAATTGAAAAAAGTAGCCCACTGGCAACTCTGCCTCCGAATGATTTGAAAAGTCAATGCCGAAAACCGTATTTTAAGTATTTTCACCATTTATATCTCCCTCTTAGTTGCGTTTTCGAGATTTTACCAGTTTATAAACTAAAGAGGGTAATTTGAAGTGCAATCCGCGAAAACTGCCATTTGCTTTCTCTAAATTCCAAAAGCTACTTCTTTTATAAAAGAAACCTATTACTAGAATTTCGCAACGCTTTCCAATTGTTTAACGCATACGGGAAGCAGGTTAGAAATAAGTTTTACAGTTACTGTGTTATTTTTCCGGTACTGGACAATTTTATAAAATATAATATATAACTTTGTCAGTGAGAACCTTAGAATAAATATACTATATACAGAGCATATTAACGTTGTTTCTTCTTCAAGAAGCGGTGCCAAGATAACACAAGTCATGTGACATGAGGAAGATATAATCACGTTAGACCATCGAAATCTAAAATTCCTTTATGTACCGAAAATCAATGATCAGAATATGCTATAAAATCACATAGCCATGTTTTCGTCAACGCTGTTTCTTTTTATGTAAAAATAAATGTGGGTTAAAATTCGTATACTTTTTAATAGAATTTATTAATAATTTCCACAATTATTAATAAATTTATATAAACTATGTTCTGAATTTAAAAAAAAAATGCCTATATTCTGTTTGCGCTTATTCATTGTATCTCGCTATACAAAACATTTCAATTTAATGATATTTTGGGAAGATAAAACTCATATAATTCAGTGACGATTTAAGAAAATGTTGATACATTATTGCGGTTTAGAAAAACTTCATAAATTATATAGTACTACGGGCTACTTTTATCCAAGAAATTCAAATAAATTGTGAAAAACTAGTGATAACAAGGAAAAATGAAAGTTAGTGCAGATCTTAGACAACCTTTTATGACAAAGAAAAAAAATCATCATTTTAAAATGGCATCTAGAAATGATTACCACTGTAAAAAGAAAATCACAGCCATATTTCATTCTTAAGTAATAAATGAAACTGTCTTGTATTAGTTTTTCTGTTATAAACGCCTTTCACGAAACTTAGCACGCAACCACTAAGTTTACTCTTTATATTCAATTCCATTTTACGTCTAAA
Source organism: Maratus michaelseni (assembly GCA_963931845.1). Taxonomy (NCBI): domain Eukaryota; kingdom Metazoa; phylum Arthropoda; class Arachnida; order Araneae; family Salticidae; genus Maratus; species Maratus michaelseni. Next base: position 192,600,263 of record OZ007598.1, on the reverse strand, counting down.
ACGTCATTAATTAAATTTCATTGAATTTTGTGAAGGTCAAACTTCAATGACAGTTGAAGTGAAATCACAGAAATATACTTTATGTTCTCTTCATGATTTATGGTCTGTTTAATACATTTATTAACGGTGTTTTAAAATTGAATTTAAGTTTAACAATTGAAATTAATTGGTTAATTTTTTTTTTCAATATAAAGACATTAAGTAAGAAATGTTTTGCAATAATTATTTTATCGATCTTCGCCCCCCTCCCTCGATTTAATTTTAAATAAAGAAAATCTACCACCGATTTGTTTAAAATAAAATAAAAAACAAACAAACAATAGTGAGATCGAGAAATTGAAATTATAATAGTATGTTGCTTATCTTACAAAAGGTAATTAAAAAAATAACTATCAAGTATTTCTTTTCTTTTGTAATAAAATAATATTATAAATGCTACTTAATGCCTTTCAATAACATATAAATGCCGCTTCAATGCATCATTAATGGGAAAATATTATGCTAATTTTAATGAATTTAGTTTTGAAAGGGTTGTTATTTTCACGTCCTTTTTATTCATAAATTTAAAATCATACGAAAAATTCCAAAAAAGGATTCGTTTGTTTTGTTTACTGAAAAACGTTTCGTGATTAAATAAAATAAAAATTGTGCTTCCAGAATTTCTGGTATGACATTGGAATTTCTGTTTATAAAAGAAGTCCAATCCTGGTTCGTGAAGTAAATCGATATTTTATCTAGCACTAGAAATGTGCGTGGATTTTTCACTTGGCAATGGTTCAATTTAAAGAATTTTTTAAATCAAAATCTCTACCAGAATTTTAGAAGAGTAATCATTGTTATATTTAACCACCGAAAGTATGTCATTAAATAAACTGAAGATTAATGTTAGAAAATTATGGTATTTTTTGAATAAAGAATCACCAATCACTGGGACTCACAGCTATCGGAATTCCAATTCCTAATTAAAATTAGCTCCCCAATAGACATGATAAATCCAAAAAAGATCTTAAAGACTACTTACATTCAAACTACATAATCGGTCAAATGAAACATTCCTCTCGTCTCCTTTCCTAAATATTAAATAGCATTTTACGTTATTTTATAACCTAGCACTCGTCAGGCCGAAATGTTGAAGAATTGAGCCTCATAAATTTGAGCAACAAATATTTTAATATATATATATATATATATATATATATATATATATAGTTATATGGCTACTGTTTAGAAGTATAAAACTAAGTTTGCAAGAATAACTGTTGAATCTTCATTCTCAAACGTTTAATCAGTCGATCTATTATTCAGATAATGCTCAAATGCTAATCCATGACCACTAGTTCCTCTATTCTTCTAACTGGATCAATATTATCCTTTTTTCGAAAGAAACTTTGCTGAAAATATCCTCTAAACGACAAACTCTGCTACTAATGACATGTGCGCTAATGGCACCTGGCGCATGTAAAATCAGTCGTGGGTGCAAAGTACTCCAAGTTCCCTATGAATTATACCTCTGGAGGTGCCTAATCAGGTGAAGGTCTCGTCACCTGATCAAGAGTCTAAATTACGAGACCACCTCGCGTCAAGCAAATACACTTTAAGTAACCGTTGAACATAGAACCAAAGCAAAGTAACACTATGAACCGGCAAACAAAAAAAACTGTAACAAACCACTAGAAAGCATTGCAGTGATGCCAACAAAGCTGTTCACAGTTGGATCACAACCATGTTGTGATTAGGCTAATATTCTCCGCCCTCAGGTACTAATTCATCAAGCTAAGTACTCAAGTGGTTAGGGCGTTGTCAGCAGGCCAGTCCCTGACTAGCGGTTCCGGGATTGGTGGTAGGGTCTGCTCAGCGGATAAAAAAAGTTTTCTTCAAGTGAAAAAGTGTTATTCAAAGTGCTCCAAATGTTGACTAATATCCACAAACATTTTTGACAAAGTTAAAACCTGCGATTTGTGATACTCTATGGAACTTTTAAAGACAGCCAACTAAGTATATGTTGTCTTGAACATGGGGATTTTTTTCTTTTCAAGTTATACAAATAGGTGTTAAAGTTTTAATAAACTTTCACTTGGTAACTGCTTATGATAATCATCAAGTTAAACCACCGTAAAAAAATTCATCTTTCGAACAATATAATTATGCAAAGTCAACATTTTCTGAGCATTTGAAAGTAAACTATGTAAAAATCCGAAAATTGTGCTAGCTGTGATAACAAATAGGGATTTGCAGAATGAATAATTCGGGATTGCGCAAAAGCATAGTTGCCAACATCCGTATATTTTTAATCAATCACTATCAGAGACTTTGTAAACAAAAAAGAAGGAAAAGCATAGTTGCCAAAATTCGTATCCCTTTTAATCAAATTTCTCCATGAATTTTTCGAAACGAAAGGCATTTCACATTTTTATCTCGCTTTTTATCTAAGTCTAATTAAAATCTGAAACTTCTTTTTTTTTTCAAATTGTCTGGCAGTAATTGAATAATTCTTTTTTAAGTTTTGTATATATGCTTCTGCTCAAGTCTGAATGATTTTTTCAATATCAAAATCATTCATTCTGCCAATCACTAATAAGAAACACGTAAGGTATAGCTTCCAACTTTTGCGCTTTTTTGTTTCCACTAATATTTAACAGAAAATTTTTCATTATGTAATCACACAATTTTGTCGACTTAATACGATAAAATTTACTGTCAAACTTTTATTGGTTGGAAAAAAGCGTAAAAGTTGGCTGCTATGATGTAAGGTGAACTATATGTAAGCAATGCTTAACACGCCGACGGACACTTGCGGCTATAGCCGCCAAAGCGAAGTTCACAATGTGGCATTACGGCTATAGCTGCCCGAAACGAAACGGTTGTTTTTAAACACTACGGCTATAGCAGCACAAATGTGCATTTACCGGCGTACAAGTAGAAGCCCAGTGTCATATTTTGGAAACAATTTTTTAGGTTGAAGTTCGTTTTCCACCTGTTATGCGAGTTGCAGCTTCAATATGCACGTGCAGGGTGGCTAGTGGTCAGGAAAAAATGCAGTAAAAAAATGGTAATTACCAGTATATTCTTATATAATAATACAAATTGATTATTTGATCGAATTATCAACATAATTTTTTCTATAAGAATATACTGGTGCTTATCACTTTTTTTTACTGTATTTTCCCCGACCACTAGCCACCCTGACGTGGTTGTGAAGGGAGTAGTGCAACCTAATTAAAGGTGCTGAATTAATCAAAATTAAGTTTATTTAAGCAAAAAGAGTAAAACTATACTTCTAATATTCTAAAAATTACAAAAACATATAGTGTCAATTTTCGAACTTCACTTGATCCTACTGTTCATCAATGTGTTAAAAGATATTTTTAATTCGTTTAATTCAAAATGTTAAAAATGTTAAATATATTTTTCTAATTGCGCGTCAGAATATCTTCAGACTGAATATAATAATGTGTATATTTTAGCAAAACTTAAATACTGTTGAAAGATTTGCATATAGTTTTTTGTGAGATTATCAATACATATTTTTTGTTGGAATAACCAATAAACATAGTTATGTTCAGTCTTAAAATATAAATATAAACTATAATCGGTAAAAATATCATGCAAAAATATCAAGTAGTTCCAGAGATATCTTGCGCGTAATTCTATAAGGAAACAAAATTGAGTTAAATCACTTTAAAGTATAAGTTATTTAAATTTGAAATATGCAATGTTCTAGTATAATTGCATTGGATTATATTTTAGCCAAATAGCTATTTCAAAAAGTGAATTAAATATCTATTAAGATAAAAAATAATTCTAAATAAAAAAATTTAAAAAAAGCTTCTCAAAAATTAGAAATTATATATATGTATGAAACGCCTTACACCATAATCAAAAAGCATACTTGACTGCAAAATATGGTTATGAACAGTTGGTTGTGCACAGTGTTTGATGTAATAAAAGTTATGCAACTGTAGTATATTTTCCCATTCACTCTCAGAAATAAAACACTCAATTTTGACGATTCAGCAATCCTTGAGCTTTATTCCGTTATTTTTTATAATCATTTCGTCACAAAGTAGCGTGGTTTTTAACGAAACGCGATACCTAAAATATCTGACGAATCTGATTCCTAACTGTCAAAAATAAAACTCTCAATTTTGACGATTCAGCATTTCTTGAGCTATATATTTCATCATTTTTGACAATCATTTTGTCTCAAAATCACTTGATTTTTAATGAAATGGAAACACTCAAATATTTGACGAAACTTGTTTCCCCATTGACGGCCAAACTCAATGCATATTAAGGAGAAGCATTTTAAGCTGTTTACAAAGGGACTAGTTGTACCTCCTCAAATCCCGCGATTTTAATTAGCAGATATAAGTTTATGTTATTCCTGTCACATTTTATTTTTAGAAACGCGCTTTCAAATTACAAATAAAGAAGAAACGTCCAAAATTGTTGTTTTATATTATAAAAGTGAACATTTCAATATTTTGTTCACGACAGACATTAAGAAAAGCTGTACAGATTAAGAATATCCTTATTTCATCAATAAAGCAGCATTTACTAATCGACAGTGCAATACTTATAAAATTATAGAAACTTTGTAAGCACCAGAAAAAATCCCGTGGAAACAAGTTCACTGGCGGGCACGTGATGGGTGACCCATGTATAGGTACTTTTGCCATGAGTTTTAACTGAAATAATGCATTACAGTCCATGTTCTTAATATATATATATATTTATATTTTCATACTAATTATTGTAATCAGTTAATTATTATTAGTTTTGATAATGAGAATCTCAATTATTACAATATGTTGAATTACACTAGATATAAAACTGGAGATTTTATCCTTGTTGAACATCCACAAAAAAAAATGCGCAAAACATCCTGCAACTGCCATTTTTTTTAAAAGATTGTGAAAATCCGTGGCAATATTTATACCAATTTCAGATTGACCATCTTATCTTTGCAATCATTAAATTAAATAAAGTACAATATTCAGTAAAAATTATCTTTAACATTATTAACAAAAATAGTAGCTTAAAATGCCGCCAAATGGAAAATTTACTGTTTTGGTTCGAAACTCTAAAATTCCACTTTATTTTTTTATTATCATCAGAAATGGCTGAAACTAATATTAATTAAGAGAAAAATCTTCCATATTGTGCTGATCAGCAAAAATATTTTTTTTAATGAAATAAAGGCAATGAGTCAAATCTTCAATACGGACAAACATCTCCGGTTTTCGCTAAAATATATCTTGTTTAAGTTTATAACTTAATAAATTTGTATAACTTTAAGTTTAATAAAGCTTCTTTCTTATTCTTATAAGAATCCGCAGTAACCTACAGTGATGCAATAATCTACAGTGCACGAAAGTGACAACGATCTGTATCAGTATGCCTCTAAATGTGCATACTACACCCATACATATTTTTAATTAATTAGATGTTTATATTTTTATTATACGCATAATTGAGTCTGAAATATGTATATAATACCATTTGTTTGTACCTCTTAAAAATTATATAATATAGATCTGATGCCTAACATTATAATATTAGGCATCACGAACTCTCCTGCAACTGCAGATCTTACGCTAAAACGTCAGCTGTCTATTTTTTTGTTAATATCACTCATTAAAAAAATGTTGATCCATTGATTATTAGAAAATATACTTTATGAAAACATTATTTTCATATATGTACCAGAAAAATTAATTGGAAAAATAATGATTGATTTAAACTTCCATCACAACTGGGTTTTATTACACGTTTGGTGATTCGATCAAGTAATTTAGCTTTTTAACAAGCTATGTGTGTGACAACAGTGTAACACTGCAATACATGAGTGATGTACTGCGCAATGTTGCCACCAAGACTCCCTTAATAGATAAGACTTGACAATCCAGAGAAAGTCTATGGGAGAAAATGTCCGCGGTAATTGCCACTTATTAATGGACTTTCTCCGGAAAGTATCGCCGCCTGGTGGATACTACCGCAGAGTTGCCAAGTCTCCGGCTTTTTGAACACCAGTATATTTTTAGAGAAAATGTTGTTCTTTTAAATCCCAGAATTCTCCGATCAAACAGAACAAAATTGTCTGTACTAAAAAACTGGTATCCAAAAAGAGAATAGAAAAATCTAGCAGCTCTGCTACCGCATAGGTGCCAACTTTTACGCTTTTTTCTTAACACTAAAATTTAATAGAATTTTTTTTCGCTATGTAATCACACGATCTTGTCAATTTAATAAGATAAAATTTAGTATAAAATTTTAGTGGTAGGAATTAAGCGTAAAAGTTGGCAGCTATGCTACCGATACTAGTTTATAAGCAAATGCATAGAACAAATGGAGCTGTGAAAAAATTTCATGTCGAAAATACTCCTATTACTGACGATTGATGGCGCTAGTAGCAGGAGAATATAGCGGTCAAAGGAAACTTGCTGATTGTGAGGCCTGATACTATGATAAGGAGGCCTTGGTTGCCACATAGAATACTTTTTGAAATATAGATTGCTTGAATGACACCACTTTTTCGACATAAATATGTTCAAGTTATTTATTGAGATGTGAATGACAGATTAAGTAAGCCGAATAATGCAATTAAAAAAATCGTTTAAATCAAGCAATCTGAATTAAAAAATAGACCAAATTGTCAACATTTATACTGCCCAAAAGCTCTAAATAATGAAATATTAATTTTTGTTACCATAATATTATCTTAAATGACATTATGTAACTGATCAGTAAAATTAGCTTATATATTTTAATAAAAATATGTGATAAAAGATAAACTCCAAATTTTCTTCGCTATATTCTGAAACATCACTCTTCAAAATTCTGAAGAGCAACTGAAAAAAAGATGAAACAAAGACAGTTATTATTATTTTTTCTTTGTAAAAGTATATTTTATGAGACGTTACAGAGTTCGTACGCTTTTACCACAATTTTTTAATTGAATTTTTAGCCTTATTTAAATACAGAAAAGTATTACAAATCCTGCAATTAAACGCGGCGTCTACAATTTGCGCTATTTAAACATTAAAAAGTCTATTATACAAAAAGTCTGTTAAAATATTGTGGTACACCTTACGAACACTGTATAATTTAATCTTCTTTCCTTGTCCGCTTTCGGAATTATGATAATGTGCAACATAAAAGTCTCTGGTTACACAAAAATGTCCACATATGAAAAATAAAATTAGATAAAGGAGAGATTATTTTTCTTAAGAATTACAATAAACATTTTGATGCAGCAAAATTGAGAAATGGACTCGCTGTGTTCAGCTCCAGATACTAAAAGGCGTAACAATCCACTTAATTTCATGCTAATATATATGATTGGTATATAAAACAACTAAATATGGTAATGTCTGAGACACATAAATCATTTTTACTTTTTCTAACAACACCAGCGACAGCAACAATCGTAGAACGAAAATTCTCAAACTTTAGCCATTCAGCGGGCGCATTATTATCTTTCTCGCGAACGGGTGCACTGTACATACCATGTTTATGGATGTAAATGGTTTGTTTAGTTACACTGTTGCAAATATAAGACATTGTATAATTAGTAAAGAAAGAGGTCATTTTGTTTATTGAATATCACCTGGTCTATAATTTATTTCATTCGATTCGAATCATTAATTGTTCCATAAAGTAAGTTGATTAAAGGCTACGGAAAACCAAATTAAAATCTACGTAACTTAAATAGTTTTACATGAAAATAATTCTGGTGTGAAATGTTTTTATCAACGTTGAGTACAATTTCAGCAGTGTAGGAAGATTAAGTAGATGACAGTTAAGTATGTGTTAGTTTTTACATATTTAAAAAAATCATCAAACAATTTGCCAAATGCATTATTTATAAAATGTATAAGCTACAACAAAAATATTTATTTATATACATGTGTATACTTGTGCGTTTATTTATAATGGGTGCATACATTTTTATCAAGAATTTTAATAGAATATTTCGCCTTATTTAACAGCAGAAAATTATTAGGAATTTTATACCTAATTAGTGTTCTTATAAATTCTGTAATTTAACCCTTTCAGGGGCAAGTAATTGTTTTTCTGTAATATTCAATTCTTCTCAAGAATTTTCGAAAAATTTTGATTGAAAATTAAGAAGTCCAATTTTGTCTTTTTTTTCTCCAAAGCTAGTAAAATTTTTAAAAACATTTCTTGTAGAAAGCTTGATTAAGTGGCATTAAAAATATCTCATTGACCTTCAAGAGATTAAAAATTAAATAAAACATTTCTTATCTTAAATAGTGGTGCCAAAAACTTTGGCAACACCAAGGATTGTACTCACCTTGCGTATTTGTACGCGTGTACGTATGTGTGTATATGTACGCAGTGCATACATATTTTCTGTCCAGATATGTGTAGAGGATGACAGAAAACTGGAGATTATCCACCACCTGAAAATACAATACGAAACTTACCGATAGCAGTATGTGACAGAGCCAATGTAGCGTAGTAAACCATTTAGTAGAAGACAATAATGTTCTATAAATTCTATTAAAATATACAGCACATCCAAAATCACTAAGAAGAATGACTATAACTCCAGTTTTAATTAATATAAAAATTCTGACTGGTGCACTTTTGTTTTGGCAGATTTGATTAAAACTTTAATAAAACAGATATCGATTGAAATTATTTTAATCTAATTCAAACATAAAACTTAATTTCAGACATTTTACGTTCCTTTTTAGTAATTTTAGGACATTAAGCAGTTTTCAATTTATCAACAGGAAAACAAAATAAATATTGTTAATTAATCATGTTTTGGTATTCTATTCTGAGTATAAACAATTATTTGAAGAAATCTTTAGTAATATCGACGCATACATATTTTCTGTCATAATATGTGTAGAGGATGACAGAAAATTGGAGATTACCCACCGCCTGGAAATACATTACGCCATTTACCGATAGTAATATGTGACGGAGCTAAGGTAGCGACTATTTCATTTGGCACAGTGTTCCCAGTTCCTAACTTTTTAAAATTCAGATTGCTTGGTATCTATCACTTTTTTGAAATAATATAATTCTTCTTATTTAATGACACATTTAATATAGCACTAAATAAGACGAATATTATTAATTCAAAATAGTGGTCGCAATCAAGCAATCTGAATAAAAAAAGAGGACTGGCAACACTGGTTTGACGGCTGTGCCGGTGTACCCAATTTTAAGACGTTAAGCAATTTAAAATTTATTAACAGGAATACACAATGAATACTCTTAATTAATAACGTTTTGGTACTCTCTTCTGAGTGTAAACAATGATTTGAAGATATCTCTAGTAATACATAAATAACCACAACTTATTACATATGTGAGGTTATTTTCGTGTCTCGCTTGTTTTACAATTATTCTGAATGTTACTGACATTCGGCTATAGTTTATGACCTACAAGGGGATACTTTGAAGTGGAATCATCGAAAACCGGCTTTTCTCTCTCTAATTTCCGAAAGCTACTTCTTTTATAAAAGTAACCTATTACTAGAAGTTGTTTAATGAAAATTTTTATTCTACACGTTAAATGCAGCTTATAAATAAATATTACAGTTACTGTGTTATTTTTCCGGTACTTCATAATTTAATAAAATATAATATATAACTTTGTCTACCTTACAGTAAGTATACTGTTATATATATACAAAGCACATTCGCGTTGTTTCTTCTTCAAAAAGCGGTGCCAAGATAACACACGTCACGAGACGTGAGGAAGATATGGTCACGTTACGCCATCAAAATGTAAAATTCCTTTATAAACCGAAAATGAATGATCAGAAAATGCTGTAAAAGCACATAGCCACGTTTTCGTCCACGCTGATATCTTTTTATGTAAAAATAAATGTAAGTCAAGATGCGTATACTTTTTAATATGAATTTATTAATAATTTTTTTAATTAATAATAAATTTATATAAAATATGTCTTGAATTAGAATATGTCTTGTAAAGGGTCATTTATTTAATTAGCAGTCATAGAAATTTTTTTATATCTATGCTTAAATTAATTTTGTTTACATTTTTGCACTCAATGAGCTACATACTATTTCATATCTATACTGCTTGTAACTGAATTTCTAGATGAGGTTCTGACCTATATACAATAAGTTAAGCCTACCTATAAGTTAAGTTTACCTATATACAATAAGTAAGACTAAAATAATTTTACATATACTTAAAATGTCTGTACTTCAAGAATTTTTAGATAGATAAAGCATACTATTTTTACATAAAAATTAATGGCATTCCATCTACCGCTTCTGGAAAGAAATGTTTATTTTGTCATGACTCGTTTAATCTTTTATTTTTCAAATATTTCCAACCAAAAGTCAAAAGTTCAATCATTGTTATCTCAAATTTCATTGCTTACTTGTACTAAAAAATTATACTTAATTTGTAATTCCATCTAAGACTAATGAAATGTCAAATCTCGGGGTTTTACAAAGCCTAGAGGTGTAATAATTTCAGCATATCCGCATGAGGGTTGCTTTGTCAAGTATGTATTTTTTTTTTTTTAATAAACCTGCCAAGCGGGGATTGCAGAGGCTAAAGCCATATAGTAGGCCTCCCTACTTGGTTGAATCTGAATCTGAATTTGATCCAAGAAATTCAAATAAAGTGTCAAACACTAGTGATAACAAGGGAAAATGAAAGTTTGTGCAGAATTTAGACAACCGTTTATGACAAATACATATCATTATAAAAAAAGTACGTAAGGTTAAAACAGTTAAAACGGTTAAATACAGGTTAAAACAGTTGTTTACTTTTATTGTTGTCTTATTTAAAAAAAGTTGTAGCTATTATTCAGATTTTTCTTTTGAAAGACTGTTTATTACAGTAAAATAAATTGTAAACTGAAATACACTGTCATTTAAAAAAAATCAACATTTTAAAAATTACATCTAGAAATGAATTCCACCGTAAAAAAAAAAAATCATAGCCCTATTTCATTCCTAAATAATAAAAGAAATTGACTTATATTAGTTTTTCTGTTATAAACGCCTTTCACGAAACTCAGCACGCAACCACTAAGTTTACTCTTTATATTCAATTCCATTTTAAGTCTGAAGTGTCATTAATTAAATTTCATTGAATTTTGTGAAGGTCAAACTTCAATGATAGTTGAAGTGAAATCAGAGAAATATATTTTCTGTTCTCTTGATGATTTATAGTCTGTTTACTAGCTTTATTAACGGTGTTTTGAAATTGAATTTAACTTTACCATTTGAATGTAAGTTGGTAATTTTTTCAATATAAAGACCTTAAGTGTGAAATGTTTTGCAAACATTATTTTATCGATATTTTTCCCCCTCAAATTACTTTTAAATAAAAAAAATTCTACCACCGATTTGTTTAAAATAAAATTTAAAAAACAATAGAGAGAGAGGGAGATTGAAATTATAATAGCATGTTACATATCTTATCAATCTTATAAAGGTAATTTTAAAAAACTACTTTCAAGTATTTCATTTCTTTTGTAAATGGTAACATGCTTCATTTATTTTGTAAATGGTAACATTTCATTTCTTTTGTAAATGGTAACGTTTTGTAATTCATTATGTTTTAAGATTACAAAGAGCGCAAAAAAGAAAATTGAGTGGGAAAAAATCAATTTATAAACTTTGCGTAGTGCATATTTTCATTTGATTAAGTTTTCATTATTAGTGTATGAATTAAAATAATATTTAATGGTCGTAAGATTATATTGTCTCTTTTGCATCTTATCGACTTTCGACTAAAAAAATTATTCGAAAATAAAAGAATATTATAAATGTTACTTAATGCTTTTCCATAATATATAAATTCTACTTCAATACATCATTTATGTGAAAATATTATGCTAATTTCAATTAATTTAGTTTTTTAAATGGTCGTCATTTTGACGTCCTTCTTATTCATAAATTTCAAATTCATACGAAAAATTCCGAACAAGGATTTTTTGTTTTATTTACAGACAAACATTTCGTGATTAGAAACAATAAAAAAAAATTCCTGAATTTCCAGAATGAAATTTGAATTTCTGTTTTAAAAAAAAGGGTCCAAACCTGGTTCGTGTTGTAAATCAATATCGCTCGAAATGTGTGCGAAGTTTTTACTGAAAGTGGCAATGGTTTTAATTAAAAGTATTTTTTAATTCAAAATCTGTACCAGAATTTTAGAAGAGTAATCATTGTTTCATTTAACCACCGAAAGTATGGCATTTAGTAAACCAAAGATTAGAATGTTAGAAAATTATGGTACTTTTAAATAAAAAGTCACTAATCACTGGGGCCCACAGCTATCGGAATTCCAATTCCTAATCAAAATTAGCTCCTCAACAGACAGGATCAATCAAAAAAGACTACTGACATTCAAACTACACAATCGGTCAAACTCAACATGCCTCTTGTCTCCTGTCCTAAATATTAAATAGCATTTTACTTTATTTTATAATCTAGCACTCCTCAAGCCAAATGTTGAAGCATTAAGTCTCATAAATCTAAGCGACAGATATTTTTAAATATATATTTTTTTCTTTTTATGGTTACTGTTTAGCAGTATAAAACCAAGTTTGCAATAATAACTGTTGAATCTTCATTCTCAAACGTTTAATCAGTCGTCCGATTCTTCAGATAATGCTCAAATGCTAATCCATGACCACTAGTCTCTCTATTCTTCTAATTGGATCAACTTTTTCTTTTTTCGAAAAGAAACTTTGTTGAAAATATCCTCTAAACGACAAACTCTACTACTAGCTACATGTGCGCTAATGGCACCTGGTGCATGTTAAATCCGTCGGGGTGCAAAGACCTCCAAGTTCCCTATGAATTATACCTCTGGAGGTGCCTAGTTAGGTGAAGATCTTCTCACTTGATCAAGACTCTAAATTACGAGACCACCTCGCGTCAGGTAAATCCACTTTAACCCTTTCCGGTGCAGTGGTCCCACTCCGGGCACACCTAAATTTAATTCCAAACTTGCATTCGACACCAAGAATATTTAATAAAATTTTGTTTCTAGAACAAAAGTTTAAAATAAGGAGTTCATATTTTCTAAAAAAGTCGTTTGTAAATTCCGGTGTCAGTCAGTAATTTCTCATTTTACGAACAGACTTTGTCTGTGCCGCAAAGGGTTAAGTAACCGGCCAACATAGAACCAAGACAAAGTAACACCATGAAACGGCATACAAACCTCTAGAAAGCACGGCAGCGATGCCAACAAGGCTCTTGACAGGTGGATCACAGCCTTGCTATGATCAGTCGAATATCGCCCAGCGAGCCCGGTGCATGGTGGTGGGGCCTGCTCAGCAGGAAAAATAAAGTTTGTTCCAAGTGAAAAGTGTTACTCCAAGTGCTCCAAATGTTGAACAATATCCACAACAAATTTTTACAAAGTTAAAGCCTACGATTTGTAATACTCTATGGAACTTTTAATGACAGCCGACTATCTGTTCTCGTGAACATGAGGATTTTTTTTCCTTTTCAAGGTTTACAAATAGGTGTTAAAGTTATAAAAAAAATTTCAGTTAGTAACTGCTTATGATAATCATCAAATTAATCTACCAGAAAAATTTCCATCTTTCGAGCAATAAAAATATGCAAAAACGACATTTTCTGCGCATTTTAAAATAAACTACGTAAAAATCCTAAAATTGTGCTAGCTGTGATAAGAAGTAGTAATGGGCAGAATGAATGATTTTTTTTTTCATTCGAATGAATAATTTCTGGAATGTGCGAAATAGTTTTTAACATTAGTATTTTTTTAATCAATCACTATCAGAAATTTTGTAAACAAAAAAGAAGGAAAATCACAGTTGCCAAAATTCGTATCCCTTTTATTCTAAACCCTGCATGAATTATTAGAGACAAAAGGCATTTCACATTTTTATCTTGCTTTTTAGCTATTTCTAACTAAAATTCGAAAGTTCTTTTTTTTTTTCTCAAAATTTCTAGCTATGATTGAATAATTTTTTTGTAAGTTTGGTATACATGTTTCTGCGCAAGTTCGAATGATTCATTCGAATATCAAAATCATTCATTCTGCCCATGACTAATAAGAAGCATGTTTGCAAGGTGATCCCTATGTAAGAATGCTTAAAAGATATTTTTAATTCGTTTATTTCAAAATGTTAAATATATTTTTTAAATTGCGCTTAAGAATATCTTCAAACTGAATATAATAAAGTGTATATTTTAGCAAAACTTGAATACAGTTGAAAAAATTGCATATAGTTTTATGTGAGATTAGCAATACATATTTTTTGTTGGGATAACCAATAAACATAATTAGGTTCAGTCTTAAAATGTAAATATAAACTATAATATGTACAAATATCATGCAAAAATATCAAATAGTTGCAGAGATATCTTGCGCGTAATTGTATTAAAAGAATTTGAGATAAATCACTTTAAAAAATAATTTATTTAAATTTGAAATATGCAATGTTCTAGTAAACTGGCATTTAATATATTTTTTAGCCAAATAGCTATTTCAAAATGTGAATTAAATTTCTATTAAGATAAGAAAATTCTAAATAAGGAATTTGAAAAAAAACCCTCAAAAATTGGAAAAATTAAAAAATATATATATGAGACACCTTACACCATAATCAAAAAACGTATTTAATTGCAAAATATGGATATGAATATTTGGCTGTGAACAGTGTTTGATGTAATAAAAGTTATGCAACTGTAGTATATTTTCCCATTTCAATATTAAATAGCACTTAAAATAAATCCCTGGTTTAAAGAAGTCTACATCAGCATGCTTATTATACCTTCCTCTATAAAACTACCCATTTTATAGTTTTATATGCAGTAGTATTTTCAGAATAAACCAATACACTGTATATATTACAATATTTTTAATTATAGCACCGGCAACGTTTGTAACACTTTTAGAAAATAGAGATTTATTGACAACGGAATTCCATAACTAGTTTTCTCTTAAGAGTCTACGATAGTCACGCGACGAAACGCTCAAGCTAATGTTAAGTCTATTTTTAAATGATTTTTTTTTTTTTTGCGTAGGATAGCTGAGGTCGATCTCTAACGTTGTTAGTTTTTAATTTTTTGATTTTGGTTACAGTTTTTTTTATAAGTGGACAGATTCAATTTTGAAATCAGTTGGAGCACGTTCTGAAAATGAAAGTACCCTTATATAAAAAAAAACTGGAACCAAAATCGAAAAAGTAAAAACTAACAATGATAGAGATCGACGTCAGCTATCCTATGCAAAAGAAAAAAAAGAAAAAAAAAATCATTTAAAAATATTAAAATGCGAGTGAGAAATCGGCAAGAACCTTCCCATAGACTTAACATTAACTTGCGCGTTTTTTCGCATGACTGATGTAGGCTCTTTAGGCATTTACAAATTAATTCTAAAAGCAATTTTGAAAGATTCCAGGTTGTTCTAACTTAATAGTTAAGATCATTCATCATTATGCCGTTCTAGAGCACACTGTAAAAAAAAAAAAAATTTTGAATATAAAACCACATCAAGTGTAGTCAAGTCGCTTAAAGCTTAAACTACCAATTCGATTTTCACATATTATTTATGAAATTGAAATATTAAAAAAATCAAATTATGTAAACGCAAGTCGCAAAATTGTTTTCCATTATTGAAAATATAAAAAAATATCTGGATTTTACAAACGACTTTATTTTTTTATTTAATACAGGAGCATAAAATGCATGAAGTGTCGTAACAAAGAAATATGTTAGACCATCAATCATTTGGATACACATATGCTGGAATGTTTATTACAGGTTACATTCTTTCAGTTTCTGGACTACCACTATGTGAAAGAAAAATCGCCTTGGTGTCGGTTTCAAAAGTTATTATTATGCCCTTTTACTATAGATTTATATCTGAATACTGGTTGAAAATAGAAGTTTTACTTTTGAATAATGTAATGAAAGAAGAGGAAAATTTTCTATTGACAGTTATTTGCTTTTGCGAAATATAAAGAAATAAAATTCAGAAATGTGTACGATAACTCAAAACGTAAAATATATGTTTTTATAGGATGCGTAGGAGTGAGCTTTTTTAAGTTTGAGTGCGATATTTAATGGCGCTGATTTTTTTTCTATGATTAAATAAGATAAAAAGTATAATAAAAAACAGTACTAAAAAATAACCCTCTTAGCACACACTGTTTTATTAATAACCCCAATACTGGGGTAGAGTAATGGATGTCTAATCTATGGCTGCGTTTAGAAATGATCCTGGGCAAGTCGACTCGAGATGGTACAAATCAAATCCCATCCCATTCTTCTCGAATCATTTTGTGGTCCCCGACAAAAGAAACGGAAGATTAAAAAAAAACTGGAGTTACCCTAACTGTCAACGGCTCCAGCTCTTGAGCTCTGACCTTTAGACATGCTAAGATAGTCATAAAAGATTAAAGGGGCCGTTTTACCACTTCAGAGACAGCGGCAAGTTAGACCGCTATCTGTTTGGACCTTAAGGGAGTTTTGAACTTTCCTGATCAAGTTAGTGTAAGATTCCATAACTCATGCAACTTCACATTCTTCTCGAATCATTTTGTGGTCAGAGACAGAAGAAAGGGGTGGTGTCAACGGCTCCCGTTTTGATCTCTGAACTTTAGAAATACTAAGAAAGTCATAAAAGATGAAAGGAAGAGCTTGACCACATAAGAGACGCCGCACGCTTAGACCGCTATCTGTTTGGACCTTGAGCGTATTATCTCGTTACCAGCAACCCCCACCGCCACCGCCACTTAATCAGATAATCAACCTTATTCTCCACGCAGTTAATAGTAACATTGTTGAAATTTTCTATTTACGTATTAATAATTGGTATCTTGCAGTTATAATAGTTCATTGTAATATGCAGATACATGCCTGCAAAAATGTAAGTGCTTCCATTGAGCTCTCTTCGCAGCCAGATTTTGGCATTACATTAAGCATTACTGCATTAGATCTATCTTTGTCAGTCCCCAGCTCAGCATGATTATTTCCCAATTTTTCAATAGGACTATTATGACTGCAGATAAACTACAGAAAATATAACACAAGCTTGCTATAAAGCAAGTTCTGTAAAATTACCTCACAGTAACTACAGTTTAACTGCAGATACATCAGAAAATATACTTCCGAATTAATAACTGTAAAAAAACTTCAAACTTACTGCAGTTTTACTACAAATGTAAAGTCTGATTAAGTTTTTAATTGATGGTTGTAAAATAATTTCACATAAACTACAGTATTTTTGCAGATAATAGCTCAGAGTATTTTTGAAATAAATTACTGCAAAATTACTTCACATTAGCTACAAAATAACAGAAGTATTTTTACAGTCGAGTTTGCACTACAGAAAATCTACAATTGACTCTAGAAAGACTTCAAAAACATTTCACTTCTGTAGAAAAACTGCAGTTAATTTTTAGCTGAGAGAGCTATCCACCATCGAGAGATTTTACTATAAAATAAAAAGTTGGCAGTTTTGAAAATATTAATATATTCGTAATTGTCAATAATGTGCTAACCCCGACACGTGAAAAATTGCTTCTTGTTTTATTGCTTTGATGTTTGATTTTTTTTTAAGTGTAAGCATATTTTTCGTACAACAAGTATTTTCTATATTTGATGTTCTTAAAACATTACCTATTTTCATATATTGCAATTAAAAATTCTCCAATATAAAAGTGTTGAATCTTAAATATTGAACATTTTAAAGACAGGAATATAGGTAATCTGACATCATTTCTCTAGCTATATGTTCAACATTTGCAAACGAAATACATATTTGTTCATTTATGCACATATTAGCATACTGGCCGACCTTCTTGTTTTTTTTTTTTTTTTTTTTGTAATGAAATAAACTTAATACTTTGTACCATAAATTATACTAATAAATGAAATTAAATAAGTATCACACAGAAACAAAAGACCACTTAAATAACTTTATTAAATAAATTATCTTGTTCTATGTATACATTTTCTCCCGTTACAAACCGTAGATATAAAAAGTATGTAATAAATAATAGGCAAATAATAACGAAAATTCTTGCAAAATGCAAAAACCGGTATATTTTTAGACACAGTTTAACCTTTCTAAACAGGCCACAGTTAAAAATGTAACTTCATTTAAAAATAAATGTACAAAATAATACTTTAATATATACAGGCTTCGTACGCTTTTAAAAAAATGTTTTAGTAGAATTTTCCTATTAAATATTTAAATAGCAGAAATTGCAGAACGCCTCGTTTAATTACAGGATTTGTAATATTTTTCTGCATTTAAATAAAGCGAAAAATTCTATTAAAAAGTTTTGGTTAAAGTGTACGAAACCTGTATATAAACATGGATATTATATATATTTAATGCAGAACATTATGCAATAGTAATGCTCATTAGCAGAGTAATACAAAATAAAAGATAGGAACATCCTTCATTTTGGATAGTAAACAGATTTACAAATAAAGGAAATACTTATGGGTTTTTAAAAATAAGTTTTCAGAATTTAATGTTTTTAAGGAAAAATATACACTGATAACTTCTACTACAGAGCCTGGAATACATAGTGTGAAAAACGGCTACAAAATTGTACTAAAAAATTGAATCCGATAAATGTAGAACAATCCTGAAAAAATAACGTGTCGATCGCAGCTACATCTTCTAACAGAGGCATAGACAGCGTGAATGTTCAGATGGATTGCATACCACTAATTTTATAAAAATATTTTTGCCTTATCTAATCAGAGAATTTTCTGCAATTTTCAAGGCGAATAAAACTTTATAATATTACTGGTTTCCAGAGAATTTGTACTCCCTTCTCTGGCTACTCCACTGTCTACTAGCACTTTTCAACGCAAACATTGTATAAGAATCGAACTTGGATAACGGTTAAGCTGGTTGTAAATATTTTAAATAATTAAAATATACCCTATTTCCGTTGAATTGGATAGTGATTTTCATAAGCTTTGAAAATATTAATGATATTGATCATGGCCAAAAAACGTGATACGCATTATTTTGTGAAACTAGAAACTAGAAACTATCCCTAAAACGTTAGCTTACCAAAGGATGAATCTCTGCTAGAAGTATGGAAAAGATTAATTCCCTGATATGATAAAAAACTAACTTCAAAATCAGTTATATCAGAAATAGACACTTACAGGAAGATTTTATTAACAGAGATTATATTCATCTTGTCAATAGTGAAATGGTTATAGACCGGGAGGCGGCAACACAGACAATCACCTCATCGAGTTCACGGCTGAAATTCCAGAATTAGTTAAAACTCAATTCACATATTAAAACGCAATCGGTCTGCCAAGTCCTATCTTGGAGGAAAACACCCGAAAACCCTATTTTAGCGATTGGGTCGTAGGTTTAACATTGTGTTTTCCTGCACCCAAAAGTATGAAAACATGGAGAACTGGGTGCAGGAAAACACAATGGTAAACCAACGAGTCAACTGCTAAAATCGAGTTTTCGTGTGTTTTCCACCAAGATATGACTTGGTAGATCGATTGCGCTTTAATATGCGAATCAAGATTTAGCTAATCCTAAAATTTTAGCCGTGAACTCGATGAGGTGATTGTGTGTGCTGCTGCCTCCCGGTCTATTACTTTTGCTAGAGATAAATCTTTTTAAAGCAGATGTCGCTGCGATCGCCCTATTATTGTATCGAATCTTTGCACGTTTATCGGCTACAATTTTTTAGCCCTTTTTAAAGCATTACCAGTTTGGCTATTTTTAAATTCTGAAATTTCGCATTCATACCAGAAATTCCTTATAATGTTATTTTTGATACTTAATGGGAGATATTTCGTGACTTCTTAAAGTAAAAATTCTTGTTTCAGAATTTCCGGTATGAATTCAAAAATTTTGAATTAAAAAAAACGGTAAAACCATTTTCCACACTATGTATTCTAGGCGCTGTACTTGTACTATGCATGTTTTCTTTCAGTATACAAAAACAAGATTGATCATAGGCTGCCATCAATCCAGGTTTTTTTTTTCCAAGACAATCAAAATTACTAAAATAAATACTATACAGAAAAAAGTCATATAAATTGTCTGGGTTGTTATATGTTTAACTGAATTTAGAAAAAAAGTCAGATGTTTGTCAGCTATAGAATGAAATTTAATGTCTGGTCTTTTTATTAAGTTTATTTAAACTAATTCAGTGAAGTCCTGTAAAGAAGGAAATATATGGGAGGAGGAACGGATATAGGCTAATTCAGCTAAAGAATATTAAAGATGCAGTATGGATTGCCTATCCCTAGTAAACATTAAGAAAGAAAATCATCGTGTATAATTATGTAAAATTTAAAAATAATGCAAATAAGTCTGGGTTATTGTTATTAAAATGAGAACAAGCGATGTAGTCTGCGTTACAAATGCTATGTTTGTGCAACTATTTTACAGTAAAATATTCTGGTAGTACAATTACCAGTTGCTTTGCCTTTCCCAGTTTACAATCATCAAGCTAATATATATATTTTAGGTAAAATTTTTGCATTAAAATTATAATTTTTAAAATATGGTTGGAGGTACAAAATACGTGCTTACATAAAATATGTAGAATTTTACAAGAAGCTGTATATAACCAGATTCGTACGATGCACATGTAGATTATGTTAAGAAGAATTAATTTACAATATAAAATACCTAAAATTAAATATGACGTCATAACAGCATTGTCTGCAAATTTGCACAGAATTACCAAAACGTGATTTTCTCGTCATCTTCTGTTAGAAGAACTAATAAGAACGACAGTACAATTTCACTTTTTTATAGCTGACAAAATTATATAATTTTTCATGGTAAACATCAAAAGTAATAATGAAAAAGTAATAATTATATTATTTTTTATAAATTATATCTCTCTATATTAAAAAAAAAGTAACCACCGCCGCGGCCGCCGCTGTCAATTAAGATTGTGTGCCTTGAAGTCTTTCTGGACTAATATCCAGAAAACTATTGCAAATAAAAATTTAAAAATTGGTGGTTTTATAAAGAAATGTCTGATAAACCCGCTGAAGTAGACAGTTTTTAAATCGAAGAAATATTTTAAGAGATATTTAAAATCAAAGTTGGTCAAAACAGTTTTCTTATAAAAGTTTGATAGAAACGAAAACTATGCACAGGAATTTAAACATAATTTGTAAGGAAATAGTTGACAAGGTTGGGGTGTGCAGACTGCAATTATTTTTTCAATTTGACTCATTTTTTGAGGTTATATTTCAATTTTTTATTCAAAATTTTCATTATGTTGACGAAGATTTATTTCATATTTCATAAATTCCATTATTTGAATCGTTGTCAATTTGTAAAATAGCGCACGTAATAATATCCCCTTTCAATTAAGAAATGTATTAACACGTGACTATTAAAAACAGAAATAAAACTTTAAAATAATAATTAAATGATCACGTGTTAAAAGCAATAAATGTAGAAAATAACGGAATAAAAAATATACTTGCGCGTGAATATTAAAAAGATAAATAATTAAATTATTCCGCGTTTTCAAAGCATTAAGTAGAGTACGATTAATTTATTTCGACAAAATATTTTATCTATTATTGCAAATTTTAAAACAGCGTAATTAATAATATTTCCCTTCAATTAAAAGCTATATTTTTACGTTTAATAATTACGTTTAAATCAACGAAATAACTAATAAATTTGTAAAATATAATTAAAAATACAGATAAACGTTGAATTAAAGATTACTCGATGACATAACTATCACGCGTAACGCATCTGGTATCAATTGAATGCGACGCCACAGATATGCTATTTTGGCTTTAAATCCTATATTTTGGCGACAGTTCATTTCTTTTATAGAAAGTAGCAGTCGGGATAATGGAGTAATACCCAATTTTCTATAGCATCGTTATAAAATTTCCCGATGCCATGACATTGCTTACTTAACCATTTTGCACGAGTTGATTTTCAAAGGTTTAATTAACCTTATTTTATCAACAGTTGTTAGCTGTCTCGACAGCAGTTGATTCGGCTTTAAAATCCCTTGGTCAAAGAAAAATGAATGGAAACCCGATTATAGCAGATATTACAGCGAGATTACACAAGGCCGATTATAGCAGCCATTTAATTATAATTCAATCTTCCGCAATCGTTTTAAGGTTGATCAAATCTAAGTGTTTTTACAGTTTGTGGTGTCAGAACGGGGGTTGGCGAGCGTAGCTACTAGGGGGCAGAACCCCCTAGTTTTATTAAAAGAATAACAACTCAATACTATATATATATATATATATATATATATATATAAGCAGAGCAAATGATATTTTCATACGTTTCATATTAAATTTATGTCTCCTAAATTTTGTTATACAAAAATCTGTAAGCATTTGTAAATTAAATTTAAGGATCCGAGATAATTTAATATATTAGCAGCCGAGAGAAATAACGTGAAGACAACTGTAAATTAATTTTGGAAAATCATCGTGTGACGTGTGTTAAGCCTTATGACACTCGTCTACATAATAATAATAATTAAATTTTTAATATCGCAATAAAATTTACCCAATGCTATTAAACGTCAAATTTGTTTAACGAACGTCTTTGTTAATTTCACGAGGATAATAATGATATCATTTACTTTATTTAAGTTTAGTTAATTTTTAGTGCCATTTTTTAATAAAATTGTTTTATTAAAAAGTCTCTTTTAATTTAAAACGGAATTGGAGATCATTTTTCTTAATATGCAACATATTTGAATATCGTATGTTTTTAATTAATTAGAATACAGTTTCGCTTGTGAAGTAAAAAATTCTCTACACAGTGCTCATACGGGTACTTTCTTTTCCAGTTACATTTTTCATTTTGAATACTAACATTTCTATAAAAAAATATCAATTCATGTATTGGTAACAATTTATTATAAAATTTTCTCTATAACAATACTGGTATAAAAAGGAAAAAAGTGAAAGTTAATGTAATTATTTGTATGAACCCTGTTATAAATTTTTAAATACAGTCGAATTCTTCTAATACAAGAAACAAGGAAATTTTTAAGTCGTCCCCGTATTAACCATGACTTGTAATCCCCGTGTGAAAGTTATAACAAGAACGATAAATCATGTGTTAAGCATAGATTATGAAACACTTTCCATCACATTCAGATTACTGTATTAAAACTTCATAGATTAATAATGTGAAAGGTGATGGAAAACGCATAAAATATTTAAACACTCAGTTTCAGTAATTACCATTAATAACCTGAAAAATATCCTAACTTTTTTGTGCAGCCCTGTATATGATCAATAGATTTATATATATATATATATATGCTAAAATTTATTTTAGTTAGAAAACGCGCAGCGCAGTTGAAAATTTTCATTCAGCAATTTCGGCCAATGAACGATAATGCACTCGACATGTTTTGTGCAGCCCTGTATAGGATCTATAGACACACAAAGCAATATACAAAAAAAAGCACATGCCACAACTGAAAACGCGCTTCCAACAATTATTGTTCATAGACAGTAATGTACCGAATTCTTTTGTGCGTCCCTGTAAATGAACGATGAATGCTATGCACTCCATAATCTATAGTAAGCATCATGTTATGCACCTGACTAATATATATCAATTTTAAAATGTTTGAAATATTTTAACAACATTAGAATACACTGCAAACGATTTTTCCCATAGGCCGTAATGTAACGGAATTCTTTTGAGAGTCCCTGTAAATGAACTATAAATGCTACACATTTCATTTTCAATACCGAACATGCCATAGTAAACCCGAATAACAAATATCAGCTGCATGGAAATCCGAGTATGTTTACGCAAGTTAGAGTACGGACAGATATACGGCATACAGGCAGACGGCAGACAAACACTCAAACCGAATTCACAAACACTTTTCAACTTTGTTGGAAAGCATTAAAAATGTTAAATCTACACATATACATAAACTTATTACAACTATTAGTTCCTCTAATTAACTCAATGGTAAAACTAACATAATATCATAAAGTTTCCTGAAAAACACGGCTAACATTTCAATAGGCGCTGCAATTTTGAACTATTGGTTTTACATATCAATTTAATCTACACAGTGAAACAAGAGACATGAAAAAGCTTGTTAATACAGCCAAGAGACCAGATTTAAAGAAAGAAACAAATAAAGGTTTTCGTCTATGCTCCTTCGTTTCAATGGCTCAGTTGTAAATCTTGCAAATGGCTTCATTTCAAACCTCCGCATCTCTCATTTCTTTCTTTGACTCTTTTAAATCTTTATGACAATCCCTTGCATTTACATGGGTAGGGGGCAGTTTCCCTAACGGTAGAAATTCAGGAAATCTGTCAGTTTAAACAGAAATATTACCATTATTTTGACAGACTGTTGGAATGCATTATACCTTAAGAAAAATCTGTATTTGATAAGAAAGGCATTTCTTTCTTAATTTTACCTTACTTTACGCCAAAAATCGCATTGTAATAAATACTCGTTTTAGCTGTGATCCTGCTTTTCAGTTCGTAAAAAACGTGAAAATATTAATATAGAATGGTGAACAATTACTAAAGTGACAATTGCTCGTTTCAACTATGTCCTCGTTTTATCTGTGCTCGTATTAAACAAGTTAGGCTGTTTCTGTTTTTTTTTTTTTTTTTTTTCAAATTTACACTATAGCATTGCAGAAAAAGCATTATACAACAGAAACGATTACGAAATTGTAACCCAAAATCATAACTACAACCGATTCCTAATTCCTATTTCTTATCTTCTGAAATCATACCAGGCAGGAACCTCAGAAAACTGTATAGCTGCTAATCCTTCCTATTTTTGGGTACCACTTTTTTCGAATAGAATTTTTTCGTCATATTTATTCGTAAATTTTTGTCATTAAATAAAGGAAATATTTCTGTTGAATATGTTGATGCAGAAAAATTGGCAGAGCTATGACACAGTAAATTACCAAATCCTTCTAAAATATAAGAATTTTTAATCATTTACGACAGATTTATTAAAACAGAAATTTTTCCCTAACTAATTCGCTCAAATACTTTTATTATATAAGCCAAAACTTTCAATTAAAAATAACTGGTATAAATAATTAAAGATCCTGAGCGCTTTATGCTTCACGCATACGTGTCGCTCGTCGCGAAGATGTTAATCATAATCTAATTTTAGATACCTATAGATTTTTAAGATTGTGTTTTGTGTCTGAAAATCAAGAAAGTTTTCAAGATTCGTTTGTATCTACCTCTGGCCATTCCTGCATATCAATCTCGGCCTGTTCGTTTACAACAGTTTTTCCGAAAACAATTCTTAGTCGTTGACAACCCCGTCAAAACAAGCGTTTAAAACAGAATTTTTACTCTTCTATCACCGGTTTTTTAAAATAGAAATTTTTGTCTAAGCAGTTCGGAGAAATACATTATTATATAAGGCAAAACTTCAATTAAAAACAACTGGTATAAAAAATAAATGGTTCTGACTACTTTATGCGTCACGTATAAACTCTGGTTGTGAAGGAATTAACTGTAAACCTTTCTAGAAAACGTAACAGAAAAGAATTACTAGAAATTACTAATAGGAAAGGGCGTGTTCAATTTGAATGAGAGGATTAGCGCCTTGTATTTCCAAAGGTACATTCAGTGTATAAAAAAAGTTACACCTGCATATACATCACAGCCCGTTTATGATAAAATCACAAGAAAGGTATTATTAAACTCTATACATTGTTTTATTTTAGAAAAGGAATGTAATTTTTGAAATAGGGTTCAATTTCTTCGTCGATTTTTCAAGAGGTAACAGCAAGTTTCGACACATATGTCAGGTTGTTCGATCAATGCAGCCTGGAAAAACGGTATAATTTATTTACTTTTTATTCACTCTTCTTAGAGTTATAAAAGAAAGTTTATTATATATCCACAACAAGAACATTAAATTAACATCTAAACTTAAAAATTTCAAAGTCAAACCGGTAAAATTTTACAAGCCACTATTAGGTAAACTGAACAAAATTACTTTTTCTAATCCGTTTTATTAAAAAAAAAATATTATATAAATTTTCTGGTTGCTGTTTTCGATTTTCTTATAAGTGATTGAATGGTAGTAGAATATGCTCCCTTTAGGGTTGGGTTGAATATTGACGGCCAATTATCGACACGAGGGATATAGGCCCGGGGGGAGTGCCCTTCGTGGGGGTCTTTCTAAGGGAACCTAATCTGTATTTACGCATGCAGAAAATCCACGGCTCGAAAGAAAACCACGAAAACTCCAAGCGATTAGGCCGACGGGCGTGATTGGGATCGAACCCAGCACCTCCCGTCTACCAGCTTCGAGAGCACAACCTCTCAGCCACTGGTGGGGCTATGCTCCCTTTAGACCTTCTAAAAATAAAATTTCTCTGTACCTCGAAAAATAATGATTTGAATGAACTGTAAACTTACAGAGCCATGATTTTGACGATGTCCGTTCTGTTTATGTAAAAATTTGTGTAGGTCATAATTCCTAATCAATAATTTTCAAATTTAAAATGTTGCTAAATGTTAAAAAGGACCTAGAATATGTTTGGTTTCATTCAATGAATCTCACTGAAAAAAAAATTAAATTGGATAATTATTTAGGAAGGTAAAAAATAAATTTCGTCATGTGAATTTAAAATTAGCATCCTCAAACCTTTTCGAAATCCCAAGGTGATTTAACAAAATACAAAAAATACGCATATACCTCCCGCGCTGATTTGATCCAGGCAACAACACTAAAATGTCAAAAATGGGTTAAGATCAACTTTTGACACTTTAATTACCATTTGAAAAACCGAAGTTAGTGTAACTTTTTACAATTAGACATCTATTAACACGTTGACGGACACTTGCGGCTATAGCCGTCAAAGCGAAGTTCACTATGTCGCATGACGGCTATAGCGGCACAAATGTGCATTTACTGGCGTACAAGTAGAAGCCCAGTGTCAATTTTCAAACTTCACTTGTTCCTACTGTCCGTAAATTGATATATATTATGAAAATAATACAATATTTCGAGCCTAATGATACCATTGCTGTGATAATATCATAAATAGTCTGCAAATAAAGCACATCATTTTTATAAACTGGCTGTACATAGAATTTTAGAAAAAGTCTCCTTTATGTTCAAATGCATTTTCAGATTTTCTACAGTGCATTAGCCACTATTGTTACAAATGAAAAGTTTTACAAACTTATTTAAACAGTAATTCTACTTCTGTTTTTAAAGTATTTAATTTTTAAAATATATTCTATAAAAATAAATTTTAACAGCCATTTTAAATCATAAAGATTAATCAATCATAGGAGAACTAAAGTGTTCAGCGGAAACAATTCAACATATCAGTTTAGTAATTCTTGCAAACTCACGTAACGTAAAATTTCGTATGTTACATCATACAATCATACAATATTTCCTTTCATTTAACTTCTGACATTTTAATACAAATATTTCTTCGGGAAAGAATTAATCGATTTTCAAAATATCAAAGCGAGTGACATCAAGCGTACTTAAAATGAATCTTTTCAATATATTTTGTTTTTGATTAATCGAATAAATGCATCAGATTGGAAAATAATTTTATCTTTGTCAATTTACTTTAACCTTTCTTTGCATGAGTTTTTCTTTTACAATTGTGTTTTTTTTATACATATATGAAATATTAGACACCAGAAATTTTAAGATAGATTTTTAACTTTGTTCAGCAACATAGTTTACGGGAAATTTAGTGGATTAATATTTCTATATAAATATAGTGGTGGAGAAGAAGTTGATTTATTTATTAAAAGTCAAATAAACTGTGATGGAAATTTACATCACTATGCAATTAAGGGTTAATTGTAAGTTTGTCACTATGATGAATAAGAGAATAGATGTTTGAAAAAGCAAATCTGTTACAGGAGTTAGATGGAATCTCTGAGCATTCAATTAATATCTTTTCAAACATTCTTTGGAAAAGGTTGTTACTGAAAATAGATTATCTCAAACATAATGTGTCTGAAAATAAATTCGCGATTTCAAAGAGTTTCCTTTAAAATTCAATTATCTGTTTACATTTTATCGCCTAAGGCTTCTCTTTGTTTACATTTTATTAATTAGATATTTGAAATGCAGCCACGAGTTATTTTAACTGAATAATATAAATATATTATTTGAGTCTTTGTTGCTCATAATTCATAATTAGTAATTTTCAAATATAAAATTATACTGAAAAAAAAACTGGAATATGGTTGGGTTTTTTTCAATGTGTCTCACTGAAAACAAAATTTTTAAATAGAATAAAAGTACTTTTAATTCTGTTTTAAAAGTATTTAATTTTTAAAATATATTCAGTAAAAATAAATATTGACAGCCATATTAAATTATAAAGATAATCAATCATAATTCACCGTAAAGATAGTTCAATATGTCAGTTTAATAATTCTTGCAAACGCAGGTAAGGTAAATTTTTGGTTTCCCGTTAATCGTAAATATGTCACTATGATGGATAAAATAATAGATGGATTATTGGAATACAACCAAAAGTTTTGTAATTCAAAAAATAAATTCACAATTTTAAAGAGTTTCCTTTAAAATTCAATTAGCTATTTACTCTTTATCGCTTAACGATTCTCTTTGTTTACATTTTATTAATTAAATATTTGAAATGCAGCTGCGAACTATTTTAACTGAATGATATAAATATATTATTTGAGTTTTTCAAATATAAGATGTTACACGATGCATGCAATTTTATAATTAAGATCTCTTAAGGTTAATTCATCTTACAGAGAGCAATTTCTCTGCTTTCTCTAAATTTTCTTTAAGAAAAAAGAATATTGAAAAAATACGAACTTCGTGTATTTTTCGCATTTTTACCTTTATCACTTAAGAAATAGCATAAATTGCAAAAAACTTTGCATGTAAATAGTATTTTAACATCAATGCAGCCACGGCCATTAGTGCTTAAATCTGAGAAAGCCAAAGAATTAATTCCTCAGACTTTAACATAGGTCATACATCGAATTTTAGAATGACTTGCGTTTGAAAAAAAAACTGTTACAGGGAAATAAACCGAATCTCTGAGCATTCTATTAACCCTTTAGCGGGCGGTGTCCACAAAAAAGGACACCTAATATTAATTCCAAAACCGACAAACGGCACCAAGAATATTATATATATATATATATATATATATATCAAAGCCATTAAATAATAAGCCCAGTCCAAAGCCATAAAATAATAAGCCCAGTCAGATAAATGGGAAACTTTTCGCAAGTTGAAAATAGCGCCATCTAGCGGTTGGGAGTGCTGCATTCGGCACCAAGAATGTTTTAATAAAATTTTGCTTCTAAAATTAAAGCTTAAAATAAGGAGTTCGTATTTTCTAAGAAAGTCGTTTGTCAATTCCGGTGTCAGTCAGTAATTTCACATTTTACGAACAAAATTTGTCTGTGCCGGAAAGGGTGAATTGCATAGTGATATAAATTTCCATCCCTTTTTATTTAACTTTTAATACATAAATCAACTTCTTCGCCACCACTATATTTATATAGAAATATTAATCCAGTAAATTTCCACCATTTTTTTTTCATTATAGTTTTAGCTTTAATGTAAAAGATCCCAATAATTAGTAAGCTTTTAAAGGAAGTGCAAAAACAAAACATCGATAAAAATCGTATCGTTTCTCTGCGACGCACTTCTGTTTTGTCCGCCTTCCGCAGCATAGGTTTGGCGCTAGTGTGTCGCTAACAAATTTAACACTACCCAGGCAGCACATCCTTATGGGCCCATGTGGGCAAAAGTGGGTCAGGGATATAGATCTATATGGGCAACCTATATAGGCCCGCGTAGAATGTCCACTTTTTTTTCCATATGGGCCCATATGTGTTATTTATACATATCTATATGGATGCCTATGTAGATCTATAATGATATCTATATGGATCTATAAGGGCTACCTATACAGATCTATAACGATTTCTATATGGATCTATATGGGCCACCTATATAGGCCCACGTAGAATGTCCACTTTTTTTTCCATATGGGCCCATATGTGTTATTTATATATATCTATATGGATGCCTATGTAGATCTATAACGATATCTATATGGATCTATAAGGGCTACCTATACAGATCTATAACGATTTCTATATGGATCTATATGGGCCACCTATATAGGCCCACGTAGAATGTCCACTTTTTTTTCCATATGGGCCCATATGTGTTTTTTATATATATCTATATGGATGCCTATGTAGATCTATAACGATATCTATATGGATCTATAAGGGCTACCTATACAGATCTATAACGGTATCTATATGGATCTATAAGGGCTACCTATATAGGCCCATGTAGAATGTCCACTTTTTTTTCTATATGGGCCCATATGTGTTATTTATATGTATCTATATGGATGACTATGTAGATTTATAGCGATATCTACATGGATCTATAAGGGCTACCTATATAGGCCCATGTAGAATGTCCCCCCTTTTTTTTTTCATATGGGCCCATATTTGTTATTTATATATCTATATGGATCTATAAAGCTATTTACACAGATCTATAAGGATTTACATGTTGCAGATTTAAAAATAACATTAGTAATGTACTTTAGCAACTGTAAAAGTGTTTTTTGAAAAGTTGTAAAACAGCTGTAACTATTTAATGTGATTATATGTCATACCTATATATTAAAATATAATAATAAATGAAATAGTTATAACGATTCGAAACTTGTTTAGCTTTCAAAATATTTTTGCAGGCTAAGCACATAGTCAAAGTATAGTATCCTAACAATATATAAAACTTTAGACCAATACTGAATATTTCTGTTATCCATATAGAAAATAAGTGTAAAACCATGAATTCAATCAACTTCCATTATCGTATTTCTTAATACCAAAACATGAGATTTAGTATCTGAGCAGCATGAATGGTTTGACACTCCTCATTTTCAAAATGTTTCATAAAACAGTCAGTAAATTTTAACACTGTAAAACATGAATTTTCTCAAAAATATTTAAATTCAATTTTTTTTTTTTTTTTTAAATGACAGATTTATTTTTAAACCACACTAGAACGTACCCATCCCAAAAATTTTACAGAATTTATTATAATTGCATAGTTTTATGATATATGCTATGCATTGTATCGTTGAAATTGTAATAAAAATCTTTAAATTAAAGACTTTGAACTATAGCAAAAGAAATTCTCAGAAACAATCCAGATCAAATTAATTTGCAAATCATTACTCTGATTTTCTGCACCTAATAAATTGTATCATTTATTTTTGCAATGAATTTATAATTATTTCTTTTTTGTTCAATAATCTCAACAAGTTGATCTGCTGTAAACTGAGTACTGGGCTAAATAGAAAGTAATATTTAAACAATAAAGCAAGACCAGTGGGCCCATGCGAAGATTTCACACTGCAATCTAATATTTTTTATCAATATGTAATACTTCACAGATGCAGATTTAAACTTCTAAAGAAAAAGTAAGGATAAAAATATCTGCAAACAAAATTTAGTTTTTAGTCAAGCCAGAATATCATATAATTTATTCAATCAAAGTTAGAGTAAAAACTGATCGAAGATTGCAAAAGGCACGTGCGAGAAAAAAAATTTAACAATCATATTTTAACTGCATTAGAGGACGACATCATCCGCTTCGGGAAAAACATGGGACATAGAAATATAAATCTAAACATTTCAATTTCAATTTCGCTTTTTAATCCTAAATATAAAATAAACCCATGTAATGTTTTATATTAATCGTTGCTGAACATCATATAATGTGGTATTTTATTTTGTGGCAACAGTAATTTGAGGAAATGCTTTCATTTCTTTTATGAAAACAATGCCGATTTAATTTTTAATTATCAGCAAATTTTTATCAAAACACGTTTTAGAAAAATGTAAGTGTACTATGTCAGAAGTCTGTTCAAATGGTATCTCATTCGTCGTTCTATGTTTCGTATTTTCTTAGAAAAAGGGATGTTGACAGGAGAAATAATATATACGATATTATATAAGAATTAAGTAAAGTAAGAAATGTCAATGAAATACATTTAATTTTGAAGATATGTAGAAAATCAGAAATCTATTTCAATTGAAGATTATATTCTGACACAGCTACCAGAAACTATGCAGTTAACACATTGACTACTGTAATAAAAAAAACTACATTCAAGCCAACTTCTTAAAAAATAACCATAAATTTTTATCAACTTTATGCAGCTAAATACATTTATTTAATGCAAATCATGTGTGCACCATGCAGCCTGAGAAGCATATTTTGTCCGATGGAC
The DNA here is from genome assembly GCA_963931845.1 of Maratus michaelseni. Taxonomy (NCBI): domain Eukaryota; kingdom Metazoa; phylum Arthropoda; class Arachnida; order Araneae; family Salticidae; genus Maratus; species Maratus michaelseni. The sequence goes on along the minus strand of OZ007598.1, from coordinate 192,567,977 downwards.
TTTGGGAAGGTGTGCACATGTGATTCAGCAAGTTTTACTTTTTCTCAAAATAAAAATAATTAAAAATCTATCATTTTACTGAATAGTAAAAAATATTTAGATATTTCTTCATACTGTTAATAAACAAAAGTACAATGATTACATGAGATTTTTATACCACTATTTCAGGTTTTAAGCATTTTAACAGCACAATTTTAGACAGTAAGTTCACAATAATTTAAGCAATCCTTTTTTCACAAATTTAAATACTTCTAACCTTCACATTATTTTTGCACTGTCAAATAGAAGAAAAAATATCTAATTTTAAATTCAATTAATTTAAAAACGGTATTTCAATTTATTGATTTTTTTATTTTTAAAATAATTTAAGCATAACTTTTTAAAAAAACACATTGCATGCAGCTTGATTACAGAAGATTAACACATTTGCGAGTAGAAAATTTTTTGGTGATTTCCTCGGGTAAGCAGCTCATTCAAAAATATTATTCTTTCACAGTTTCATACTTACTTACTCTGCTAGCCTTAATTCCTAGCTAGCCTAATTAATAGCAGGGCTGCCACTGGTAACATTTTTTTTTGTGCTCATCTTATTCAATATGAATAATAACTAATAATTCAATAATAACATATCAATATATATATATATATATATATATATATATATATAAAAAGTTGCCAATGGCAGTCTTGCAATAGCTGAAATAAAAATGGACACCTATACAATAAAATAGGAACACAATTTAGTTGGTTTGCGGTATGCCGCTCCTTTTATTGAAAGTACAAATTATACAGTTTAAAAAATAGACTAATAACTTTTCAATATAATCTTATTTTACTTAGTTTCCCCTCAAACAATTTAATGAGGGTGATATACCCTGTCTGCTGGTTTAAAAAATAAAGTACAAAAATTATGCCTTTACTTCTTTTTATATAAAAATCGAAAGAAGAGCTTACGATGAAGATCATCTATAATAAACATGCCGGGTTCTAACGCTTGGTATCATTTTAATTAAGATTCTGAGTCTGGTAACATGAGCTCCAAGCTTCTGGTAAATTTCACCACCTGTTTTAAAAAAGTAAGAGTAAAATTTTTAAGATATAAAATGGCTTGTACACACATAAGATAATTAAGAATGCAGAAATCTGCTTGTTAATGTTAAACCTATGGGGAGGTTCTTTTCAAATTTCTTGTTTGAATTTTAATATTTTTAAATGATTTTATTTTGAACAGGAAAGCTGAAGTCTATCTCCAATAGGACTATTTTTTTTTACTTTTCGATTTTGGTTGCAGATTTTTTTTAATAAATGTTCTTTCACTTTCGAAACTAGTTCCAAAAGTGGAAGAACCTTTATTTAAAAAAATCTGCAACCAAAATCGAATCAAAAATAGCCATATTCAAGATTGATCTCAGTTATCCTATGAAAAAAAAAAAAAAAAAAAAAAAAAAAAACTTTGTTTGAAAATACTAAAATTCAAACAAGAAATTCGAAAAGAACCGGTCCATAGGTTTAACATTAGCCGGCAGACGTTTATACGTGAGTGAAGAGTACCCTCAACATTAACTTGGGATTGTTGTCATTTGACTAGCAGTCTCTTAAAACAGAAAAAAATCATTTATTACAACTTGATACCACTTTTCAGACACTTCAATTTTCAAGCAATAGTTTCACATTTGAGCTATATTTAATTTTTTTTGTTTGTTGATTATTCCCCTTTCAATTTCATAATTTAATTTGAAAATTAAGGCGACAGTGGACAATAATCTTTTACATTTATAAATCAATTGCTATGATGAAGCATTGCATGAGTTTATAGATGGATAATACCAAATTGAAAATAAGATGAAATTTAATTAAAAATGTTCCTTGTGCATCAAATTTTGCTTCAGCCACAATGAGTTCTTTTTTTTTGTATTATTTTCTTTTAAGTTAGATTTATACAGTTTAAAGGTTGATACTTAATTTTAAAAATAAAAATGTAGGAATTTTAGGATTTTTTTTTTCTCAGGGTGCTTTTAAGGAAGAAAAAGAAAGAAAGAAAGAAAAAGCTTATACACTGATAAAAACTGCAAAAAATCGTCAAATGATCTGGGGGAAAAAATCACAAAATTAGTTTAACAATCATGGAACAGAATTGGGTAATTCGTTGAACCACAGCTAAAAAAGTGTGCAATTCGTAAAACAATCGCAGAAGAAAAAAAAAAAAAAAAAAAAAAAAAAATCACAAAATTCCCCAATTGATAGTGGAAAAATAATGACAATATTCATCAAATGTTCTCGAGTAAAAAAACTGCGAATATTGTCAAATGGTTTTGAGAAAAAAATTTTTTGCAAAATTCGTCAAATGTTTTTGGTAGAAAAAAAAAAAAAAAAACGCTAAATTTGCCAAATGGTTTCAGGAAAACCTTCGCAAATGGTTTAAAAATTTGTCGAGCTACAGCGGAAAAAAAATCACATTTTCCATTCAATCATCACAACTAGCAAGTGTGACTATTAAGTTCGGCCAGTGGTAGCAATTAAGTCAATCGCCAAATTTTCAGTATTACTCGCAGACTGACAAGTGCTAATTTTGTTCTATAATATATATATTCAATATTTAGAATAAAATATTTCATTTTTAAAAATGTAAATCTTTTTCAGCAAGTAATAACACGATCTTTAAGATTTTGGTCAAGTTGTAAAAGAAAATATACTATATGAAGCTCAATAAGTGAAGATTAAAAAATTTGGAGCCAGTTATAGCATTTCAATACCAGTTTGTCTTCTCTTCATTGTAGAATCTAATAAAATGTTGACTTGGAGGTATTAATGAAAAAACAAAATCACAAAAAGTATTTGAATATAAAAAGTTAATACAAATAAAGAGTAAGTCAAACATTTTAAGATAAGTATATGCGTAAGTACTGGTTTGTTATTTACTCGCTTGCAGTGCCACATAGTGCTCATATATTTTTACCACATATGCAAAATGGCAACTGCTGAGCGTAAAGCATTTTGTGTTCTGCAATTTGTTAAGAGTGAATCTGTAATTTCAGTTCAACCTGCATTTTGCTTAAAGTTGAATTGTGATCACCATGTGGCAAAAACATCCACCGATGGTATAGGCAAATCAAAATGAACGGATGTGGTTGAAAAGGGAAAAACATGAGACGATCAAAAGTGTATGTACAGGATGTTGATTGTGATTATCTTCCCAGCCTAGTCCTAAGAAATCTGTTCAGAAACTAAGTCTTGAACTTCAGTAGCCACAGACGACAGTGTGGAAAATTTTAAGAGCATATTTACACATGCGTCCATACCAGTTACAGTTGGGTACATGCTTTAAAGGCTGACTATGGTAATTGTCATGGAGTACATTAGGGATGCACCGAATAGTGATTTTGGCTGAATACCGAATATTCAGTCCACAGGCAAACTGAATGCCGAATAGTAACAGTGAGACCAAATACCGAATATTCAGTCAACTGAATAACTATTCAGCCAAATATTGAATTTTCGATATTTCAGAGTTTAAAAGTATTAAAAGTTAAATTATAAAACAATTTTAGATAATATTTAACACAGATACTAACATTTTATGAACTAGACCTTTTTACAAGAAACCTTTACATTTACATACCAAAAAAGAAAAAAAAAGTGTGCTTTGTTATAACTTAAATGTGTGCTAAGTTATAACTTAAAGAGGATAGTCTTAATTTTTTTTTTTTTTTTTAATAAAGCTTTAAACTTCATAGCTTCTTCTGTGAATTAAAATAAATTTGTAAAATTTTCTTATATTCCTTAAATACTTTAAAATCAAAGAAAATTTTTGAATGAATTAGATGAAACATTTTACAGTGATATAGTGTTTATTTGTCAGGAAGGGACTAAAGTAAAACAATACAATATATTAAAATGGTGACAAACCAGCAAGAATAACTTTCCTGCTCCTTTTGATTTGGCAAAAATAAACCAGGAGCAGGTGTCTGGAATGAACGATCATATTCAGAGGTTGTAAACATACAGGGTGTTTATACATCTTGGAACAAACTTTCTGCATAGATAAAGTTTATAGATAAGTTGTGTTGATCAAGGCAAACATTTTTTGAGCAAGAAACATCTCAAGTCACTTATTCTATCAAAAATACAAAACATTCAATTAAAAACACAGGGTGTGTCACTGCAAGCTGAAACTGAATTTTCTGTCACATCTTTAACAACAATGAAGATATTTTAAAGAAATGTGCATCGTATTAATTTTGCTTGTTGCAAATATGATATTATTGGAAGTGGCTGAATTTTGGCTAGTGACACAGATATAAGTAGTACTGTCAGCTGCACTCTGAATAAAGGAATATCTAGCTCAGTTTTGTTTAGATATGAATGGTGGCAATTTCCAGTACTTCTCGGGATTCACAGAAATCAAAGTAATTATGTTGAAAATATAGTCACAAGATCTTCAATATTATTAAAGTAACAAACAGAAATTCAAATTTGACCTGGAGTGAGATGCACTTTATTTCTGATTGAATAAGTGTGTTGTGATCCTGGTTTCCTGGACAAAAATTGTCTGTCTTGATGTCTGTTATCACTTGCCTGGTAGCAGAAAGTTTGAGACAGGCGACGTACGTCGCAAATTTTTCCCCCTCTTCTGCAGATTTTTTTCTATGGAATTTTCTTCGGCTCACAGATTTTTTCCCTCTTTCTGCAGATTTTTTTACTTCGTCAGTGGGCGCGGTGCTGCAGCCACACTTTCGCTTCGCATCTGGAGAAGCGCTATGATCTTCTGCGCATCTCCTCATTCTTTGCAAGCTACATAAAAAAAAATTTCTCCGACATCCCTGCTCAATAGACCAACAGCGTTTGCTCATTTACTGTGCGTGCATCTCGCCAGAAAGTTCAAAGGAGAAAATCAGTGAAAAGCGGTTGAAGAAATCAGCGAAAAGCAGGCCTTGTCTTTTCTTTTATAGATGCAAATGAGCTCTGCTTTTTTTTTTTTTTAAATAGCGGCATAGCGTTTTGGGTTTGCAAAAAAATTTCTGTCTGCATATTTCACCAATAGGTCGAGGAAAAAAACTGAAAATTTGTCAATTGGGCACAGAAAAATTTTGCAAAGTTCGTTAAACAGTCACGAGAAAATATTGCGAAATTTGTTAATTAATTGTGTGAAGAAAAAAAATCGCAAAATTTGTCAGTCGGGTGTGGCAAAAATTGCGAAATTCACCAGTTGATCGCAGGGGGGAAATAGCAAAATTCGTCTACGATCGTGTGAAAAAAAAAGCCTGCGGGTTTTGCCAGTAAGATGCAGGAAAATATCACTAGTTTCGTCAATCGATCGTGGGAAAACTATCTAGAAATTCATCTGTCTGTTACGGAAAAAAATCGTGAATCTCTTCAGTTAGTCACAGAAACCCCCCCCCCCCCCCCCAAATTCTAACATTTGCTGCAGAAGAATATCGCAAAAATAGTCTATAGATAGCAGGAAAATATTGCGAAATGTGTCAGTCAGTCGCGAGAAAAAATTGTAAATTTTGTCAAGCTATTGCAGGTAAATAGCCAAATTCGCCGATCGGTCGTGAAAACAATTGTGAAATTTGTCCACAATTACATGTTAAAAAAAAAAAAAAAGAAACACGCGCGTTTCACCTTAAGACACGGGGAAAAAATTCGGAAATTTGCTTATTGGTTGGCAAAAAAAAAAAAAAAGGCAAAATTTGTCAATTGGTAGCAGGAAAACATCACAAATTTCTTCAACCAATCGCAGGAAAACAATCGCGAAATTCGTCGGTTGGTTACAGAAAATAAACGTGAAATTAGTCAATATGTCGCAGGGAAAAAACTGCTCAATTCACCAATAGGTTGCTGGTAAATATCGAGAAACAAAGTTAAAAAATTGCATGTAACAGTAATACTTTACAAGATATTAATTATTGATATACAGTAAAAGACTTCTCTATTACATATAATGTTGTACTGTTTAATGTAAAATTTTACATATCAATGTAGCATTTGAGGTTATTTGACATAAGATTGTTTTGGACATAGCAGTTTAAACTCTCAAAAACAGACACATGTCAAAGACCTGCCAATCCTGAATTGTAACAAAGTTTACCTGCAGATTATTTTCTGCCGCTGAAATATCCGTCACAGACACTTAGAGAATTTTCTGCTTCTGGGATCACTTGTGTAAGCTTTTTTTATTTTGTTTAGAAACGATGTTTGCGAAAAAGCAAGAAACAGGCTATTTACTAGGCAATATTCAGGAAATTGCATTTATTTGTGCATCATTAATCCTATGAAGGTCATCATTAATGGTTAATTTTCTTAAGGGATACTTTTCAAACAGTGAATAAATAATGTAAAAACATTTTCTTTCATTGAAATATGATTCTATTTCTAATTATTTTGAATATCTTTATTGACAGTTAAAAGTAGAAATTGTGGGTTTTTAAAAATAGTTAAAAAAAAGTTTTTTAAGTATTCGGTTTGGCTGAATATTTCGATATTCGGCCAGGCCGAATAGTTTGACATTTGGTTTATCTGAATATTCGGTAATATGGCCGAATACCGAATATTCGGTGCATCCATAGTGTACATACACCATATTGAACATTTGTAAGAAAAACTAGGTTATTTTAGGACCTTCAATTTGATGCATGATTTGTTGTAAATTGTCTAAATTAAACTTATAATATACCATTGTAACTGGGACATTATTTTATGGACACCCTGTATATGCATGTACAGTAATAGAAAATTATTTTTTAAAAAGTTAAAAAAAAATCTTTTTTTGCCAACCTTGTTTAAAAACATTGAGTATATATTGAATTCTTAACACTTATTCCAATATAGTAAAAACAATAAAACATACTTACATTATAGTTAAGCATCATCTTTAAAAATGGACTCCGAATTAAAAGTTGTTATGTTACTTGGTGTTAAATCTGTTAAATTAAATAATTTAAAAAAAACTATCAATTCTTTTAAATTTAAAATATTTAAATTTCATTTTAAATACATGTTCTGGATCTGTTTTGTGCAGTAAACTGAAAATTTTGAAAATTGATGAAATATGTTGAAATTGTTGAAAATGTCAGCATTTTCAGTAAAATATTTTTTTTTCTTAATAACTATACAAAATCAAAATTCAATAAAAAATTTAACTTTTAGTTTATTGCACAACTACAAATGCATAAGTCAAGTTGCAAAAAATTTCATAAGCATCTCCGTATGAACTTTAGAGTCAACAAATCTATAAATATTTCAAAATTACAAAATTTTAAAAAAATAAAATAAAAATTATAGATTAGTTTTATGCTATCATACATATCATTGCAGGGCTTGAAATTCAGAGCGGAGTGGCAGAATTCACACACAAAATTTTCAAATCCTGCCCGAAAGTATATCATGGGCGGGAGACTCCACACCGGAAAAAATCCACCATTTTCCGGAGAATTTTGCTTTATGAAACAGCAATCTAGTCCCGCGACCGACTGACAAATTTTGCAATATTTTCCTACGACAGAGTTTATACTCTTTTACCACAATCTTTTATCGAATTTTTGTATTTAATATTTAAATAGCAGAAACTGTAGATGCCTCATTTAATTGCAGGATTTGTAATACTTTACTGCATTTAAATAAGGCAAAAAATTCTATTAAAAATTGTGGTAAAAGCGTATGAACCCTGTACGATTGATCAACGAAGTTTGCGATTTTTTTCCCCCTCGCAACAAATTGAGTTTTGAGATTTTTTTCATATGACCAATTGACGAACTTCGTGATTTTTCTATGGGGGACCGATCAACAAATTTCACACCTTTTTTTACCGCAGCCAAGTAGCAATTTTCTCGATTTTTTCACGATTGATTAGGGAATTTCATGGTTTCTTCTTGTGACAGACCGATGAAATTCTAAAATTTTTTTCCTGTGTTGTGTACAACTGAAATTTTATTAATTTTTTTCCCTATGACTGATTAATGAATTTTGCAATATTTCCGTACAACCGATTGGCAAATTTCAGTTTCTTCTTGTGACAGATTGATGAAATTCTCAATTTTTTCCTGCGAACGACTGACGAATTTTGTAATATTAACATGACCAATTGACAAATTTTACAATTTTTTCACCATGACTAACAGACAAATTTCACGATTTTTTCTGCAACAGATTAACAAATTTCTCGCTTTCGTCTGGCAACAGAAAAATGACATTCACTATTTTTTACCTCTTGCCGATTAAAATTTTGCTTTTTTTTTTTCTACAGTTGACTGGCAAATTTTGCATTTTTTCTCATGAACAATCGAAGAATTTCACAATTCTTTTCCCTCGACCAATTGACGAAATTCACGAGTTTTCCCCCTATGACTGGACGTATTTCGCAATTTTTTTTTTTTTCTGTGACTGAAAAAGGTAAACCAAAGGGTACCTTGCGAAAGAGGCTTCAGCACCATAAATCGAAGAAAATCTAAATTCAGAAATTCATTTAATAATCCAATTCTTAACCTTCTCACCGTCCTGAACTGATATATCCATTCACTATGCTGCAGAATATATACACAAATATAAAGCAGTTTTAAAACTCTCAAGGGTTAAACTCATACACGTAATTAAGTTTTTTATATCAAGTTTGAAAATTTATCTTTTTTTAGCACTTTAGAAAATTACAGAGAAAATAACATTAAAAATTTACCCTTTTGCTCGGCAGTCAGGGGATTAAGGCCCCATAACATTTGATGAAAGTTTAAAATAGTCATCGTATATGTAAAGCTTGACTTTCTTCCTTTTTTAATAATAAATATTTTGAGTAATTATTCTGAGTCGCTGATTTAAATTTTTTCAATGGTATTCTGTCATATCTGTATTAATGTATTTTAAATACCATGCAAAACAATAGTTGGGTTTAAAGATTTTTTTCTCCATCCCAAACAGTTTACCCCCCCCCCCCCCCCCATTTAAAAATGTTGGGAGGGAGATTCCTCTAATAGGGGAAATTGAATTTCAAGCATTGCATTGTATAAAACTTTCTAAAATTTCAACAAAAAATAAGTTGCTCAGAATATTTTCAATTTGCTGAAACAAACAAACAAACAAAAAAAGTCGAGAAAATAGCATTTAAAATTACATTTTAATCACTATTACATACACCTTATGTCCCCTTCTTTAAAATTAAGTAACTAACTATTTTTAACAAATTTTTGAGTCAAATAATTTTTTTTTCTGTTAGACAATTTTGGATTCAATTTGGTTTGCCAATGCATGAAATTGGCAGACCTGTTCGCTTATATATGCTGTCCCAAAGGAAAAAGGAGAAAATTCAAACATACATTAATATTTAATGTTTAATTTGAGCTATGCATTATATAAAGAAGACTATATTAAATATTTCTAGCATTAAAAATTTAAAAAATCCAATAAAAGTTGTTGAGATATAAATCAGTATAAATGGATTTGTGTCAAGTCCGTTACCATACAAAATTGCTGAAAATAGTCATCTTTTAATTTTTTTAAAGTTTCAAAAATCAACTTAATTTGAAGTAACTTATGTGCCTAAATTTCAGAACATGATGCTTAACAATAATACTTACATTAATTTGAAATGATATACATTTATAAACACAAATTTTGACCACATAAAAATTTATACAGAACTCTTTCTATTAATAACAATAATATATATTTATGTAAATCATTGAATTTTAAGAAAATTATCTCTATTTCTCAGTTGAAAGAAAAATATCAATAGAATGGTGAAAAAATTATATTAATATTAAAATACATAAAAAAATATGCAGTAAGACTTGACATTTGGTAATGGATTTGACACTAATCCATTTATACAGATTTATATCAACAATTCTTATTGATTTTTTTAATTTTTAATGCTAGAAATATTTAATATAGTCTTCTTTATATAATGCATAGATCAAATTAAACATTAAATATAAATTATGTTTGAATTTTCTTCTTTTTCCTCTGGGACAGCATAAGTAAGCGAATCTTGAAAATGGCCCAGGTACTTTAGAAACTATGCAATCAAAAAGATTTTCTATTTTTCAGTAAAGACAGAAAATCTTTTAGAACATGCTATCAAAGTTTATGTTTTTTAAACAAAATTTATGAATGCAACAGTCCAGGAGAAAAAAAACTGCGGTCATGAGACAAAAATCATTCACAACTGAATACGTAGGGGAGACCGGTACACAGTGGACCACTTTTTCAGTTAACATTTTTTTTCTCTTTAACAGACTGACCGATCTGTATGAAAATATTTTTGAATATTCCTTAAACCTTCTTACATCCATCATAATTTTCAATACATTTTTCAAAAAAAAAAATAAAATTATATACACTTGTAAAGTGGACCAGTGTACCCCGGAAGTGGGGTACACTGGTCCACCCACCAGGGTACAGTGGACCACTATTAGGTATTATCTAAAATACAATATAAATCTATTTTTCATTAATCTCATTCTTTTTTGTTGCCCCTTCACCCGCAAAATAACATAGTAATATAAAATTTGAAACAAAAACAAAAAATTAATTATATTTTGAAAATAATAACAGATTAATACAGGAACAATTGCAATTTAATTGAAGTTATTACTTAAGTACAAAAAAATCAGTGCACATTAAAATTTGCAAATGAAATTCCAAAGTACTTATGAGTAAGATTGAGCCTGGAATTTTCAAGAAATAATTTTGGGTCTGAGAGCAACATTATGAAATCATTGACATCAACAGCAGATTCATCTACAGTTTTAGGAGAAATAAACTGATTTCCATTTAATTTGCATCTCATGAATCTTACTTGAATAGAATCATCAACAATTAGACTACAGTTATAGGATTTATCAAAGGCAGTAAATACAAAACAAAATATTTCTTACTATGTTAAATAAATTGTTATTTTTTATTTGTTTACTTTATTTTACAGTTAAATCTACTTTAAAACAATATTTCTTTATAGAAAATAAGCAATTATTAAATATTTTGAACTTTCTGCATTACAGGAGCAGAGTGGATTGTGGACCACTGTGCCCCAGGAGTGGGTGGTCCACTGTACCCCATGTTGAAGTTCAATAAATAATCATATTAGTATTGTTTATAGCTTTCTTTTGAACATATTAACTTTAAAGTAAAATAAAAACAAGTATCTTAGCTTTGCAAAAAAGCTGTTTTATTTTATTTATCTACAACCTTTAATTACTAAAAAAATAAAAATATGATGATGAAAAATTTTACTTTTAGAAGCTCAAAACAACCTATCAGGATAAAATAGTTCAATCTGAGCTAAACATATTTTCTGAAGGCTATAAATAATCATTGCAGTGCTGTTGTCTATTAGGATAGAAGAGAAGCTTAAAAAAATTTTTAATAAATAAAATATTAGGGGGTGGTCCACTGTGTCCATAGGTCCAGTGTGTACCGGTCTCCCCTACTTAATTAACAAATAATAATAATACGTTACAAATAACTTTAATAAACATGCCTGCAAGTTTCATGCATGTAAGTTTAATTTACTAATCAGAAAATGTGTCAAGAAAGTGGCTAGACATCGGACTTTCAGCTATTAAGCACAACGTCTGATGCACGTGTGCATGTTTATTAAAAAATTCTGTTTCCCAAACTACATAAGTTTGATTTGAATGAATTATTTTTCATTTTTAGATGATGAAACTGATATTTTCCAAAATAATTTTAAAAATACCTGTCTAAAATAAACCTGCATCATTTCCATACTATATCTGTTTGTTTGTTTTTTCAAACCGTTTAAGATGAAAACTGTTTTATAAATTTTAAATATTTAAAAATAGAGTCGTACCAAGTACTCTGCCTATTCGCCGAGTACCCAGCCATTACTGAGTAGTTGTAAAAATAGCATTTTTTAAGCATATATGAAGACAAAAGAATTTATAATTGATCTATAAAAAGTTATTTGAATATAAATGTATAACATATGCAATCATTCACAAAAACTATTTGCTTGGTACAAAAAAAAAAATTATATACAAAATATAGAAAAAAGTAAGAAAAAACCCTTATGTAAAATTAATGCTGATTAAAATTAATTTAGTTTTATAACTATACAAATAAAAAGAAGTCATTTTTAAATCTGGAGGAAAAGACTGATTTTGGATAAAGAAACAGTTTGTAGAAACAGAAAATACAATAAAACAAATTTTAATTATTTGTTATATTGTAAAGTATGTTCCAAAAGAACCAATTGTTCTACATTTTCAAAAGATAGGCCATTCTTTGATTATTGTAAATTTGTCCTGCCTCAAAAAAAATACACTTGCTGCAAGCACTGCTAAAACAATGCATTTGTATGCTGTACATATGAAAAAATGAAAAAAAAAAAACTGTAAAATAAGGTAGAGTTAGAAAATATGAAATATTTTGAATTATTCAATGAATAGTTACAGCAAACAATAACAATTTTTCATAGACAGATTTCAGGTATTAGAATGAGTAATGATGGGTTTTAATTTCATGTTGGTTAAATGTAGTGTTTATGTATTATTTTTTCATATTTTGTAAATAATGTTACTACTGTCTTAAAATTTTGAATTTACAAAAAGCTTCTTTAAAAAGGTGCGCAATAAATTAAATTTCTAATTGAAGATTGAAGTTAAAAAAAATATATGATTATATGCTCAAGAAACATGTTTATGTTTCCCCCAGGTTTAAAAAAGGGCACTTTTTTATTCTTAAGGGCACTTTTGGAATCTTGAGGGCACTTTTCAGCTTCTTAAGGGCACTTTTTTTAATTGTTAAAAGGTATATTTTGTTTTTTAAAGCCACATTCGATATTTAAAGGTCAGGACAACATTGAGTCAATTTTTACTTTGAAAACAAATTTTGTAATGCAAAAAGGAGAAAGGGTACTTTTTTTACTGAGGGGCCAGAAAGGTGCAATTTTGTAGACCAAAGGGCAGGCAGGGTGCAGCACCCTACTGAAACTGTCTGGGGGAAACTCTTATATATAAATGCACGCACACACACACACACACACACACAGGAATGTTATCCCTAAGTTCACTTCATGTGTGCATCAGATATTCTTTCTTACACATAATTACTCGGTACTCGGCCAAAGCACTACTTGGTACACCAGTAATTTAAAATAAAAATTATTAAGTAAATAATATTTACACTAACAAAAGCATTGTTATTCATAATTAAAACTAATTATCTTCAAAAGATGATTATATATTATATATATACGTGTGTGTGTCAGTTCACTTTGCACATCTAAAAACTAGAAAATCCAGAAGCTTTCCTTAGTAGGGGGGGGGGGGGGGGGATTTCCCAAAACATGCCCTGAATATGTAACTAAATGCTCTTTATAATATCCATTAAACATATTTCAAAACTTCATATTCTGTGTTAAAAAAAAAAAAAAAAAAAAAGTGTTTATTCTTTATTTATTTTGGTCTTTGAACAGCTATCATATTCGCTCGCTGTCAGCCATCTTGTTTTTTAAACATGGTTTTAATTATCATTTAACTAATATGCAGACAAAGTTGTGACAGATTGAATTATAAAATTATATGTTTTCTTATATTTTCTAATATAACTGCAGGAAAAGAAGTAATAGTTAACTTGAAGATAAAGTATAACATACTGGACGAATTACTGTAACAAAAATTTGTACAGATGTGTTACACTCATGCACCGATGTTTGGTGACTTTTTGTTGGAGCGATTTTCAAGCCTGCACCAAACCAATAATTTAACACAATAGCAAGGTTGCCATTAAAGGAAAAAATCCCCTAAATTTCATTACTTTTTCCCTTTTTATAATTGATTAAAAAAAAAAAAACTCTGCATGAGTGTATGACATCATAGCCCAAAAATTTAAACTAGGGATAATTTACATTACATAATTGTTGAAGTGTCAGTGCCATAGGAGACAAAAGCACATAAAATAAGCAATTGGATAAATGAATCAGTCTATTTCAATAGAGTGATCATAACACAATGTAAACAAACGGGATTGCTTAAAAAAAAAATTTTTTTTAATCAAAACATGGTTTGTTTCTCTTTTCCAAAATAATTTTCGTCCCTATTTACTTATTATAAATACATTATTTAAATTTACTGACTAATTTATTTATATTCAATAATAAAAGTTTGTTTTGATTTAAAAAACAAGATGGCAGACCATGGGCGAATACGATAGCTTAGCCTTGATCTTGTCTACTTTAATATCACTGTAGCTGAAATTTTACGTTTTAATATATAATGTTAGTTTTCTAATACATATATATTACACTTTTACAGTACCATTAAATTTGGGGTTTTTTTTGTTTTTCATTTGACAGATAATCATTGTAAAATTTAGAGGCACGGCACAGTTTATTATTTTTTTTTCTGGATGAAGTTATGAGCTTTGGATTCATAAAAAAGAGAAAACAAAAATAACTGTTGTTTATTGTGCGTGAAAATATTTTGTACTGAAAACATGTCACATTCAAAAACAAACATAAAAAAATGCCCAAAAGGTTAGTAATAATTTTGCATACAACTTTTACAGCTCTAAACGACTCCCAATTGAGGAAGATATTTTTTTTTTTTACTGTTTAATATATCCTTGAAAGAGCAGTAAGCTGAATTCTTTCTAATTTGTGCTTTTCTTTATATTGGTTTTTAAACATCATGGCAAAAGTTTTTTTGTTGTTATTTTGTTTTATGAATATTTAGTGTTCAACTCTCTTAATAATCCCCCCCCCCCCCATTTCACCTTTGGTGCACTAATGTAAAATATTAACTATTTTAGACTTTCTTTAAATCATAATCATTGTATTTCCATAACAGTGAATCAGCAATTGTAAGAGATTGGGGGGGGGGGAAAATCCCACACAAGCCTGGTAAAATAACGTTTGATTTTTTGGGAAAGGCAATTATTTTTAAAATTATCAAAAGTGCAAAATCAGTTTGAAATCCACAAAAGAATATAATAATAATAAATATAAATGTAATAATAATAGCAATAATATGAAAATAGTAAACAAATATTTAGCAGAGTTTCCCCCAGGTTTAAAAAAGGGCAGGGTGCTGCTGGTGAGAAAAGGGCACTATTTGGATTCTTGAAGGCACTTTTTTAATTGTTAAATGTATTATTATTATTTTTTAAAGCCACTTTTGATATTTAAAAGTCAGGGCACTCTTTTTAAAACAACATTGCGTCAATTTTTACTATGAAAGCAAATTTTTTAATGCAAAAAGGAAAAAGAGCACCTTTTTTACTGAGGGGCAAGAAGAGTGCTAATTATTTTTTATGAGGGGCAAGAAGGGTGCTATTTTGTAAACCAAAGGGCAGGCAGGGTGCAGCACCCTTCTGAAACTGTCTGGTGGAAACTCTGTAATATGTATATTACTTAAATTCGAAGAAGGCAGCATAGGTACAGAGCTTTACAAATTTGATAAAATCCGGTAGCCAGCAAAAAGTTCTAGTTGCCAGTAAAAATAACCCTTTCCCTGTCATTGATTTTAAAAAAAGGGTTTTTTTATGAATTAATTGAGAGAAAAAAAAAAAAGAAGCATAGTTTAGAATTATTATTGTGCTGTCCTTTAAAAAAAAAAACCCACAGTGAAATGTTTCCTTAAAAAAAACACCCTTACTACATCAGATATTTTACTAAAGTCAATGTTTTTTGTTTTGTTCTGTTTTTATACACTATTTAGAACAATAAAAATACCTAAGGAGTGCTTATTTAGTTTTAAAATAATTGAAATTAACAATTGCAGAATTCTGGCAAAACATGAGCGCTTCATTTTCACAGATTTTCTTTTATAATAGAACTTTAGAATGATCTACATATTTTTTTATGTTAAACCATTAATATGTAATAAACTGCTTCGTTTTCAGCTCTTTATGTCAGGTGTTTTTTTGTTTTTTTCAAGTAACATGAGTTATTTTTTGGAAAAGTGACTTTTTTTTTTTAATTCTGGCATAATTGGCTGCCATTTTGTAATGAACTGATAAAATGAAAAATGTTCAATGTTAAAATCTTAGTCAGAACAAGCTGTAAAAATTTAGCCACGTTTAATTTTCAGAAATTCTTTATTAGACTTTATATAGAGAAAGTTTTAAAAAATGGGGGTTTTTTAGAAGACAGTACAAAATATTAGTTACCTAATACATAATTTAAAAAGATAATATCTGTTTCCAGGCATGTTCAGAAAATGCGGATTGCCAAATGTTTCAAATGTCTATATAATTGAGTGAGGGGGGGGGGGGCGGGGGGGAGAAGCAATGATAAAATAGCGAAGCAGGAAAACAATTTCGATATTTTTTGTGTTCTAGTGGATTCAGGGGATGAATCACCAAGCAACCAATGTTTATCGCCAAATTATGAAGCATATATGACACTATAATAATATATGATGCATATAACATTTCGTGACACATATTGTCGAGTTATAGTATGTGTATATGAGCATTAGAAGCATATATATGTGTATATAGAAGGCATGTAAGTAGTAGGATCGTAGCCAGCATAGCACGGAGTTCATGCAGCATAGGCAAGATTTAAATACGGATTAAGATATCTTTCAAAACCTTTAGATACGAACATAAATTGTATGCATAAAAGATAAAAGAAACAGTTGAAGAAGTATACATTACAGAGTACTTACCTTGATTCTGAAACGTAAACACGCCGATCCTTCCTGACGCTTAGAATAAACAAATCACAGTCAGCCAGTCGCCATTAATCTGTCCGTGTTGCCACTCGGGTACCGCAAATAAGGTATCGCAAAGCAGTTTTCCCAGATTCAGGTAGAGATCTGCATAGATCTATGTTGATCCCCACAAATCTATATAGTTTTACTGTGAATGCTGTACAGCTATGGCTAATTCAACATTTTATTATTTTTTACGATTAATTTAATGGATTACTAATGAATACACATCTGATATTAAAATAAATACATGATAAATGCGCTCCGAACGACATATTACAAAATCAATTTGCATAGATATTATATATTATTATTAAATATATAATTATAATATTTAATTACAATATAAATAATTACATATTATTTATATTATCATTAACTTTTATTTTAAATTAACTTAAAAAAGGCTATGTGTAACGCTAAAAAGTGGTTCCTAGATTCTGATAGATTTTCTATTAAGATCTATATAAGTAGCCCTTATCGATCCATACAAATCTATGTAGTTTTACCAAATGCTATACACATACTATTAATTCAATATTTTCTTGTTTTTTATGGTTCATTTAATGGATTAATAAGTAGTATGCATCTGATATTAAAATAAATACATGGTAAATGCGCTCTGAACGACATATTACAAAATCAATTTGCATAGATATTATGCTATCATTATTAAATATATAATGATAATATTTAATTACAATATAAATAATTACATACTAGTTATATTATCATGAACTTTTATTTTAATTCAACTTAAAAAAGGCTATGTGTAACGCTAAAAAGTTGTTCCCAGATTCTGATAGATTTTCTATTAAAATCTATATAGATCGCCCATATCGATCCATGCAAATCTATGCAGTTTTACCGAATGCTGTACAGCTACTATTAATTCAACATTTTCTTGTTTTTATGGTTCATTTAATGGATTAATAAAGTAGTATACATCTGATATTTTTAAATAAATGCATGATAAATGCGCTCCGAAAGACATATTTCAAAATCAATTTGCATAAATATTATATTATCATTATTAAATATATAATGATAATATTTAATTACAATATAAATAATTACATATTAGTTATATTAGCATGAACTTTTATTTTAATTTAACTTAAAAAAGGCTATGTGTAACGCTAAAAAGTTGTTCCCAGATTCTGATAGATTTTCTATTAAAATCTATATAGATCGCCCATATCGATCCATGCAAATCTATGCAGTTTTACCGAATGCTGTACAGATACTATTAATTCAACATTTTCTTGTTTTTATGGTTCATTTAATGGATTAATAAAGTAGTATACATCTGATATTTTTAAATAAATGCATGATAAATGCACTCCGAAAGACATATTTCAAAATCAATTTACATAAATATTACATTATCATTATTAAATATATAATGATAATATTTAATTACAATATAAATAATTACATATTAGTTATATTAGCATGAACTTTTATTTTAATTTAACTTAAAAAAGGCTATGTGTAACGCTAAAAAGTTGTTCCCAGATTCTGATAGATTTTCTATTAAAATCTATATAGATCGCCCATATCGATCCATGCAAATCTATGCAGTTTTACCGAATGCTGTACAGATACTATTAATTCAACATTTTCTTGTTTTTATGGTTCATTTAATGGATTAATAAAGTAGTATACATCTGATATTTTTAAATAAATGCATGATAAATGCGCTCCGAAAGACATATTTCAAAATCAATTTGCATAAATATTATATTATCATTATTAAATGTATAATGGTAATATTTAATTACAATATAAATAACTACATGTTATTTATATTATCATTTACTTTTATTTCAATTTAACTTAAAAAGGCTATGTGTAACGCTAAAAAGTTGTTCCCAGATTCTGATAGATTTTCTATTAAAATCTATATAGATCGCCCATATCGAACCATGCAAATCTATGCAGTTCTACCGAATGCTGTACAGATACTATTAATTCAACATTTTCTTGTTTTTATGGTTCATTTAATGGATTAATAAAGTAGTATACATCTGATATTTTTAAATAAATGCATGATAAATGCGCTCCGAACGACATATTACAAAATCAATTTGCATATAAATTATATTATCATTATTAAATATATAATAATAATATTTAATTACAATATAAATAATTACATATTATTTATATTATCATTAACTTTTATTTTAAATTAACTCAAAAAAGGCTATGTGTAACGCTAAAAAGTTGTTTCTAGATTCTGATAGATTTTCTATAAAGATCCATATAGGTAGCCCATATCTATCCATGCAAATCTATGTAGTTTTTCCGAATTTTGCGTATACATACTATTAATTTAACATTTTCTTGTTTTTATGGTTCATTTAGGATTAATAAAGTAGTATACATCTGATATTAAAATAAATACGTGATAGAGGCGGTCTGAACGACAGATTACAAAATCAATTTGCATAGATATTATATTATCAATATTAAATATATAATGATAATATTTAATTACACTATAAATAATTACATATTATTTATATTATCATTAACTTTTATTTTAATTTAACTTAAAAAAGGCTTTGTGTAACGCTAAAAAGTTGTTCCCAGATTCTGATAGATTTTCTATTAAGACCTATATAGGTACCCCATATCGATCCATGCAAATCTATGTAGTTTTACCAAATGCTGTACAGATACTATTAATTCAACATTTTCGTGTTTTTTTATGTTTAATTTAATGGATTAATAAAGTAGTATACAACTGATAATAAAATAAATACACGACAAGTGAGCTTTGAGCCACATGCTACAAAAATAATTTACATAGATTTACCTGGGTTTCTCATGGACAAATGGGCCCAGCTAGAGCCCATCTGTCCACATGGGGCCCATATGGACCCACATGGGCCTATAGTTTTGTGCTACCTGGGTATCTGACTGGGCTTATTATTTAATGGCTTTGGCCCAGTCAGATAGTGTAAAATTTGTTAGCGACACACTAGCGCCAAACCTCTGCTGCGGAAGGCGGACAAAACAGAAGTGCGTCGCAGAGAAACGATACGATTTATTTATATCGATATTTTCTACAATTTTTATCGATGTTTTGTTTTTGCACTTCCTTTAAAAGCTTGCTAATTATTGCGATCTTTTACATTAAAGCTAAAACGATAATGAAAAAAAAATGGTAGAAATTTACTGGATTAATATTTCTATATAAATATAGTGGTGGCGAAGAAGTTGATTTATTTATTAAAAGTTAAATAAAAAGTGATGGAAATTTACATCACTATGCAATTAACCCTTTCCGGCACAGACAAATTCTGTTCGTAAAATGTGAAATTACTGACTGACACCGGAATTTACAAACGACTTTCTTAGAAAATATGAACTCCTTATTTTAAGCTTTAATTTAAGAAGCAAAATTGTATTAAAATATTCTTGGTGCCGAATGCAGCACTCCCAACCGCTAGATGGCGCTATTTTCAACTTGCGAAAAGTTTCCCATTTATCTGACTGGGCTTATTATTTAATGGCTTTGATATATATATATATATATATATATATATATATATATATATATATATATATATATATATATATATATATATAATATCTATGAATTTCAAAAAACATATCAAGTTCTATTCTACATAAATCTCCAAAGAGATAATCAATGATACTGTGTATACAGAATACCACATAGCTAATAATTAACATGTGCAAACATAATATTACCATAGCTGATGCTTCAATGGTAATTGGCCAAATTTTACTCATACCAAAAGAATATTGAAAAAAGAAATAGAGAGAAAGGGGAAAAAAATTATAAATTGGAGTTGCAATTAAGTAAACACAAATGGATTAACAAATTAAATATGAACCATACACAATGGAAAATTGGACCACATGAGAATTGAATATGAATTGGACATGGAAAAACACATGCACATGTACTCATCAGCCTGGATGCACCCACATGTGTTTTAAATAATAATTCAGTGTTTCATAATTCTACTGGCATAATGCTAAGATCAGTAGAATCATCCAGGTACACTGAATTATTACCAGACAACAATTGGAAATATTAAAATTTGGAAATATTTAAATAGGAAATAAAAAACCATTAAGAAAATACAATATATTTCACTCACTTCGATTATCCAAAAAACTGTAATTAACACCTCACTAAATTACAACGAGATAACAGTTTTGAAATAATAAAATTGGAAATATGAACGCGTAAAGTGTAGATAAAATATTTTACTCACAATAATTATACAGAATCCTTAAAATGTCACAACGTCTGCATAATATTCACATCCACATGGCAATGCATCATACATGTTGACTAAGTCGAGTTGAGAGAAATGATTTGTAAGACAAGTTGAGAGCACACTTTTTTTAAAACACAACCCCATAAATGACACCCAATCACAAAATGATTCAAAAACACTCAAAATAATTCTGGTTTTAATACACTTATAACAAATTTATATCCGTGAATATATATTACTCCATCCAATTTTAATTCCTGAAAGTAAAATTAATATACAATCAATAGCTCCCTCTATAGTTAAATTAAATATAATATTAACAATATTATCTACAACTACCTGAAAGGTAAAGTGTCGCCATCTATTGGTATTATAATAGTTCATAATTAATATTTAGTTAAATATCCACTTTATTAGTTACATACTCACTTCATTAGATTTATTTATATAAATAAACTTTAAAAAACAATACTAACTTGTAGTTTTACTTAAAATTCAAATAAAATATAATACTACTATATGAATAAATCTACACAGAATTAATTCAACTTGCACAGCATTTCAGATATTCTTAACAAGAATATATTATGTAAAAGAGATATTATTTTAATTCAAATTATTTTTGCTGCCAGCTGTGTTAATCCACTGATATTATAGACATTTATTAAATAATTAATGTTTTATTTTTACTACTACTTAAATATATATTAGACTTGTTATTAAATAATTAATGTTTAATTTATACTACATTGTAAATATATTTTATATTTATAGATTAATTTAAATATCTAATTAAATAATTCATTAACAATTCAAAATATCTCAAAATTTATAATGTTGATAATTAATAGTATTACTACTGTTTTTCAATCAAATTAATGCAATGCAGTAATTAAAATACTTGTTAATTTTAATTATTCATAGACAAAAATAAAAACTATATATATTTATTTTTATATATATTGCAAATAGATATATATATGAGTTATAATCACCAATGTTATCATTGTATAATTTAATTTGTTATTGTATAAGTTAATTTATATATATATAATACGGGAATGTAAACAAGATTTTATTGTCTAATGAATTCTTTTGTAAATTCTGGTGTCAGTCCATAATTTCATCATTTTAAAAACAGACTTACTCCGCGCCGGAAAGGGTTAATATATTTTCAAACATTCTTTGGAAAACGAGGTTATCAAAAATAAAATATCTGAAACATAAAGTGCCTGAAATAAATTCACGATTTCAAAGAGTTTCGTATAAAATTGAACTAGCTATTTATATTTTATCGCTTAAAGCTTCTCTTTGTTTACATTTTGTTAATTAAATATTTGAAATGCGGCGCGAAATTATTTTAACTGAAGTCTATAAATACATCATCTGAGAATTTTAAGTATAAGATGGTAGAATTCGCGCTAGTGCTCATTTTCAATCAATGATCTTTTACATTACGATGGAGAAACTTATTTAAATTTAAATGCACAAATTAATACTTTACTGCTATTAATTCTATGTTTAGATTTTAAATTAAAAAAAAATCTCGAGTAACTCCACTCGATTTTTCGAACACTGTATGTACACTTTGGTGTGCGTATATATAAATTTCTAACATAATGGAATGGGTGGGAATCGAACGCTGGGCAATTTCATTATATTTGAAGTAGTGTAACAACCAATAAAATACGCTGAAAACAGTTTTTCAATGTAGACCATTCAATAACGGAATTCTTTGGACGCCCCTGAAAAAGATCTATAATTGCTACATATAGCATATTCTATAGTAAGTATATTACCGCGCACATCAATGATGTATATCAGATCCAATATGTTTGAAATAGTGTAACATCATTAAAATCCACTGTAAATGATTTTTCCGACAGACCATCATTTAACGACATTTTTTGAGTGTGTCTGTAAACGAACTATAAATACCACATACTTCATTTTCATTACCGAACATGCAATGGTAAACTTCAATAAAACGTATATGAATTACATGCCAATTGGAAAATATGTACATGAGTTAGGGCACGTGTAGGGAGATAGACAGAGACGGTCAACCAGACAGACAGACAAACAAACCGAATGCATAAACATTTTTCAACTATGTTGGAAAGTGTTAAAAAGCATGATACTCATCACATTGCATTTTTGAAATAGATATATTCCGAATATGTATTGACGGAAGATATAAGTTCATTTCTATCAGATATATTTCAAAAATGTGATGGCAAACAAGCAATCTGGATAAAAAACAGCGTAACAGCGTTTTCCTACCCCCTGAGAGGGATGTATACGTACCATATTGGATACGTATGAATTTTATTCTTTCCGCGTCCGAATATTTAGTTTTCAAGCTTGGTTTGTCTAAACGTAAAGTTCCTGGAAAGTATTCTTAGGAAATAAAGCGAAAAATACTATACGGAATTACTGGTACTATAAATTTAAATGTCGTTAAATCACTAATTAATCAGATAATGAGTAATTTATTAAGATAATTTACATTTTATGAAAACATTATTTTTATATCCCAATACCAGAAATATTAAATAAAAAATTAATGTTGATTTAAACTTTCGAAAGAAGCTGTTTGAACTCACTGGCGACGTCTTCTTTAATCAAGGAACTTAGCTTGGAAAGAAGCTATGAGTATAATAATTATAGAGAATTGTAAATAGGTGAGGTTTTCCAACTGATCTTGAAAATTAGCTAAAATGTTCTGTACAATATATAATGAAAAAAGAAAAGGCAGCATTTCTTCTAAAAGTTCTGGATCATCCTTGAAAATTCTGAGGAATGGCCTAGAAAAATAAAGAATGTAGACAGTGATATTTTATATATAAATGCACCTATTACGAGATTTTATACTATCTTCTTTTTAAATTGACTGGTCTCTTTGAAAATTCTGAAAATTTGCAATATAAAATACTGCTGGAAAAAAATACTAAAAAACAATTTAATTTTCTTCTTGAACATTTTTAAGCATTAAGATTGCGAATTGAACTCGGTGCATTCTATCAAGCTTTAGATACCGAAATGCGTCATAAAGCTTTTCATGCAAAAATATATGATTGACTAAAAAAACTAAATGTGGTGATGCCTGAGACACATAAATTACTTCTAGTTTTTCTAAAAATACAAGCAAAAACTATAATTGTCGAGCGGACATTACCAACTTTAAGGTGAATTAAATATCACGATCTCTATTCAAGGTCATATATTCGATAGTACACTAACTGGACTTGCTATATTGCTCATTTAGAAAAAATACCAGTCTCAGACAAAACCCAAAATGTACTTTTACAGAAACAGCAAATAAAAATTTTTGTTTCCACATAAGACAAATATGAAAAGAACGCTTTATTTGGTTTACCCATACACTGCAAATTGATGCATGTGTGAATCAATTAAACTATAATTAAAAATTTCAGCACTATATTTAGATAAAAATACTCGCTTTATATAATCACAGATATCTGCTTTTAAAGTAAACTATGGATTATTCTTTAAATTTTGTGGTATCAATCCCTAAATATGAGTATAAAAAATGTACTTTCAGAAAAAAAATCGTGCAGTATTTGAGAATGTTTTCGTGTGACTAGTATGGGCTCTTGATATTAAACCAATAGAAGACTTCTTTCAAAATTTCGCTATTGTACTTCAATATTTTAAAATGATTTTTTTTGCAGGGAATATCTGGAGTCGGTGCTTAATGTTATACTTTTATGATTTTCTGATTTAAGTTGCAGTTTCCTTCTGAAAATTAACTAAGTGTATTAGTATATCGGAGTAAAATAACTTCGAATACCTAAAACGTGTTTCAAATAGATATTTTGTCCCGCACACCAAAGGACACATCCACGGACTTATTTTTATGCGTATCATTATAAAAACAGCATAACTTTTGAACTAATTTTGAACAAAAATGCATTTTTCATTTGTCGAAAGAGCATTAAATTTTGTATTATAACTGATTGTTCACCGGTGACGAACTTACAATACTATTATGTTGATAACGTTGGATTAAATTGCCAACTTATAAACCATATCCTGAAAGATTATTTGCTTTTATAAGGAAAACCGTAACGGTATTAGATTCCTTATGAACGTAATTTAAAAAAGGAAAAAATGGAATTTTTGTGCATTTTAAAATAAAAATGACTTCGTGAATACATTTAGAACTGGGTATGTATTTACAAAGAGAAGTATACAAAGAGAAGTAAGATTCGATTTTGATTAACACATATAATGCGGTTTATTATATACTTTACTGCCACACAACTTAGCTTCTACGACTGCATACAGAAACAAGAAAAAAAAATCATCCGCCAAGCATAGATTATGTACCATTTACAAATTTGCCCTTTTGCTCGGCGGTTAGGGGGTTTAAGTTCTAAAAATAATAATATGTTGTAATGTCATTGGATACACACCCTTGTACATATAATTTTTTATACTTATTGCTTAAAAGGGAGTAAATTAAAAAATCGATTACAAAATTCCATTTTTCATACAAAAGCAAAATTAAGCTCAATAAAAAAGCGTAAAATAACGATGAAAAACAAATGTTTAGACAGTAAAAAAACATATCATAATTGCTAAGACGACGAATATTTCTATTGATATTTGATCTCATTTATGTTTCATTTAACCTCGTACTTGATTACAATATATTTAAGCCCTCAAATACACGCGCGGCGCACTGCGTACGCCAGAGGCCACTGATTGGCCAATAGTTTTCAAACGAGAAGCACAATGACCTTCACACGTGTATCTAACCTATGGTCATTCTTTTCCAAGTAGTCTTGCATGCAGGTGGAAATTTTGGAGTGGTTTAATAACGTCATCTTTTGGGTTTTTTTGGAGGAAGAGTGGATTTGGCGTACTTTATACGCCACGCGTGTAGTCATGTAAGTATTTTTTTTAATAATGTATTTCTCTTTAATAAGTCGAACAAATTAATTTGATTAAAAACATATATAATACGACATAATTTGAATATAACTGTATTAAATATGCAATTTTAGTTTACATTTATTACATTACTATTATTATTATTATTATTATTTATATATTAGGTCAACCTGGAGGTGTAGTACCATAGTAAAGCCTGAGGATTTTGCAAGGGTTTTGCAAGAGACGATACTCCAAAAAGAAAAAGGACGATGCGTTTTGTGTGGTCGAGTAAAAAACAATTATACCACGGTAGTTCCGAGTGTAATCAATTTACTTGCAAAAACCACATTAAGTCACTCACATATGTTTGTTTTAATTGTTCAGAGTGACTTAGTTATTTGAAATATTTGATATCCGATTTGTGTATGTGTGTTAAATTCAATCGCATATGTTTATATAAGTTTTTCAAAGTGATAAATTGTTTGAAATAGTATATTTGTTCAGTAAAATGAAAAAAAAAACGTGTAAGTAGCAATATTGCTTCATTAAAATAGTTTTTGCTGAATATAATTTCATTAATTTAATTTTTAAAGTATGTGGAATTGTTCTGATCAAATATTATTATGTTTAAATTGAAATGAATAAGGAAAACAATATGAAAACCATAAAAATTCACCTGGCGTATTCAGTACGCCACGCGTGTAGTTACATGATTGTTTTTAGCGTGTGTAGTTGAGGGTTTTAAGAGAAATAGGCGCAATATAGACATTAATTTTCAGTTAAAAAATTTTTTTAAAAGGTTTTAATCTGGAAAGGAAATAATTGTGCACAAAAAATCCTTGTACACATTACATAATAATAGTCACATCTGAACTCTCCTTTGATTTTTTTTAACTGAAGACTTTTTCAATACCTGTTTAATTAGTTAAGTGTTTTTCAGTAGACAAAATAGCTTTAGAGGAGACCGGTGATGTTTGATTCATTTTTACTGAAGTACCAGTCAGAGCTTAACTTGCGCCGGAGCCCACCGGTGCTCAGCTCCGGTACTTCTTTGTTTTAGTAAATATTTAACTATTGGCCAGAATTTATCGGATCTCATAAATACTGCGCTTCGGAGCCCTGTTCAATAACGCTTCCGAAAAACGAATCCTAAATTACCCTTTCCTTTCCCTCCCAACTCCAATCTCTTGCCTTCTTTAGTATCAAACTACTTATAAGTGACGTAATGTATCGCTCACGTAAGAGATTGAGATGAAACAGGCTAGATTTTTATATCAGTCTTCGGATTTGGGCAGGCTCGAGCTCAATCTGCCTTAAATTTAAAATTTTATTTATTTCTATTTCAAATCATTTAAATGCTATTTTGATCAGAATAAAGAATAAACAGAAATAGTCTTTTTCTATTCTGCATAACTGCGAATTATTCAATTTTTGTGTTAAAACTATTTCCGAATTATAATCATGAGCTTATTTAATCGCAGAATTTTGCAATTAATTAACATTAAGATTAGGCAAAGGTTTCTATGTGGAAGTAGTAATAGCTCAAAAGTGGATTCGATACATTTAAAGTTTTTATTTTGCTAAATAAAAAAAAACAATGATTTAAATTTTGAAAATAATGTATGAAATATAAATATGCAGATTGGAGTAGCGGTGAAGAGGTTGGGGGGGGGGGTTCGCTAAGAGTGTTAGTACTGCAGAATATTAGGGCTCCGGTTTTTTAGGTAGCTTTCAATACAAAAAAGTATAAAGCTACCTGTTGCAGCCGTTCGGAGGAAAGCAGTGCCGGAAAATTTCGATATATTTTCACCGAACATGACCCCCAGACCCCAAAACCACCCTCCGTTCAAATGTTGATTTATATATATATATATATATATCCACATATATATCCACATATATATATATATATATATATATATATATATATATATATCCACATATATATATATATATATATATTTGACCTATGTCACACGATAATGCTCGTATTTATGAATCGATTTTGATGAAACTAATTGTGTGTATTAAGGTCACTAACGTCTCGACCGAGTTCGTTGGTCAGCTTGGTCCGCCATTTTGTTTCAAGATGGCGGCCATTTAAAAATTTAAAACTAAAGTAAATATACAAAAAAGTTAAAAATTCAAATTTTTTAATTACGTGTTAGGCCTTAATATAAGGATTCCAGCGCATTTTTTGGTTTACCTCTATCTTAAAAAATGGCTGAGATGGAGCAGTTTGAAATTCTAGGGTGGCTGACATTTTGAAACAAAACAGCACATTAACGCGATTACTCGCAAATTATTTTCTTTCATTGTTGTAATAATTTTCCCATTCATACGCATAAAACTATATATTCATATCCGTTAGCGCCAAATTCTCGCCAAAATTGGCGACATTTGGTGAAATATGCCAAATTTGGCGAAATATCGCCAAATTTGGCGACCAAAATAAGTCTTCATGAATGAAGCCAATTTGGCTATTGCTCAATAATTTGGCGAATTTCTTATTCAAATTGAGTATTAACGAATCTTTTGTAAACGTTTCTTTGCATTTTAACTTGCTGTTTTCGTGTAACATTAGCTAAAATTTTAAAACGAAGATATAGGAAAGCTACCTTTTCCTCCCGGTATAGGCCGGAAGGACTTTTTTTCTTAGAAATTAAACCCTGGTACTAGTAATTTGTGTTTGATATGCTATAGCATCTAGCTTGCTACATATAAATAGCTTTCTATGCATCATATGTTTTTACAGCAAAATATTGCTGAATAGGTACTAAATGATTTCTAAAATATATTTATCGTAATTCTGTGAACTTGGTCCATCTCTTCAATTTAGGTAATTTTTTGGCTTACTTTAGGGCAGGTTTGACCAACAATAAACAAACATGCACTTTCACCAGAAAATTTATTTTATAAAAAATTACATATTTTTGCGGCATTTCTGTAACTCACTTTACAAAACAAGGATTTTGGTACGCAACGTAAATATTTCATCTGGTTAACCCTTTCCGGCATGATGGGTCAAATTCTGTCCCACTTAATTTTAATCACAAAATGCCACAACGGCACCAGGATTTTGAAATAAATGTTTGCATTTTATACTGTACGTGAAAAAAAGCTTTTCTAATTTTCAAATAAATTTGTTTTTAAATCCCAGTGTGACTCAATCTTTTCTACATTTCGGTAAAACAAGTACTTTGTGCCTGAAAGGGTTAAAGGCTGGAGTTAATGATTCTCATAATGCCAATATCTCTCATTCACAATTTTACAAATCAAAGACTATTATAATCACCACGGAAGTGAAGTATAATTTTAACCCTATAATTAGGGGGTCGGGAAATATACGTCCCAGCGTTTATTTTTTTAATTCCATTTGTACAACTCTTAGAAAACTTATATCTGTAATATACTTAAACTTATCTCTGCAATATACTTAAACTTATCTCTGCAATATACTTATACTAGGGTATTTTCAAGAGAAATCTATCAACATTTGGGAGCCACCTATAATCTAAAATTCTAGTTTTTTTTCTGCCTTAAAGAAATAACAGCAATCAAGAAAAAAAAATTAATATTCTATCAATTCTAGGAAAATATACGGTATGTCGAAAAAAAAAACCCTAAGAATAGCTATAACTTTTGTTTTTATCAATGCAAAATTCCTTAATTAATGCATGCATGAGTCTTTGACAGATTTGATATAAAATTGAATAAAAAAATATATCCAATAAAATTATTTGAACATAATCCAAACAAAATACTTTATTTTCAGACATAAGACATATTGTGTTGTTTTTTAGCAATTTATTTTGGAATTCGGGCATTTCCAATTTTATTAACAGGATAACACGATAATTACTATCGATGATAATTACGATACACTAAATTCCACCTTAATTTAAACTTTTGTGGGTCTTCTAAGTTGAATTTCAAGAATTGATTTGAAGATCTATTTAGTAATTCATAAAATTAGACGCGATTTTTATTATTCCTTTGTTTCACAATCATATTCAGTGTTAACAACTTTCGACTAATGTTTATAATCTAACTCTGATATTTTGAATTGCAATATGCTAAAAAAGCCATTTACATTTACATTCTATGAATTTCAAAAGCTACTTTTTTATGGCTAACTAATTAATAGAACTTGACGACTATCACCATCGCAGACTATTCGATAGTTAACGCTTATTCATTAGTTAGTTAATTATTTAACGCTAAGTCGTTAGAAATAAGTTTGCGACATAGTGCGGGTTTTTTCAGTACAATTAAAATATTAAATTAATACATATAATATTGAAATCGTTTCTCCCCCTTTTTACTATAATGAACTAACCACGGCTAAGACTGAAAAAGAATGCACTAAATTATTTAATAGAACAGAGAATAATTTATTAAATTTAGTAGCAACTCGTCAACGGTTTACAATTACTTTACCAACAGAAATTTAGTACATAAAAACTGATCTTATTTAATCGCGGAATGTTCTACGATTTAAGAAGGAGAAATTTAGTTTACGAATTTACTGGTAGTAAAGGATTGTGAAACACCTGACGAACCTCTACTGATTAAATCTAATGTTATAAAATTTCAATGTTTAGTTAGTATGATATATGTTGCTGCAACGCAGATTAGTCATTTGAGCTTCCCTTTTTATTCATAACAGAAATTCCAAATTTCAACAGTAATTTTTACTTTATTTTAATAATAGACAATTCGAGATTATATAAAGTAATAATTCGTCTTTCGGAATTCTTGTATGAATATGGAAATTCTTTATAAAAAAGGAGGTCAAATTGGCAAACCGAGGATTGCCCATTTTGCCTGATTTTCCTTTCAGGAATTACGAGTTCATACAAGAAATTGCAAATAGTAATTATCGCTTTATTTAATGACAGACATCTCGTGATTACACAAAGTAAATTTTCTTCTTCTTGAGTTGATGGTTTCAATTGGTAATTTCTGATTAAAAAACAGCCCAAACTCGAAACGGTAATAAAAACTCTTGATAAAAGACATGAATACAACGTGTTCTAGAAGTAAGATCGCACTTTAAATGAGAATAATTTCCACACTAATAAAATTAGAAAAAAAGGAAAATTATAGTAATTAATAGTTTTTGCTTTTATGTCTTCAATGCATTCACATTAGCTTAAATATTTCCTGTTGCAATCTTCATAAAAATTAAATTATTGAATACGAGAAATTACAAAAAGAATTTCACCTCGGAATAAATATTTTATACTGTAAAACGCAATTTACTTTCATATAAACTCCATTTCCTCTCTGCCATTTGAAATCAGTTTTAAAACACCATTACTACATTTTGTAAAGAAAATATAAAGAATTAAGAGAAAGAAAATGTATATCCTTAGTTCACTATTACTGTCATTCAGGTTTGACCTTCTTGAAATTCAAAGCAGAGTAATTAATGACTTTTCAAACATAAAATGAAATGAACACTGCGCATAAACTTATTGGTTGCGTGCTGGGTTTTGTGAATGGCATTCATAACAGAAAAAAAAAACTAATAAAAGACTATTTCTTGTATTACTTATGGGCGAAATATAGGATCAAATGCTATTTTGTGTTGCGATCCTTTTTAAACATCATTATAAAATGTTTATTTTATTTTTTAATTTGCCCTGTATCGCATTTTACATTTTATTTTACTATAATCTGGGTGGCTAGTGGTCTGGAAAAAATACAGTAAAAAAGAGTGATAGACACCAGTATATTCTTATATAAAAATTCATGTTCATTATTCGATCAAATAATCAAGATGAATTTTCATAATTTATCTCATTCCAGCTATACCAAAAAATATTTATATATATGTTGTATGGCCACTGAAAAGTGTCTTTTTTTTTTGTAAAGTTTGCTCTCACCGCCTTTTCCACATGGCATTTTTATGTTGTTTGCTTCGAACGTATCCCGAACCCTATCCTTAATCCTTAAACTTTTTTTTTCTTTTTCAGTAGTATACTTACTACAGCTTTACCATTTTACTTTCCTATTATTGACTCTATCCTTAATATCTATTGCTTCTCTATATATTCCAAATTTATTTCTTCCATTTTTAAAAATTTTCTTTTCTTTATATTTTATTTGCTCTTTAAAGCAATCTTATCTATTTCCCCCACGGCTCACAATTTCAAGTCATGTTACTCACAATCGACTGGGCGTAAAGTTGATCGCAACTAGGAAGCCCTTTAACCCAAAGCCATTAAATAATAAGCCCAGTCAGATAGTGTTAAATTTGTTAGCGACACACTAGCGCCAAACCTCTGCTGCGGAAGGCGGACAAAACAGAAGTGCGTCGCAGAAAAAAGATACGATTTATTTATATCGATATTTTATACGATTTTTATCAATGTTTTGTTTTTGCACTTCCTTTAAAAGCTTGCTAATTATTGGGATCTTTTACATTAAAGCTAAAACTATAATGAAAACAAAATGGTGGAAATTTACTGGATTAATATTTCTATATAAATATAGTGGTGGCGAAGAAGTTGATTTATTTATTAAAAATTAAATAAAAAGTGATGGAAATTTACATCACTATGCAATTAACCCTTTCCGGCACAGACAAATTTTGTTCGTAAAATGTGAAATTACTGACTGACACCGAAATTTACAAACGACTTTTTTGGAAAATATGAACTCCTTATTTTAAGCTTTAATTTTAAAAGCAAAATTTTATTAAAATATTCTTGGTGCCGAATGCAGCACTCCCAACCGCTAGATGGCGCTATTTTCAACTTGCGAAAAGTTTCCCATTTATCTGACTGGGCTTATTATTTAATGGCTTTGCTTTAACCGGCATCAACTGTTCCGGACTGTTCAAGATGAATTTTTCTATAAGAATATACTGGTGTTTATCCCTTTTTTTTACTGTATTTTTCCCTGACCACTACCCTGATAATGTACAATATGTCAGAAAACGTAATCCTAATAATAACTATGACTTCAGTTTTCATTGCAGCAAGAAAAGAATACCCATTTTTAATTCGTTTAAAGTCCTTTATAATTAATTATATGTGGTTTTGATTGCCTGTAAGAGTATGTCTACATAATAAATATTGAACAGAATTTAATTTTTCGGTAGTAACACCCACATTTGACACTTTACTCAGAAACTCAGAAACATATATCATTTACACTCTTTGTCTTAACACACTGCTGACGGCTAGTTTCCTCTTGTAAACAGGATTCCCGACCACGGATGTTACTCTTGCATATTGCATTGTTTAACAAAAAGATTTTCTATATTCGTCTTAATGTATATATTAATGATATTGCATTTAATTGAAGTATTTGTATGTATAGTGTACATTTTGCAGAATTTCAAATATTGTTCCTATTTTTGACAACAAATGTGACATATAAAATACAACCCGTGGGGAAACTTGCACATAAGTCATGAATTCACGTCTGTCGTCAAAATGTGTGGAATTTTCATAGAGTTAGAAAAGGTGAGGTATGAGAATTCTAATATTATATCTAAGACAAATTTTACAGCCATGGAAAAAATTATAAGGACACGTTGAAAAATGAGTAATATGTACTAAAGTAATCATCAATTGAAAACAAAATCAAACATAATTTACTACGCGTCATTAAGAAACATTAGGAACCTATTAATATGAAATTAAATTAAAATAAAATTTATAAATCACATATTAGTAGAAATACATTACGTGAAACATGGAAAAAATTATAAGGACATAACGAAATATGTCTGAATATTAAATTAATATTCAACAAAATCACCTTTTTTCTTAATGACCCTTCTTAATTGTACAGTCATTGCTCAGAAAGTCCAGTTAAAGTTTGTTTAGAAATGTTTTTTCCACGCTAATTCTATGGATGATGTCAAATCATCTGTATTTGCATATTGTGTGCCATGCTTATATACTTCTCTAGCTAAAATGCCCCACAGATTCTCTGTGGGGTTTAAATCAGGGCTTCTTGGCGGCCAATCCAAAAGTTGGACAGAATTGGCCTCGAATCATGAACGTGATGCACGAGACACAGGGCAACTTGCATTGTCTTGTTGAAACAAATAATCACCACCTGTGATAAGGGGTGCTTCAGACAATAATTTTTCAGCTAGCATATCTACATATGATTCTGAATTCATGCATCTTCAAATGGACACGATTGGTGTTGTTCCATTGGCGGCAAAAGCTGCCCACACCATCACAGAACCTCCTCCGAATTGACGTTTGGTAAAAACAGGTTTATCTCTTCGCAAGTCATACCAATAATGGCGAAAACCATCCGGTCCGTCCAAATTAAATTTTTTTCATCCGAAAACACCACATCTTTCCAGTGAGATCCAAAAGAAACATGTTTCTTAGCAAATTCCAATCTAATCTTCTTATGTAGTTTTGTAAGTGATGGACGTGACCGTAGTTTAGCATATCTAACATTGGGATTCTTTTCCAGAACATTACGCACTGTTCGGCTAGTGCATGGTAGATTCATTTCTGTTTTAATTTGAGTAGAACTCTGTTTTTTTAAGCAAGCTCGACGCGCAATTTCACGTTTCTGGCGCATAGTCAAAGAAACAGGCCTACCTGTATGCTTCTTCTTGCCATAATTTTTTGTATTCTTCAAGAAATTATAAATTACTGTTTTAGATCTGTTTATATTCCTTGCAATTTCACGTCCACTCATTCCACATTTTCTGTAAGCAATGATTTTTCCCTGTTCAAATTCAGATAGTTGTGTGCTCTTTAGCATAATGAAAAACGAAAGAAACTGAATAGTCTTACTGCGGAATAGTTTTAGGTTACTTTAAACAATCATATGATACTACCAAATATGCAAAATTTTGTTTGCGACTTGAAAAGAAATGCGTGTTCTTATAATTTTTTCCGAGCAGCAAGCTATTAAAACCTTTTAAATTCATGCCTTTTAATGATTTTCCTAATTTTCAACTTAAAATTTGTTCAGAAATGTTCCGTTTCAAGCCTTTTTATCATACAAATATTTGCATAATTTTCTAGCCAGGCGGCTCCTACATTTGGCGACTTTTCTCTTGTCCTTATAATTTTTTCCATGGCTGTAATATTTAAAAAAAATCAGCTGATGGAAATGATTATTTTAGAATAAGATAC
Organism: Maratus michaelseni; assembly: GCA_963931845.1. NCBI lineage: Eukaryota > Metazoa > Arthropoda > Arachnida > Araneae > Salticidae > Maratus > Maratus michaelseni. The sequence continues at coordinate 192,533,012 of OZ007598.1, read as the reverse complement.
ATTGAAAATACTCACACTTTAGGTATGTATCTATGTTTTGCTATTAAAAATAAAAGTTCTGGGGATTTTTTTTAACTTGATACATATGTCACAATCTTAGACACATTTTATGGTACAGCTTAATAAATTAAATCTCTGGCTAACGTTTGGTCGGAGAGGAAATTTTTTAAATTTATTTCGTATCACTTTTTGAAACATAATTTCTCACATATACTTAGACCAATAGACAGTATATTATCAAGAGTTATTGACCAGAAATTCATTTTTTATGCATTGCGATGCGAGATTGCAGGGTTCGTATATCTACAATACTAATTTTAACAGAATATTTCGCCTTATTTAAATGTAGAAAAGTATAAGACATTCATTTAAACGAGGCGGCTACAATTTCTGTTATTTAACCACTTGAAGGGCGGTGGGATATAATATATCGCACTTAATTTTAATTCCCAAAAGTCACAGTGACCCCAGAATTTTGGAATGAAATTTTGCTTTTAAAATATACGTGAAGAAAAGCTTTTATTTATTCTGAAATAAAGTTATTCTTAAATCCCGATGTAACTCACTAATTTCAACATTTTATAAACATATGTAATTTTTCCCTGGAAGAGTTAAATATTAAATAGACAAATTCTATTAAAAAATTGTGGTAACAGCGTACGAACCCTAGATTGAATATAGAAATAGCTGCAAGAAATGGACATCATCTAAAGGTTAAAAAGAATGTTGATAAAATTTAGTATCTTATTTTTTTCTAAATTTACTGCAGTTATTTTGTCGATTCTTGGTCAGTGGGAAATACAAAAAAAGGTTTTTAAAGTGATATCGTATGAAACAATAGAATGTTTCTTTTTAAGACCGTGTATATTTTTTACATTAAGTTATAAGGTCGAAATTTTTAGAAAATAATGTGCTGTTGGAACGAATTTAAACTTTCTTGAACGGCGATTTTGTATAAAGTAGTGATTTTAAAACAGTAGAAACTCCGCACTTTTCTGAAAGCGTTTCATTAAATGGATTTCTAGATAGGTTTTTCACGTTTATGCATCAGTAAGTACCATTCAGTGCACGGATTGGACATAAAATATATTACAATCTAATAAAATATGTACAAAGTAATGAAAATGCATTTTCTGTAAGGTGAACGCCACGCTTTTTAGTCAATGATGCTTGGTGAAATAAACACGAGTTAACTTGTCGCCGGTCAACAATGTGTTAATATGAACTTCATACATTTAGCCATTCCTTAAAAAAAAACTCTCTTTACAAATAAGGAGACGACATACAAAACCACACTCAAAATGTAAAGGTTACTTTCCTCAAACATGGCATCATGGAATTTGGCAGGGAACAAGGACTTAAAACACATGTAGCGTCAAAAATCTAAATATTAATTTTATAAGTCTATTTTGACATATTACATGACAAACGCATCTGACTCAGCCTTAAAAAGTGGTTTTAAGACCGTAACTTTTTATTGCATTCAGAAAGAGGATCGACAATTTTACACAAAAATGGAACCATGTACTTTATAATTTCATATTCATTTCAATTTGATATCCTCAGCCGCCCTGAGAAAAGCGATGTTGGCAGACAGACGGAGCACAAAGTCATCCTAAAAGGATTCCTTTTTTCCCATTTGAGGTAGCAACTCTAAAAGAAGAAGAAGGGAAATGAACCCAGAAATATCGTAAAGCTCATTTTATAACTAATATTACATAAGTTGATAGTCGGTACGGATCTTTTCTCTCCTGTTTTGGTAAATTTGTCTAAAAATATCTTGCTGTAAGGCTGTTCAGACGGCTGGCTTGTAAAAGCATAAAATTATTGCTAGGCGAAACTAGTCTGAATTTCAGAGGAGTGAAGGCAGCTGTATTGCCAGTTCGTCCTTGTTTTAAATTAAGAAATTGCAAGTTCATAGCAGAAATTGTGAACAGTAATATGTTCTTTAATGATAGGAATTTCGCGATTTCTTAAAGTAAAAATGTTTCTTTCGTAATTTAAAATAGGCTAAACTGCCAACTTTGCAAGATAGAAGAATGGAGTAATGGGTGGCAATATATGTTTTTACAAAGAAGATTCTTAGATGGCTTGTTTGTAAAAAGATATACTTGTTATATGCATTGACGAAACTAGACAAAATGTCATACGGCTCAAAATTGGCGTATTTGCTCTACAAGCATACTTCGAAGAAAGTTTGAATAAGTATTGTTGTTAGATAGCCTAATCAAAATGCACGCTTAAAATTCAAATATTCTTATTCTGGAAGTTTTATTTTTAGATTTTATAATAGCACATTTTTTATAACATTTTATATGCCATATTATTTAGTTGTACATTGTAATGTTTCTGATTTTTTTCACAGAAAAGAATTACGGAATTCCATAAACTGCATATCCAAGAGAAAAAATAGAAAACAAATTTCCTTGCCACCTCTTGTCGGAAATTTTTAAAAAAGTGTGCAAACTCCCTACACCATTCAAATATATAATTTATTTAATTTTTTTTTTTTTGTAGAATTAATTTTCATTTGGTAGATAAACAGATTAAATCATTGTATGCATGTTTTTCTCTAAAAAAATAAAAGTACTGAACATTTTTGTAAATTGATACATATTGCCTAATCTTCGATTAATATTATTGTAACGCATAACAAATCATTGAACTTTTTTTATTTAATTCCTACCCTTTTTTGAAACATAATATCACACAATATACTTAGACTAGTATATTTTCAAAAGTTATCTACTATAAATTTATATTTTGTAAAATGTGGTGCCATTAAATATATAATTAGCCGCAAGTAATGGACATCATCTAAAATTTCAAAAAAAGAAGAAAGTAGTTAAAATTTAGTGTCTTAGTTTTTCTAAATTTACAGTGCTTAATTTGCAGATATTTGGTGAGTGGGAAATACAAAAAAAATTCTTGAGAGTGAGATCGTATGAGAAAAATACATTTATAAGACATATTTTTATTACATTATGTCAGAAGTTGGAAATGTTTGGAAAACAATGTGTCTGGGACCGTATATATATATATATTATTATTATTATTATTATTATTATTATTATTATTATTATTATTATTATTATTTTCATTTTGGTGACCGGCGATTTTATATGAAATTTTGATTTTAAAACAATACAAATACCGCCCTTTTCTGAAAGTCTTTCATTAAATGGATTTTTAGATCGGTTTTTAAAGTTTATGCGTCAGTGAATATCATTCGGCGTTCGTATTGAATATAAAACGACTTACAATATAATAAAATAGGTACAACGTAATATGAATGCATTATCTGTAAAATAAAAGCTAGGCTTTTTAGAGAATGACGTTTGTTGTAACAAACGCGAGTAATCTCATGACCGGTAAACAATGTGTTAACCCCTTGAAGGGTACCGGTATATTATATATACCACTTAATTTTAATTCCAAAATGCCACAATGACACCAGAATTTTATAATCAAATTATGAATTTACAAGGTACACGAGGAAAAGCTTTTACTTATTTTAAAATAAATTCGTTCGTGAATCCTGGTGTCAATCAATCATTTCAATATTTTAGCTACAAGTGTACTTTGCCCCTGAAGGGGTTAATATGATCTTCTTATATTTAGTCTTTCCTGAAAAAAAAAACTCTCTTGACAAATAAGCAGACGACATACAAAACCACACTCTAAACCTAGAGGGTACTTTCCTCACACATGTAATCTTGAAATTCGGCTCGGAGGAAGGTCTTATAACACACGTAAAGACAAAAATCTAAAATCAATAATTTATAAATCTATTTTGATAGATTACGTGACAATTACGTGACTCGGCCGTAACTTTTTCGTGACTTGTCTGGCCCAGGCCGTAACTTTTTGTTCCATTCAGGAAGATGCCCAAACACTTTACACAAAAATAGAACCATGTACTTTATAACTTCATGTTCATTTCAATTTCCTATCCTCAGCTGCCCTGAGAAAAGCGGTGTTGGCAAATAGACAGAGGACAAAGCAATTCAAAAAAAAAAAAAAAAGCAGTTTGAGATTTTTCCTACTCTTTGCATATCAGTACAATCTTAGAAAAAATGTTCTGTTAATTCGCAGAATGTTCCGGCTAAATCAAAAAAAAAAAAAAAAAAAATCTCTAAAATTATACTAGTATACAAAAAGTCGGAGAAATTTCATTCCTGCTTTTTCTTCCTTTTGAGGTACGCAACCCTAAGAAGAGTTAGAAATGAATTGAACCTAGATATATTATAAAGTTCATTTTTAGGGTTTCGTTCATCTCATGGACCCTTATTACTCCCGCTTCGTTGTCTGTCCGTCGCAGAGCTGGTTCTCAGAAACTATAGAACTTGCAGGCATAAAAACTTATGTAGTTATAGCTGAATATCTACTATGAAGCTCAAAATTTGAAAATTTGAAAAAATCGTATTGATTTAATACAGAGAGATAAAAAAAAAAAAAAAAAAATCTAACATTCTTTTCCTATTAAATTTAAACATTTTTCATTATAGCTGTTGCCAACAATTAAAAATCCACAAAAAAATTCTTTCTATAGTAATTAATTTTCTATTGAAAGATTTCCACGTGAAAAATGAAAATGAAATAAAAAGTTTCACCATTTGTAAAAAAGATTAATATGACGTCATACTGGTAATAAAACGGAAATTTTCAAAATTTCTCAATAATACAAGAAATATGAGTATGTGTAAATACAGAAAGCAGCTTCATATGACATCATTAGAGAACTAAAAGTAAATTAATATGACGTCATATTGAAAGTTTAACGGATTTTTTAAATGTTTGAGAATAATACAAAGAGAGTATCAATACGAGAATAGTAAATATATGAGTTTGAGGAACGTATTGAATCTTGATAAAAACCCGATTATGGAAATATTGGCATATTTCAACATTTTGAAGGTCTCTATACAACATGTTGATTTTTTTTTTCATATCGCATTTAGTCCACATGACAGATATTATTAGCTCGCTATCGGTCTGGTTCAGATGTTCGAAACGAGAAAAATAGACCGGTAAAATTTTACTTTATAAAAAACATGATTTTTTTTTTTTTTTTTTTTTTTTTTTTGTGAAAATGAAATATTTATTAAAGAAGGGATAAAGTGTTTTGAAAAGAATATTAAACGAAAACCTTTGTGCGATCTCCGATCACACTTACCCGCTTGATAATCTAATAGTACACACGGTGCCACGCATTAGAAAGATTTTTATACCTTTCGGTAAATTGTATAAAATTAACTTGTTGTAAGGCTTCTCGGGCGGCTGTGTTGTAAAAAAAAAACCATTAACAGGGGACACCAGATTATGTTTCACAGGTCTCATGGTAGAAGTGTTGTCAGTTTGACCTTCTTTTAAATTCACAAATTCCAAATACATACAAGAAATTGTGAACAGTTATTTTTGCCAAATAAGTATCTTGACAAATAAGCAGATGATTTGAAATCTTTAAATTTGGCACGGAGGAAGGTCTTATAACACATATAAAGACAAAAATAAAAAAATCATTAATTTATAAATCTATCTTGATATATTACGTGAAATACACAATTGAGATGACCTTAAAAAGTTGTTTTTAAGACGTAATATTTCATTGCATTGCGTTAGAAGCTCGAAAATTTTTACACAAAAAACGGAACCATTTTCTTTATTATTTCATATTAACAGGAATCCGGCTCCAATCTTTTAATCTAATATCTCTTTTCAAAAAAGTTTATTCGGAATCCGTGCAGTGAATTTTAGGGTGTTTTCGAATTTCATGCTGTTTTTTGACGGGACCGGGCAACACCGAGTGGATCAACTGGTTGATAATATTTTTCTGCTGTATAAAAAAGCATTAAAATCTGTTAATAATTTTTTGAAGAACTGTATGCATCCTGGAAAATGCTTAAAAATAGAGATTAAACAAAACAAAAAAAAGAACTTAACCCAGAAATATTATATAGTTCTCTGATTATAATAGTACAAGTTCATGTGGTTTCTTGCAAAGGATTTTGGTGTAGTAGTAGTCATGTTATAAATCTGCGATAGACGGCTTTATTGTAAAAACAAAGAATTTTTTTTCCGCGTTCAAGGAAATAGGCTAAATTTCACCCGCGTCTAGTTCGAAATTTCCTTTACGTATATTTTTAGAAGAAAGTACTTATAAATAATTGTTTTATATAAACGTATATTATATTATATTATAATTTATATATTGGGTAACATACTATACTCAATATACTCAATAAGAAAATATACAGTGTTAATTCGCAGAACATAAAATGTTAATGAAATTGTTATTAATTTTTAAATTTTAATGTTTTGCTTAATTTGCACAAAAAAATTAATTTCTATCAATAATGCTTTTTATTTTAGCTACTTATAATATATTGGGTTGTCCGAAAAGTTCGCGCCGTTTGGGAAAATTAATTCGTACCGGGAAGTTCTGTCCGTTAATTATTAAACATTAGATATCGGTATCAATCTGTAATAATTAAATTATGGACTTTTCCGGTACGAATTGATTATCCCAACCGGCAGAAACTTTTCGAACAACCCAATATATTATAGGTAGCTAAAATAAAAATCATTATTGATAGAAAATAATTTTTTTTTAAATTAAGCAAAAAATTAAAAAATAAGGTACTTTTCGGTTAGCCGGCCGCCAGTGAAATGTATATATCTATCTATACATATATACAGGGTGTATCTGAAATACTTCAACAAACTTAGAGGGATGATAGTACTCATGAAGACGAACAAAAAATGCAATGGATCATAGGGTCGCAAATGACGTTTAACCCTTTCAGAGGCAGTGGTATGTTTATGAAACCACTTAATTTTAATTCCAAAACGCCACAATTGCACCAGAATTTTGCTAAAATCTTTTCCATTTAATATGTATGTAAAATATAGCCTTTTTCTTATTTACAAACAATTTTGTTGTGAATTCCGGTGCCAGTCATTTATTTCAACATTTTAGTACTAAAAGTACTTTGTCTCTGAAAGGCTTAAAGGATGAAAATCGAGAAAATGCGTCTGAAAGTGGACTGGCACCGGAATTTACAAAAAAAAAATTGTTTGTAAATAAGAAAAAGGCTATATTTCACATACTTATTAAATTGAATAGATTTTAGCAAAATTCTGGTGCCATTGTGGCGTTTTGGAATGGTTTTCACTGATCCTTCCGCTATTCCAACGATGCCAGTAAGGTCTCTGACTGTTAATCGTCGATTCTCAAGCACCAATTCCTTGATTTTATTGACGTGTTGATCATCAGTTGATGTTGATGGTCGTCCTGGACGTGGTTCGTCGTCAACGCGTTCTCGACCCTCTTTGAATAATTTGTACCAATCAAAAACACTTGCTCGCGACAAACAATTATCACCGAAGGCCTTTTGCAACATTCTGAACGTTTCGGCACCAGAAATTTGATTCCGCTCATAAAATTTAATGGAACTTCTTTGTTGAATAACTCATTGTAAAAATCACCGAATGCACTTTTTGTACTTCAGAAAGACAAGCGTATACTAAACACTAATGATTATTTTGATGTGACATTTGGCACAGATGTCACTGACAGTCATACCAACCTAGAAAAAAAAATATTTCGACGAATGGGTTTTCGCGCGAAATTTAAATTAAAAAGTCTTACTATTTTTTGCCCACAGTAGTATGAGTTTTAAGTACATTATTTTTTTTGTTCAATTCGTACCACTTTTTAAAACATAATTTCTGCCATACGCTAATACCAGGAAATTTCACGAGAAATCTAACATAAAGAAATTTTTTTTATGATTTGTCGCACGATTGAATAAAAAATAGCAGCGATTCCTTGCCCGTAAATAAAGTTAAAAAATAAGGCCTGTTAAATAAAGAATTTTGATAAAAAATAGTATCTTCTCACTTCTGAATTTACTGTACTTATAAATAAAACTAAAAATGATAACGCAATATTTAACACATAACGCACAATATTTAGGTAAAAGTAACCCCAAAGCTTCTTCTAAGAGGTATTTTATCTTTTACCATGTGTGTGTTCTTTCCGTAATCCAAAATATAAGAAGTTTTTACAAATGGCTACAGACACCATGTAATAATGTAGATAAATTTATATTATGAAAATAGAGAATATATATTATATTTATCTCTTAATAAAAGAAAAATAACGAACATTTTTTTTCTGTCAAAAATATTGTTTTTATCATCATAAGTCAATTTGCGAAATATTCGTTGCTCACTGCTGATGATATTAACATTTGTCAATATTTGCTCTTTTGTGATATTTATCATATATGTTTTAATGAATCTCGATTCGCTAACACGTCTTTCGGTTGAAATACAGATACAGGCGCAAGAAAATTTTTTCATTTAATTAGGTTTGGATGCAAACTTTACTATCTAATACACTTTTATAGATCGTAGTAGATCAACAGCTGATCTAGCAATAATGCAAAATAGCGTGTCGAATTCGAAGTTTTCAACTTCTGGTAGTAGTTGAAATTTTCTGAATGGTCAGATTATACATGTAACTTTTAAGTATAAGTGACACTTTTAGGAATTGTAGAAAAGTTGAAATAAATGTTCAACAAGACACTTTTTTGCTCCAGTACAAAACGCGCGGATAATAAATAAAAAATATTGCCCTAAGTACAGCGCCTAGAATACATAGTGTGAAAAACGGTTTTACCGTTTATTAATTCAAAATTTTCGAATTAAAACCGGAAATTCTGAAACAAGAATTTTTACAATATAAACAATATAAAAAAAAATTACTTTTTTTTACTTTTTAAAAAAAAATTTTACTTTAAGAAATTAAAATTTAAAATTTTACTTTAAGAAGTTACGAAATATCTCCCATTAATAAACCAAAATAACATTATAGGGAATTCCTGTATGAATGTGAAATTTTGGAATTAAAAAAAAAGCCAAACTGGTAATGCTTTAAAAAATGCTAAAAAATTGTTGCCGATAAACGTGCAACGATGCCGTACAATAATAGGGCGATCGCAGTGGCATCTGCTTTAAAAATAGATTTAACTCTAGTAAAAGTAATTGTTTCACTATTGACAACATAAACATAATTTCGGTTAATAAAATCTTCCTGTAAGTGTATATTTCAGATGTAACTGATTTTGAAATTATTTTTTTATCATATAAGGGAATTAATCTTTTCCACTCTTCTAGCAGAGATTCATCCTCTGGTATGCTAAATAGGGATAGTTTCTTGTTTGCTGTCCTGTGTCGAGTTCTGCAACCAGGCACAAAAGAATGCGTATCACGTTTTTTGGCCATAATCAATATCCTTTATATTTTCAAAGCTTGTGAAATTCACTATTCAAATCAAAAGAAATAGTGTATAATTTAATCGCTCGACATTTATCAGATTCAATTTTTTAGTACTATTTTGTAGCCATTTTCAACACTATGAATTCTAGGCGCTGTAACCTCATCTCCTCGTCATCGAGATATAAAGTCTAAGAGTTTGCTAATTTATTTTTTTAATTTAGGGAGAAAAGGCGTGATTATGATTCAGAAATTTTAATAATCAGATTAATATAAAATTCAAAACATTTTTAGATATAGTAATGTAAAAAGGAAAGAAACCAGCAAAAAAATGCTATTGACAAATATGGTACTGAACCAAAAAATGACTGAAGCATAGAAAATTGTGGTCACCAAGAACATTTCATTAACTTGATTCTAGTGCAATAATTACAATGGTTCACTCCTTGCGAAGAACAGAATTGCAAGTGTGTTTCAAACGGAAAAGGCCCAGTTTGCACTAACTCTGAGTTTTACCAAGCATGCCGAATCTTGTCGGAGTATTGCAGCGCAATAAATTGGGAATGGACAAGTGACTGGGGTTTGATGATGTTGTTACGTATTATTACGTGATTTCTCCTTTCATCCTATCGATTCCTCTTTCTATCCCATTAAATTAATAAAATATCAAATTTTACAGCTACATATCTCGATGGTAATGGGGAGACATGGGTAAATGATTTATGCGGCAAAAAACACGTTTCACTATGCTATTTCGATTGCTGCTTATTTACAATTTTTTTTTTCATTATTACACTAATGAAGTGTTTTCCTGGTAAGTAGAGTTTTCTTAAATTATTTTCTCTTTAAATGTTAACTTTAATTTTGATTTCACTAAAATCTAAAATTACCAGGGGCACCACCTCCCCTCATACACAATTGGAATGCTCTCTCTTCCACCAGTAACGTTTAGTAATTTCTCCAATAACTTTTGTAGGAAAACTTTAAACTTGAACAAGGCGATAAAAACTTTTTGCAGAAACTTATGAGAATGCGCATGCCAAATAGCTCTATCGCCCAAGATTTTGCTCAACTTGTGGGCGTAGCAGTATCCGTCATTGACGACTAGTACACCGCCCCCTGAATACTAGGCCTGCGCGCTGAAAAACGCCGCAGGCGGAATCGTTTGTACGGTTCCTCGAACTTCAACACCAATAATATCTAAAAGTTATCTTTGACTTATTTGATCTCCGAAAAACAAGGCGAAGAAAACTTTTAGAAAGTATTGGTGTGGAATTTTGAGGGACCGTTCAAATGCTGAAAAAAAATTCGGCCTGCGACAGCCGCCATTGTTGTCAGCGCTCAGGCATAGTATTCAGAGGGCGGTGACAAGTACATGAAAGTTTTAATTATTAAAAAAGCAAACAATGAAATCTGCAGGATATTGAAAGGAAACAAGTAAAAATCTATAGTACGAAATTTTTAAATAGATCAAAATTTAGAAATATGATCATTAAAGTAATGACCTGTATTTTAAAACTTATGAATTAGTCCCATAAAACAAATTTACTTTTTAAAGAGACTTTTAAATTAATCTAAGATAATGGTTTTCTTGAAACTTTTCGGGAAAATTTTATTAAAATTGGCATTTTCTGAATACGTTATTTACTTAATTTGTTATAATATGAAAGAAGATTAAATTAATAATTAATTAAAGAGGAATGTGTGAAATTGTATTATAAGAAAACGACTGTATAATAATTCAGAAAAAATTTATCAATCACATTTTATTTAATAAGAAATTTTAGAAAAGCATATATAAGAAAAATATAGTAATAATTATATAAAATATTTTGGAAGTTCATTTACCAAGATGCGCAGAGGTATTCTTTTTTTAGTACACTGTTTATTAATAGTATTGTCTATCTTATTAATCGAATAATTCTGCGATTAAATAAGGTGAAGATTAGAATTATAAAATTGTAAATGATTAAGTTTGTGTGTTACAAAAACGAAAGACGTAAATATTTATTAATATCACATCTATATTTTTCCAGTAACATAAAAGATTTCAACATTTCCTTATCAACGTGAAAACAAGATAAAACTGTGTACAAAACCGTAAATGGTTTCCCTCTTTACGCTACTGTATAACACGTATTTGTCAAAAAAAACTTCCGTATAAGTCAGTTATATAAGGACAGAGGAGAAAATTAAGTGCTTTTATCAATCATTTTCTTTCGTTTATAAATGAATTACTTTAGTTCTGAAAATTAAGTAACAAAAACAAACTGGAAAGTTTACGAGACTGAAATGAGAAAGGAAACGATATTAATAACTTATATTCTGACGGATGTTATGAAATAATATGACATGAAATTGGCCCTATAAAAAAAACTAGTTGTCAGATAGAATATATTCTAAGAAAAATATAAGGAAATAACAAAACATAAAATATTTCAACATTTCCTTCAACATTACATCGTGCAACAGAGATAAAACTGTGTACAAAACCATAAATAGTTCCCCTCTTTACGTTACTGCATAATACGTATTTGTCAAAAGAAACTTCCGTATAAGTCAGTTATATAAGGACAGAAGAGAAAATTGAGTGCTTTTATCAATCATTTTCTTTCGTTTATAAATGAATTACTTTAGTTGTTAGAATTACGTAACAAAAACAAACCGGAAAGTTCACGAGACTGAAATGAGAAAGAAAACGATATTATTAACTTCTATTCTGATGAATGCTATGAAATAATATGACATGAAATTGGCCCTACAAAAAGAAAAACAGTTGTCAGATAGAATATATTCTAAGAAAAATATAAGGAAATAACAAAACATAAAAACAAATAAAAACATTCTTAAAATTCGTTTAAAACCACCAAAAAAGAAATTTAGTTTAAAACGTATTAACCCTTTGCTTATTGAACGTACTTTTGAAAAACGTGCCAAAAATAGAATTTTTTTTCTCTTCAAAAACAATGCTAAGAAATCTTTTACTCGTGAAAACATTATATACCTGCCTGTTAAACCATAATGTGGTTTGAATGAAATTTGGGAAGAGCTGCGAAGCGCGTCGCGTATACGTGACGCATAATTTTCTCAGTATCCTTGATAATCCCTGGCATTTTTTTAAATTGAAACTTTTGTCATCTTTAATACATCGTTGGTATTTGGAGATATTTAGTCTATCCCTCTAAGCGTGTAGAACGTAATATCCCGTTCACAGTAGCGTAGCCAGGGTGGGGGTCCAGATGATCTTGATACCACTAATTTTGTAAAGTTTTCTTTGCCTTATGTAATCGGAGAACTATTTGCGATAATCAAGGTGGAAAAAAACTTTACAATTTTACTGGTATCCAGAGCGTTTGGACCCCCCCTCCCTGGCTACGCCACTGCCCGTTCACTAAGCTCCAGGTTTCACTGCAATATGTGCAATGTTTAAGATAACATAATTCTATAGATTTAATGAATTTTCAAAACATTGAAGAATGATTAATACTCTCAAGGGTTAAATTCATATTTGTAATTGAGTTTTATTTGTAATGCTGAAAGAATCATATTTTTCTAGCATTTAAAACAAAATGCAGAGAAAACAACATTACAATTTTACCCATTTTCAAAACGCTCAGAGGGCTATACAATTATGCCAACTATCTTGCAGAAACGAATATATAATCGTCGCTGCCATGTCAAACTATCGAATGTGAAAAAATTCATTTTTCATTACTTTTAAAAATTAATCGATTGTCACCACTAAATTCTAATAGTATTTTTTTCCATCCTTGCCAGTTTGGTCTCCTTTTCTATTCAGAAATTTTCGAATTCATACCAGAAATTTCAAACAGAATTTTTTTATTTATTTAATGACTGACATTTCGTGATTACTTAAACATAAAAACAATTTCTCTCAAAATTTCCCGTATGAATTCGGTATCTCTAAATATATAAGAAGGCCAAACTGGAAACCCCGTTCATCCCAGAAAATGTATTAGTATTCTTACTAGGCGAAGAATTCGAATAAAATTTTGTGGTGAAAATCGGCCCATTTTTAAAAGTAATGAAAAATGCATTTTTTCACATTCGATAGTTTGACATGGTAGCGACGATATCTATGCCGATTTTGTGAAATCAAGAGGTGAATGGTGTGCACAGTGCAAGAATATTGCGCTATTAAATCAATGAGTGCAGGTTGTGTCTTCGTTGCTTTAGATTTTTCTAAGAATTTTGTTCCCACCTTTATTAATTTACTGGCAAAACTCGCGGCTTTGCTCGCGTAATTGTTGAAAAATGCCAAGTGGTATTTGTGGGCCTATTTTCATTAGAGGAAAATTTACTGCCACAGATAATTCAAAAATTGTTAATTAAGCCACATTTGGGTAAACTGCATTCTTATACTGCATTAAGTGAACATGAGACTTAAATGAATGAGAAAAGCTAAAATTAATTCCAAATTAATGGTAATTCAGAATATATTTTGAAGGTTTTTCGCTTATTTCATTTTTCATTTAAAATGTAGCCATTTTTAAAAAGAGTTCTAAGTCATTATTTACACCTTAAAAATAAGCATGATGCCAAATTCCAATCTTCTATTTAATAAAATTTCTGTAATAACTATATCACAGAAATTGCAATTTCTGGACTTTTTTGTTCCTGCACACATTAAATTTGTAATTTTTTAAAAACTGTTCTGTGGATGAATTTGTGTCTCTAACGTGACAGTCATGTAAAATTTCAAGTTTCTAGTCCTAAAAATTTCAGGGAAATCATAGTTTAGAAGGTTTTTAGAACTTTTCCAGCTCATTTCACTCTTTTAAATTTTGATTTGTTTAGAAACCGTTCTTAGCTAGCACTGAAATCTTAAAAATAGCCATCATGCCATATTTCAACTTTCTAGACGAGCAGCATCACTAAAATCGCAATTTTAGAAAGTTTTTTGCTTCCGCACCTTTTTCAAATTTGAATTTTGTAAAAACTGTTCTTTGCAAACATTTGCGTATAAACAATAACAGGCATTTGAAAATTTAAATTTCTATCCTTAACAGTTTAGAAAAAAACACAATTTATAACGTTTTCCGCTCATTTTACACATTTAAATTTCGAATTTTTAATAAACTTTTTATACCAAACGTCTGCCTTTTAAAAGTTATCACTTATACTAAATTTCAAGTTCTTAATCCGAATAAATCCAGTTAAATCGTAATGTAGAACGTTTTTAGAACATTTTCCGCTCATTTCAGCCTGTTAAATTTCAAATTTTTTAGAAACCGGTCTTAGCCAGAATTTCCATGTTCAGAGTAACCACCATGCCAAATACGAAGCTTCTATACCAGCTGTATAACATAAATTGCATCTTTAGACTTTTTTTGCTCCTGCTTTTTTAAATTTCGCAATTTTAGTAAAATGTTCTTTTACGTGAGTAAAAGCCATGCGAAATTTCAAGTTTCTAGCCTTTGCAGTTCCTTTCACACAGCGCTTTCACACTTTTAATTTTATTTTTTTTAACTCTTCTGTGCGATCAGTTACGTTTTAAAAGCGACAGTTATGTCTAACTTCAAGTTTCTATCCTTAACAATTCCATAGAAATCTCAATTTAGAACGTTTTTTAGAACGCTTTTAGCGCATTTTACTGTCTTAACTTTCGATTTTTTTTCAAATTGCTCTGTGCAACCATTTATGTCTTAAAAGCAACTGCCATGTCAATTTTCAAGTTTATATCCCTAACAAATCTATAAAAATCGTAATTTCCCAGATAAAAATCAACTGCAGTATTTCTATAGAAGTGAAGTGTTTTTCAAGTTTTTCTACAGTCAACTGTAGATTTCCTGTAGTGATATCTGGACTGTAAAAATACTTCAGTTATTTTGTGGCTAATGTGAAGTAATTTTGCAGTGATTTATTTCAAAAATACTCTGAGCTATTATCTGCAAAAATACTGTAGTTTATGTGAAATCATTTTACAACCATCAATTAAAAAAATAATGAGACTTTACATTTGTAGTAAAACTGCAGTAAATTTGAAGTGTTTTTACAGTTATTAATTCAGAAGTATATTTTCTGATGTATCTGCAGTATAGGTAATTTTGCAGAACTTACTTTATAGAAAGCTCGTGTTATATTTTCTGTAGTTTATCTGCAGTTTTAAAAGTGATGTTAAGGTTTTCATTTTTTGTTGTTGTTGCATGATTCACTATTTAATTAATACTCTTTTCAAGACTTTTATTTTAAAGACCTAATTTGAACGCCTGTGAAAGTCATCCCCTCTCCCCTTCTTTAGGAGAAACAAAGCAAATATTCAATGATATTAAACTTATATTTCTTTTGAATGCTAAAAGGTGTAAATTAACAACGTAATACAAATTTAAAAACTTTTATTGGGTTGTTTAACATGTTCCGGCTCACTCCGAGTCATTTTCAAAAACAAATGAGAATATTCCATAATTGCACGGAATTGAAGTTATTATTTATATAATGTTATCATTTATTTTTTATGCCCTCTTTTAAAAATTACGAACGTTATCTTTTATTTTTGCTTGGTATTATAACGTGCATGATTTTTAAAAAATCTACCACATTGTGCCAAATCGCCACAGTCTTCCAACTGCAATTTTTTTTTTAAAGTTTCACTACAATTCATTTTTAGCTGGGTTTGAAAGCTTTTAAAACGCTTTCAGCTCATACTCTTTGAAATTTTGATTTTTTTTTACAAATCATTGTTAGCTATTTTTTGAGCATTTGTATCCTAAAAGTAACCGTCATGCCAAATTTCAATTTTCTAATCCTGTCAGAATAAAAAGAAAATCGTAATTTAGAACGTTTTTTCCTCTTTCACCCTTTTAATTATTTTTTTTTAAACTGTTCTCTGGATGCACTTGCGTCTTAACCCTTTCAGAGGCAAAATGCTAAAATGTGGAAATAAATACTGACACCGGAATTTACGAACAAATTTATTTGGAAATATGAAAACGCTATATTTCACATAATTATGAAACAGAGAACTGTATATCAAAATTCTGGTGCCACTGGGGAGTTTCATAAACGTACCACCACTCTTGAAAGGGTTAAAAAATGTATCTGCCATGTCAAATTTCAAGTTTCTGTGCTTAATAATTCAATAGAGATCGTAATTTAGAAAGTTTTTAGAACAGTTTTCCCTCCTATCACACTCCTAAATTTCGAATTTTTTAGAAACTTTTCTTAGAGAGCATATATATTTTTTAAGTAACTACTTTGCTCAAGTTCAAGTATCTAATCCCTTCAGCATCACAAAAATTACAATTTTAGAACGTTTTTCGTTCCTGCAACCCCTTAAGATTTAGTGGCTCTTTGACACAAAATATAGCCTATGTTAGAGCAGAGACTGTCACCATAAATTTGCAACCATTACGTTTAAAATCGGTTCGGTAGTTCCAGAGATTATCCCCTACAAACAAACAAACAAACAAACAAACAAAAAAGAAAGAAAAAAAAGTTACTTCTTTATAATATTAGTATAGATACTAGGAAATTTACAGATCAGAGACCTCAACGTTAGACATGCATATCATTGTCCATTAATCTCACTAATTTTTAATATAATCTGCATAATATCGTAAAATTCAGTTTTGTTGAAATTGTAATTTAGAATGTTTTTAGAACGCGTTTGGCTCATTTCACTCTTTTAAATTTCGAATTTCTTAGAAACTGTTGCTAGAGTGTATTTACATCTTATAAGTAACTACAATGCCAAATTTCAAATTTCTAGTCCTTTCAGTATAAACAAAATTGCAATTTTAGAACGTTTTTCGCTAACACACTACCCTGGGGTAGTGACATCGGCACAGATTATAGCTTAGGTTCGAGCAGGGACTGTCACCATCAATTTGCCAACATTACGTTTGAAATCGGTTCTGTAGTTCCAGGGATTCAATAGAAATTGTAATTTAGAATGTTTTTAGAAATCTTTTCGCTCATTGCAGCCTTAAGAATTTTTAATTTTTTAAAATTTGTTCTTAGAGAGCATTTACATCTTATAAGTAACTATCATGCCAAATGTCGCGTGTTTGCTTCTTCAGTATCGCAAAAATAACAATTTTAGAATGTTTTTCGTTCCTGCACCCCTGGGATTAGTGGCACCGACATAAAATACAGCATATGTCTCACCATCAATTTGCCACTACCACTTTTGAAATCGGTTCGCTAGTTCCAGAGATTACATAGAAATAGTAATTTTGAATGTTTTTAGAACGCTTTTCGCTCATTTCCCACTTTTAAATTTCGATTTTTTTTTAGAATTTGTTCTTAGAGAACATTAAATCTCTTAAGTAACTTCCATCTCAAATTTCAAGTTTCTAGCTCCTTCAGTATAAAAAAATCACAATTTTCGAATATTTTTTGCCCCTCCACCTCGCTGGGGGTGGTGGCAACGACATAAAATATAGCCTATGTTGGAGCAGGGATGGTTATCATCAATTTGCCACCATCAATTTTGAAATCTGTTCGATAGTTCCGGAGATTACCTCCTACAAACAAACGAACGAACGTTAATTCTTAATATAGTAGTTTTTAATAATTATATATTAATATATATTATGAGTTACTCTGTGTTATTTTATCGATTCTTGTTAATTAAACGAAGTTATCATATTCCTAGAAGTGAAAATTTAATAATTAAAATTACACATACATTTAAATGCTATAATGGCATTGAATATAATTACATACAAAATTATTTTTATGTTATAACTTTAGTAACTTAAAAAAATCTAAATCGCAGAGTTAATGTATAAAATTATTCATTTTTAAAATAAGTATCATTATTCATATATATATTTCGTATATAAAGTATCAGTTGCTCTGTACTTCTTTTCATTGTAAATGGGATAATAATATATATATATATTTTATATTAAATATACCTAATCAGCAATTTATTATAAATAAACTGAAATATGAAATTAAATACAGTAATTACATCTTCTGAATTTACATTACAAATATTTGTATATTAGAATTTTAGTAAAATATCATTATATAATTAGCAGATTTAATATATTAAAATATTCATGTTTTGAAATAAAGCATAATACTTCATATAAATTACATTAGTCAATGTAATAAATTATTTTTCTATTTGTTGCATTATATTTTTTAAATTATCCTTTTTAAATGAAGCACTGAAAAAATTGTAATATGCATCATATAAAAATGAGAAATAAAAGTAATATGGTGTCAATTGCAGAACACAGATAAAATATTAATATATTCGCAAAGATCTTGTAGTCAGATGCATTATTAGGTAAAATCCTTTCATGAATATAGAAAACATATTGCATTCGTCACCACCGACTTATGCTTACCTGGAAACCACGTCTTTAGTGTAATAATGAAAAAAAAATCTAACTAAGCAGCAATCGAAAGAGCATAGTGAAACGTTGTTTTTTGTCGCATAAATCATTTCTCTCGTCTCCCCGTTATCGAGATAAAAAGTCTCAAATTTTTCTATTTTATTGATTTAATAGAATAGAAGGAGGAGTCGAGGGGATGGAAGGAGGAGTCATTACGTTTTCAGCGTAACAACATCGTCAAACTCCAGTCACTTGTCCATTTCCAGTTTAGTGCTAATAATGCCGCAATATTCCGACATGATTCGGTATGCTTGGTACCAGCCTGGATTAGTGCAAACTGGGCCACTTCCACTTGAAACGCCCTTGCAATTTTTTATTTTTATTTATTTTTTTATTTTTTGTAGTAGTTGGGCCGGGCCATTGTAATCATTGCATTACATGAAATATTCATGGTGCCACCATTTTCTATTCTTAAATCTTTTTTGGTTCAGTAACTGTTAAAATATCCGTGGAGATATGTTTGCGTTAATTGCAAAGGTTGATGCATTGCATTTTAAAGCTTTTATTTAGAGCAAGACTAACATACATGAAAATAAGAAACACAGTGAGTATAAAGAGAAAATCACTCCTATTTATAACATTTAGACAGGATTAGAAAAGAACCAATAAGGTTATTTAAGAAGAAAGCCGATAAAAACTGTTGATAAGAAAACCAATCAAAATTTAATAAAATAATGAACTAAAAGATGTAATGTGCTATTACACATTTTTAACACCCGCCCTTAATCGCACATCAAATCTTAATTTCTAAAATTTAAATTTTGAGATTGCATAATTTTAAAAAAGTTCATGAAATTTTGTTTTAGGAAGTGCTTTTGTAAGCATGTCAGCAATTTGATTTTCAGTAGAAATGTATTCTATTATAATGTAATTTCTGCTGACAACACCGCGAATAAATTTCAACTTAATATCAATATGCTTCATTCTACCAAAATTATTTTCATTTGTAATGCACTTGATACATGATTGGTTATCTTCATACACTATAAGATTTTTAACACCTACAATTTCATTGGCAATATCATTGATCCATAAAAGATCTTGAATCCCTTTATTCAAGGCATTTACTTCTTCCTCTGTACTTCACAATGCAATGCTCTTTTGTTTATTTACACACCATAATACAGGACAATTACAGAACATAATAATATAACCAGACACAGACCTTCCATCATTTGGGTTTGAGCCCCAATCAGCATCAACATATATAGATAAATCTGAATCACTTAAATTACTCTTTTTATAATTAATTTTCAATTCGGCAGTACCTTTTAAATATCTCAATATTTTCTATAAAGCACACCAGGCAGAATCAGTAGGATGTTCCTGAAGTTGACTTAAGCAGTTAACTGCAAACAAAATATCAGGTCTAGATACATATGCTAAATACAGTAAAGATCCCACTAATTCTCGATATTGTCCATTAAATCGATTACCTTTTCCAAAATCTGAAGCAGTTTATTTAGGTTCAATAGGAATAGAACAAGGATTACAATCAAGCATTTTGTACTTTTTTAACAGTCTTAAAATATAGGATTCTTGATCTAAGAATAACTCGTCAGACTTAAATTCCATTCGGATACCCAAGAACTCGGATGCCTTTTCTAATTTTGACATCTGAAATTCTTTAGATAACATATCAATAATAACATTAATATCTCGAACATCTGAACCTGCAATCAACAGATCATCTACGTAAAGAGCCATAAATATTTTCTTTGAATTTACATGTCTTACAAAAATGCATGATTCAGAATTAAATTGTTTGAAACCTAACTTAATTACAAAATTTAGAAAATTTTTATACCACTGACGTGGGGCTTGCTTCAAGCCATACAAACTCTTTTTAAGTTTACATTTCCTACCAATACTATCATCATACCCTTCTGGCTGATCCATACAAATAATTTCATTTAATTCCCCATTTAGAAAAACAGTTTTAACATACAAAACAAAAACATTCAAATTTTCATTTAACACAATAATTGAAACTAAGCGTAAAGCAGGCATACTTATAACAGGTGAAAAAGTCTGAGTATAGTCCACTCTTTCTTTCTGCATGAACCC
Source organism: Maratus michaelseni (assembly GCA_963931845.1). Classification (NCBI taxonomy): domain Eukaryota; kingdom Metazoa; phylum Arthropoda; class Arachnida; order Araneae; family Salticidae; genus Maratus; species Maratus michaelseni. The sequence goes on along the minus strand of OZ007598.1, from coordinate 192,512,292 downwards.
GCGAGCTACCAGCTTTGCTTTGTACTTACCGTCTCTCTTTTTCCTCATCACCCATTTGCGGGAAATAGCATTTCTATCCATTGGTAGCTCTTCTAAATTCCACACTTTATTCTCTCTCATGGATTCCATTTCTTCGTCCATTGCTTCTTTCCATTTTTGTTGCTCATTGTGGGGCAAGGTAGAAATGTCATCAAAGTTTAATGTCTCTTCTAAAGTAAGCATAGCTTCATATATTTCAGGGAACCTAATTGGAAGTTTCTTTTCTCAAGAAGATTTTCTCACATTTTCTTCTGTCGTATCATCAGATTTTTCACGAATTGGTACTAAACTGTCATTTACACCTTCCTGAAATGGATTTTCAGCATCAAACTCATTTTCATCGATATTCGCGAAAATGTATTTAAGTTCATTTGAAGTTTTCTTTCCTTCATTAAATTTAACAATTTTTGATATAATGATACGCTTGGTTGTAGGATGTAATAGGCGATATCCCATTGATGAAATAGCCTACAAATATCAATTTCTTGCATTTTTCATCTAACTTCTTTCTTTGAGTATTGAGTATCAGCGTATAGGCATCACAACCAAATACTCTGAGATTCTTCAAATTAGGATGATCCTTGTACTTTAAATAGTATGGAGTTTGGTTGTCAATGGATGCATGGGGTAATCTATTGTTTATATAAGCTGCAGTGAGAACTGTAAAGCCCCAAAAATTCTTAGGCAAATTAGCTTCAAATAACATTGCCCGCCCTTTTTCTAAGAGACTTCTGTTTGCGCGTTCTGATAAACCATTCAGACTTGGAGTAAATGGGGGTGAAGAATCTATTAGTAGAGCAGCTTTATTTGTAAAGTTTAGAAATTCACCTTCAACATATTCTTTGGCGTTATCGCATCGAATTTTCCTTACTGAAGGATTTAATTTACAGAAGGTTTTAAGTTCATTTGCTGCATCACTTTTTCGTTTAATTAAACGAACTTCAGTAAAACACGAATAATCATCTATTAAAGTCATAAAATATTTCTCACCTGTAGAAGTGTTGGGTACTTTCGGCCCACACAAATCAGTGTGAATCATCACCATTGCTTGAATATCTCTTTTTCTAGGACCTTTAACAACAGGTGTTGCACTTAGTTTAGATCGCGTGCATATTTCACAAAAGGTGGAGAGAGTAGAAAAACCGGACTGCTTCAGGGCTTGGTTGCACGAGTGTCCGCATCTGTGCCACAGGTCATTCACATTAATATTTGTGGAGAGTGCAATTTCATTTTAAGGTACAAAATCACTTACATATTGACCGCAATTTTTCCGACTGCCACACAATAAACGCTTATTTTCTTCCTCAATAAAAACTTCCTTATATTTGAATATTACACAAAATCCGGCACTCTCTATGTTTTTCATTGAGATGAGCTGTCCATTCAAATTTGAACAAAAAGTACATCTTTCAAATTTATGTGGATGTTATTTGATATTTCACCGCTAATGTTTCCAATACCTGTAATTTCGAGAACTGCCGATTTTGAGGCACATTTGATAGTGCCTGATGCTGGTTTTAGCGAGGTGAACCATTCTTTTCGAGAACACATGTGGGAAGTAGCGCCAGAATCAATGATGAATTTATCACTAAATAAAGTTCCTACAACAAAAGATATTTCGTAGCAGAGTGTTTTTCGTCATGATTTGTTGTACTAGTCTTTGATCTAAAATCACGTTTGTAGTGACCATTTTTTCCACATCTGTAACATTTAGAATTCTTTAATCTGCAAAATTTTGATGTGTGTCCTTTTCATTTACAAAATTCACAAAAGAATTTCTTATGTGCAGCAGAAAACGTCACATTATCCAGCGTAGATTTAATAGAATAATTTCTATCATTATTCTTAGAGTCATTCATCATGGCTTCAGCATAATTAATATTTGAGTAACAAAATTTAGAGTTAAATTTATACTGGGCTGATTTTCTAGAGCAACATTGACTGCTTCATATTCTTTAGGTAATGACATTAGAATGTAAACAATCGAATCTATGTCACTTACCTCAGCACCAGATAACCGTAAATCGGTAATTAGTTTGACAATTTCATCTATGTGCTGTCTCATTAGAATGTCTTTATTCTTTTTCAATGTGGATAGTCTTTTACGCGTCATAATATTTGATTCACTGCACCTTTTGCTTCATAAGTAGATACAAGCGTTCTCCAAATCATACAGGCGGTATCTTCCTTTTGAAGAGTAGCCAAAATTCTATCATCGAGAAGCGTTAACAGGAGCGCGTAAGCTTTTTTAGCTTTCGTTTTTTCTTCCTTGTTAGACTCATCGGCTTCTCTATTTAAGAAAATGTCCAAGTCCTTTGCTGAAAAAACAGCCGTAACTCTTCTACTCCATATGGAAAAGTTATTGCCTTCAAACGGGGTGACTGAATGTTCTCTGCTGCTCACAGCCATTGCTCGTAAAATCTCACAGACAGAAAGAAATAAAAACTCACGAGCAAATAAAAAGTTCCAGTATGATGACCTACTTTCCGATCAACGCATAAAAACCTAAACAGAGATAAACCACGCTCTGCTGTTAAAATATCCGTGGAGATATGTTTGCGTTAATTGAAGAGGATGATGCATTGCATTTTAAAGCTTTTATTTACAGCAAGACTAACATACATGAAAATAAGAAACACAGTGAGTATAAAGAGAAAATCACTCCTATTTATAACATTTAGACAGGATTAGAAAAGAACCAATAAGGTTATTTAATAAGAAAGCCAATAGAAATTGTTGATAAGAGAACTAATCAAGATTTAATAAAATAATGAACTAAAAGATGTAATGTGCGATTACACATTTGTAACAGTAACATATTTGTCAATAGCATTTTTTCGGCCTTCTTTCTTTTTTATATTACTATATTTAAATATGCTTTGTATTTTATACTAATCTGATTATTAAAATGTTTGAATCAGAACCCCGCCTTTTCTCCTAAATTAAACAAATAAATTAGCAAATTTCAAGACTTTCTATCTCGATATCAAGGAGACGAAAGCAAATGATTTATGTGTTAACCCTACAGTGCATAGTGTAGCCAATTGGAAACACTTTCTATTTAACTTTTAATAAATAAATCAAATTCTTTGCAACCAGTATATTTATATAGAAATATTAATTCTGTAAAAATAACAGGTGAACAGGTGAACAGTTTATCGTTCAATGGGGTTCCTTGTTTGAGAAAAACAACTCCCTGGTTATGAGTTAGCGTGCATCATTTCATGAGGGAGACATAAAAAAGTTTTAAGTACATAAAAGTAATGATAATTAATGTAAAGGACAAATGTTAAATAACAGTCTAATATGTAATTGTAAAAATAACTTAATTGTGCTACAAAATAAAATTAGAAATCTATCTTAAAATTTCTGGTGTTGAATTCTTAATATAAGCATAAAAAACACAATTCTAAAAGAAAAATTCATGCACTGTAGGGTTAAATGACACATTTCATTATGCTCTTTCAATTGCTGCTTACTTAGATTTTTTTTTATTATTACACTGTGGCGTAGTTTCGTGTTTAGAATGTAAAAATCACCGATATTGGTTAATTCCAAAGTCCAGTCCCCTAACGTACGATCCAATCAAAATGTTCAGGGATATAGAACACCGCGCTGAATAGCCGCGCTGAAATCTAGTTATACATGGCATTTATTGTTAAAGTACATGAGGTTTTTCTTTCTTAAAAACATTCTGGTCGGAAGTGGAAAACCATTTCTAGTAACTAAGCTTTCTTAAATAAACAAAAACAGAGTGTAATAGTGGATATTGACAAACAAACTGATTAAAAGAAGCTTTTTTATCCTATGTTTTTGACATAGATGCAAAAAGTAGGGTTCATAAAATTTAAAGCTTTAAATACAACTTTTATCAAATAGGAATATTTATGTTTTTCACTCGCAAATTTCAGTTACTAAATGAAACAAACGTTTCAATTCGGAAATTGCATTACTAAACCTGTTAGAAAATCCACACAATTAGATCAAATGGGTTTATTAGTTGGAAAAATATTTGTTTAATATATAGCTAATAATTTAATTTTAAACTTAATCCTTATTCGGTGTTACATTGAATTTTTTTTTTAGAAATCGTATTATATCTCATACGCATTTTTGATAAATTTCACAATACCGGAAAAAATACTGAGTAACTTTTAACGTGTATTACTAAATTATGTACAATTTGCTCAATTTAAAAGCTTACTTAGGTTCGTAATCTGGAAAAAAGTTGCTCACTGAAGCAGCTTTAAATGTTCACCGGAACAAAAAAGTTTTCATTTGCAAGTGATATTGAACGTTGTAAAAAGTTGTGTTGGCAGTTCACGCACATTCCATCATTTATTAAGCACTTGGGGACGAGCGACACCTATACGTGACGCATAAGATGCTCAGAATCTTCGAATATTCCCACCAGTTATTTTTCATTGTAAGCTTTGCCTTATTAAATCTTAGCATTTCTGCGATTCAATTTGGCGAAAATTTCTGTTTTGAAAAACCGGTGTAAAAAAGATTAAAAATTCTATAAAAGACGCTATTCGCGAAGGGGTTAATACGGTGTAGGTAGGATAATGCAATCACAGTTCTCAATCGAGCTAACGGTGAAAGCAGGAGACTTTGATCTGAGCTGCGTGATCGAAAGCAATTAAATACTGCATTCTGTGACATTATAAGAAGTTGTGTTTTATTTTTTTGTAATTTCTTTTATAATATTACATTTTTAAAAAATGGATTTGCATGTTTCCGATAGTGATGAATGTAAAATAATCAGTATTTATCTATTAAAATCTATATGTATAGAGTTAAATCTATGTGCGTCAATCTTTTATTTACAACATGAAGTTCACTCCCAACAATACCATTCGTAAATTATTAACTTGATTCACATACACAGGGCTGCCACTGGCGACTATTTTTATATTTTATTCGCACCACAATTCACAAAAATAAATGTTATAGCATATTTCTTTTGTACACGGTGTCAAAGGGTGTGTGCAACAATTTTGTTCTGAGAAATTGGTGCGAGAATGAATAATCGCCAGTAGCAGCGTTGCATACGCAATACCTGGAGTTACCCGCTAGAAGTTCAAAAATTTTGAAAATACCGCCCAGCAACAAAGTGTTATTATCGTCGCTACCATATCATACTATCGAATGTGTAAAAATGCATTTTTCATTACTTTTAAAAATTGGCTGAATGTCATCACTAAATTTTATTAGAATTCTACACCTAGTAAAATACTTTTAAAATTTCTGTGAAAATCTTGGTCTTCAGTTTGACCTTCTCTTTTATTCAGAGATACTGAATTCATACCGGAAATGTTGGGGAAAATATTTACATTAAGTAATCAGAAAATGTCTGTCACTAAATAAAGTATAAATTTAAATTTTAAATTTCTGGTATGGATTCGAAATTTCTGATGAAAACGGAGGCCAAACTCTCAACGCCGGTGAAGAATACTATTAAAATTTAGTGGTGACAATTGGCCCATTTTTAAAAGTAATGAAAAATGCATTTTTTCACATTTGATAGTTTGACATGGTAGCGACAATATCTTCTCGAAGAGAGTTTGGATGTACGTAACACATATTTTGCTCACCAGGAAACCACGCCATAGTGTATTAATGAAAAAAAAAACCTAAGTAAGTAGCAATCTAAAGACATTTATAAAACGTGAATTTTGACACATAAATCGTTTGCCCTCGTCTCCTCGTTATCAAGATATAAAGTCATAAAGTTTGCTAATTTATTTATTTAATTAACGGAAAAAGACGTGGTTTGGATTTAGAAATTTTAATATTCAAATTAATATGACATACAAAACATATTTAGATATATTAATATTAAAATAAAAGAAGCCCGTAAAAAAATGCTATTGATAAATATGACACGGAACCAAAAAATGATTGAAGAGTAGAAATTCGTGGCACCAAGAGAATTTCATGAACTTAAATCGAGTGCTATGGTTACAATTATCAACCTCCTGCGAAAATGAAAATTGAAAGGGCGTTTCAAATGCAAGTGGCCGAGTTTGCACTAACCCAGACTTGTAACAAGCATAGTGAATCTTTTCGGGGTATTACGGCGTACTAAACTGGAAATGGAAAAGTGACTGGAGTTTGATGAATTTGTTACGATGAAAACGTTCATGACTCCACCTTCAATCCTATCGACTCCTCCTTCCATTCTATTTAATCAATAGATTAGCAAATTTTAAGACTTTATCTCTCGATAACGGGGAACGAGGGCAAATGATTTATTCGTCAAAAAACACGTTTCATAATGCACTTTCGATTGCTGCTTATTTTTCATTATTACACTAATGGCGTGGTTTCCTGGTCCAAATCCTGCACTCTCCCCTCAGTTTTTTTTAATTGAAAATGTTCATGTCTTCAATCAAAGTAATTTTGCGATTAAATTAGGCATAAATGTCTTTTAGAAAAAACCGGCGGTAAAAGATTAAAAATTCTCTAAAGGATGATTGTCAGGAAAAGATTAAAATGTAGCCATTTAACCCTCTCATGCATGAATTATTTTTTACAAAATAAAATAAATCAATCTTTTTTTGTGATAGGTGAGAACTCATTATCATGAAATAATTTTATTAGAATTTTTATACACTTTTAATTAGTATAATGATACGGCCTCATTTGGGACGTTCTGCAACAAGGTGTACATTCACACTGTCCTCATATGGGGACAATATGGTTCAATGTTCATTTATTGCCACGCCAGATATATGCATGAGTTTTATATATTTTATTTGGAATGAAATGTTTCCATGCACTTTGGACACACTGGTACAGTGCAGACTTCACAAATATATCGTGTTTTGGTTTTGCAAACTTTATCTCTACAGCGATTGGCAAACTTATCTTCCATTTTTCTTTCAATAATGCTTTCCTCCATCTAAACGCACAGTTTGGGGCACATTGTGTGTATTTCTACGTTTTATCGCGGGCTCTCCTGCAGAGGATGAACCTCTTATATTTTTATTTACTTCAGCTGTACCCTTATATATCAAACTGGTTGCAATTGAACTTTCGAATTCTAGCAGGTCTAATGTTTTGGTGTTTTGTGATTTACATAGAATCCAGGCATGACATTTATAAGGTGATTAAAAATACGCATGTACCACCTCTTATTTTTGAAAACGTTTGGGGCACATTGTGTGCATTTCTGCGTTTTATCGCTGGTTCTCCTGCAGAGGATGAACCTCTTTTATTTTTATTTAGTTCTGCTGTACACTTATATATCAAACTGGATGCAATTGAACTTTAGAATTCCAGCAGGTTTAAGCTTTTGGCGTTTTATGATTTCCATAGAATCCAGGCGTGACATTTATAAGGTGATAAAAAATACGCATGCACCACCTCTTATTTTTGACATCATTACGGTAGCAGACTACAAGAGAGTCCATAATGTCGACCCCCATCCATATGATTATTATACACAGCGATACAATGTGGACACTTGATAGAAATCATTCTTTTTTCTTTCGTTTGAAACGTGTCACTTGACCTTCAGATGCTTCAGATGCTCAGTCGTCGATAGTTGGGCAAAGATTGAGAGGCCTCACTGGAACGCGATCCCTCTGAATCGGTCGGAGCGCCGCGGTGAGACAAAGTCGCTGGTGCGTTTAAAGTTCTCCAGAACTTGGGCCCGACGAGGAGGAGTGCTCGCTCGGCGCTCTGAGGGCGCCGGTGGCGCTATCTAGTTTTTTCCACAATATGAAGAAATTATATGCACTGGTGAATTATCTATCCATCGAGTGTTAGTTACATTATCCGAAGATGACACAATGGAACTACTACCTCTCCCTTCTTTCTGCTGTTCTTTTACTAATTTCACTTGTTTTCTGAACCCATCAGCCTGTTAACTCTAATAGTACATACGTACCAAATGCCTAGGGATTTTAGCTGTAAAATCAATGGTATATTTGAAAAATAATTATCTGCATATACAGGGGCGCAAAAATCTAGGCGCTAATGGGCTGATTTCCACCACTAAATTTTATTAGTGTACTTTGCGTAAATTTTATGAGTATTCTTATTAGATGAAGAATACTAAAAATTTAGTGATGGGAATCGGCCCATTAGCGCCTAGATTTTGCACCCCTGTGCATATATTTTGTAGTTTGGCTGATGCAAGTCATGAGTCAAACGAAGAATGACATCAACAGATGCACCACAATCAGATATGACTCCATGGTTACCAGCTGCACCTTGAAATAATTCGAAACGATAAATGAATCCGGATACACCAGCACGACACCACATTTTCTTTCCCCGTTTTTTCGGCTTTTTAGGTAAGTTCTGTTTTATAGATGGCCTCGCATTGAAGGGGATGTTCATCTCATCCACACTTTAATGTAGAAATTACAGTTCGTTTACAGGAGACGCAAAAAATAGTACCATTATATATATATATATATATATATTTTTTTTTGGTGGGGGGGGGGAAATTTGGGATCTATGAAGAAAAGTTTATTATAGTATCATACGGGGCATTTCAATGATTTTATGATATTTCAAACATAATGAAATTTAAAAAGGTCACTGAGGAACAATACATCTTTTCTGTTAATTAAAAAGTTCGTAGCATTTATAGTTCATTTACAGAGACGCACAAAGGTATTCGGCTAATGGATAGACTGCGATCGATAATTTTTGGAAGTACGTTATGCGTTGTGGTATGTATTTTTTAACTTATCTGATTTTTAGTGCAATATGTGGTGTTTATAAATTCTATAGATCATATACAGGCGTGCACAAATAAATTCGCACGCATTACGGAAAACGGAGAACAATTGTTGAAAACGAATATTACTCAATTGTGTGTTTTTAAATTGGATATTTAGATATCTCATATATTTTTACGAATAAAATGAAATTTCTAAGTAATATTTTGTTAGTGTTGGAAAGTGTTTCATTATATATGCGTGATGCATGGTTTTTCCTTTTTGTTTTTTAATGAATATTGATTTCAATATGCCCTTGTAAATTAAATTGAATCAAATAAACAATATTTAAATATGACATATTGCTTCTTTTAAGCGCATAGTTTGAACAGAAACTTTAATTTAACTCGAAATCTGCTTTTAAAGCTTACTTATTTATGATGGATAGTAAAATAGTTAATTTATTAACATAAATCTTGAATTTGGTAGGATTAAAATATAATTTTACTCAGCGGTATCATTAACACTAAAGTAAAACTCAAAATTTGCGAAATAAAAACTAAGAAAGTCTAATTACGTACAATTTAAAGACGTTAAAATGAGAGCATAAAGGTAAAAAATATATTAAAATGATAAATATGATCATTATCTTAATGACATCCGTATAAAATGATAAATATATGCTATAAAAAGTTGTAAAATATGAGAAATTTATTTCAGTCTAAACTATCGCGTTTCCATAAAATAATTTTGCATATGCATGCTTAACATAGGGAAAATGATTTTTTTTTTTTTTTAATGTGCCATCTGCTGTGTCGTTTATTTATGTTTAAAATTATGTAATTATCAACTATGTAATACACTCCAACATATGAAATGATATGAAAATAAAACGGCAATATGAGTCTTTAGAGAATCATACATGGTGTCCCAAAAAGATTTAAACTAGTTTTAGTTTTTTAACTGGTGGAGATACAATGTCAATGTAAATTTCAGACATTTTCGAAATAAAGTAGGAAGTAAGATTATGTTGATGAAATAGTTCTGCGATTAATTTTCAAAAAATTACACTTTTGAAATTTTTATACTGTGTCTGGGTGTTAAACGTAATATTTTCAAAATGTCTCCGTGTGCTGATAAATGCAACTGTACAAAATTCATTCTTCTACACCAGAATTTACTGATTTATGATACATTGAATTTTATAAAAAATTTTAACCTTTAGACACCAAAAACAGAACATTTTTTAGATACTGTACCCTCACACTACCGGTGCGAGCAGGCTTTGCGTATAATGGAGAAACAAACATTAAACCCTTCTTTGCATGAGTTTTTCTTTTACAATTGTGTTTTTTTATACATATATTAAATATTATACACCAGAAATTTTAAGATAGATTTTTAAATTTGTTCAGCAACATAGTGCACGGGAGATTTACTGGACTAATATTTCTATATAAATATAGTGGTGGCGAAGAAGTTGATTTATTTATTAAAAGTTAAATAAAAAGTGATGGAAATTTACATCACTATGCAATTAAGGGTTAATCATACTTGCTAACCTCCCCTTTATAGAAAAAAAAACGCTTTAACCCTTTGAGGGGCGGTGGTATATATTATATACCACCTAATTTTAATCCAATTCAAACCAGAAACTTTTAATCAAATTTTACTTTTTTAACTTTGACGAGAAAAAGTTGAAAAATTGCTTATTCTTATTTTGAACTAAATTCTTTTCTAAATTCCGGTAGGAATTCAACGTTACAGGAGCACAAGTGCTTGCCCCTGAAAGGGTTAAACCAAAAATATTTATTTAATTGAAAGAGTCTTGATTCTATATAGTATGTATTTGAAATACTTTTCATTTTATTTAATATATAAACTTTCTGGTTTAAAATATGTTTTTTTGTACTTTAAAATAAGCAAGAGGTAGGCAGGTATGCTTAAGTAAATATTATATTTTAATGTAAGTTAATTTTATATTTTGTTTAGTGTGCTACATCAATTGTTGTAAATTGCATCCGGGTTAAAGAATATATCTTAAAAAGTAAATTATATTTCAGTTTCATCTGTATAAAAGAATTCTAAAATACTTAAAAATATATTAAGACTTAAAAATATTTTACACGGATTATGTCACCGATCCTGTGAAATTACGTCACACCAGATTTATCCCTCTTTCTCTACAACCATTCTTTTAAATAAAATTTAAATTAATAAAGTGTACACAGACCTTTTTATTTTAGGAACTTTATGATTTAAAAACCATATTTATGTAGATATTTATTTGTATGCCATCTTTATTTACCCAGTTATATCTAACAAGGAAACTACTTCTGCTGGAGCCCGCACCTAAATTGAGACCTGGTGAATTTTGTAGTCCTATAGGTCAAAGATTGAGAATCGATAAAATGTGTCTGCAAAAATTGTATTTATTGATTTTTCTAGTAGAGTAACTAGACATGTTCAAACCTCGGACGTGGACAAGCTCTATGGTTTAAAAATTGCATTTTCAGAAATTTTAACCGAGTCACAGAAATAGAATATGATTGAAATAATTAAATTATTGCTTATTTCCGTGTTTCGAATGAGACCCTCTCCATACATATTTTCTCTTTGCTCATGGGCGACTTGATCGTCAGACGTGAACAAGCTCTATGACGGTAACAAATATAGCCTTCACGTCATAGAGCTTGTTCACGTCCGACGATTAAGTCGCCCATGAGCAAAGGAGAAAATATATATGGAGAGGGTCCCATTCAAAACATGGAAATAAGCAATAATTTAATTATTTCAATTATATTCTGTTTCTGTGGCTCAGAATAGGTTAAACTTTCTGAAAATGCAATTTTTAGACCACTTAGCATAGAAAACTTGTTAACAAAAAAGAATTTCTGAAAAAAAGTACTTTAAAATACAAATTAACTAATAATAAGAAACAAATACTGGAAAAAGTTTAAAAAATGCTTCAAGATCTTACCAATATGATTTTCAAAAAAAAAAAAAAAAAAAAAAAAAAAAAACCATAAAAATTGCATTTTTGGTCTCTCGAAATTGGCTATATTTGTTACCGGCATAGAGCTTGTTCACATCCGACGATCAAGTCGCACATGAGCAAAGGAGAAAACATGTATGGAGAGGGTCTCATTCGAAACATGGAAATAAGCAATAATTCAATTATTTCAATTATATTATGTTTCTATGGCTCAGAATAGGTGAACCCAGCGAGTATATGTCTTTATCCTTTCAAAACAGTGGCTGTCGTAATAGAAATATCATAAAAAGAATCATTCAGAAAAAACTCTAAGCATACACAAAAAGTATCACGTGCTCAGATTTAGTCGGATAAAAAAATCGGCTGCAAAATCGGCAAACTTTGCGCGCAGACTTCGCTCAGTTGACACAAAATTATTTTATGGGTGAATTGATCACATGGCTGGGTTTTTCGTTTGGAAGGTTGATTGAACACGTTTAACAGCTCGATCGGAAATCTAACAATTTCCAGCTTTTTAACTTTCTAAACTGATTTTTTAAACCTTCGTATTTCTTAAAGAAAGAGTATAAGAAATATAACAATAGCGGAGTGCAATTAATATATCAGTTTTAGTGATATATAAGTTGATGACAGGCCTTACGTTCGGATCACCGATTTGTGTCAGCTTTTATTTTAGATTTTTCTTTTCAATTTTTTTAATGTAAAAATGCTTCATCAGTTGCTTTATATTTTCATTAAATATTTAATTCTGTTAATATAACAAAACTGCGATATCAACATGTTATGAGATTCAATTGTATTAGTAAATTAAAATATTTGTTAAAATTTGATAAAAAGAGCTTCTGTTGTTGTTGTGTCAGAGAAAGTGCCAAGGCACTACTCTCTGACATAAGGGCTGCCTGAGCCTCAAAGGAGGTTGGATTTCTAGAGCTGGTCTCCTAATTTTGAACTAATTCCAGTTCCAATTTCGAGGACATTGGAGCCACGAACAGATTTTACGTTCACCAGCTCCCATTAACGTACACGTTCCCACAGCAGTGGCAGTCGAGAGAGGTTTTCATCCTCCCAAACAGTGACCTTGGTCGATGCTGCTTGGCTTTCGGTGATTTTACGAGAACCGAGCTTAACCATCCGCGCCACTGCGGGACAAAAAAAAAGAGCTTTCAATATTTTAATTAAAATATTTATTTCGATAACAACACGTTTGAAATATAAATATTCAATCATCAAACTTTATTTTTTAATTTAATTTAATTTTTTTTAACATTATACGTATCATTTTATTTTTATAGTATTTTACACATTAAATTTTGTATTGTAAAATATGCTTTGCATTTTAGTTTTAGAGATAATAAACCAATAAGGTACTCCATAAAAAACACCCATGGTATGCGCAAGGATATTTTCGCACAACTCTTATTTGCAAAAAAAATTATTAACGCATTGAAATGAAATTTTAAATAATAAAGCGTTGTAAAGTAAAATTTTAATCTATGGATTGCCCATTTATCGTATTTCAATGGGTATTTTGTAATAATAATAATAGAAATAAATCTGTAATTGTTATTAATATGAAAATTTTCTTTTATTAAAAATATTCCATTTATCATGAAAAACATAAAACAACCAATAAACATTTTAAATAAAAATAAAATAAAGAAAAAAATATTTGAAATAAAATATTTAAAATTTTAATAATAAGTATTAATCTGCAATTGTTATTAATGTCAAATTTACTATTTATCAGGAAAAATATATAGCAACCGACAAAATATTTCTGAATAAAAATCAGAAGAAATCGTGGGATTATAACTCAAACTATCTAAATCAAAGCCATTAAATAATAAGCCCAATCAGATAAATGGGAAACTTTTCGCAAGTTGAAAATAGCGCCATCTAGCGGTTGGGAATGCTGCATTCGGCACCAAGAATATTTTAATAAAATTTTGCTTCTAAAATTAAAGCTTAAAATAAGGAGTTCATATTTTCTAAGAAAGTCGTTTGTAAATTCCGGTGCCAGTCAGTAATTTCACATTTTACGAACATAATTTGTCTGTGCCGGAAAGGGTTAATTGCATAGTGATGTAAATTTCCATCACTTTTTATTTAACTTTTAATAAATAAATCAACTTCTTCGCCACCACTATATTTATATAGAAATATTAATCCAGTAAATTTCCACCATTTTTTTTTCATTATAGTTTTAGCTTTAATGTAAAAGATCCCAATAATTAGCAAGCTTTTAAAGGAAGTGCAAAAACAAAACATCGATAAAAATCGTATAAAATATCGATATAAATAAATCGTATCGTTTCTCTGCGACCCACTTCTGTTTTGTCCTCTTTCCGCAGCAGAGGTTTGGCGCTAGTGTGTCGCTAACAAATTTAACACTATCTGACTGGGCTTATTATTTAATGGCTTTGATCTAAATGCAAGATCAGCGCTCTAACCATTCACCCAACAAGCAAACAACTAAACGCAACAAAATAATAATATAAGTAGACAAATGCATGATCTGAACATTTGGCCCTCAAGTTCACTGTAACTGTACGTTTAAAGACCTACTCCATTTTACAATCTCCTTTGCGCGTGGACGACCTGATCGCCGTTCTTGAACAAGCTCATAGTCATCTGGTCATCTGCTGCGTGCGAGTAGTGATTTGCATTCGTAGCTCCATAGTTGGTGATTTAACTCGCTTTTGGCGTGAAATTAATAATTAAAAATTCATTACTTTAAAATTAAATGTATACAAATATATATATATAATACGATTTTTACACAAAACAATTATCGGTAGTCTAACTTTGCCCTATAGGGTTATAAAATGCACCAGGACTCAATGCTAGGTGCGAGCTTCACCAAAGTGGTCTCCTTGTTAGATCTTTTAATTTACTTTATAAAACTAAGTTATACTTATTCATAAACTAAAACCTTTAACAACGTTTTAACGCGTAAATATAAAAAAAAATGGCACAAAAATCACATCACATACGGCCGTTTCGAGGATCCTTGTATCCCCTTCCTCAGTGCGGAAAAAAAGATTAAAATGGGTTTAAAGAACCCCTTGATTATAGCCCCGAGTACTGGCTTGATTGAAAAGGCCAAAGCAAGAGTTTATATATCCCAAAGAAATGACGTATTTAACAGGAACTAACTGAAAAAAAGAAGTCACTGCGCAGAATCCCTCCACACGTGCGAGAGAAAAGGGGTGCTGGTCATATCATTCACTAAGGAAGAAGTATGTTTATGAATAAAGTAAGCTTCGTAAAAATCTACATCTATCTATAACTGAATTACATTTTTGGATAACTTTAGCCTCTAGGTAATTAAACTGGCGGTTGGAACATGTGATTTTACATGTGATTTTTTGTGCACTTTTTTCATATTTGTGCGTTATAACGTTGTTAAAGGTTTTAGTTTATGAATTAAAATTCGCACCAAGTGTTTGATTCATGGTTAAGTTATACTTATGATAAATATATATATAAAACCATAAACTACTTTTTTTTTCTATTTACTCTCTTCTAACATGTATGTTGCTGAAATGATCTATCCCTTGAGACATTCGTTTAAGACCAAAACAGAGTTGTTTTTGTAATAAATTTACTTTCGTTTTGAATAGATCATTTAGTTGTCAAAACAACTTAATTCAAATAACTAGGAAGAGCTGACACACCTGATAGGAAAGAAGAAAAAATATATAACAAACGTCTTATCTGACACATGCAATAAAATGAAATGACATGATGCTGACTCCATGAAAAAGTATCATATTGAGAACAGGATGGTAAAGTAAAATAAGATAATATATTAACATCTAAACAGGAAATAAAAAGTTTATTAACATTAATTTAAAATCTATAAATGTTTCTTTGTTTTCACACATACACTGTGCCCTTCTATTTTATTTAAAAAATTAGATATAAATTTGAATTTCGTCATTTAAAAATAGAATAAATGTCACAACTAAAACATTATTATTTGCTTGTAACATTTTAAATATGTATAGTTTCTGCATATGCTATCAACTGATATCTTGAAATATTTACAAAATGAAGTGAAATAATTGAAAGATACAAACTTTTTACAGTAAAAAAAATATGACATTGATATAATTGATAACCATTTCAAAAAATTTTAAACATTATTCATTCTAGCAACATATTATTTTATTATCCATGTCTCATTAAAACTGCATATATGTGTATATATACTTGTATTATAAAGGTAACATTTGTGTGTTTCTTTGCTTGTACGGGATTGGGTATCTCTAGAACTAACGAACTGATTTAAAAAATAATGGCGGCAAAATGATGGTGACTATCTCTACTCCAATATAGTCTTTTGCGTCGGTAAAACAACCCTGTTGAGTGTGTTAAAGACCAAAAATCGTTCTAAATTTGCAACTTGTGTGATATTTTTGGGGCTAGAAATTTGAAATTTTGTGGGGTGGTTACTTTTAAGATGTAAATACGTGCTATGAACAGTTTATAAAAAGGTGGAAATTTAAAAGGGTGAAGTGAGCGAAGCACGTTCTAAGTTACGATTTCTTTGGAACTGTTAGGGCAAGAAGCTTGAAATTTGGCATAGCTGTTACTTTAATGATGTAAATACTCACCCAGAAATGCTTTTTTAAGAATTCGAAATTTAAAAGGGTGCAAGTGCAAAAATGTTCTAAAATCATGATTTATGTGATACAGTTAGTATAGCATCTGGAGTAGGGTAGTTCCTCTTGAGATCTTTCGCTAAGAACAGTTTCTAAAAAATTATAAATTTAAAAAGGTAAAATGAGAGGAAAACTTCTAAAAGCATTCTAAATTAATAATTATTGGCACTGTTAGGACTAGAAACGTGACATTTGGCATCGTTGTTATTTTAGAGATGTAAATATTCGCCCAGAAGTGTTTTTGTTAATTTTGAATTTAAAAGAGGGCAGGAGTAAAAAAACGTTTAAAATTACACGAATTTATGTAACACATTTGTTATAGAATCTTGGAATTTGGCATGCTAATTACTTTTAAGGTGTAAATATTCTCTAAGGACGATTTCTAAAAAAATTCGAAATTTAAAAGGGTGAAATGAGAAGGAAACGTTCTAAAAATATTCTAAATCACGATTTATTTGGCACTGTTTGGGTTAGAAGCTTGAAATTTACTACAGTGGTTCCTTTTAAGATGTAGATGCTCGGTATAAAGAGTTTATTAAAAATTCGAAATTTTAAGGTTTGACATGAGCGAGAAACGTTATAAATTACGAATTAATTAGAACTGTTATGCTGTTGGGGCTAGAAACTTGAAATTTGGCATTGTGGTTACTTTTAAGATGTACTGTACATGCTCGCTAAAGACGATTTCTAAAAGAAGTCGAAATTTAAAAGTGTAAAATGAGCAAAAAACGTTTTAAAAATATCCTAAACTGTGATTTATTTAACATTGTTAGGGATAGAAACTTGAAATATAATATGGCTGCTACTTTATAGACGTAAATCAGGGTTCGTACACTTTTACCACAATTTTTAAAAGAATTTTCCGCCTTATTGAAATGCAGAAAAGTATTACAAATCCTTCTATAAAACAAGGTGTTTGCCATTTATTCAATTTAAATATTAAATAGAAAATTCTATTAAAAAATTGTGGTAAAGAAGTATGAACCCTGTAAATGAACCCACAAAAAAGTTTTTAAAAAATTCCAAATTTAAAAGTGTGAGCAAAAAACCTTATAAAATTGCTATTTCTATGATATAGTTGATATAGAAGCTTGGAATGTGGTGTGGTGGTTAGTTAGTGTTGTCTGCACCCGGCCACTTACTTGACTTTTTACTCCCATTTCAAGAAGAATTGCAAATACAGCTATGTAAAAAAATATAAGGACACGTTGAAAAATGAGTAATATGTATTAAAGTAATCATTAACTGAGAACAAAATCAAATATAATTTGCTATTCGTAGTTAGTAAACATTAGGAACATATTAATACGAAATTAAATTACAATAAAATTTATGAATCACATATTAATAGAAATACATGACGTGTAATATGGAAAAAATTATAAGGACATAATGAAAAATGTCTGGAAATAAATTAATATTCTACAAAATCGCCTTTTTTTCAATGTCCCTTATAATTCATGCAGTCATTGACTCAGAAAGTCCAGGTAAAGTGTTTTTTTAATGTCTTTCCGCACTAATTAGATGGATGATGTCAAATCGTCTGTATTTGCAGTGTGCCATGACTATATACTACTCAAGCTAAATTTCCCCACAGATTCTCTGTGGGGTTGTAAATCAGGGCTTCTTGGTGGCCAATCCAAAAGTTGGACAGAATTGGCCTCGAACAATGAATCTGATGCACGAGACACATGGCAACTTGCATTGTATTGTTGAAACAAATAATCACCACCTCTGATTAAAGGTTCTTCAGGCAATAATCTTTCAGCTAGCATATCCACATATGATTTGTAATTCATGTTACCTCGAATGGACACGATTGATGTTGTTTCATTGGCTGCAAAACATGCCCACATTATAACAGAACCTCCTCCGAATTGGCGTTTGGAAAAAATAACAGGTTTATCTTTTCGCAAGTCATACCAATAATGGCGAAAATCATCTGGTCCGTCCAAATTAATTTTTTTTTCGTTTAAAAATACCACATCTTTCCAGCGAGACCCAAAAGAAACTTGCTTCTTAGCAAATTCCAATCTAAGCTTCTTATGTAGTTTTGTAAGTGGTGGATGTGACCATAGTTTAGCATATCTAATAGTGGGATTCTTTTGCAGAGCATTACGCACTGTTTGGCTAGCGCATGGTGGATTCATCTGTGCTTTAATCTGAGTAGAATTATGTTTTTTTTTTAAGTTAGCTCGAGGCGCAATTCCATGTTTCTGGCACATAATCAGAGAAACGGGCCTACCTGTGTGCTTCTTCTTGCCATAATCTTTTGGATTCTTCAAAAAATTATAAATTAAAAGTTTTAGATCTGTTTATATTCCTTGCAATTTCCCGCCTTACTCCACATTTTCTGTAAGCAATAATTTTTCCCTTTTCAAATTCAGATAGTTGTGTGCTCTTTGGCATGATGAAGAAAGATAGAAACTGAACAATCTTACTGCACAACAGTTTTAGGCTACTTTAAACAATCCTATGACATTACCAAATATGCAAAATTTTGTTTGCGATTTCAAAAGAAATGTGTGTTCTCATAATTTTTTCCAAGTAGCAAGCTATTAAGACCTTTTAAATTTATGCCTTTTAAGAGCCTACGCTAGTCACGCGAAGAAACGCTCCAGCTAATGTTAAGTCTATGGGAAGGTTATCGCGCGATTTCTCGCTCGCATTTTAATATTTTTAAATGATTTTTTTGCATAGGATAACTGAGGTCGATCTCTAACGTTGTTAGTTTTTACTTTTTCGATTTTGGTTACGGTTTTTTTATAAGCGGACATTTTCAATTTTGGAACCGGTTGGAACCGGTTCTGAAAGTGAAATTACCCTTACATAAAAAAACTGGAACCAAAATCGAAAAAGTAAAAGCTAACAACGTTAGAGATCGACCTCAGCTATCCTATGCAAAAAAAATCATTTAAAAATATTAAAATGCGAGCGAGAAATCGCGCGATAACCTTCCCATAGACTTAGCTGAAGCGTTTTTTCGCGTGACTGATGTAGGCTCTTAATGATTTTCCAAATTTGCAGCTTAAAGCTTGTTTGGACATATCCCGTTTCAAGAATTTTTATCATACAAATATTTGCATAATTTTCTAGCCAAGCGGCTCCTACATTTGGCAACTTTTCCCTTGTCCTTATATTTTTTTCCATGCCTGTATCTTGATCATCTAAATTTAATTGGCCATACCTAATAACCTCCGGCCAATCTTCCGTAAAATGTGGGTTAATTTGATCCAGGTTAAAAACGTTTCGATCCCGAATTATTTTAAGAAATAAAATCAAATATATACCAGGTATAAACCTGAAATTAAATAAAGATTTACCAAGTGAATTTTCTGTTTCAACACCTGGTTCGGCTAATATTGCCAATAAGCTAATTTTTAGGGTTTCGTTCATCTCACGAAACCCTATTACCCCCGCTACGTTGTCTGTCTGTCACAGAGCCATTCTCAAAAACTATGTAACTTACAGAGTTGAAACTTTGTGTATAAATCTTAATATCAGCTATAAAGAGCTCAAAATATTAAAATTTGAAAAATTCGCATTATTTTAATAAATAGAGATAAAAAAAAAACAAAATTCTAATAGCCTTTTCCTATTAAATTTAAACATTTTTTCGTTATAGCAGATGCCAAAAATTAAAAATCCACGATGAAATTCTTTCTACAATAACCCCTTCGGTACCGGTGGCTTTTACACAAATTTTATTCGGTTGGCACCACTCTTTTTGAAAAAGTTATCTTTACTTAAACTATCACAAAAATGCTCTAATTAGAGAAAGCAAATATTACTTTTATTTTTTACTGGTGCCTAAAGCAAATTCTGTATGCTCTTTTTGAGGGTGCATATATGCACCCCTGGTCCCGAATGGGATAATTAATTTTCTATCAGACGATTTCCGCGTGAAAAATGAAAATGAAATAAAAAGTTTCACCAATTGAAAAAAAAAAGATTAATGTGAAATAAAATTGATTGACGTCATAGTGGTAATAAAACGGAAATTTTTCTCAATAATACAAGGCGTATGAGTATGTGTATGTACACCAAACAGATTAATATCACGTCATTAGAGAATTAAAAAGAAAATCTGATGTCATATCGGAAGTTTAAAGGATTTTCAAATGTTTCAGAATAATACAAAGCGAGTATCAATATGAGTTATAGAGAATAGTAAATATATGAGTTTGAGGAACGTATTGAATCACGATAAAAACCTGATTATGGAAATATTCGCATATTTTAACATTTTGAAGGTGTATAACATGTTTAATTTTGAAATAATTTTTTTTTAACTATCGCATTTAGTCCACATGACAGATATTATTATGACAGAATATAATAGCGGGCTGGTTTAGATATTCGAAAAACGAGAAAAATAGACCGGTAAATTTTTACTTTATAAAAAACATGACCTTTTTTTTTTTGGTTTCCAAATGAAATTAATTTGGATTTATTAAAGAAATTATAAAGTGTTTTGAAAGGAATATTAAACGAAACCCTTTGAACGATCTTCGATCACACTTACCCACTTGTTCTTTTTTCCGATTGCTTGATTACGACCAATTTTGATGTATTAAACTATTCGCTCCAAGCATCCTATAAAGAAGATTGCATTATGATGTTTCGCATATTCAATTAACCTTTTGATTACGGATTCGGGATAGCGTTCGTCTCTGTGACTATTTATTTTTTATATTCGTACAACCTTTGAAAAAATACTATCCGACCTATACTAGGGTACAATGGAACTAGCAGAATGGAATACCTAGTTGCGTACCAACTGAACTTCCAGGTTATAGGTAAGCGACTTGCGAGGCAAATAGGGAGCCGTGAGAAATGTCAAAAAGTTAAAATTTTAAAAATATATATTTAGAAATAAAATAAAGAAATAGAAGTTTAACCCTTTCAGAGGCAAAGCACTTCCATTGCTAAAATGTTGGAATGATTTGACAAGTTGATGGTTGAACAAATTTATTTGGAAATACGAAAAACTAGTTTTCTCATACACAGAGGAGCCAACCTTTCATTAATATTCCGTAATATGCGAGTTAATCTGACCCAGTTTAACAACGCTACAAACCAGAAAGATTATTGGATGAATCTTTATTTATTTAATTTCAAGTTTCTACGTGGAATTTATTTCATTTCATTAGTTTAAGAAATTTCTGGTGCGAAACGTGTTAAACCTGGGTTAAATTAACCCGCACATTACGGAATATTAATGAGAGGTTGGCACCTCAGCATACATAACAACCGGAAAATTTTAAACCAAAATTCTGGTGCCAGTGGGGCAATTGGGAATTAAAATTAAATGGTTTCATGAACGTACCACCGGTCTTGAAAGGGTAAATAATGAAAAAGTAAGAAAAAAAAAGTAATAATTTTCTATTAGATCCAAAGCCATTAAATAATAAGCCCAGTCAGATAAATGGGAAACTTTTCGCAAGTTGAAAATAGCGCCATCTGGCGGTTGGGAGTGCTGCATTCGGCACCAAGAATATTTTAATAAAATTTTGCTTCTAAAATTAAAGCTTAAAATAAGGAGTTCATATTTTCTAAGAAAGTCGTTTGTAAATTCCGGTGTCAGTCAGTAATTTCACATTTTACGAACATAATTTGTCTGTGCCGGAAAGGGTTAATTGCATAGTGATGTAAATTTCCATCACTTTTTATTTAACTTTTAATAAATAAATCAACTTCTTTTCCCCCACTATATTTATATAAAAATATTAATCCAGTAAATTTCCCCATTTTTTTTTCATTATAGTTTTAGCTTTAATGTAAAAGATCCCAATAATTAGCAAGCTTTCAAAGGAAGTGCAAAAACAAAACATCGATAAAAATAGTATAAAATATCGATATAAATAAATCGTATCGTTTCTCTGCGACCCACTTCTGTTTTGTCCTCCTTCCGCAGCAGAGGTTTGGCGCTAGTGTGTCGCTAACAAATTTAACACTATCTGACTGGGCTTATTATTTAATGACTTTGATTAGATCCAAGCAGATGGCAGACGAAACCTACCGAGGAGGTTAGGGGGAGGGGGTTTCAAGAGATATCTGCCACAAAGAAAACTCTTTGTAAATTGTGGTACGAATTGAATAAAAAAATATTCGCCAATCCCAGCAGTAATCAAAATGTTAACGAGTTTTACTGATTCTTTGTAATGTATCCCAGCATTCCTACATACTCTTCCATTCCACTGGGAATTTTTATAGACTAGATTTTTCGTCTATTGTTGGAACATAAGTAATGTCATTATTTCGATCTTTAAAGTTGATAGTTAATATCTCCTATTACATGGCACAATTGGTAACACACTACTTGAGTACGTCTTAGCACTATGACTAGAAGAAAGATATACCTTTTCTCTCGTAGTCGTAGAACATCCTTATGCGCCTGATGAATAAAGATTATTTCGTTCGAAGCGCGTTGCGTTAGCCTCTTTTTTTATGGTGTATTAAATATTATGTTTCATCTGTATTGTTCTCACGCTTTTACTACAATTTTTTAATAGAATTTTTCTATTTAATATTAAAATAACAGAAATTGCAGATGCCTCATTAAATTGCAGGATTTGTAATACTTTTCTGCATTTAAATAAGGCGAAAATGGTATATTAAAATTGTGGTAGAAGCGTACAAACCCTGTATAAGACACAATATCTGATTATTTTATTTCTTGACGTTTTAAACACATTTTTAAAAATGCCCCTTAAGTTCAAACTTTATAACAACTTGGACGTTAACGTTTTAATATTCACTTTTATTTAATGGCAAATGAAAGAAGGCAATCTATAAAATTTTAAACAAGTGGGTAAGAGTGATCAAAGATCGCACAAAGGGTGTGGTTAAATATTCCTTTCAAAACGCTTTATCCTTTCTTTAATAAATCCAAATAAATTTCATTAAAAAAAAAAAAAGAAAAAAAAGTCGTTTTTTATAAAGTAAAAATTTCCCGCTCTATTTTTCTCGTTTTTTCGAATATCTGAACCGGCCCGATAGCGGTCGAAGTCTATAGTGCGTCTATATATAGTGCGAAGTCTATAGTAAAGTATATGAAGCGGATAGTGGTCTATTATACTCTGTCATAATAATATCTGTCATGTAGACTAAATGCGATGTTTAAAAAAATCAATTTCATAACTAAACATGTTGTATAGAGACCTTCAAAATGTTAAATATGCCAATTTTTCCATAATCGTGTTTCTATCACGATTCAATACGTTCCTCAAACTCAAATATTTACTATTATCTGTTACTCATATTGATACTCTATTTGTATTATTCTCAAACATTTGAAAAATCCGTTAAACTTCCAATATGACGTCAGATTAATTTTATTTTTAATTCTCTAATGACGTGATATTAAGCTGATTTCTGTATTTACACATACTCATACTCCATGTATTATTGAGAAATGTTTGAAAATTTCCGTTATTACTAATATGACGTCATATTAATCGTTTTTTCAATTGGTGAAACTTTTTATTTCATTTTCATTTTTCATG
Source organism: Maratus michaelseni (assembly GCA_963931845.1). NCBI lineage: Eukaryota > Metazoa > Arthropoda > Arachnida > Araneae > Salticidae > Maratus > Maratus michaelseni. The sequence continues at coordinate 192,488,405 of OZ007598.1, read as the reverse complement.
TGGAAATCCTTCCATAGAAAATTAATTACTGTAGGAAGAATTTTATTGTGGATTTTTAATTGTTGGCAACTGCTATAACGAAAAATGTTTAAAGTTAATAGGAAAAGGCTGTTAGATTTTTGGGGGTTTTTTTATCGCTATATATTAAAATAATACGATTTTTCCATATTTTATGATTTTGAGTTTCATAGTAGATATTCAGCTATAGGTACACAAAATCTCATGCTTGTAAGTTATATAGTTTCTGAGAACCGGCTCTGTGACGGACCGACAACGAAGCGGGAGTAATAGGGTTTCGTGCGATGAACGAAACCGTAAAAAGTGATAGCAATCAAGCAATCTCAATTTTAAAAATGTTAGGCAGGCATCAATGGATTCCTGTCAAATTAACCCACATTTTACAAACAAAATAGTTGTAGATTGGCAAGTATATATTAACCCTTTCATGGGGACAATAATTCTGTTGCTGAAGTTTTGAAATGGTTGAGTTCCTCCAGAACTTAGAGCTCAATTTGTGAAAATAAATAAATGCTTTTGTTCACGTGCATTGTAAAAGATATTTTTTAAAAATCCTGGTACAATTTCCGAAGTTGGGAATTAACCTTTCCAGCATCGTGAACTGATATATCCGTTCACTAAGTTGTAAGTTTCACTGCAATAGAAGCATTATTTAAATTAATATAATTCTATTAATATAATGCAGTTTTAAAACATTGAGCAATGATTAATACTCTAAATGGTTATACAGGGTTCGCACGCTTTTACCACAATTTGGAATAGAATTTTTCACCTTATTTAACTGCAGAAAAGTGTTACAAATCCAGCAAATTAACGAGTCGTTTGCAATTTCTGCTATTTAAATATTAAATAAAAAAATTCTGTTAACAAAAATTATGGTAAAAGGGAACGAACCCTGTTACTTAATTGGGCATTTACTTAATTGAGTCTTTTATGTCATGTTGAAGAAATCATCTTTTTTAGAATTAAAATAAACTACAAAGAAAACAACTTTACAAGTTTGACATTTTGCTCGGCGGTCAGACGGTTAAGATTACATAGAAAGTATATTTTCCGCAATCTTTTAACCCAATATTATATCGCTAATCACAATGTTTTGGATGATGTACTCAGTAATTTAAAAAGTACTTTTAAAAAGTGAAGTAAAACATTTTTTTTGGTGTTTTTACAATTTTTTTGGTTTAAACATTTTCTAACATTGTTATCTATTATTCGTAACAATTTTTCTTTCCTTCAAATACGGCACGCAAAAAATTATTAAAACAAATTTTAAATTAATTTAAAAAAAAATTTTGGTTTCAAATGCGGTCTGAGAAATCCAAAAACAAAAATCTTAAAATTTAACATAATATCTTAACTACCTAAACATTAAACACGAGTGTGACTCGTGTAAAGTAAGCCAGGGTTCCTAAAATGTTCTCGATTTCCCACCAACTATTGTAAAACGATATCTTTATTGCAGACATCGATTGCTGGAGATAAAGGAAACAACCACGAAGATTTCTAATTTGAAATAGTGGTAGGAAATGTAAAAAAAATTAGGAAATCTGCGAGCCCTAAGCAAACTTTGTCTTACGAATGAATCACGAGTTTGACTCGTAGTAAGTAAAATATACTTCGTTAATGATTCACGAGTATGACTTATGATTAATGCGCAAGATATAGGTTTAAATAATCATTCTAAAAGCATAATTAATTTAAATAAATAAAACCAAAAGGGTTTAAATTAAACAAAAGAAAGAATTTAATTATGTATTAGCTGGCGAATATTTTTACAAGTGTTTTCACTCTTTTATTTAATTTAAACCAGGGCTGTGTTTTTGCGGGCAAAAAATGGTTTCTGTCATGCCAGTGGCAGAAAGTGGTTATAACCGGTTTTAACGGGCAGAAACTGGCAACAACTAGTATAAACACATTTCATGACATAATTTGAGACGTTTTAGTAGTATTAAATTCTAAAAACAGTGAATAAAAGTACATTTTATTCAGTAATAATAACTAATAAAATATTGTGGATAGTTTTAATTAAAAAATAAATAAATTTGTATTAGAAAAATGAGTAATGTAACAGATAAAGGTTTTGTTATAATATGGTTGCGTAATTTTATTTATAAACAATTATTAGATTATTTAAAGTCTCAGTTTAAAAATCAAAATAGAAAACTGTATCAAATTATATAGTAGATAATCTTTAAGTTATTGCACTGTATTATTTATTTAAAAATACTCTGAAAAGTAATTTGTTAAAATATCATAGAATTTTATGTAAATTTCTTTTTTTTTACTTTTAATTCGAAATTCAAGTGTAAACAATATTATTAATAATTAAACTTATACAGCATCAGATTACCATTATGAAAATTTCAGTTTTTCAAGTGAAAGAAAATTAGTGTTATATAAACAAAGTATAATGATCATTTTGAAACTTTTTGCTACTCTGAATAACATTCATAATCTTTAGTTTTAATTTTTAACTTAATTGTTTACATATCAAATACATATGTAAAGTATGAATGATTGCAGATTAAAGTTCTTATTAGTATTATTTCTTAGTTTCTGCAAGTTTTTGCCTCTTACTGGCAGAAACTAGTTTCTGCCATGTCGGTTTTAACCACCCCTGCAGAAACTTGCCAACCCTGACTTAAACGGAGTTAATTATGAAGCAAACCACCCTCAGTAAAAACACGACAACTAGCTGTGAAAATGCAACAATGAAATATTTAAAAAAATAAAAATAAAAATAATTAAAACATAAATTAAAGAATGAAAAGTGTACTAATTTTTAAAAAATATATACTGTTATTAAAATATGATAAAATTAATTTGAAAAATGCTGCTGTATTGATCGTTATTTACTATACATTTTCGTGTATCATTCTGTGTATTAAGAGTATATTTTCTGTTGAAAATCTGTCAGTTGAAAACTGTTATAAATATAATAAGGAACAATTATCATGCTTAATTATTGCGGCATATATTTCGATTTAAACAACCAATGATGCCAAGACGGAAATGAAACGTAAATCTATATGTTTTTACTCGTATGTCTCTATACAAAAAGCAAAATAAAAATTATGACAGGGATGAATTTAAAGGAAAATATATCTTATCCTGTAGATAAATCTCCTGTTTCAGTTGCTGAATGACAGGATAAAAGAAAAAAAAACATGCTTTGGCTCTGACAAGAATATAAAAAAGAATTGTAGAGGGGTTTTTTCCACATCCATGTCTTGAAATTCTTTAATCCATGTCATTATTTATTTGAAATTGCAGTTTAAGTTAACATCGCATGACATCGCTAGATAATTTATTTGTCCTTAAACGTTTAAATTAAAAACATTGTCATCTACCATATATGATATATGTTTATATGGTAGATGACATTTTCATACACCCATTAAATCACGCATTCTTTTAATGGAATATTTTGTATTTTTCTCCTAATGCAGTAGCAGTAGCCTGTACTTTTATTAGTAGTATGTTTTATTTCGCTTTTAAAAGACGCCCTTTCATTTTCCATAACAAACTTGAGTTTGAAACTGTAATCCATGATGGGCTTTTATTAGTATGTTTGTTAAAACGTATGTTAATTTCTAGATATATAATGGTAACACGTAACGGAATTTTTTATTTGATGTCCAAAATAAGAAAAACTTTTATAAATGTAACTGACACCAAAAATATTATAAAGTTCCTGTTTAATGTAATATTAATATTCTATTAATTTTGCTACTCCTGATGGAACTTGGTACATATATCAAGGTGTGAGCTGTCTCTTGGACGGATTGACATGAGAAAGTTTTACAAGAGGGATTATTTACACGTGACACTTCAGCAGCTCAAAATCAGGTTATCGTCTGCGCAACATTCATGTTTGTGTGTTGATGAGGCACCACAGCGTGTCCGAAATCATTTTATAACATTGTTCTGCAAATCTAAAATTTTCAAATAAAGCTATGCGATTAACCGTTTTTAAGCCTCATAAAATTTAGTAAAAAAATTATTATGCAAATTTAATTTTAGGATGAAAAAATTATCTTTTAGCGCATTACGACTTATTTTTGTTCTGTACAGGTTTAACCTCATGCTTATGTGTCTTTTCTTTTTTCTTTTATACTTTCTTGACATAACATATCTCTTTGTCTTATGAATATCTTGAAGAGGATAAATATCAAGTAAAAGCCGTAAAATATTTTACGATTTACTTAGAAGAAAACTACAGTTTTATGGTGCCTTCCTATCAGACGTAGAGCCTAGTAATATTGTTGTTATATTAAGTTACTTCAGTGAAGAAAAATGTTTTTGATGTCATTATTTCCTAAAATTTACGAATTGTTAATAAAAAAATTTAAAACGCTACGTACAAACAGAAAGTGAATTTCTTTTAACAATCTTAAAGGAAGCTTTAAGATAAAAACATGTCCTTTATCCGAGAGTAGACCATCGATTTCCTAAACCCCCTCCCAAACTTCAATCCATGGAAAGGGAATGAAGTTGATGGTGCGATCGCCTTTCCTTTGAAGATGATAAAGGTTCCCCAATTAAAATAATCCAATCTTAATGCTTTTAAAACTCTAAAGATCTTTAAACATATAAATACGTCTTCCTTAATCTTCATTGCATAAATATTTACTTTGGTCTTTTTTTTAAGTAAACTCCGTCTATGGGCGTTACTATATCATTTTGTGTTTATTTACAAGAGGACTTCCTGCGTTTGTGTTTATATTACAAATGGATGTATATAATAATGGTACTGTTTCTAATAGAGGTATTTACCGGGTTTCCCAAAAACGACTGATGGATTTTAAGATTCAATAACTTGCAAACGGTGACAGATATTTAAAAAAATCTTGCAAGAGGGTTATGTATGATGTGTCAGGATTTTTTTTACTGTGATTCTTGTTTTTAGTTTGAATTTCAAACAATAGATGGCGCTGACAGTGATTGGCACTCCTTCGAGGCCGAAACTGACGTCACTCAGCATTGATGCAGCACACCCTTTAATACTAGGCCTGCACGCTAATAAAAATGGCGGCTGTCGCAGGCGGATTTTTTTCAGCGTTTGAACGGTCTCTCGAACTTTAACACCAATAATTTCTAAAAGTTTTCTTCGCCAAGTTTTTCTGCGATCAAATAAGTCAAAGAAAACTTTTAGATATTATTGGTGTTGAAGTTCGCGGGAGCGTACAAAGTTTGAAAAAAAATCCGCCTGCGACAGCCGTCATTTTTGTCAGTGCGTAAGCATAGTATTCAAGGGGAGGTGCATCTATGCTCAGGGGCGTCAGATTTGGCCTCGACTGAGCGCCAATCGCTGTCAGCGCCATCTATTTTTTGAGATTCGAACTAAAATCAAGAATCGCCGTAAGAAAACTCCTGACATCATACATAACCCTCCTGCAAGAATTTTTTTAAATATCTGTCCCCGTTTGCAAGTTGTTGAATTTTAAAATCCATCAGTCATTTTTGGGACACCCGATATATGTACTTTGCACTGGTTGTATAAACAATAATGTATCATATACGTTTGATTGCTCATGAATAAAAAAGCGAATTATCGTTTTCCCATGATAATGATTATTTTTTTTTTAATGAGAATTCGTGATCCCTGATGCGAATGTGTTTAAAAGTTAAGTTTTTATGTTTTATTGGTTCAATAAATAAATATAACAAGGGTTCCCTTGTTATATTTTAATTTTTCACATCACCTGTTACTGGTTAGAGAGGGTATTTTAATGATATTTTAGATACAAAATAATTAGTGCTAACCGGCGTTCTAGACATCTTTTGGGTAATTTCAAAGTGCGTACACACATGAAACTTTCCAAGGAGTCTTGTACCAACATTTCAGACTAGACATTTCTGCCTAAAATTTTTTCATCAGAAGAAAAATATTTCGACGAGTATTTGTAGAATTTTTAATGTTTTTCTACAATTAAGTTTTGCTAAAAATTTTGTTAATAAGTTGTGGTAGGCGTGAACGAACTCTGGATAATGCTTTTTATGATTATTAATTACATGCCAAAAATATAATCCAGCAGTAGAAAAAAAAAAAGAAATTTAACCCAGAAATATTATGCAGCTCTCTTTTAATATAATACTTATGGTGGCATTGTTTAAAATGCGGATAGTGTGGATACACCATAATAATTATCCTGTTAAAAAGCTGCTGCAGACGGCTTGATTATACAAACAGATTTATGGTCGGCAGTGGCGAAACTAGACAAAGTTTCCCTCTGTTCAAGGTTGCAGATTAGCCCTTTCCCTCTACGAATAATTTTAGAACAATATCTGATTGTATAATTGATTTAGGTAGCTTAAGTAAAATACAGTATTAACAAATTCGCATCGAGCAACTTTTCTTTAAACTTTCCTATAAACCGAGGTATTTTAATGATATTAAAACAATGGTAGCTCCACCCTCTTCTAAAAGAATTTCGTAAGTTGTTTACAAGATAGTTTTCCAAAGTTTATGCAACAGTAAATATAATTCAATACACGGATTTATTATAAAATGTCTTACAATTTAAAAATATATTGGCAACTTTATATAAAAACTTTTTCTGCAAGGTAGAAGCCACGCCCTTAACCAATGGTATTTTGAATACAAACGAAAATTCTCAATTCCCGATGACAACGCTTATTTTTTTTTTTTTAATGAGAATTCGAGTTTTGCGAATGTGTTAATATACATACATTTTTGTGTTAATTTTATTTAAGTTTATGTTTATTTTTTATAGTAGCGCATAATTCAGAGAACATCTTATAATTATTTTAGCCTTACACTGTATGATTTATTATTTTTCCAAGAAACAATTACGGGATTCCAATAACTGCTCATGTAAGAGAAAAAAAAATCAATGCCAACTGTTGTCCAAAACTTTTGAAAAATATAAAGTGTGCCAATTGTCTACACCTTGCAAATATCCCGAATTATATTTTTTTTATTATAGATATACTTTTTAGTTGTTTGAGAAAACATATGAAATAATTGTACGCAAGTTTTCCTATTAAAAAATAAAATTGCTGAGAGTTTCGTTATTTGTTACTTATTGAACAATCTTATCTACATAAGTTATGGTTAATGGTAACATATTTAACTCTTTGACTGTGGGTTGGGACATATACGTCCCAGTTGACTATATTTTTTATTCTATTGCTACCACTTTTTGAAACTTTATCTCCCCCCCCCCTCTCTCCCTTCATCAATGAATTGTTCTATGACATTTTCAAGAAAATCTACCACAGAGAAAAATTTGTGTTCGGGGCGATTCCATATTAAAATAGCCACCAGTAATGGCTGTAATCAAGAGGTTAAATTATGAACATTGATAAACGATATTATCTTGGCCCTTTGCATTTATTCTGGAATTATAAATAATCCTAAAAATCATAAAATCCATTCTTTTTTTTTTTTGAACGATTTTTGAAACACGTGAAATTTTATGAAATAAGTGACTATTTTAAAATGGTACTGTTAGAATCTCTTCAACTTATAGCTTAATATTTGTGACTTATTCGTTCGAATTATGTATTCGTATTTGTGAAAAACTAAAACGATGTACTTAAACCCTTTCAGGGGCAAAGTACTTTTAGTACTAAAATGCCGGAATAAACATAGGAATTTATTTGTAATTATGAAAAAGGCAAAAAATCATATACATATTAAATGGGAAAGATTTTAGCAAATTTCTGGTGCCAGTGTGTCGTTTGGGATAAAAAATTAAGTGGTTTCATAAACATACCACTGCCCCTGAAAGGGTTAAAGCTAGACAGATAAATATTCGTCCAGGAGACTAAAACAAGCACATTATATACTTGCGTATAAGTTGACGCTCGTAATTTCTGACTGTCACATAGCTGCCAACTTTTACGCATTTTTTCTACCCCTAAAAATTAATAGAAATTTTTGCATTATGGAATGATATTTTTTCAGCGATTTAATAAGTAAAAATTTACTGTAAAACTTTAGTAGTAAGAAAAAAGCGTAAAAGTTGGCAGCTATGCTACCAGTATTTTCTAAAAGCTAAATTCGTCTTTTGTAACCCCAGAAGACCATTACAAATTCTGAAATTCAATAAGGGGACTATAACTATTAGGAGATATTGCTATATGGTAACAATTAAAGTGGGGCGAAAGAAGCCCAAAAATCAGAACCTGCAGTACTTTATGGTATAAAACAGTGGTTCCCAACGGGGGCCCGTACGCCTCACAAGGGGGCAATTTGGAATTTTTGGGGGCAATTCCAGATTTATTACTAAACCATTCCTTGTCACTTTATTATTGTCTTTTTTTTATCACTAATGTTGTAGGCTAACAACGAATGTAATATCAGCAGATATTTTAAATAAAGTAAAAATAATAAGATTTTTTATTCAATTTTCAAAGTTTTTCCATGGAAAACTTTTAAAAGAGTATTTACGCGGAATAATTGTATAAGAAACTTACAATAAAGTTATTACTTTTTTTATACATAAAAAATTTTAAACATTTTCCGGTTACTATTGTATTTTAGATTTTTTGCCAAAAATATTTCTACTAGCATTTATTGGATAAGACCTGTATTTTTATTCGCTCTGAAATATGTTAGTGTCATATAAAAACAGTTTTACACATCATGTCTATTTAAAATTGATAAATATGAGAATCCAGAAATTCATCTTGTATATTGTATTTTTCATAGAGCGATCTTATTGTCCACAAATTCAATACTGTTCCTAATGAAATGTTTCAGTCAATTATAAAATGTACGAATACTTTCAAGTCTAATGCAAATCTGTGAAAGTTTCTTCAAAAAATATTGTGAAAATAAAAAAGGAGACCATAAAACTAATCTATTTTCACACTGAGGTAAATTGGCCAAAGACAATAAAACTCTTTTGGGCATGTGTGAAGATGTATGACTTCATTGCATTTATAGAATTATGTTCAAAACATATTCGAGAACATATTTTACCTGTTTAGTAATATAACAAATTGTGAAATGACTTGTCATTGTTAATGTTCTTCAATCTTCGTCCATGTGAATAATACAATTTCATTTTATTAAATAAGAATGGTATATGTTATATAAGAACGGCGAAGGGGTGGGGGGCATCAGAAATTTTGAGTTGCTTTGTTGGGGCGCGGCCGAAAAAAGGTTGGGAACCACTGGTCTAAAAAATAGAAGACCGCATTTTTTTTACAAGTTTAAGAAAAAAAACTTTATTTGGAAAACACTTTATATGTCTTTTATAGCCTTACACTTCATGTTTTCTTATTTTTCCACAGAAATTAATTACGGTCTTACAATAACTGCATATGTAAAAGAAAAAAATGTAGAAACGTCTCATGCCATATGTTGTCTGAATTGTTTCAGAAATGTTAAATGTGCCAATTGCCTACACCATGCAATTGGACGGAATGATATTTTTATGAGTGAACCAGACTCATACAAAAAAAAATTACAGTCACCCCGACCAGAAAACAGAAAATTAAGGACAATCTGAACCAATGCAGAGGTGTCCGCTATTCAGAAATTTTATTATATTTGAATATTAAGAATATAGATATGTCAATTTTTCAATAAAAAATATACAATTGGTATTAGTGATATAAGTGTAAACTACTTTTCATAATTGCATTAAAACATGAATTAATTTCCTTTCATTTAGTTTTTAGGTTCAAGTATTTTGGCTTCTGGTTGAAATGTGTCGGGTTCTATGTAGACGGAAATTATTCTGCCGTGTTCGGATCGGGTTGCGGTTGGATAGATTTTTTTTGCCCGGTTCGAATGGAGTTGCGGTTCGACGGAAATTATTTGTCCGTGTTCGGATGGGTTTGCAGTTCGATGGAACTTGATTTTGGGTTCGGGTTGATTTTAAATGGAATTTTCAAATTGGCATCGGATTGCGTGTCGACGGAAATTTTTTGTCGTGTTTGGATCGGTTTGTGGTTCGATGGAACTTTTCTTGGGTTTGAGTAAGCGTTGCGTGTCGGCAGAAATTGTTTTGTCCTGTTCGGATCGGGTTGCGGTGCAATGGAATGTTTTTGTGGGGTTTGGGTTGGGTTTCGGATTAACTTCAATTTCAGGTTCGGGTCCGTTTGCATGTCGACGGAAATAATTTTGTCATCTTCGGATCAGATTGCGGTTCGATGGAATTTTTTGTCGGGCTCCTGTCAGGTTCCGAGTTAACTTCAAATGCAATTTTCAAATTCGGATCGAGTTGCGTAACGACGGAAATTATTTTGTCGTCTTCGGATCGGGTTACGGTTCGAAGGATTTTTTTTTGTCGGATTCGGATCGGGTTGCGAGTTGATTTGAAATGGAATTATCAGCCTGTGGTAGGATACAACACGATATTTGGACAAACAGCTGGTCAAAATCATGCTGTTTGAGAAATAACTGATCATTTTTCAATTGGCCTAAAGCTATATGGGCTCTTTGCAATAAGACTAAAAATATCAGTCTGATTGAGAAACAAATGGTCATATTCCAATTAGCCTAACTCTCTCTAGGCTTTTTCCAATAAGCCTGAAAAACATGAGGCTTATTGCAGAAAGGAAGATGATTCTCCAATTAGCCCGGCTCTTTGCAAAGAGTCGGATTTCACAATTAGCCAACGACATTATATATTACGGCCCGTATATCTTTGAAAATATACATAAGCGAAGCGGTTATATAGTACAGATTTTAACTGTGGTACTGTGATCGTCCTGGCACTTTAATTGTCTCCAGTAGTGTAATCCTGAAGAGAATAGAAGGTATATGATATAGGAATGCATATACAGAATAATATACGCTACAGTTATATTTGAGAAACAAAGGGATATGGAGTATGTTAACTAAATCTAGATGTATGCAGCGTATACTCCCGTATCTCTCCACTACATTCCTGATTGACTCTAATTCAGCTAATGTGCCGATGAAGTTCTCCCATTGTTCAAAAACATTTGTAGACAGTCCTTCGTTCAATCCTAATTTAAGCAACCATAGTTATTGCATAAACAATCCTTGCTTTAACAATCCTTGAACCAGTGAGACCAAGATGGTTGTAAATACATTCAATCTGATGCGCTACACTACGCTAGGCTAACTAACTGTGAAACTGCAACAATGAAGCATTGAAACACTAAAAAGTAGAAAATAAAAAAGAACTTAAAATATAAAGAGTGTAATATATATATTTTTTTAAATGCGCTTCTATTAAAATGTGATAATATTATTTTAAAAATATGGTTGTATTGTTCATTATTTACTGTAAAATTTTAGCAAATTTATTATAATTAACACGTTGACCTGACAGTAGGAAATAGTGAAGTTCGAAAATTGACACTATATGTTTTTGTAATTTTTAGAATATTAGAAGTATAGTTTTACTCTTTCTGCTTAAATAAACTTAATTTTGATTAATTCAGCACCTTTAATTAGGTTGCACTACTCCCTTCACAACCACGTCAGGGTGGCCACGTCAGGGGAAAATACAGTCAAAAAAAGTGCAGAACACCAGTATATTCTTATAGAAAAATTTATGATGATTATTCGATCAAATAATCATTTTGAATTTTTCTATAAGAATATATTGGCAACAAAGCCATTAAATAATAAGCCCAGTCAGATAAATGGGAAACTTTTCGCAAGTTGAAAATAGCGCCATCTAGCGGTTGGGAGTGCTGCAGTCGGCACCAAGAATATTTTAATAAAATTTTGCTTCTAAAATTAAAGCTTAAAATAAGGAGTTCATATTTTCTAAGAAAGTAGTTTGTAAATTCCGGTGTCAGTCAGTAATTTCACATTTTACGAACAGAATTTGTCTGTGCCGGAAAGGGTTAATTGCATAGTGATGTAAATTTCCATCACTTTTTATTTAACTTTTAATAAATAAATCAACTTCTTCGCCACCACTATTTTTATATAGAAATATTAATCCAGTAAATTTCCACATTTTTTGTTTCATTATAATTAATGTAAAAGATGCTTTAATGTAAAAGATCCCAATAATTAGCAAGCTTTTAAAGGAAGTGCAAAAATAAAACATCGATAAAAATCGTATAAAATATCGATATAAATAAATCGTATCGTTTCTCTGCGACGAACTTCTGTTTTGTCCGCCTTCCGCAGCAGAGGTTTGGCGCTAGTGTGTCGCTAACAAATTTAACACTATCTGACTGGGCTTATTATTTAATGGCTTTGATTGGCAATTATCATTTTATTTATTGTATTTTTCCCTGACCACTAGCCACCCTGCACGTGCATACTGAAGCTGCAACTCGTATAACAGGTGGATAAAAAATTGTCTCCAAAACATGACACTGGGCTTCTACTTGTACGCCCGCCGGTAAATACACATTTGTGCTGCTATAGCCGTAGTGTCTAAAAACGACCGTTTCGTTTTGGGCGGCTATAGCCGTCATTCCACATTGTGTACTTCGCTTTGACGGCTATATCCGCAAGTATCCGTCAACGTGTTAAGCTTCAAATTACAATTTTTGTTTGCAATCTGTTATATACACTATAATAAATATGATAAAGATAGTAAATTTATCATGCTGATTTGTTGAGTGGAATTTAATCGTCAATAATGTAACCCATAACGAGAACGTAAAACAAAAGATATATAAAAAGCAAAATTAAAATTATAATGGAAATGAATTTAAATGAAAAAAAAAAGCCTTTTGCAATAGTTACATCTTCTGCTTGCGAAAACGTATCAAAATATTTAAAAAGTTTTAAAAATTATAATATGCGTGTAATCTTCAAAAAATCATTACTCAATGACAGTATTTAACAACAAAATAGGGTTTGGGTTTGTTTGACAAGAAAACAAAAACAATTGTAGCTTTTTTTGCGCATTCATGTCTTGAAATACTTTTAATTTTCATTATTTATTTGCAATTTCAGTTTTCATGAATATTGCATACCATCTTAACCCTTTGAGGGGCGGTGGTATATATTATATACCACCTAATTTTAATCTGATTCAATCCAGAAATTTTTAATTAAATTTTACTTTTTTAACTTTGACGGGAAAAGTTGAAAAATTGCTTTTCCTTATTTTGAACTAAATTATTTCGTAAATACCGGTGAGAATTCAACGTTACAGGAACACAATTGCTTGCCCCTGAAAGGGTTAAGACAATTTGTTTGACGGTAAACGTTTAAATTAACGTTTCGATTGTATGTTTATATGACAGATGACATTTTCATACATCCATAAAATTACTCATTGTTTTGTTAGAATGTTTTGTATATGATACATTTATTTATCAACTCCTAATGCATTAGCATTAATCTCTACTTTTATTATTAGGATTATTTTTTTACTTTTAGAAGATATCCTTTCCTTTCCCATGACTAACTTGGATTTGAAACTGAAATCCATGGTAAACTTTTAAAAATATTTTGGTTACAACATGTGTTAATTTCTAGTTATCAAACTTTATTAATTTTATAAGGCATCCTTTCCTTTTCCATGACTAACTTGGATTTGAAACTGAAATCCATAATAAGATTTTTTAAATATTTTGGTTACAACATGTGTTAATTTCTAGTTATCAAACTTTATTAATTTTATAAGGCATCCTTTCCTTTTCCCTGACTAACTTGGATTTGAAACTGAAATCAATGATAAGCTTTTAAAAATATTTTGGTTACAACATGTGTTAATTTCTAGTTATCAAACTTTATTATTTTATAAGGCATCCTTTCCTTTCACATGACTAACTTGGATCTGAAACTGAAATCCATGATCAGATTTTAAAAGTATTTTGGTTACAACATGTGTTAATTTCTAGTTATCAAACTTTATTAATTTTATAAGGCATCCTTTCCTTTCACATGACTAACTTGGATCTGAAACTGAAATCCATGATCAGATTTTAAAAGTATTTTGGTTACAACATGTGTTAACTTCTATCTAACAAACTTTGGTGTCTTACCAAATTTCTATTTAAAGAAAAAAAAAAGGGTGTGGAATGCACTTTTTCCAATTTTCCTAAGGCATCACAAAATTGGGACGCTAGGCAAAAATGGGTTAACCCCATGACTACAGATTGGACTATATACTTTTCGGCGGGTTATTTTAATTCCAATGGTACCATTTTTTGAAACAATCACTGCTTTATATTTATAATAGGATATTTCCAAGAGAAATCTACCAGGAAGAAAAAAAATTAAATTGAGGTACGAATGCATGTGAAATAGTAGCAGTTCTGATACGTAATCAAAGAATTAATTTAACTTGAATATGCTTTTAACACTTTTAGAAATCAAAGTACGTCTGTTGCTAAAACCGTAAAAGGATTGAATGCTACCAGAATTTACGATCAAATTTATTTGGAAATAAATAAAAGATTTTCACCAGGTTTTTCATAAATGCGAAATTTTCTTGCATAATTCTGGTGCAAATTGGGATCTAAATTAACTGGTATGAATAATATACCACCGCTCTTCAAAGGGTTAAAGCATACTTTTTAAATATGGATAATAAAATAGTTAATTTCTACATATGAAATTGCTTATGATTAATATTTCAATTTAATTGATGGTAGCGTAATTTATGAAAATAAAGTAATGAAAATTTGATAGGTAGTCACTTGTAAAATCTAAAGAAATATAATGATGTACAATTTTAAGGCATTATACTTAGGATATAAAAGTAATAAAGGTTATATTAAAAGGTAATATTAAAGGTATATTAAGAAGTTAAATTAATTTGAGAAAGACAGACATTAAAAAAATAAATACGACCATTACCTTAATAACGTCCCTTAAAAAATATAAATTGACAACATTAAATAAAATTCGCTTGTGAAGAAAATTTTATAATGGTTTTTTATAATGGATTTTCGTAAAATTACTTTTGATAGACATGATTAAAAGATGGAAAGTAATTTTACTTAAATTGTGTCATTTGCTGTATAGTGTATTTTTTATAAAAATGATACTACAAATAACTGTGCTTAGGGTGGAACGAAAAAACTTTTTTTTTAGTTTCAATATGCTATAGTTTTCAAAAGTTGCCTTTGATCAAAATAAAGATGGAAATTAAATATTAGCGTAATTGGATTATGTTTCGAGGTGCCGCATAAAGGGTAAACTTTAGGTTTTTATTAAAATTTTGACAATTTTCGCAATTATGTTAAACAAACATTTTTTTAATTTCAATATGCTGTAGTATTCAACACTTGCTTTTTATCAAAATAAAGACTGAAATTAAATATCAGCGTAATTTGATTATGTTTAGAGATGCCACAAGAAGGGTTTTTATTGAAATTTGGACAAATTTCGCAATTATGTTGAAATTTACAACTGAGTTACTGAATACATTTGTAGTAGAAATGTAAAAAAATAAAATAAAAAAATACACATTGCTTTTAATCAGAAAACATACTAAACTGACTACGTAATACATTTTAATTAAAACAATAATGAAACATAACTAGCATACATTGAGATAGAAATAGAACAAAGTTCTGAAGAGGACACAGTATTGGATCCCAAATTTGCTATTGTCTCTACGTCAAGTGTCTCTGAAACCTCGAGTAATCAAAATCATAGTCAAATGCGCATGACATTGCGATGTGCGTCTTCTACTTGCGATCGAACTTGAGTATCGGACAAAATTGCTACAGCAACTGCAAGCGCCGCTCTGCGGGATGTTGGTCGGATTAGTGATGAAGAAAGAAGTATAGTAATTGACAGAATGAAAATTAGACGAGAACGAATAAAGAACCTAAAAAGATATATAGAAGAAACTGTAAAACTAGTTACAGAAAGTAATTGTTTTTTTTTTTTTATCTAAGAAAAGACAAGACTATTGTGCAAGAGAAGAAAGTAACTAAGTATTACAAAATTAACAAATTAAGTATTTTTTTTTTGTAAAATCGATAGACGACGAAATGAGCAGTACATAAAAAAATGACGACTCAAAAATACAGAATCTAAACTTCAAAATCTTGGCAAAACTAATTTTGAAAGATTAATTCCATCGTACAATATTAACTCTCCGCCTACCAGACCGGTCCAATGGACCCGACAGCTACATTCTAAATGACTAGTCGAACCAGAATTTGTTTCATAAAATAAGTTAACCCCTTCGCGACGAGCGTCCTTTACGGAAATTTTAATCTTTAACCACCGGTTTTTTAAAACAGAAATTTTAGCCTAATTGAATCGCAGAAATGCTACCATTAAATAAGGCAAAACTTACACTAAAAAATAACTGGCGGGAATAATCGAGGATTCTGAGCATCTTTAGCATCACGTATACGGGTCGCTCGTCCCCAAGGGGTTAAATTTAAACCGAAGAAAAACAAAAGTAAATAAGTAAGTTAAATATTTTTAAATAAAAATTCTGGTCTGAAATGTTTTATCAAAGTTGAGTAATATTTCCTTTATTTCTAGTGTTAAAGCTTTTTGTTATTAATTTTTTAACAATTTAATAAATATATTTTTATTTCTGTGAAACATAAATAAACAAAGGCAAAAAACAAAGTTGTAATATAAACCAATTACAGGCTTCCTAATACATGATCAAATTTAAGTCAATTTTCGCCATTTCAAACCTTTCTGGTCCTCTTAACTGTATGTATCTGGGACGGATCTTCCTATTCAAATTGGACATGCTGTTTTTTTCTTGTATTTTTCCTAATAAGTTTTCTAGAACGTTTTTACAAAGTATTGTAATGTATCTGCAGGTAATATAGCCACCCTAAAGTTAGAAAAATTTAAACGGTTATAGTAACTGGTTTTAAAAATATATATAACAATTAAATAACAAAGCAGACCCTTTTTAGCACTGGAAAAATATATTTAAAATTTAACCTAGTCAAATTTTGTAACACTAGCAGTTTGTTTTAAAAGAAAACGAGTTGATGAATGTAATATGGTCACATGCAGGTAATATACTCATAAGTGAAATAGAAAGGAAAGATTTACATTAAACGTTTAAAAAGAATTATTACAAAACCAAATTTATTATTTGAAAATTTATAAAAATAAGTTTAAAAAAAAACCATGAAGAAAATTTAGAAAAAAATGTGAATCAATTATGAAAATTTTACGGCAAAAAATGTTTTTAATTTAATTTTAACCGCACATGTAGGGCAATTTTTTTTTTTTGGTATTTTTACTGGTAAGTAAGACACTTTCCTCGAGCACATAATTGCGACAAACAATACATAATCTCATATCTATAGCTATTTTCACCTGGCAGGCCAAATTCCTAACAAAAAACAATTTTATAAAAGTACTCGTTATTCTGTCGGCACACTCCGATATCGAAATTCATTTATGCAGTTGAAAACAGCATTATACAATCTAAAATATCATGTATATAAATAACCATAAACACTTTGTTTAAATTAGATAAATAACAAACATTAAAGTGTCATTTTTTTTTCACTCAATCTAGTAACAGTATTACAAACTGGCCATATTACCATCAGATACCTCATATTACATATTCGTCGCACATTTATTAGAACACATTTTTTTACCTATTACAGTATAGCGTGGCTAACCCAAATTAATTTGAACCTGTCTGGAATAACAAAATTTCGTATTATCCGAAGTTCAGATATAAATAGAATAAGAAATAGAGAAAACGAAAGAGATTGGAAATTAAAATTACAGGGTTCGTGTGTTTTTACCACAATTTTTTAATAGAAAATTTCTCTTTAATATATATATATATATATATTGTAGACGCCTCGTTTAGTTGCAGGATTTGTAATACTTTCCTGCATTTAAAAAAGGCAAAATATTTTATTAAAAAATTGTGGGGAAAGCGTACGACCCCTGTATGTGTTAATATTATTTCATTCTATTCATTATTCGAAATACATGCAATAAATAATACGAATGCTAAAGAGTTTTTTTCAGTTTTTAATATTATTTTATTTTATTTACCAAAATTCATTTCGTTTTTTTTTTTTTCCTAAAATTATAAATAAATTCTGGATACTTCTCTGCCATAGGAATCTTGGTGCGCGAGAGAAAACGCCGAAAAATTTTAAAAACACTTTCAGGCAACCTTTATTTACAGTTTAAAATTGTCATCAAATTGTTATAGCTTTATGAAATAACTATCAATGTATAAAATGTACAAACAATTTGTTTTATATTTATGCCATTTAGTACATATATTGAGAAGCAATTTGTTTAATTTTCGTGTTTTAATGAAATATAATGTACAAAAATTTTGCAAAATTTACGTTTATTAGATAGATTTCGTAAGAAATACTACCTATTACATTCTTCCCTATGGTGGAATTTCTGAAAATTTTTGCAGAAGTACGCCGATCATGACTACCAGATCACTCCCAAAACCACCCACAGTTCAAAATTGTATCTATCTATCTATAACACTTTTTTTATGGACACGATAACTTCAATAATTCTGCACAAATTTTTTCCAAACTGATACATAAAATCAAGGGGCGTTTGGGCAAATCGAACCAAGGAGGGGGGGAAATGGGGGGCTTTTTGTGAAAACGGAAAAACCCCAATAACTTCTTAATTATGATAGATATCGAATCCGTTTAAAGTTATTATTACTTCTAGAAAAATGGCCAAAAATTTATGTATGGCAGATTTTTGATATTATTAAAAATAGCCTCAAGAGGAGGGGGAAGCAGGGTTTTAAGAAGACAAAAATTCATAACTTCGTCAATTAACAAGATATCAAATCCGCTTAAATTTATTATAATCCTCTTAGTATTATCTAAAAATTTTTATATTGACAAGTTTTTTATAGAATCTACCCTTATAGCAAAAAAATTAAAAACAAAAAAAATCCCTACCGGCCCTGTTTATACACACAGGTAGACTTCAAAGTGGGCGGTCCCCACAACCGCATCAGGGCAAAAATGTCATTTCTTCTGCAATTCTCAATAAACAGGCGCCCCACGGTCTGTGTCTTCCAAATCTGCCTGTGCCTGTAGGCCGAGTCGTCAGGGATTTTTTTTTAGAGTTTAGCTTTAAGAAACTTGTATATGGATATTTTCAAAGAATTATTCCTTCAGTGTTCAGTGCACACTTCAATGTACGGTACTATAACAATCACATAAAAAAAATTAAATTTTTCTACATTGAAAAGCAGTTTGTGTAATTTTCGTGTTTTAACGAAATATAATGTACGAACATTTTGCCAAATTTACGTTTTTTTTTTAGAGTTCAGGTTTAGGAATCTTCTATATGGATATTTTCAAGGAATTATTACTTCAGTGTTCACTGCACACTGCAATGTACGGTACTATAACAATCAAGTAAAAAAAATTAAATTTTTCTATATTTGTGTTATTTAGAGGATAACAAATTAAAAACGATTGAAAAAAGGGAAAATGTTCCAGTATATTCTATATCTAGGGACCATACGCAGTTATTTTTTTTAATACAACTTTCTTCAAACAAAGTTCTTATTAACACTTTCCAACCTAGTTGAAAAGTGTTTATGACTTCGGTTTCTCTGGCCGTCTGTCCGTGCTCTAACTCCCGTAAATGTGCTCGGATTGCTCTGCTATTTTTATATGTTATTGTCGTTATCTATAGCATGTTCCCTATTTCAACTGAAGTGTGTAGCACTTATAGTTTTTTTACAAGGACACTCAAAAGAATTCCGTTACATTACAGTCTATAGGGAAAAATCATTTGCGGTTTATTGTAATTATGTTACACAATTTCAAACACATTGTAATTGATATATATCACTAAGGTGCATTACAAGAAGCTTACTACAGAATATTGTGTGTAATTATGTTACACAATTTCAAACACATTGTAATTGATATATATCACTAAGGTGCATTACAAGAAGCTTACTACAGAATATTGTGTGTATAGCAGTCATCGTTCATTTACAGGGACACACAAAAGAATTATCTACTGTCTGTTAACAATAATTCCTGGAAGTGCGTTTTAAGTTGCTGAACGCGATTTTAAATTTAACTCACTTTTTGTCTATTACTTGGTGTGTATAAATTCTGTAGATCCTATACTGGTCAGCACAAAAGTTCGCGAACACATTTACGTTTATTGACAGAAACTCCAGAAGGAGAATTTTAAACTGTGCTATGCGTTTCCTAACTAAACTAAAATTTAGCATCCTATGTAGTATGTATACAAATCTATAGATCATATACGTGGCTGAATAAAAGTATTCGTATATTTTTCCGAATATTGTATATGTTGGAAATTCCTGAAATTACGTTTTTAAATATGTTATGCGTTTTCCAAATTGTTCACTTAGATGTTATCTTTCTGCTTATTAAACGGTAATGATTTGTAAAATTATTTTGGAAACGTTGGAAAGTGTTACATAATCTATGCTTGACGCATGATTTTTCCTTGTTGTTTTTAGATTTCTGTTGCAAATTTTGTAGAAACTCGGAAAGTTATTTTAATTGCGAACGTTGTTAAACTCTTTTCCTTTAATGTATTCATCGGAATTTCCGGAATTTAAAATCGGACCAATAAGAGTCCTTACTGAAGAGTTAATAAAAATACATACTTTTTTTAGTTTAAATAAAGAAAGACAAAGAAATAAAACAGAACATTTATGTATCTTTTATGTAGCAGAAAGAATACACTTTTTACCTGGAAAAGATAACCATTAAATGAAAAATAACAAATGATCTTTCAGTACAAAAATACAAGCAGATATGGTTATTCATGCTTCAAAAACATAGAATGCAACATTTACAAGATGTGCAGTCTCCTTGGAATTTCCAATGAGTATATCACCACGTTTTTAGATTAAAAATCGTTCTGCGATTAATCACAGAATTCGTAACATATTTCTGGGTGAAGTAAGACGAAAAATTCTGTTAAAACATTGTCTTAAACTGTATGCACCCTGCATTTATGTAACTTCTAAGTAATATGAAGAATTTCTTGAATCTCAGTGAGTGAACCTTCAACCAAAAAATAACAAATGAGCTTTCAGGTAAAAAATACGAGTAGATATGGTTATTCATGTCTCAAAACGATAAATTGCAACTTTTACAAGATGCGTAGCCTCGTTGAAATTTCCAAGGAGTATGTTACCACATTTTTAGATTAAAAGTCATTCTGCGATTAATCACAGAATTCATAACATTTTCCTGCGAAAAGTAAGACGAAAAATTCTGTTAAAATTGTCTTAAACTGTATGCACCCTGCATTTATCTAACTTCTAAGTAATATGAAGAATTTCTTCAATCTCAGTTAGTGAACCTTCAACCAAAAAATAACAAATGACCTTTTAGGTAAAAAATACTAGTGGAGTAGATATGGTTATTCATGTCTCAAAACGATAAATTGCAACTTTTACAAGATGCGTAGTCTCCTTGAAATTTCCAAGGAGTATGTCACCACGTTTATAGATTAAAAATCGTTCTGCGATTAATCATAGAATTCGTAACATTTTTCTGCGAAAAGTAAACGATCAATTCTGTTTAAAAAATGTCGTAAAACTGTATGTACCCTGCATTTATACAACTTCTAAGTAATATGAAGAATTTCTTCAATCTCAGTGAGTGAACGTTAAACCAAAAAATAACAAATGACCTTTCAGATGAAAAATACGAGTAGGTATGGTTATTCATGCATACTGCAGTATTATATTAGTGAAATTGATACGTAGTATCGTAGAAATTGATAGTGTTGTCACAACTTTAGTATTTCAAGCTCAGATTTTCTTCTATTCTCTGAATATAAAGGAATTTAAGTAAATATAATAGATTGCAAGCTTTCTAAAATGCGCTTACAGTAAGTATCTATAAAATGAAATTTCACTGATACTTTGTGAAAATATTTTCCTCTGTATACAATGCGGTCATAAGTTAAAGAATTGAAACTTTTGTAATCGTGTTTTTACAACCGTGACTGATATGCGTAAGAATAACAAGGAGAAATGGAAAAAGTTGAATGTGATTGATTATACACATCTTGATCTCCATTTATAGCAAAGTATTTGGTAGAATATTGTAAAACATATCAAAAGTAGTTTAATCCGTTCGCTGCCAGCTCAAATTTGTAAGATTAATCGTATTGCCAAGTCTGATATGAGTGTTTGTGTTGATAAATATTTTGCATATAAATAGAAATATTTTGATTATTATATTGTGTTATATTATAATAATAATAATAATAATAATAATAATATTATTATTATTATTATAATTTTTATATTATATTATATTATATTATATTATATTATATTATATTATAATTATTCTAATAATAATTATTATTATATATAATATAATTATATAGAATTACATATAATTATTATAATTATTATAATAATAATAATTATTATTATATTATACCATATATATATATTATAAATATAAATATAAATATTTTTTATAAATATAAATATTTTGCGTTTGGCAACCACGAGTATACTTGTGGCTCGCAGGGAATGGGTTAAACAAAATGTATGATATTTAAATTTTATTTGTTTGATATTATTAAATCTTTCTGAGATTTATTTCTATATTTTAGAATTTCTATTAATTTCTATTCATAAGTTAACATTTCGGAAATTTCTAGATACTTTTACAGTTGTTTTTCTAAAAACAGTCACGGGCAGCTCTTAGTAGAGATGTCTGTTATTTATTTTAATTTTTAAATATATTTTAAATAAAAATCACAAGTGGTGGATAATATGAAGATTTTCTTTAGTCTCATAAGTCGGTATTTAATAGAAAAATGATAAATGACCTTACTGTTAAAAGTAACGTGTTACATTCTGTGTGTTATAAAAATAGCAAATAAAACTTTTGTGCAAGAATATTAATAACAAGAATACCAACGTTAAACATGCACAAATAATGCACAAAAAAGCAACAAACAGCTGTTTCGAATCTACACGAGAGATTCTTGTGATTCTTGTGTGTTCGAGAGATTCAGTGAGCGAAAGAGCAAAGCACAGCGTGCTAGAAAAAGTAAGACTGGGACGTGGTCGAGTGAATTGGCAACACAGCATCAGTGACCAGAAATATTAAATGAGTGATGATGGGTGAAATCTTACCAGAAAAACACGCCATAAGATTGAAGGAGTCGCTAATGTTTTCAACGTAACAACTTCATCAAACTCCAGCCACTTGTCTATTTCTAGTTTAGTACGCCGTAATACTCCGAAATGACTCGCAATGCTTGTTACAAGTCTGGGTAAGTGCAAAGTCGGCCGCTTGCATTTGAAACGCCCTTGCAATTTTAATTTTCGCAGGAGGTTGATCATTGTAATCATTGCACTAGATTTAAGTTCACGAAATTGTCTGGGTGCCACGATTATCTGCGCTTCAGTCATTTTTTGGTTCAGTGTCATATTTGTCAATAGCATTTTTTTACGGGCTTCTTTCATTTTTATATTAATATATCTAAATATGTTTTGTATTTCATATTAATCTGATTATTAAAATTTCTGAATCAACACCACGTCTTTTTTCCCTTAATTAAACAAATAAATTAGCAAACTTTATGACTATATATCTGGATAACGCGGAAACAAGGACAAATGATTTATGTGTCAAAAAACACGTTTCATAATTCTCTTTCGATTGCTTTACTTAGATTTTTTTTTCATTATTACTCTACTACGTGGTTTCCTGGTTAGTATCCTAATTCGGGTGGTTGTGAACAGTGTTGCCAGTAGGCGATTTTTTTAAATTCTGGGTGCTTTATTGACACCACATTTTTGAAAAGGTATAATATGCTTTGTTTTTTCCGTATTTAATCTATCATTAAATAAAGCGAATTTTACTATCTCAAAAAACAGGTGGCAATCAAGAATACTGAATTTAAAAAAAGAAGTCCACTGGCAACACTGGTTGTGTAAGTACCTCTAGAGATATCCTTAATCTGGGAGTAGTCGCGCGGAGTATGACATACTCAAGGTACGTACGGCTTTTACAATTGTCACCAATATTTTTTGAAAAGTAATTTTCAACTTAATTTATCACATAATTTGCAACAATTGTCTCCGACAAAGATAGGTGACTGTTATTATTTATTAATTAATGTTTTGGAAGATGAAATGATTTATTTAACGATTTTCTATAATTAATCAGGGTTCGTACGGGTACCGTTATTTTCCAGGTGATATACCAGTATATTAGGTAGCTTTCAATACAAAAAAGTATAAAGCTACCTATTGCAGCCGTTCGGAGGAATGCAGTTCCAGAAAATTTCGATATATTTTCACCGATCATGACCCCCAGACCCCAAAACCACCCTCCGTTCAAATGTTGATATACATATACATATATATATATATATATATATATATATCTGACCTATGTCATACGATAACGCTCGTATTTATAAATCAATTTTGATGAAACTAATTGTGTGTATTAATCTAACCAATATCTCGACCGAGTTCGTTGGCCAGCTTGGTCTGCCATTTTGTTTCAAAATAGCAGCCATTTAAAAATTTAAAACTAAAATAAATATACAAAACAATTAAAAATTCAAATTTATTTTTTAATTACGTTTTAGGTCTTGATACAAGGATTCCAGAGCATTTTTTGGTTTACCTCTATCTTAAAAAATGGCTGAGATAGAGCAGTTTGAAATTCTAGGGTGGCTGACATTTTGAAACAAAACAGCACATTAACGCGATTACTCGCAAATTATTTTCTTTCATTGTTGTAATAATTTTCCCAATCATACGCATAAAACTATATATTCATATCCGTTAGCGCCAAAATTGGCGACATTGGCGACAAAATTGGCAAAATTGGCGACATTTGGCGAAATATCGCCAAATTTGGCGACCAAAATAAGTCTTCATAAATGAAGCCAATTTGGCTATTGCTCAATAATTTGGCGAATTTCTTATTCAAATTCAGTATTAACGAATCTTTTGTAAACTTTTCTTTGCATTTTAACTTGCTGTTTTCGTGTAACATTAGCTAAAATTTTAAAACGAAGATATAGGAAAGCTACCTTTTCCTCCCGGTACAGGCCGGAAGGACTTTCTTTCTATAAAAATACATCAAGTTCAAACGTGCGAAATGTAATCTTATTTAAGAAGAGATTATCTATAAGAAAATACTGGTACCGAATAATTTACTGGTCTTAAAATTCCAGGAGGCGTACGAACCCTATTAATATTATTTTCTATTTAAAAATGTTATTTTTCTTTTTTCGTTGTTAAATCTAAGCATTGCCGACTAATATAATTTCTGCAGTTTTTTTGTTTTTAATGAGGCTACTTTCACTTTCGGAATCGATTCAAAAAGTACGAGGGGCAGTCGGAAAATAAGTTTCCCCTGGCGACTGTGGACAGAGGTGTGTATGAAAGACAAAAAATGTAATGTGACATTAAAGATAAAACATAACTTTATTTTTCCACATAATTACCAACTACATTGAGACATTTGTCCTACCGCTTTATAAGCTTCAAAAAGCCCTCCAGGAAAAAATCAGCGCTTTGCATATGGACGAGGCGTTGAACGGCTATGGGCCAAAGACGACACAGCAGGTGAATGCGAACGTGCAAAACACCGATACCATTGGGTAGAGGTCGACCACGATCAAGCAGATGGCACTGCTGCAGTGACAGCGCAGTTGCAGTCAACAGCGCCATCGTCCGTATGCAAAGCCCTGATTTTTTCATGGAAGGCTTTTTGAAGCTTATAAAGCGGTATGACATGGTCTCAATGTACTTGGTACTTATGTGGAAAAATAAAGTTATGTTTTATCTTTAATGTCTCGTTACATTTTTTGTCTTTCATACACACCTCTGTCCACAGTCGCCAGGGGAAACTTATTTTCTGACTGCCCCTCGTAAAAATAGCCTCAGTACAAATAAAAAAAAGAAAAGAACAGAGCAGAAACGGTAACCAAAATCGATAAAGTACAAACTAACAACGGTAGATATCAGCCCAAGCTATACTATAAAAAATCATTTAAAAATATTAAAATGCAATCGTCAAATTTGAAAATAACGCTCCCATAAGTTTAACATTAGCTTGAGAGTTTGTTCACTTGACTAGTGTAGGGATTTAAGCCAGTGCTTTCACTACGAGTTGTTAACACAAATAAGACGTTCTAAAGCCAAGTGAATCAAGTCCATTTTTTCGTTCAATCAAATTTAAAATGAATTCTTGCTCTATAGACAATAATTCGTTCAATGCCATATTAAAGCAAGTATTAGGTTGAAAGAGTGAGCAAAAAGATGTTTCGAACAACAGGATGTTCAGAAAAAGAGAACAGCAACCAAAATACCCCTAAAATTAAAAAAAAAGTACTCGGTTAAATATCTACCTCAAATATCCTATTTATTAAGGCCCCTTAAAAAATTAAAAATAAAAATAAAATCTTTTTTCTATATTTATTTTACAAATTTTGTAGAAATCTACCTTGAAAGTTATTTTAGTGTTAAATGTAGAAAAAGACTATCACGAAAAACTGTCTACGAAAATACTATACAGAAATTCTGGTAGAATGATAATTTTCATTAATGGGAAAGGAATTAAATTGGCAACACAGATATGTATATTAACATATATTATCATTAACCTAAATATTTAATGCAGGTTATTTTCACAGGAGATAAAAAAATCTATCTTTAATAGTTTAAACTTTTTTAATGTTTAAAATCGTTGTAATAATAAAAATCAGCTATCATTAGTTTTATGATCCATTGAATTTGAAATGTAGTGCTATTTATCGGATTTTTATCCGTATTTAAATGTAAAAAGTTTACCCAATGGGTATTCTTTTTTAAACTACACTCAACTGGTATTTTGATTTGTAATAAATTATGCTTAAATTGCATTTTAATAGCCATTAAGGTTATAACGAGCTGTTTCATATATAAAAGACGAGGCAATAGCTTTACAGAAATGCATTTTCTCGGAATATTCGTTATGAATACTGTAAATAATGACTCGCTTATACGCATTACCCTTTTAATGTTAAGCACTATCAGTAAATAATCATCGATAATGTGTGTTACAAAAATATCATTTTTAAGTAAGATCTTAGTTAACGATCGTTATGTTTAAAGATTTAAAATTTAGTTGAGTAAAAAACTAAAGAAACTATTTGCGAAATATATTCGATCGCTTCAGATCTCTTTAACCCTCTGTAACTCAGCAAATCCAATTATTAAAAATAATATTTACTTACATGTTAGAATACAACCTTTTAAACCCTTGGGGACGAACGACACGTATACGTGCCGCATAAGATGCTCAGAATTCTCAATTATTCCCACCACTTACCCTTTTTTTGCAAGTTTGCCTTATTTAATTATTGCATTTCTACGATTCAAATAGGCAAACATTTCTGTTTTGAAAAACCGCTGGTAAAAATGAAAATTCTGTAAAGGACGCTCGTCGCGAAGGGGTTAAGCATGTAAAAAACATGTTTTTGAACATAAAAATAAAAAATTATTGACTATAAGGTACTTTTTTCACATCTGCAATAAACAGAAAATTGCATACTTCTCATATATATTGTAAATTTTACAATAAAAATTGTAAAGCATACGAAATTATCTTTGTAAAAAAATCTATTTATGGACAGCATTTTTAATTTTACAAAATTTAAGTTCATTTTATCAAAAATATTGTATCTACTCAAATGATAAATAAAACTTTGGCACGAAATATTAACTGAATATTGCCGTCTGTTGAGAATTCTGTGACCAATTTGTATTAACTGCTGTATTGGGAGG
This sequence comes from Maratus michaelseni, assembly GCA_963931845.1. Lineage (NCBI taxonomy): Eukaryota > Metazoa > Arthropoda > Arachnida > Araneae > Salticidae > Maratus > Maratus michaelseni. The sequence continues at coordinate 192,460,734 of OZ007598.1, read as the reverse complement.
TAGCAATAATAATTGAGAGATAAATAAAATAGTTTTTTAATATTCGCTGTATAAGTAAAAATAACTTTTTTGTGCTTTGCAAATATGCAACTCGGTGATACAAAAAGTTAAATATCACAAGCTTCATGTATGTTTAGTTTTCAAAAGTATCACAAAATAGGTGTTTTGTTAATTTTCTTTCTTATGTATTCGAATCCTCAAAAAAGCAAATTTTAGAAATTTTAAGAACTTTAGGGTAAATATCTACTTAATTATGAAATAAAACAAGAACAAGAAAATGCCAGTTGGAGACTTTTATTACGACGTGTTCAATGTAATTTAATGAACGCATAATTATTAAAGTATGAAACCAGAGTTCGTACTCTCTTACCATAATTTTTAATAGAATATTTCGCCTTAATTAAAATTGGGAAATTACTATTACAAATCTATTATCTTAATAAAACCTTTCATTTGTTGCCGATGACTGTGAGATTTATACAGAAATTATTTTTCTGTCTTATTTTTATTTTTATTATTATTTTACATTTGCTGTTCACTATATTATTTTTTTTCCCAAAGTCACATGCACTATAAAATCCAACAGATTCATGCAATTCTAAACTATTCCATAGTTGCACACAAGAAAAATTTCTCAAAACACTGGACAAAAAACATGAAACAAAATCTGCATTTTTTTGAAGCACAATCTCGCAGATATGTAGTCCAAGCTACGCTGGATTTAGTTAGTATATCTTTAATGTTTCAATAAAACTTAGCCACCGGAAAAACTTCATACCAAGAATATTGTTTGAAACTTTTCTTGTTAAATTAATTTATCTTCAAACATATATTTATTCAATGCGAAAACTAAGCTGGTTCATGCAGCTTCGAATATTTCATATGAGCAATACATAATACAATTAAAGAATGGGTTGCAACGATTGCAATACCATTCTTTAAATTTCCACGCGAAATGCGGAACAGCCACTCATATTCGATTATTCTTTCTAAAATGATTGTTTAATTTATGAAGGCGATCGTACATTCCTCAAAACGTAATTGAAATTCAGATTCAGATTCAACTAAGCAGAGAGGCTTACTATATGGCTTACCGTAATTTCGCGCGTATACGCCGCATATCAGACAATTCGATTTCCTACCAGAATTTATTTTAAATAAAATGTGACTTACTTATGCTTAGCACTTATTTGACTTCTTTTTTTCAATAAAATTTCCGGTTTGTAAAAGACTTAACTAGGGTGAGGCGCATACGCACGAAATTACGGTACTATACTCTGCAAGCTTTGTGCGACTTGTAATGATAAAAATTACTCGTATAGATTTATATAAGTATTCTCTAATACTGCCACCCTCTCACTGACAAGCTCGTGTTAATACGTTCACTATGCTACAGGTTTCGCTGCAATATAAGCATTTTTTAAATGAATATAATTCTACAAATATAATACAGTTTTAATACATTAAGTAATGATTGATATCTTCAAGATTTACATTCATATATATAATTAAGTTTTTTTATATAATTTTGGAATAATCAACTTTATTTAGCATTTAAAATAAAATACAGAGAAAACAACATTACAATTTTGCCCTTTTGCTGGACAGTCAGAGGGCTAAGGCCACCTCTGCAAATTGCTCTCTTTTTAAGTTCAGCAGTTTTTCAAAGAGTCAAAAGTACTGGGTTGTCCGGAAAAATCGTGCCATTTGGGAAAATTAATTCGTACCGGAAAATTCTGCCCGTTAATTATTAGACGTTAGCTATCGGAATTAATGTCTAATAATTAAATGATAGAATTTTCCGGTACGAATTAATTTTTCCAAATGGCATGAATTTTCAAAAAAATAGATTATTTAACATTTTGATAACTGACAAGGACTGGCGACTATTTTTATATTCACTCATACCACAATTTATAAAAAGAAGTTATTTGTAATCAGTGGCGACTCGTGTCTGGCTTTATTTGGGTCACTATAGGCATGCTTGAAAAAATTATTCTTTTCGTACTACTATTTTGTAGAAAAAATATTTGCCTTGTTTATTTTAATCGAAACTTCTGCTATTAAAACAAGAAAAGGATTTCTTTAAAAAAATAATGGTTAGAAAAGAATAAATTTTTCAGCCATGCATTTAGTGATCCAAAACGAGCCAGTAATGAGCCGCCACTGTTTATAGTAGACGTAGCTCCACGTATAAGTAAATGGCAGAGATTATCTTTCAAAAAGCGTACGAATAGAAAAATACACTTGGAACAAGCTTTAGAAAATGCACTTTGACGTGCATTGTCCCAACCCCATAATCAAAAAGTTAGCCCTTTGATTACGGAGTTGGGACATATGTCATCTCAGCGACTATTTATATATTCTACTCGCAACACTTTTTTAAAATAATGTCTGCCATACACTTATACTAGGAAGCTTTCAAGAAAAATCTACCACAAATATTTTTTTTGTAAATTATTCTACGAATTAATATAAAAATAGTTGCAAATAATCGTCCGTAAGCAAAAGGTTAACTGATGTGGTCGCTGGTATTTCAGACATTGAGGATAAATTATTTCGGAGTTTTCTTTCCCTAAATTCTCTGACACGCTTAGTGTATGTTGTCGCTGGTCATTTAGGCGTTGAGTGTAAATTCTCTTGGAGTTTTCTTTTCCCAAATTCTCTGAACACTTAGTATATGTTGTTGCCGTTTGTTTCTATGTAGTAAAATTTCGGTGTTGTAGTTGTCAGACTACACCATTTTTCATTCGCTCAGCGCATGATTCAGCTGACTTTTCGAAATTCTAATATCATCCTCATTACCTTTTTCGAGAATACATTAACCCACATCAAGTTAAAGATGTGCAAAAGAAAAAGTATTTTATAACACAGAGGAAACGGTAAATAAAATAAAATCTTAAACCTCTTATGACTTAATGATCGTGCGCAAAAATGTATACATCGAAAAATTCTAATTTGGAAAAAGAACTCTTTAAATGAGCGTTCAATTAAATTAAAAGGCTGCACAAAAATAATGTTGCCAAATTACCACTTACAAATCCAGTTCTTTTTGGCAAACCTGGGATTCACGTTTTAAGACAAAATAAAATGGGAGTTAAAAAATAAATAACACACACACACACATATATATATATAAATGTTGCATTCAGCAAGAGTCGAGGAAAAAAATATGAAAAACATCTCCAAATTAATTGCAGTCGTACTCGAAGTTTACATATCAGCAGCCGAGTAAAGTGCAGATTGCAGAAAACAAAAACACGCTGACAGTCGAATCCATTTTATTTAAACACAATTCTCTTTAGATTCCGGGGAAATGTTCTCTTTACAACTCTCCACGTCAGCAATATTTTATTTTAACATCACTTCGACGACCAAATCTCCATGCTCTCCACGTCTGTCTCTTCATTATAAGCGAAGAGACGCAAGAAAACGTTTCGTAACACGTGATTTGTTTACCAAATGCATGTTCAACTGTAGCTTGCACTCATTTTTATCGGAGAACTAATATTGAAGAAATACGTCTCTCTTATTTTTTGGCGGGAAAAGAAAATTCTAGAACCGTGTGGAAATTAAAAAACGCGGGAAACTGAAAGAATAAGTTTTGGTTTTTGCATATTGAGAAAACAATTTAAAAGAATGAATTTTTAGACTATTAGGAAAGGTAGAAGGTACACAGAGTAAAATAAATGAAAGATATTTAAATGCAGAAATAAATAAGAAATATTCAATATAATAAAGAATTTAAGAAAATAGGATTTTAAGAAGAATTATTTTCATGAAATGTGTTTTTTACTTCTTATTTGTTGGGAAATGAAAAGTGAATTTAAGTAGATTACGATAAAAAATGTTTTAAATATAGACAATAATGAAATCTTTTTTTTAAGAAAGGGAATATTTTAATAAACTAGGGATGTAAATAGAATATTAAAAAAAGGAATTTTTTTATACAATAAAGTTAATAGGGTATGGAATTTAAATTTTGTAATATATATATTACATATATATTACACATATATATATATATATATATATATATATATATAATGTCTGCAATGTAGCGGCAGTTCATAAGCGTTAAAAACTTCATGGAAAATACGATTTTATAATCAAGTAAAAGCTATTACAACAAATGCTCTTGTAATTTCAATAAAAGCTTGCTACCGGAAAAAATTAAAGATGTTCTACATTTATCAAACATTTTGCGAGCGAAACGGCACTTCACTTCCAGTAATTAGTAATTTTCTGTATAATCAAGTATTCAAGCTGCTTCATGCGACTTGTAGCAATAAAAATCAGTACAGCAATCAAATAACTAAGTAATGATTTTTGTAAACGATATTAAGAATTAATCTAGTTTAAACTTCCTACACTAAATGTATGTGTCTAATCAACCCGTTTCTATAATTTATTTCATTCGATTCGAACCAGAAAATATTCCATAAAGTAAGTTAAATAATAAGCGGTCATGTAACTAAGTTAAATGAATATGTTAAATAGTTTTAAATAAAAATTATGATGTGAAAGTTGAATTGATGTGAAGATTTTCTCAAAGTTGAGTTCCAACAGGATAGGAAGGTTAACGTAGTTACTCATGCTTTTTTTTTTAATGCTGTAGGACAACAGTTCTTAAAGTGTGGCTCTTAAGGGGTATTCAACGCATCATCAGAGGGTCCCAGAATGCAAATGTTTAAAGTAAAGAGCCTGATTATCAACAGGTCAAATTTCCTTTTACCAGTAAAAAAGATTTGAAATTTTTGCTTTATTTATGACAGATATTGTATATGGATAAGTCGTTTAAATAAGGCAGTAAGTAAATCTTCCTGTTTTGCAGAGACTGCTGATAATGCGGGAAATTGGCCTTATTCACCTTTCTCTGGATTTCATTTGAATAGAAATCGTTTTCTCACAAAAGCAGCTATGACGTTTTTTGTTTTACTTAAATTCAACTCATCACCTTGTAATTGTAAATTGGCTTCATTAAATACTCTAAACAGGTCTGTCAAATAAGCGGTGTCATTTTTCAATGCAATCAGGTTTTCGCGCAGTTTTACTTCTCTGTTTTCAAGAAAATCCAGTCAAACTGAGTCAAACAGATTCAAAATACGATTCAGACAAATACATTTTGAGAACCAACGAACTTCTGTATGCAGAACCAAGCTATTGTAATCGTCATCATTTTCACAACAAAGTCGGCCAAATGATCTGTCATACAATGAATTGCCTCTAATTTTACTGACTGATCTAATAACGTAAAGTATGCAGGCGCTCATTCCGATTTTTTGCAACCAAATGATGATGATGAATAATAAAATGTACAGTGAGTACATTTGGTACTTCTTGTTTCAAATGCGCTATGAAACCTTTATGACGCCCGTCATTGCTGGAGTATCACCAATAGCAACTAGCAACTAGCAGCTGACAAAATATTACGAATGGGAATTTCTTTCTCTTGAAAACACTTGTTCATGGTATTAAATATCTATTCTCCCTTTGTATCAGTTTCCATATTTTTAGTAAATAATAACTGATGATAATTTTTTTCTTTTATGAATCGAAGGTATAATAAGAGTTGTGCTTCGTTATTTGGTAGAGTTTATTCATCGAGTTGAATGGAAAATTTGGAAGTATTTAAGTAATAGCATAATTATATTTCAATGTCTTTAGCCACTACACATATTCTTCTTTGCATCAAATTATTACTCATAGGAATTTTTATAATGATATCTGACGAAGTCTTATAATGAAGAACAGTTTTTGTTATATGTTTGACTGCCGGAAAGATTAATTCTTTTCCAAATGTCTGTGGATTTCTTGTTTCTTCGATTAACGATGAAATATTATAAGAGGATCGTAGTCCGTCATCTTTTTGTATAGAAGACGACTCAAAAAGGTTTGACACAGTTTGCTGCTTTAACCCTTTCAGGGGCAGTGGTATGTTTATGAAACCGCTTAATTTTAATTCCCAAACAGCACAATGGCACCAGGATTTTGTTGAAATCCTTTCCATTTAATATGGAAATATGTTTGTATAATATAGCCTTTTTCTTATTTCCAAATAAATTTGATTGTAAATTCCGGTGTCAGTCATTTATTTCAACATTTTAGTACTGAAAGTACTTTGCCCCTGAAAGGGTTAAGTATTTTTTTTTTCAGTTTTTTAAAATTGGATAACCTTTGTCCTTTTTATCAGCATGCATTTGAAACAACGTTTTGGCAAATTAAACACATATGTAATGATTGGTTTGTAGGACCGTAAATCTATATTTCAAATACTCAATATGATACTGTTGACATTTCTTCTTAGATTCAGACATCTTGAAATACAAAATTTCCGTCGGTTTAAGCTTAAATAAATTAATATTTCTAAAGATTTAGAGATAGATAAAAATAATAATGTCTATAATGACTTCTGTCACTTTCACTCAGGATAAACGAATTTCTTGTCAGATTAAAACACCCCAGTTTAGGTTCGAAATATCTGTTCAGGTATGTGTCATCATCTCGCTGACATTTTTTAAAATACAAGTTGTTACCAAAAAAAAAAATTCGGTTTCAAACTTTTAGCTAGCCTAATATAAGAATTTGTGCACTCGACGATTTTTTAATTTCTAACAATTTTTAAATCAATTTTTCGGGTTACGCAGCGATTTATTTTTACATTCATGAAAAATATGCTGTTACAATGTTATAGCCCGCTACAATACAATTTTGACATCCGGGAGAATTGGGATAAATCAAATCATGAGAGGGAGCCCTTGACTAGTCGCTGGGCCCTGGTCGCTCCTGTGAGCTTTCCTGACAAGTTCGGCGTCGAGGATGTCACGGACTGTCGCTCATGAACCGAGCCTGTCCGGCCACTGTCGTACTCATGAAAGGGGTTACGATCGCGCCGATTCAGGCATTCAGAAAGTATGAAGGGGGCAATGTCCAGTAATGGATGGGTGCCGCGTTTTTTTTTAACACCCGCAGTCGTAATTAATTATCGTTTATGCGTGCTCACGCCGATATTTTAACATTTGTAAAAAATATTCCATTTGGGACCCCCAGCTCTCGGTTCGTTTATATAGATTTTCACTTAAAGGTATATTTAACGTTTTTATCACCGTCCCGGGTAAAGCCGATGGAGGAGTCTGTATGTTTCATTAGATTAATTTCCTAAATAAGATAGTATCACATATGATGGTAAAACGTATCATAACTCAAAGTTCTAAAAATTTAAACACGTGTAAATTAAACTATCTTCTTACCTGGAAATTAGAACGACGACTCCTCAAAACTGAAATCACTGCATAAAATGTCGGGGGCTGAAGGTGATCTCTTTAAATTCAGCCACGTGCACTGCAGATACATAATTGACAATGCAAGTAGCACAATTTTGTAGTTACAAATTAAATTAATTGTATTTTTCAGGGGTGGGCTACCTTAGGATACGTTTTGATATGTTTATTATGTTGATACTTTTATGAAACGTTATGATACCACGGGCGATTCCTTGACTGTCTTAATGCCCCATTTGTCTCTGGACTCACTACTGATCCCCTACAAGACACCAGCGCCCACTGGGGGGACCGTTACCGCTTCCGTAGGGGAACCTGTGCTGTAACCAATTAACTCAATTAATTCTTGGCAGTAACCGTTGGCAGTTAACGTTTTCCACCCATTTAATTGTAAAATTCAAGTCCAAACACGTTATTCAACAATGTGAAGTAATTATCAAAGCTAGGACAGAAATAAATGGCACGTCTTTAGACATAGCACTGCCACAAATTCACAAACAATATCTATCAGCATTGTAATGTGCAGTGGCGTAGCCAGGGTGGGGGTCCAGATGCTCTGGATACCACTAATTTTGTAACGTTTTCTATGCCTTTTCTACACAGATAACTTTCTTCGATAATGAAGGAGAAGAAAGCCTTACAATATTACTGGTATCCAGGGCATTTGGACCCCCACCTTGGCTACGCCACTCGTAATGTGTCAAACATTTACATAAAAATATATTGAAGTATAATCTGCTTATACGAAAGATTATTTAATACAATACGTCACTGTAACGCATTAACAAAAGAGATTTTTAATTTATATTGCATACCTACAAACCTACAACTTAATTTCCGTAAAATGCGATTTAATTTGACCCAGAATAAACACGTTTTGATCCAGAAAAATATTCGATATATATTTATTTCTTTAGTTTATGTTTGTATGTAAAGTTAATCTGTTTTTATTTACAAAAAAAAGTTTCTGGATAAAAACGTGCTTAACGTGGATCAAATTAAACGCATTTTAAACTATAGAAAGCTGACTCGTAGGATATTGGAATAAGCCATTAATTTAATAATATTTTGATTCGGCAAATTAATTCATTTAAGGGGGGGGGGGGGTCTACCAATACCTTTTAGAGTATTTTCGAAATTTTTTTTTCGTATAAATAATGCGCATAGAAAAAAAATGATTTTGGACATTGAATTTATTGTACTTTCATCTAAGTATGTAATTGTTTTCATATAAAAATTTTGATATTTTAAACGATCTAAATTCCCCCAAATTCACTATGCACGGCATGAGCAGTAAATCGGTGATCATGATTGGGCTCTTAATAATTATCCTAAACAAAAGATTCACATTGATTCTTAAAATGTCTTAAATTAATTGAAATTCAAATCTAAAGTTAATAAAATAAATTAATATTTCACAAAATGGTGGCTATTTGAAGTTTCAGTTGATTTTTTGGCACATTTTTTTTTTTCATTTTCGAAACTATTTAAAAAATTGAAGTTAATTTTTTTTTAATTTTTTGAAGATTTTTCTGCAATTAAAAAAGTCTGATCTAATTGGCAAAAATCAAAATGTCGATAATTTGAAAGATTTAAGCGTCATAACGCACACAGATTCAAATTGTTTGTCTCAAGAGAAATAAGTTAAAAGTTTTTAGTCCGTATTATGTTCGCCGTAACTCAGTTCCGTTAAACTGGTTGTCACGAATTAAATAGTGAGTGAAAAAAAAACTATTTTGAGGGCGCAGGGCTCCCAAATAATCCGCCAACTGAATACCAATAATTTATAACAGAAAATTTCTTGGTTGGTTTCTACAGCATTTTAGCAAAAATTTACCTCGGAATATGGTATCTGCAAAATTTACAAGAAATAACTAAAGAAAAGTATTTAAAAAAAAAAAAGAAAATACCGGTATTCAAAAAGCGGGCCATTTGGGGGCCTTGGGGGATATTCTAGCTAAACTAAGGGTAAAGAACCCAATTTAAAGTTATTTATTTCTTTTGTTTTTGTTTAGTTATCAAAGAGAACTTTCCCTTACGTGGTACACATTCTAGCAGAAAAAATGGAATAGCGAATTATTTTAATAATTTTAAACATACCGTTAATACAACATCTGATCTAATTCATAACAATACAAGTAGAATAAAAAGAATTAAGATAATAATGAGATTTTTGCTTTTTAGCATTTTAAAGAGAATGCCAATGGTTGCTTTATACTATATGGTTCATATTTTTATAATTTTTAATAATGTACATAGTAAAACAAGTCCCACTTGTTATATTATTGCAGTGACGTGTTACGAAAATCATTTAAAAAAATAAAGTTTTTTAAATTCACGTAGAAAGCAAAACAGTTACATGTCGATGCATATCACAGAATAGAAAACTTTCTAATTATTTTAATTAAATAAATGTATTTTATATATTAATAATCGCAAAAATAATTGTATCTCTGTGGACATGAAAAAAATTATTTATTATAACAGAAAGAAAAATTTATTTTATGTATATAACGATGATAAAATTTAATTTTTGAAGTGCCAAACAAATTGTCGTATAAGCCCCCTGGCACGCATGCCATTGGTTCGCCTTCTAATCTGTAGAATATAGGCAACTTTTAAGTTTTTGTTTATCTCACGCAATCCAATTGGCTGATATGCAGTAGAACACTTCTTAATAAAAATGTTGACTTCAAATTTTTCGTAAAGCAGATTTGCAATGTAACCTGCAGTCACCCAGGCTCTTACCCTTCGTAGAATTACGAGATTGCCAATAATAATTAACGATGTAAATTTTTGAACAGAAAAGTGGCAAAAACGTTATTTATTCCTCCAATCTTTATTGTGCGCGTCGATTTTTTTGTCTAAAATGCAGTTTAAGAGTATTTTAGTTAGTAATATTTTTATTGTAAGATTTAAAAAAAACATTAAAGAATAAAAAATTTCAAAGTAAAAAATATTTTAAGATTTCTTTTTTGCATAATCGTTTCGCATTACGCTATACTTTTAGGCACATTAGAGAACATGCAAATATTCTTCTAGATATATTTATAAGTAGGCATAATGTATACATAGATGTATACATCTATAAAATCAATAAATGTACAGAATCTACCAAAATTAACTCGCACACAATTGCCAATTTTTTCTAAAATTTTAAGAATAAAAGCGCGATGCGCCCACTGTTACCAGGTAAGTGCTAACATTTAATTTGAATACTATTTTTTCCGTAGAGAAATAGTCTACTTATTTAAATACAGAAATTTTGTGATTAAAACATGCTAATAATACCATACAAAAATAGTGGTTATCAAAGTAAAATTTTAGATTTAATTGGCAACCATGGGTGTGCCGTATAGTCAGAAGGTTTCTGATAACTATATGAAATAATTCTTCTAAACTGATTTTATACGTCTTGGAAGAACCAACAAAGTTAGAGGGGAAACTATGAGACTGTAACAGCATTTTAGAAAACATATTGTGCGTACGTGTATATGAACTATCATATTGTAATTTAAATAAAATTTTACCACCGGAAAAATTACATTACAGTGGTTATATTTAAAAATCTTTATACACTGAATGACACGTTTGAGCGTTTGTTTGTATAATCAAGATACCTAGTTGCTTCGTGTAACTGGAAGTATTGTAAACGAGTTAAACAAAACCGGTCATTCTGCGTTTGAATAATTCTACACCGTTTTTAGTGTTATTTTTCAGAAATCCGTGCTAGGTGAAATTCACACAATTTTACACCTGTTACTGGCTCACCCTACATCTAATGTACAATTTGGATGGTTCCCTAATGTCATCCAATACAGAGATACGACAACAGCGTCTAGAATACATAGTGTGGAACACGGCTACAAAATCGTACTAAAAAGTTGAATCCCATAAATGTAGAACGATGCTGAAAAGATAACGGGTCGGTCGCAGCGACATCTTCTAGCAGTAGCGTAGACAGGTTAGGGGTCCAGACGGTTTGGATACCACTAATTTTATAAAAATATTTTTACCATTTTAAATCGCAGAATTTTCTGCGATGTAGAAGGCGAAGAAAATTTTATAATATTACTGATTTCAATATCATTTGATTACCCACCTCCCCCCCCCCCCACACCTGTCTGGCTAAGTTAGCTCTTTTCAACGCAAACAATATATAAGAATTGAACTGAGAAAACGTTTCAGTTGGTGGTAAATGTTTTAAATAATTAAATTATACCCTATTTCCTTCGACTTGGATAGTGATTTTCATAAGCTTTAAAAATATAAATGATTTTGATCATGACCAAAAAACGTGATACGCATTCTTTTGCGCCTGGTTGCAGTACTCGATACAAGATAGCAAACTAGAAACTATCCCTCTTTAGCATACAAAGGATGAATCTCTGCTAGAAGAGTGGAAAAGATTAATTCCCTGATATGATAAAAAGACTAACTTCAAAATCAGTTACATCTGAAATATACACTTACAAGAAAATTTTATTAACAGAAATTATGTTCATGTTGTCAGTAGTGAAACGGTTACTTTTGCTAGAGGTAAATCTATATTTAAAGCAGATGTCGCTGCGATCGCCCTATTATTGTACCAAATAGGATTTTTTGGCAATAATTTTTAAAAAACAATTTTTTATCCGTGCAAAACTGTTATGGATTCATTCTTGTAAGAAGTGAGGTATTCAAAGTATTTTCTATAACTTTAGATTGTAATCTTCGATATTACACATTTATTATCAATAGATTTTACGGATACAATGTTCGTTAAAAACAAATAATGCAATTCAAAAGAAAAGGTTTTAGAATTAACAAAGAATTGAAAAAGAAACCAGTCAATTCTTCTATAAAATTTAAGAAAAAGTATACAAAGCATTTAAAAACCGTCACAACAGCTTTATACAGTAAAACGCAGTGCTGCCTTTTGTGGAATTTTTTTTATTGAAATTAATAACACACTTCGGAATAGTAATCTTCGCTATATTTAGTCACATACATTCCCTGATTAAATAAAGCAAATATTTCTAGTCGATAAAAGCGGTAGATAATTTGAAAAGAAAAAATCCTGAATCTAAAGACACTCGCAGTGCTCAAAAATGGTCAACTTTTTGAATACCTGTATTTTCTTTAAAAAAATTTGCTTTTAAATTCTTCTTGCAAATGTTACAGAAACATACTCCGAAGGATATTGCTAATCCAAATGTTGTAGAAACATACCATAAAACAATTTCTTATAAAATACTGGTATTTACAAAGCGGATCACTTGTAAGCGGTGCACTCGCCAAAACATAATTATTCTAATGGGCTTTGTCGGACTTCTAAAATATAATTAATGCACCACCCAAAAGTTCGTTAAAATTATAAAAATTCATTAAAAAGAAACAAACGATGGTAAAAAAGTTGTGGTTTTCAGGAATGGGATGAGAGGGAGAACGACTTATTTTAATAACAAAAAATGTTTTAAAAAAATTACGATAGAGGGCGCTGCATGCATAATAAGAAGCAGATTTATGAACAATCAGGCTGTCACGAAAACCCTCCAATAAACACCGATTCTTCATACGATGCCAGCAGTATGCTATTGTTACCACATCCGGTGCTGTTGGTGAAACTCTTTTACAAGAACCTGGAGTCGGCAACTGGCGCATTGCGAAATTTCTGCACGGCAAAAATGACTGAAGACAAGAATAGGGCCTGTCTCATGTGCTGGGATCGTAAAGCTTGTCAGACGCTGAGTAAAAATGGGTCTTTTACCATAAGCCTAATTTGCCTACATCTGCTTCATATTATGCATACCAGCGCCATCTGTTGGTATTTTATTAATCGTAACTTTTTTGTTGTTAACCCTTTCCGGCACAGACAAATTCTATTCGTAAAATGAGAAATTAATGACTGACACCGGAATTTACAAACGACTTTTTTAGAAAATAAGAATTCCTTCTTTTATGCTTTCATTATAGAAACAAAATTTTATTAAAATATTCTTGGTGCCGGTTACAAGTTTGGAATTAAAATTAAGTGTGCCCGGAGTGGGACCACTGTGCCGGAAAGGGTTAAAGAATCTCATATCCCTCAAATCCGATTTCTGCAAACCGCAATTTTCTAGCATCATTTATGTTGATTCTAAAAACTGATTTTTTAAAAATTTAACGAATGTTTGGCTCACCTAGTATACAATCAATTGGTGTCTATTGGTGCAGTATGAAACAATCTGTATATTATAGAGACTCCGTTATTTTTCGTAGATTTAATTTGCACATAAAACGTAGACCAGAGTACTTTCAATGATATACACCAACTATATTTTTATGAAGAATAAGCAATAACTAAATGATAAAAGGCATGTTTTGTGTCAAAAATAACAATTTTTATTTATGCTTTTATGACTATTAAACGCAAGAAGATTCCTAATTATTATATTATATTGATTTGACACGCATTGGGAGGAATAACACAAAAGGGGGGAGGTGAGGGGAGATGGTGAGGGTATTGAGAATTATTGTTCATATTTTGTTATTTTTAAGTAATTTACATAGAAAAAATTATGTCCATTTGTCATATAAAATTCATGTGAATTCCTTGTAATTTTAAATTAATTTGATATTTTATGATATGTATTTGCAGAACAGAAATATATATAATGTGTTAGTTAAATAATTGCATTTAAATATTGTTAAAGGCAAGAATAATTGCATTATATCTTATAGTCTGTGCATGCAAAACAAACATTTTTTTATTAAAACAGACTGAAAAATAATATATATATACATTATATATATACATTTAATATAATAATATATATATACATTTTTGAGATGGTGTCTGTCTGACTGTCAGGTAATTACAATCCTTTTACATCTACATTCAAATTTGTCTTTTTTGGTGAGTCTTGAACATTATTATATGTTCTAATTACTATTTATGTTGAATATATATTTATTTACCTAATTTCTATTTCAGTTGCATATTTATTTATTTATTTTCTTATTTGAATATCATATGTAGGTTTTTAATTTTCTTGTTTCATTTTATTTTGTAATTTGAACCTAATGTCGGTTTTAATTTTCTTGTTTCATTTATATACGTTATTAGGGGCTTAATATTGCCGATTTTAGGCATAATGCTGACAATATTTGAAGAAATAACATATACTTACTATGAATATTCTTATAAAGCCCTTCTGAAGATTCTATAAGACAGTGTTTCCCAAACTTTTGGGCTCGCGGAGCCCTATTTAGGAAGAATTTCTAAGGCGGAGCCCCTACCCCACGGCATTCTAAGGTTTATAAATTAATGTTTTTTATGCCTATGAAGCAGAGAAAGATTTACTGGGTAAGAGTCCGAACCAGCAGTTTCCAACATGAGGCCAAGGTTCTCAGTTTGGCCCTTTTCTTGATACAAAAATTCTGAATTCATACTAGAAATTTTGAAATTCAAATTTTCTATTATTTAACCCCTTAACAGTTTTGTTTAATATTATTATTATTGGACACAATAAATTAAAAATAAGGACAAAAACCACTTTTTTTGTATTAAAATATCTGCCTTGTATAATCGAGATATGTCCGTGAGCAAAAATTATAGTTAAAAATTTGTGGTTTTGGAAAGCTTTTAGTGAGGAAGAAAATAAACTCCTCTTACCCGAGCGACGTTGGAGCAATACTATTAAGGGGTAAATGACATACATTTTTAACCCCTTTATCGTCGTGCCCGAGACATTCACGGGCAGCGTAGGTTACGCCTGTTTTATTCAGATTGTTTGATTCTCACCAGTTTCTTAAAATAGTGTTATTGGCTTTATTCTTGCATTATTTTATCTGTCTATTAAATAAGATGAACATTTCTACTTAAAAAACTGGTGGTAATCAAGCAATATGAATTTTTAAAAAGTAGCCTACACATAAAGGGCGCGACGATTAAGGCGTTAAAATAAAAAAATATTCTTTCGGGATTTCCAGTAAGAATTAAATATCAAAATTGTAACCCTGTTTGGGTCATGCATTGCACTGGCGCTAACTTGAAACTATTATTATTTATGGCGAAAACCACACACACACAGAAAAAAAAGTTAAGTTGTACAGTTTTCATTTACAAAAACAGACTTCTGTATATTCCCAATAGGCTACTCTCGAAAAGAAAAGAAATCGTAGGCCCAGTCACCTATGAGTAATTATGTAACACGTTTTCGCTAGTCCCGCCCCCCCGTAATATAATCATGTGATTACGGATATTTTTTTCGTTCTTCTTTACCTTTCTAGTACTTCTAAACATGCAACGAAAACGAATCGCCTCTGAGCATCTTCTTTTGAACCATTTTTTAAAAATACATTTTTAATGCATACAATTTTTTTTAAAAATAGAAGCAGATCATCGTTTTAGTGTTTAAGAGGGCGGCGCAAAATTGTATTGTAACCTGTATTGTTAGTTGCAGCATCGCTCACTTTTTTTGGATTTTTTATTTGAAGTATCTATCTATTAATTATAGTTTTGAAAGAAACTTTCTTTCACCATTGTTTTTGCCTCCAAATAGATATATTGTTAAAAACTGCAACTAGTAGAAAAACTTTACTAACAAAATGGGATATATGGGTGGAGTTAAATTTATATCAGGCGGGTTGTGGGGGTACTCATTGACGAAAAGTCTAAGCAAGGGGTGGAGATGAGCAGAAGTTTAGAGTATTAGTGTGATGACAAATATAAAGACTCAATATACCGGGTGATTATAATTAAAGTTACGATTTCAAAAATCGATAATTTTAAAACTACTGGTCAGAATGACTTGATATTTTAGCAGAACAATCGTGAGGCAATGGAATTTTGTTTGGCAAAGGAAAAAAATAGTTCCAAATTGTGCCGATAGATGGCGTTGTCAGGGTAATGTCAGGGGAAAGACCAAAAATGTATTCTTGAACCCTTTCCGGCGCGGTGTAAATTTGTTTGCAAAATGATGAAATAACAGACTGACACCGGAATTTACAAACGAATCCATTAGTAAAAAGAAACTTGCTTATTTTCTGGTTCTTAATGAAAGGAAAATTTTAATTAAATATTCTTGGTGCCGTTTGTCAGTTTTAGAATTAAAATTGGGTGTCCTTTTTTGTGACCACCGCCCGTTAAAGGGTTAAACATAGGAATGATGTTGCCAAAAGGAAAAAAATAGAGTTCAGAGATTTACTAAAAATTTATTAGCGAAAAGACAAGACTACGTGTTTACAGCGACGACAGCGATAATGACAAAAAATGAAAAAAAAAAAGAGCTTCATGGAACAAACACCTTACTGATTATTAAGGCATAAGTTGCTCAATATGCCCTCCGCCTTGTTCCGGTACTAATTGGAAGCGCAAAACGGCATGCTCCACAACAGATCGGAGGGTATCTGTACTAATGCAATGGGTGTGTTGTGTGATGCTTGCCTTCAAGTCGGCTATAAACAACATTCTTCAGGTACCCCCAAAGCCAGAAATCACACGGGTCTAAGTCGGGGGAACGTGGCGGCCACGTTGTTGGAAAATGGCGGCTTATGATCCTATCATCTCCGAAATTATCACTCAGTAGCTGCTTCACAGTAGTAGCAATGTGCGGAGGAGCGCCATCTTGCATGAATATTATGCGATCCACACACTGACGCTGTTGAAGTGCCGGAAGAACATGGTTACGCAAAAGGGCTTCATACCGCTTGCCAGTAACTGTGCAGGTAACAGGACCCGCAGGTGCGATCTCCTCGAAGAAAAATGGACCGACGATAAACGCTTGCGTTATTCCGCACCACACAGTGACGTTTTCAGACTGAAGAGGTAATGGCTGTAGCTGGGACGGATTCTCGGTCGCCCATATCCTGCAATTTTGCGTATTTACAGAACCTTGCAAATGAAAGTGGGCTTCGTCAGACCACAGAATGTTCCATGGCCATCCGTTGTCCACTTCCATCCGGGCAAGAAATTGTAGTGCAAAAGATTGACGTGCTTCCAGGTCAGCAGGTAGCAACTCCTGCACATGAGTTATCTTGTACGGATAACAGCGTAAGACGTTCCGTAGGACTTTACGCACCGTGCTGTTCGGCATATCCAGCATTCGGCCAATCCCCCTTGCACTGCTGATTCCAGCATCACTGTCAGTATGTTCCTGTAATGCTGTAGCCACATCTTCCACTGCCGCAGCTGAAACTGGTTTCTTTCCTCTACCCCGTTTAACGTCAAATGAACCGGTCTCTTCGAATTTAGCAATCATTTTTTGCAGACCATTTGTTGTTATTGGACCTTTTTTTATGGATTTTAATGTCCGAAACTTCCTAATAGCTGTAAGTGCACAGTCATCGTTCTTATAAAAAAGCTTCAAGAGCAGAGCGCGATCCTTCATAGTCAGAGTCATGATGAAGCATTCAGGCAAAGAGCTGCTGCTCTGCATTTTTATGGTTGCTATGTCTGCGGTGCGCATGTCACGTATTAGTAATTTGCATATCTTCAGACAATGTGAACCCAGACAGCGCCATCTATGGGCACATTTTGAAACTTTTTTTTTCCTTCGCCAAACAAAATTCCATTGCCTCACGATTGTTCTGCTAAAATATCAAGTCAATCTGACCAGTAGTTTTAAAATTATCGATTTTTGAAAACGTAACTTTAATTATAATCACCCGGTATATTTGTAAATTGCTGCAGCATTATTTCTGATAGGTAAATGTGGCATCATAACATAAGAATCTTAGCCAATGCCGAGACCAATAAAACAATATTTTAAAGATGGGTTGTTAAGTGATACAAGATGTTAAAAAATGCGTTTTCAGCAACATACATTACTTTAAAAATTAAGTACAATTATGTGAAACAGCATAGAAAATTTAAATAACTGATAAATAATAAAAATAAAATAAACAGATTAAAGGAATTAAAGTTACAAAAAGAAAACAAAGTTATATTCACAACGTATACAAATATTAGATAAATCTAGTGAGGGGTTTATTAAATGATACAAGATGTTACAAAAAGAGGCGTTTTAATTGACAAGCATTGTTTTACTATGAAAAACAGTACAGAAAATTTAAATGTGCAAATAACATAAACAGATTAAAGAAATTAAAGGTGTAAAAGAAAAAAAGAAATATATTTACACAATATACACAAATGTAAAATGAATCTAATGAGGGGCTTTAAATGATACAAGGTGTTAAAAAAAAGATGTTTTAAGCGACAAACATTGTTTTACTATGGAAAACAGTATAGAAAATTTAAATAACTAAGAATTAATACAAATAACATAAACAGATTAAAAAAATAAATGTTATAAAAAGAAAAGATATATATATACACAATATACACAAATGTAAAATGAATCTAGTGAGGGGTTTTAAATGATACAAGATCTTATAAAAAAGACGTTTTAAGCGACAAACATTGTTTTAAAAATTAAATATAATTATGAAAAATAGGATAGAAGAGATAAATAACAAATATTTAATTAAAATAAAATAAACATTTTAAGGAAAATAAAAATCCAAAAATAAAAGTAATACAATATACAATATATACAAACATTAAATGCCGATAGAATGTTTTTTATTCTGCATAAAGTGGGACAAGCAATAACATATACGTTTAGTGTGAAAAATGCGGTTGAATTATTTTGCACAATTTTTTTAATCCGCAAATTTTTGCCAATTTTTGATAATTGTATGCCAATGTCTGGCTCTGCATTTAACCAGCTTCTGTACTTTTTTTTCATACTTTTGTAAGCGGAGAATCCAGCTTCACATAGATAAATCGTTGAAAATGGGGGTAAAATTAATTTTGCTCTGTCTGACAACATTTTGTATTAGTTTGTCAAATTACACCAAAAATCTGTGATACGTTTTTGAAAAGAGATTTCTATATCGCTTTGAGATGTTAAATGAATGAGAGTATCGTATTCCTCAGAGCTTAAGCTGTGCGTTATTATTATTTTTTTTTTTTTTTTTTTTTTTTTTTTTTTTACACGAAACGTTGTGCATTCGATTCAGAATACTATTTCTTGTAGTTCATGTTGAATCGAAATTTTAAAACTCATTAAATGCGAAATATAAAATAAAGTTGTTCAAACCAAAAATATTATATAGAAAATGGATACATGTACAATGCAAATATTTATGTCAGTTAAAATATATATTATAGAATTTTTCAACCCAGTGATAGATATATTTATTTTTCACACACACACACACAAATTCCTAAATACTTTCGAAAAAATTTCCTTTGCAATATGCTAATTTCTTTCATGTTTTGTTTATTTTCCTGGAACGCCGCGGAGCTCCTGAAAAGTATAGGCGGAGCCCCTTTTGGGAACCTCTGCTATAAGATATTCTAAGTTTTTTAATTTTGCTTTTCCAATTTTTGCTTTTTCATCCTTTTAAGTAGAATTCCTTCAGTGTCCATTCCATTGCTTTTTATAATGTATTATCCTTCACACTTTACACGTGTATTCATTTTTAAATATATATATATATATATATATGGCGTTTTGACGAAGATGAGACACTACGAGAAGCAATACTCCACGAGAAAATGGCAGTCCGTCAAAGATATATGAGGCCGCAGTCGATTTCAATAATCATGGCGAAGTGGTGAGGCAATAATGAGAATCCACAAGAGTTTCTTCCATAAATACAAGCCAATTTGCAGACAAATTTTTCATTTAGAATAAGAGCGATGCCGTAACAATTCCCACGGGTATAAACTTATCGTCCTCAGGCTCCACGATGGATCACTACATTATTTTAAAGATGTTAAAGAACAGTGGGAAAATTCTACGAGACTATAACACCAGATACATATTTGTTTATACTTCCAAACACGTCAAAAATCCTCCTCTCCGAAGGATGCCCGCGAGTTTTGTTCACTGAGCGGAGTGATCCAGAATACGACGTCACCTGCGCACAAACCAATGAGTGAGAGGCGACCTCCAGACCAGCGAATGAGGCGAGAGGGAGAAGCTAAAACAGGAAAGAGTTCTTCCACTGGCCGCGTATCAATTTTGAAGTGAAAATTACCCAACGCGCGAAATCAGATCATGGAATAATAAAAATAAAAATAAAATGACTTTTTAAAAAACATTCGAAATGAGAAAGCGTCTCGGAATTTTATAGAATGGGGAGCTGATAAAAGTTACGAATGAACTTAAAATTTTAGATTAAGATTTGGAATAAGATAATTATTAATATACGGATATTTACTTTTAAAAGGACATTAAATAGGAATAAATATTATTAAGAATTAAGGAAATACTGACTATGTCAGAAGTTAGATTAATTTAAAGGACTAATGCGAAATAAATGTGAAGGATTTGCGAAGGAAATAATTTTTTATATAACATATATATATATATATATATGAAATTGTCGGGCAAATATTCCAAACAATTTGTCGCAAGTACCGGCACAAAGGCCGTAGGTTCGTCACCCTTGAGCTTGAATGTAGGCAACATTTAAATGCTTGCCTATCTCATTCAATTCAATTGACTGGTATGCAATAGAGCAACTCTTAGTAAAAATTCCGAATTCCCATTTCTCGTAAAACAGATTTGCAATGTAACCTGCAGTCTCCCAGGTCACTGTATAGAATTATTTTGAAGGAGTGTAGAATCACTACTTTAGATTAGATATCTTTAACATATACTTTTATTTCGGATTAAAAATATTTCTACAATCAATGTCGTCTACAAATGTTCGTCAAATCTTTCTACAATTTCTGCGAATAATTGTAAGGCAAAAAAATTCCATTCGAAAATTGTTGTGGTACTGTAAGCATTCTGAGCCACCCCAATTTTTGTTTCGCTCACCCAGTTAAATAATAGCATTACAAGCAATGCTACAAAACTATAAAACACTTCTAAATTACAATTTTAAAAACTAATAAGACTGTCAATAATAAACTAGTCGTTGCGGGCCACCGTAATACTTACCCATCATGTATATGCATAATGTAAAATATTAAAATAAAACATGTGTACTAATTATAAAATGCATTGCAATTCAAATAAAATCGTGGCTTGATGACGTCACAAACTTTAAAGGCTCGATTACTGAATTGCTTGAAAGAAACATCCTTATAACTTCAAAAATAATAATCCTATTACCTAGCAGTTTATTGCATCTGATTAGGCGTCAAATTTCTAATAAAATATATCTTTGAAGTGAAATTTGGATGAAATACAGGGTCATGAAAAATCGAAGAGTGTGGAAATAGGATTCCAAATATCTCGGCAACTAATTATCCGATCGACCTCATGCTGTATGCAAAATTTATGTTTTTTTATTGTCTTTTATATTCATTTCTTAAAATAACCAATTTCGAAAATTTTTATATACCTTTTATCAGAACGAATATTTCGAGAGTCCGAAAAAAACAGTTCCGATTAATCGAGGTTATTGAAATGAAATCGGCTTCTTCCCATTATTACATACTAAGTACATACCGAATTGCAAGTCTCTATCTCAATTTTTTCGGGAGATAGAGCGTTTACAGGCACACAGACACACAGACACACACACAGACGGACGGCAAATTTTTTTTTTCTAAAAATATGTTTTCCGGAATCTCCAGTTTCTGAAACGTGTAAATCCGTCAAAAAAAAAATTTCGATTTTCAAAACGATTACAAGACTTACCCTATACTACGTATGAGGGGTAAGTAATAATGATAAAAATTATTCAACAAATAACGTGGCAAAAACCTCATTTATTCCTCCATTGTCTGTATTACGCGAGTTCTTTTTTTTTTCCTAAAATGTAGTTTAACGGTGTTTTAGTAATATTTTTATTTTAAGATTTAAAATATTATTAAAGAATAAAAATTTTCAAAGTAACAATCTTTTAGGCATTCTTTTTTGCATATTGTTTGGCATTACACATTATTTTTAATTAGACACTTTAAAGAACCTGCAAATATTCTTATAGATATATTTATAAGTAGGCATAATGTATACATAGCTTAAAATCAATAAATGAACAGAATCTAAATATTTCTCACGTAATAGCCAATTTTTTCCCAAAATTTTAAGACTAAAAGCGCGATGCGCTCACTGTTACCAGGCAATTGCTAACATTTAATTTGAATACCATTTTTTCCATTGATAAATAGTCGTCTTATTTAATTACAGAAATTTTGCGATTGAAGCAAGCTAATAATACCATACAAAAGAGTGGTTATCAAAGTAAAATTTCAGATTTAATTGGCAACCCTGGGTGCGCCGTATACTCAAAAGGTTTCTGATAACTATATGAAATATTCCTTCTATATTGATTTTATATGTCTTGGAAGAACCAACAAAGTTAAATGGGGGAAACTATGAGACTGTAACGGCATTTCGGTAAATAGATTGTGCGTCTGTGTATACGAACTATCATATTATAATTTAAACAAAATTTTACCACCGGAAAAATTATATTATAAAAGATATATTTAAAAAACTTTGAACATCGAAGTTTAATCAGTCTATTTCTTCCGCATTTAATCAAGATATCGAGTTGCTTCATGTAACTTGGAATTTTATAAACGAATTAATCCAGGCCGTTCATTTTGCTTTCATTCTACGCCGTTTTTAGTGCTATTTTTCAGAAATCCATGCGAGATTTAATTCACACAATTTTACACTTCTTATTGGCTCACCCTACATCTAATGTACAATTTGGACGGTTCGCTAATGTCATCCAATACAGAGGTACGACGTTACTTTGGTTAAGACCAATGCATTTCTTTAGGAAGTAGATTTTTTTAGTAGACTCAGATTTTAAAATTTAAAATATACTTTGATAATCTTGGTCTACGCTCTAGAAAATAAGCCGCAGTCACCGTTTTTTTTCTGTTTAAATCATTCTATTAAATCACTCTACAACGATTTCATAAATTTCTCCACAGCTCTTTATTAGCTCTATTATCTTATTCTTTATTAGATCTAAGTCTGAGAAAATTTTCATAAAAATAATAAAACAAATGAATGTAATTTTTTCGTAAAAAATAACTGATAATTTCAGTTTATGAAAGCATATGAATCCAGCAATATATAGCGAATATTAATTTAAAATTTGTTCGAAAGTTATTTGAAATCATAGAAACTCGACAGAGTTTCTCGTCAAGCAAAAGAAACAGCAATGCATTGAACCGTAAATTAAAGGAATTTCCGCCAGTGGATGCCAAACGATTTTACAAATTTTTTTTTACACTCTGTCTAGTTTTTTATATTTTGCGGACGGGACAAAACGGGTTTTTGACACATTTATATATTGTGTTCTATTTATGATAGAAACAAAATTCTTGATTCTATGGAATGGGGTGACTAAGAAATCAAAAGTAAAACAAAATCCGACGAATAGGTTTTCAGTAAATGCGATTTTAAAAGCGCTATTTTTTGCACTTTTTAAAACCTGTTTTTTAACAAAAACTATTGACAGGGCTACAGCAGTGTGTAATTATCGGATTTTTACGTGGTTTATGTCATTTGAAGTGTTTTTATGAGTACTTCAAACCTTTATAAGTTTCATGTAAAAATATTAATTAGTTTTTGATTTATATTAGTTTAAAATTATTGATTCCTATACTTAATATAGAGCAAAAACTGTTGACAGGGCTACAGCAATGTGTAACTGTCGGATTTTTACGTGGTTTACGCTATTTGGATTGTTTTTATGGGTAGTTCAAACCTTTGTAAGTTTCATGTAAAAATACTAATTAGTTCCTTATTAATATCAGTTTAAAGTTTTTGATTCCTATACTTAACATAGAGCAAAAAATAATAAATGACCCAACTTTTTTAGGAATGGTCGTATACACATGATATTAAGATATGTTATTACAGTCGACCCAAGTAAGCTTCCCATTATAAAAAATCGTAACATTTAAGGTTCGTTTACAGGGTCCCACAAAAGATCTTTTGATATAGGGCTAAAGAGTTGTGTAATTATCCGATTTTTATGCGGTTTGCAGCATTTGAATTGTTTATATGAGTAGTTCAAATGTTTAATATTTCGTGTAAAAATGTTAACTGTTTTTTTATGTATACCACGTTAAAGGGATTTATTCCTATACTTAAGATGAAGCAAAGAAATATTAAAAGGTCTAACTCTTTTCAAAAAGAGCGTTTGCGCATGATATTAAATTATGTTACTACGAACGACCTAAGTTAGCTTCCTATTGTAAAACAGAATTGTAAAATTTACTGTTCGTTTACAGGGTAACTCAAAAGATTTCTTAATAAGACTAGAAGGTTGTGTAATTAGCGAAATTTACGTTGAAGTACTTGATTCCTGTACTCAATACAGAGGAAAAGCAATAGTAAATAGCAAAACTTTTGTCAAAGTGGCTATATACACAATATATTCAAATATGTTACTACATCCGATTTATTTAAACTCTCTATTGTAAAGCGGTATTGAAGCAAATACGTTTCGTTTACAGAGTTATTACAGTCAACCCAAGTAAGCTTCCTATTATAAAAAAATCGTAACATTTAAGGTTCGTTTACAGGGTCCCACAAAAGATCTTTTGATATAGGGCTAAAGAGTTGTGTAATTATCCGATTTTTAAGCAGTTTGCAGCATTTGAATTGTTTATATGAGTAGTTCAAATTTTTAATATTTCGTGTAAAAATATTAACTGTATTTTATGTATACCACGTTATAGGGTTTTATTCCTATACTTAAGATGAAGCAAAGAAATATTAAAAGGTCTAACTCATTTCAAAAAGAACGTATGCGCAGGATGTTAAAATATGTTACTACGAACGACCTAAGTCAGCTTTCTATTGTAAAACAGAATTGTAGAATTTACTGTTCGTTTACAGGGTAACTCAAAAGAATTTTTAATAAGACTAGAAAGTTGTGTAATTAGCGAATTTTTACGTTGAAGTACTTGATTCCTGTACTCAATACAAAGGAAGAACAATAGTAAATAGCAAAACTTTTGTCAAAGTGGCTATACACAAGATATTCAAATATGTTACTACATCCGATTCATTTAAACTCTCTATTCTAAAACGGCATTGAAGCATATACGTTTCGTTTACAGAGTCTCTTAGAAGATCTTGATTACATTACAATCGATGTTTATTTACTGAGTGAGATGTACTTTAATGATTTTATACTGTTTCAATCTCTGTAAGGCTTTATTATTTTGCTTTAAAATTTAATACGAGTTCATTTCGTTCGCCTGAATGCTCGTCGATTTTAAGCTCTAAATCTGATAAAATATAGTATTTTCATCGATTTTAAAAAAATGTGTTTATTTATAAATATATTATTCTAACGTATCAGGAATTGATTGAAATAGCGATTACAAAATTCCAACTTTATATTCATGCGCTGAGTAATAGAATGTAAAAATGTTGCTACCCCAAGATTAGAAGTTTTGCGTTTAAATAATTGCCGTTCATCGAATCTCCTGCTATGACGAACTTAAAATGCTCTAAAAATGGGTCTAGAGCACAATGAAAAGGAAGTAACTTCTTAAATTCCCCATAAAAATTAGAAATGCTAAATTTCGTATACAATAGGTGATCGGTAACGAACACTTTCGTGTGGGATTTTTATGTTCGGATAACGAACACCTCACGAAACAAAGCCATGATGAAGCAATGCCGTGTTTCATATTTGCCGAGCTGTACTTATTGCCTCTATTGTCGACTTAGAGAACATTTTAACAGTTGCATACGCTTTAGTCATTGCAATATATATTTACAAAATCACACAAAATTTTGGATACATGTCATTCTACGAACAGTTTCTATTTTGAAATCACTTTGATAGTTTTTATACTTTTTCAAACGTTGCGAATTTTATGTTTTTCCGATTCTCGAAACGTTGAGTTAAAAAACTTAACAAATAAAAAAACTTTTAAGGTGCTCAATAATTTCAAAAACAATATTTAATATCTATATTAATAAAAGAAAGTTTCGCACTCTCTGTGTGTGTGTGTGCGTGTCTAGCGATGGCTAGCAAAATCTAACCCACCGAGAAGTCTGGAAATTTAGGTGTGGATAGTCCAAGGTCTGGCCATGTGCACCTGAGCCTCCGAATTTTAATATTTTGATAATTACCCAAGGTATTAATTAGATTCTCATTAACCATCGCTTCTAAAATGACATCTTTTAAATCAAAATGGCAAAAGAATACCGGGCGGGTTAGATAATATTAGTATAAAAATTCCTGTGAATTACAATGGTTCGTAGAGAAAAAAATTATTCTCGGTAAAATATCCTCCATAAACTTATTGTTATAATTGACCATAAAAAAGGGCTTCTTATTTTTCCACATTTTTCTGAAACTGCAGTATTTTAATTAACTTCTAAACTACTGTAAAATTTTCTAATTTTTTATTTTTTGAATGTATATAAACGGAAGAGTGATATAAACAAAAGAAAAAGGAAAATAAACATGTCATAAATAATCTGATGAATACAATGTAAGGAAATTAACCCTTTATATCCTGAATTAATTTTCCAGCTACTTTATAAGATGCTCAGAATCCTCGATTATTCCCACCGTTTTTTTTTTTTTTTTTTTTTTTTTTTTTTTGTAAAGTTTTCCTTATTTAATCGTAGCATTTTTGCGATTCAATTAGGTGAAAATTTCTCATTTGAAAAACAGGTGGTAACAGATTAAAAATTCTGTAAAAGACGCTCGCCGCGAAGGGGTTAAAGTGGTACTTATATGTACCGTCAGGATAAAAAGGGTTAATATAAAAGTTTCCCCGTTGCTATGGTAGCGACATGTACATTGGAATAAGTCACTCAATAAATTGTATAATTCGGATGTATAATTCTATTTATAGCGTCACTATTATTATTTTTTTTGCCCCTTTCATCTTTCTTTTATCTTTTCTTTTATGAATAAAAATGGAATCTGTATAATTGAGATTAAACACCTTACAAAAAAGAGTGCTATTTCATCAAAAACAACTCGTTATAAATCATCCCGCCAAGCCACAAACCTAAAACGTCAGTCATAAAAAGAAGTGATATCACATAAAAAGAAGCGATATAGAAGTGCTTACTCCGAGTCCCGTGTAAAAATCTATCACCACTCATAATGTTTCCAAAAGACGCGGAGTGAGGTACAGTATGTGAAAACCGCTTGGCGACCTGCAGGCTTTTATAATATATGCAGTATATCAATTTTGAAAATCGAAAAAAATAAATATTTAATTTTCGTAATATCACTTTTATAAATATTTTTGTATGCGAAAGAACTGGCAGAACGGATTTTTCCCCAGACCTACGCGATTCCGCTTGCGCTAGAATTACTGCAATATATCTCAATTTAGTTAACGTTTATTATAGGGTGCATTGTTATTAATATGCGTATGATCATTATATATATATATATACATATATATATTACAAACTCAAAATCTTTACATGTTTACTTAAAAAATCCTTTTCGTACGAGTGGTGTTTCTAGTTTAAATAATGGTAAATAAAATCAACAAATTGATTTTTCAAGCTCATAAATAAGAAAGGACATGCAAACATAGAAGCTTCAACTTTTTACGATTATATGGGAGCAAAATAAATAAATAAATAAATAAAATAAAATAAATAAAAATAATAATATAGTCATATGTAATTGTAGGAAACGCTAACATTATAAAAGCGTGCAGGTCGCCAAGCGGTTTTCACATAGTGTACCGCACTCCAAGTCCTTTGGAAACATTATGAGTGGTGATAGATTTTTACACGGGACTCGGAGTATGCACTTCTATGTAATAATACTTCTTTTTATGACTGACGTTTTAGGTTTGTGGCTTGGCGGGATCATTTACAACGAGTTGTTTTTGATGAGTTTTGATCTTACTGCACGTAGGTAGAATGTGTACACGGATGATACAGTAAGCAAAACTATTATTTCAACTGTTATGTAATTTGTTATAATTTTATAATTTTGTTACATTCGCTTGCGTTATTAACTTCTAAGGAATATATATGTTCAAAATGCTAAAAATAACAATGTCCTCTTGCTTAAAAAAATACAAAATATATATACTTGTTATGAATTTTATTTATTATTTACTTAAATATATTACATTTATCTAGAAAAAGTAGTTATCTTTCTTATTTAAATAACTGGGAAAATTAATTACAGTAAAAAATGCATATTTCTCCCATTCCCTAAAATCTTATTGTCGAATATTAACCGTTTGAGTGCTGAAAATTCGGCCTATAATCCGCGGAACAAACAATTGTGTTTCAACACAGAAATTTTATCTTATAAAATGTAACTCACTAGATCGCTGTAAATACTTCAGCTGTTGAATAAAAATCATGATTTCAATTATTGAATAAAATTTCTGGGTTGAAACAAAATTTGTTTGATCCGCAGATACATTGCAGCGCTATCGCGCTTCATAGCACTCAAACGGTTAAGAAAAGACAAAAACTAGGATAATAGTAAATTACAGTTAGTACAGTAAATTTAGCATACAATTCTTTTTAATAAAAAATTTTAGATCACAAGCTTCTTACAAGCAGCTATAGGAATATATTTGTCAATTTTAAGATAAAGCAATTAAAAACTCTTGACCAATTAACAAATTAACTTAGTTGTCGAGTGTAACTCAACAACGCTTATTGCTACCGCTACTTCAGAATTAAGCTTTGGCTACCAGTAAAAAAATAATATTCATAGTATAATTCTAGAACATTTGTAATAAGCATACACCAAGAAGATAGTACTATACAGATAGTGGTAACTAATTTGTGATCGCTATTTCGAAACAGTAATCAGAGTTGCCAACCTCTCATTAATATTCCGTAATATGTGGGTTGATTTGACCCAGATTTAACACGTTTCGCACCAGAAAAATTTTTGGATGAATCTTTATTTATTTAATTTCAGATTTCCTCGGGGAATTTATTCAATTTAATTTCTTTTAAAAATTTCTGGTGCGAAACGTGTTAAACCTGGTTCAAATTAACCCACGTATTTCGGAATATTAATGAGAGGTTGGCAGCTCTGAATAATTATGAATGGAAACGGTTCCTCTTTTAATAATAATAAATAGGATTTTTTGCCAATAATTTTTAAAAAATAATTTTTTATCCGTAAAAAACTGTTATGGATAAATTTTTATAAGAAGTAATTATAAATTGTGGATAATTTTTATAAGAAGGTATTCAAAGTATTTCCCATAATTTTAGATTGTAACTTTCGATATTACACATTTATTATCAACAGATTTTCCGGATAAAATTTTCATTAAAAACAAATAATGCAATTCAGAAGAAAAGGTTTTAGAATTAACAAAGAATTGAAAATGAAACCAGTCCATTCTTCTATAAATTTCAAGAAAAACTATACAAAGCATTTTAAAACGGTCATAACTGCCGTATACCGTCAAACGCAGTGTTGACATTTTGTGGAATTTTCTTTTTGAAAATAATTAACACACTTCCGAGGTGTAATCTTCGCTATTTTTAATGACAGTCATTCCGTGATTAAATAAAGCAAATATTTCTTGTCGGTAAAAGTGGTAGATATTTTTAAAAAAAAGTTTTCTGTATCTAAAAACACTGGCAGTGCTCACAAATGGTCGGTTTTTTGAATACCAGTATTTTCTTTAAGAAAATTTGCTTTTAAATTCTTCTTTCAAATGTTGCAGGAACATACTCCGAAAGTTGTTACTAATCCAAATGTTGTAGAAACATACCACAAAACAATTTCTTATAAAATACTGGTATTCAAAAAGCGGGCCACTTGTGAGCACTGCACTCGTCAAAAGATAATTATTCTAATGTGTTTTGCCGGGCTTCTAAAATAGAATTAATGTACCGGGCAAAAGTTCGTTAAAACTATAAAAATTCATTTAAAAGAAACAAACAATGGTATAAAAGTTGTGGTTTTCAGGAATGAGATGAGAGCGAGATCGACTAATTTTAATAACAAAAAATGTTTAAAAAAATTACGATAGAGGACGCTGCATACATAATAAGAAGCAGATTTATGAACAATCAGGCTGTTAATAAAACCATTCGATAAGCACTGATTCTGTATTCGATACTAGACGTATGCTGTTGTTACCATATCAAGTGGTGCTGGTTAAACACTTTTACAAGAATGGAATCAGTAACTGGTGCATTGCGAAATTTCTGCACGGCAAAAATGACTGAAGACAATAATAGGGCATATCCCATGTGCTAGGATACTGAAGCTTGTCTGACGCTTAGTATAAATATCTCTTTTACCATAAGCCTAATTTATCTGCATCTGTTTCGTATTACGCATGACAGCGCCATCTATTTGTATTTTTTAACGGCAGCATACTTTCTTATTAAAAGAATTTCGATCTCCTCTAATCTCATTACATCAAACCGCAATTTTTTAGCATAATTTGTGATGATTCTAAAAAATGAATTTTTATATTTTTAAGAAATTCTCGGCGTACCCGGTACGTAGCCTATTGGTGCAGTAAGAAATAATCTGCATATTATACACTGCTGGCCATTAAAATTGAAACACCAGGAAGGAATGCAAATAACAGAATGATATTTATTAAATAAATACATTATAATGGTAAGAACAAGTGATTAAATTTTCAGAAAATTTAGAGGTATAGATCCTGAGAAAACACAACCCAGAGTAACCACCCCTGGCCGCAATAACAGCATTTATCTGACTAGGCATGGAGTCGAACAGAGATTGGATGTCATGTACGGGTACAGCAGTTCATACACCTTCAACACTATGTCACAGTTCACCAACCGTAGTGACTGGCTATTGGTGGCGTGCCAGGCGCTCAGCAGCCATTGACAGTCATTTTCAATTGGTAAAAATCAAGAGAACGTGCTGGCCAGGGCAACAGTCGAACATGTTCTGTATCAAGGAAGAAATTGCCGGCAATGCGAACAAGAGGTTACCGAGACGTGTATCCAATGGCACCTCATACCGTCACTCCATGTGATATGCCAATATGACGATATCGAATTCAAGCTGGCAATGTGCGTTTTCCACGATGCCGCCAAACACGGATGCGGGCATCATGATGCTGCATATGACGTAGGAAATGCGTCTCACGTCGTATTTTCAGATTAATCCATTTACTGTATACAGCAGCATGATGCCCGCATCCGTTTTTGGTGGCATCTTTGAGAATGCAAATTCCAGCTTGCATTCGACATCGTCATACAGGCCCACAACCTGCAGTGATGGTGTGGGGTGCCATTGAATACACGTCTCGATAACTTCTTGTTCCCATTGCCGGCAATATGAATAGCAGCCGTTATATTTCTGAGGTTTTTCTCCCAATGGTTCTGCCCTGTCTTCGAAGCCTCTGGAACTCTGCGTTTCAGCCCTACAATGCACGACCGCATGTTGCTCGTACTATACTGACCTTCCTTGATACAGAAAATGGTCTACTGTTGACCTGGCCGGCACGTTCTCCTGATTTGTCACCGATTAAAAATGTCCTGTCAATGGCTTCTGAGCGATTGGTCTGCAACCACTCGCCCGCCACTACGGTTGATGAGCTGTGGCATAGTGTTGAAGCTGCATGGACTACTGTACCCGTACATGACATCCAATCTCTGTTCTACTCCATGGCTAGGCAGATAAATGCTGTTGTTGAGGCCAGGTTTGGCTGCTCTGGGTAGTGTTTTCTCAGGATCTATACCTCCAAATTTTCTAAAAATGTAATCACATCTCCTTCCCATTATAATGTTTTTGTCCAATAAATATCATTCTGTTATTTGCATTCCTACCTGATGTTGCAATTTTAATGGCCAGCAGTGTGTATACTTCTTTATTTTTTATAGATTTAATACGCACATAAAAAGTAGACCAAAGTACTTAAAAAGATATATACCATCTTTATTTTTATGAAGAATAAGCAATAACTAAATGATAAAAGGCATGTTCTGTGTCAGAAATAACAATTTTTATTTATGCTTTCATGAACATTAACCCATTAAAGCCCAGTGGCATATTTTTAGTTCACTAGACTTAGTGCCAAGAAAGCGTCTTTCACACCAGTAAATATGAAGATAAATATAAACTATCTTTCACGAGGCAAATCCCTTGATAAAATGATATAAAAAATACCCTTCATTTAAAAGTGGTGGAAAATCTAAAATTTAAATTTTAAGGAAGAAAATAATTTGGACGTTAATGGGTTAAATGCTAGGATATTCCTAATTATTATTTTATATTCATTTGACATGCCTTGGGAGGAATAACAGAAAGAGGAGAGATGGGTATTGAGAATGATTGTTCATATTTTGTTATTTTTAAATAATTTACGTTGCAAAAATGATGTCCATTTGTCATATAAAATTCATTTGAATTCATTGTAATTTGAAATTAATTTTGTGTTTTATGATATGTATTTGCAGAATAGAAATAATAATGTATAATGTGTTAGTTAAATAATTGCATTATGAATATTATTAAATGCAAGAATAATTGCATTACATCTTATAGTCTGTGTATGCAAAACAAAAATTTTTCTATTAAAACAGAATGAAGAATAAATAAAGCTAAGATGTTAGTAACTTCGAGGGGATGTATGGTACACCTAGACGACTCGGAATCAAATAGGAATGACGGGTCGGAAAAGCCTTCCTGACCCAGTAAGGGGCATCATTTAAAAAATTATTTTAAGATTTGCGGTTACAATGTTATTACCCGCTACAATAAAATTTTGGCCTCCGTGAGTTTTATCGTTTATTCGTGTTCCACGACGATTTTATAACATTTGTAAAAGATATTCTCTTAGGGGGAGGGGGGCAGCTCTAGGTTTGTTTGTATAGATTTTCATTTAAAGGTATGTTTAAGTTTTTTATCACGGTCCCGGGGAAAGCCGAAGGAGGAGCCAGTATGTTTTATTATATTAATTTCCTAAACGTGAAGGTAAGCTATAGGAGTCCCCTTGACTGTCCTGATGCCCCCATGTCTCTGGACTCTCTACCGCCCCTCTGAAAGACTCCAGCGTTCACTGGGTGGCGTTACCTCCCACGATGGGAACCTGTGCTGTGACCAATTAACTCAATTAATTGCTGGCAGTAACCGTTGGCAGTTCACATGTTTTCCACCCATTTAACTGTAGCATTCAACAATAGGCATTTGAAGTTATTATTAAAGCTAGGACAGGAATGAATGGCAAGTCTTTAGACATAGCAGTGCCACAAATTCACAAAGAATATCTGTCAGCATTGTAATGTGTCAAACATTTACATAAACATATATTGAAGCATAGGTTGCTTATACGAAAGACTATTTAATAAAATAAGCCACTGTAATGCATTAATAAAAAAGATTTTTTCCTTTATATTGCACACCCATAAACCTACAACTTTATTTCCGTAAAATGCGATTTAATTTGACCCAGGATAAGCACGTTTTGATCCAGAAAAAATATTCGATACATATTTATTTATTTAATTTATGTTTGTACGTGAAGCTTATATGTTTTTATCCAAAAAAAGTTTCTGGTTCAAAACGTGCTTAACCTGGATCAAATTAACCGCATTTTACAGGTAAATTATAGAAAGCTGACAGGTATGATATTGGAATAAGCCATTAATTTAATAATATTTTGATTCGACAATTTAATTCATTTAAGGGGGGGTGGTCTACCAGTACTTTTAGAGTTTTATCGAAATTTCTTTTTCGTATAAATAATGCGTGTAGCATAAAATGATTTTGGGAATTGGATTTATTGTACTTTCACCTAAATATGTGATTGTTTTCATATAATAATTTAGATAATTTAAACGATCAAAATTCCCCAAAATTCACTATGCACTGCATGAGCAGTAAATCGGTGATCATGATTGGGCTCTTAATAATTATCCTAAACAAAAGATTCACATTGATTCTTAAAATGTCTTAAATTAATTGAAATTCAAATCTAAAGTTAATAAAATAAATTAAAATTTCACAAAATAGCGGCTATTTGAAGTCGGCGTTGATTTTTTTTTTTTTTTTGGGGCGCTATTTTATTTTATTTCTCATTTTCAAAACTATTTAAAAAATCAAAATTATTAAAAATTTTAAATTTTGAAGATTTTTTCTGCAATTAACAAAGTCTGGTTTAAATTGCAAAAATCAAAACATCGATAATTTTAAAAATTTAAGCGACATAACGTACACAAATTAAAAATCTTGTTTCAAGAGAAATGAGTTAAAAATTTTGAGTCTGTATTTTGTTCGCCGTCATACAGTTCCGTTACACGGGTTGTCACGAATTAAATATTGAGTAAAACAAACTATTTTGAGGGCATCACGGCTCCCAAATGGTCTGCTAACTGAATACCAATATTTTTAACAGAAAATTTCATCGTTGGTTTCTACAACATTTTCGCAAAAGCTTTCTTCGTAACGTGGTTTCTGCAAAATTTACAAGAAAAATCCAAAACTAAAGTTTTTCTAAGAAAATATGGGAATTCAAAAAGCGCACTTCTTGGGATCCCTGGGGAATATTCTAGCTACATTAAGGGATAAAAAACGCTATTTAATTTTTTTATTTTGTAAGTTATCAAAGAAAACTTTGCCTTATGTGGTACACGCTGTAGCAGAGAAATGGAATAACGAATTATTTTAATAATTTTTAACTTATCGTTAATACAACATCTAATTTATAATAATACAAGTTGAATAAAAAGAATTAATTTATTAATAAGATGTTTGCTTTTTACATTTTATAGAGATTGCTTTATACCGTTGGTTGCTTTATACTTTATGGTTCCTATTTTTGTAATTTTTAATAATGTACATAGCAAAATAAGTCCCACTAATTATATTACTGCAGTGATGTCTTATGAAATTCATTTGAAGAAATCAAGTTTTTTAAATTTATTGCAGTGACGTGTTATGAAAATCATTTAAAGAAATAAAGTTTTTTAAATTCACGTAGAAAGCAAAACAGTTACATGTCGATGCATAACATCACAGAATAGAAAACTTTCTAATTATTTTAATTAAATAAATGCATTTTATATAATAATAACCGCAAAAATAATTGCATCATTTGTTTTTGTCTGTAGACATGAAAATAAGTATTTATTATAACAGAAAGGAAAATATATTTTATGTATATAACGATGATACAATTTAATTTTTTAAGTGCCAGAAAAATTGTCGCACATGCCCCCTGGCACGAATGCCACTGTTTCGTCATCTAATTTGTAGGATATAGGCAACTTTTAAGTTTTTGTTTATCTCACCAGGGTGGCTAGTGGTCAGGGAAAAATACAGTAAAAAAAAGTGATAAACACCAGTATATTCCTATAGAAAAATTTATCTTGATTATTCGATCAAATAATCAATTTGAATCCAGTAGTATTTACTACAGCTAAACCATTTACTTCATGTTTAATGGACTCTAACTATTGTCTCTATCGCTTCTTCTCTTATTCCAATTTCTTCACCATTATTAAATTTATCTTTCTAAACGCTTTATATAATCTTTATTTTACTTTTAATTGCTATAAACAATTTTATTTATCTTTAATGGCTATAAGCAATCTTTTACCTTCCCCCAACGGCTCACTTTGAAAAGACATTCAACTCACACTCGACTGGGCGTAAAGTTGCTGCAACTAGGAAGCCCCTTAACCGGCATCAACTGTTCCGGACTGTTCAATTTGAATTTTTCAATAAGAATATACTGGTAATTATCATTTTTTTACTGTATTTTTCCCTGATCACTAGCCACCCTGCTCACGCAATCCAATTGGCTGATATGCAGTCGAATTACCTCTTCATAAAAATGTTGACTTCACATTTTTCGTAAAAGCAGATTTGCAATGTAACCTGCAGTCACCCAGGTTCTTACACTTCGTAGAATTACGAGATTGTCAATAATAATGATGTACATTTTTGAACAAATAACGTGGCAAAAAAAGTTTTTTTTCCTCCATAGTCTCTAGCACACGTGTCGATTGTTTTAAACGCAGTTTAAGAGTATTTTAGTGATATTTTTATTGTAAGATTTAAAAAGTGATTAAAGAATAAAAATTTTCAAAGTAAAAAATCTTCTAAGATTTCTTTTTTGCATATTGTTTAGCATTATGCATTATTTTTAATTAGACACTTTAGAGAACATGCAAATATTCTTCTAGATATATTTTTAAGTAGGCATAATGTATACAGCGCTTAAAATCAATAAAGTACATAATCTACGAAAATGAACTCGCACATAATGGTCAATTTTTTGTAAAATATTAAGACTGAAAGCGCGATGCGCCCGCTGTTACCAGGTAAATGCTAACATTTAATTTGAATACTATTTTTTTTCCGCAGAGAAAGAGTCGTCTTATTTAATTACAGAAATTTTGTGATTAAAGCATGCTAATAATACCATACAAAAATAGTGGTTATTAAAGTAAAATTGTAGATTAAATTGGCAACCCTGGGTGCACTCTTTACTCAAAAGGTTTCTGATAACTATATTAAATAATCCTTCTAGATTGATTTTATATGTCTTGGAAGAACCAACGAAGTTAGAGGTGAAACTATGAGACTGTAACAGCATTTCAGAAAACATATTCTGCGTATGTGTATACAAACTATCATTAAAAATTACATTATAAAGAATATATTTAATAAATTTTGTTAACTTAGTGTTATATTTGAAATTTTTAGGAGTATAATCGAGAAATGTAGTTGCTTCGTGTAACTGGGAATATTATTACATTTAATTTGAATACTATTTTTTCCGTAGAGAAATAGTCTACTTATTTAAATACAGAAATTTTGTGATTAAAACATGGTAATAATACCATACAAAAATAGTGGTTATCAAAGTAAAATTTTAGATTTAATTGGCAACCATGGGTGTGCCGTATAGTCAGAAGGTTTCTGATAACTATATGAAATAATTCTTCTAAACTGATTTTATGCGTCTTGGAAGAACCAACAAAGTTAGAGGGGAAACTATGAGACTGTAACAGCATTTTAGAAAACATATTGTGCGTACGTGTATACGAACTATCATATTGTAATTTAAATAAAATTTTACCACCGGAAAAATTACATTACAAGGGTTATATTTAAAAATCTTTATACACTAAAAGACACGTTTGAGCGTTTGTTTTTATAATCAAGATACCTAGTTGCTTCGTGTAACTGGAAGTATTATAAACGAGTTAAACAAGACCGGTCATTCTCCGTTTAATTAATTCTCCACTGTTTTTAGTGTTATGTTTCAGAAATCCATGCGAGGTTCAATTCACGCAATTTTACACCTCTTATTGGCTCACCCTACATGTCATGTACAGTCGTGGAAAAAAAAACTGGACACCCCCCACTAACTCTGCAACAAATTATAGTAGAAGGAAGTGACTGGTACCAAACGATTGGAAATAAAGTCTACTTTTAAATGATGTATATAAAATTTGCTTAGGGGGCCATATACATATAAAAACACACCCAAACTTTGTTTTTTTTCAATAGCAAGACCCAAATTTGACAACATATTTGAAATCAGCAGTTCAAACTATGCCTACATACCAAATTTCATTAAATTCCTACGATTAGTTTCTGAGAAATTAATTACTTTATAATGAGCTTATTTAAGGGGCTGTATCCAAATTGAAGTTCGGTACTCGATTGTTGAAATGCTCCAGAATGTCACTTCTTTTAATGTATTATGTTTTACCGATATGACCATTTTACTCACTTATTAAGTTTCGGTTATTGTTATATGCGGTAAAATAATGTTTACAAGTGTTGAGTTATCCGATTTTAACCCCTTGGGGACGAGCGACACGTATACGTGACGCATAAGATGCTCAGAATCCTCGATTTTTCCCACCAGCTATTTTTTATTGTAAGCTTTGCCTTATTATATCTTAGCATTTCCACGATTACATTTAGACGAAAATTTCTGTTTTGAAAATCCGGTGGTACATTATTAAAAATTCTGTAATAGACGCTCGTCACGAAGGGGTTAAAAACCATAAGATTATTTGTAATGAAAATAGTTTTAGAATATATAAATGTTTTTGGAATTTTACAGGTGCTTTTATAATGCTTTTTCTCAGATTTTGCATCTATTTAACTCGCCTTTTTTTTTAGTTTCTTGGCAGAAACGTGAATAATATTGACAAATACAAAATTTAGAATTAAAAAAAAATAGTATAAAGCAGCGTAAGGAATCAAAGTAAGAAAAAAAAACGCAGATAAATTGTTTTTTAGTCTGAAAATAAATCCAGACATTGCTTTTTTTTTTAGTAGCGAGGGGGGGGGGGGGGTGTCTTGTTTGGAGATATGTTCGCAGGATTTATATTCCGATTTATTCGAAGACCTAAAACTAAATCTATGTTATAAAGACATCTGAATAACTTTACATCCGTTATTCTCCTTCGGAATAGGGTTAATAATTCTATGATTAAACCTATTCTGGTAGTGCATTTGAAATTTTACAATTAACTCATTAATGCCTCTTGGCAAGAAAACTTTCCATTTGACATTTATTATTATTATTATTATTATTAGATTTTTTTGCGATTGGGAAATAATCTTGCCTATCAGAAAACCATAAAAATAACTTGTAATTTTTTTCAATTAGCCTGTTTAATCGAATAGATCTAAATACGAAAGTTATAGAAGAAAAAGTTTAATTATTTTAAGTTCGTTATTAATGGAATAAAAACTGAACATCCATACATATTTGTAAAGATTACAATTTTTGATTGATATACAAAAGTTAATAAAAGTTTAAATTAGCATTTTTAAGTAACAAACTAATACTTTCGCGGTAATATTTTATCTAACAACCATTTAGTGTAATATTGGAAATAATTTAACAAGATTTGAGTAAATTGAATTAATAAGTATAAATATATCAGTGATTATAATGTTTATATATTAAAGGTTTAAATGATGTAAATTGTTTTTGACCAAAATTTTGAAGATACCAAATGCAAGAATTATATAATTTTTTTCTCTTTAATGCATCATCGGAATCTATTTAAAAAGAACAGAAAACATTTGACGAGTCCTATCATTTTGTGGAATACATTGAAATGAATAATTACGTGTATACACCACGAAATTAGCTTTGCTCTCAGAAATTTTATGTTAACTTGATCTTCACAGTTTTTTTAATATTTATATGAACAAGTATATAATTTTATGAATTTGATATGTTCTAAATCCGTGTTTCAAAATTAAAGATATAAAGCAAATAGAAAGATTTGTAATCATATTGTATTTTTCGCCTAACATTATTAAATTACTATGTTTTCTGTCTTTTTTTCCAAATGCAAACATGATCTACAAGGACAATCTGGCCCACATAATAAAACCTAAAATCAACAGTGGAAGCAACTGGCAACCAAAATTTTAAAGTACTGATATTTATCTAAATAACAAAAATATGATTACTTCAAATAAGAAAATCATAGAACTTTAACAAAAGAGTAGAAGAACATCGTGAGCTGGTTAGTACACAAAAAATTAAAAGGCAAAATCCTCAGCCCTACTAATAAGCCTCATTTTGTAATTAAATAACAAAAAGGGGAGGGAGGAATTTGCTAATATAAAGTATAGCAATTAGTTTTATCAAGAACTTCTTCCAATCTGCGTGGCATTGATTCAATGAGGCTGTTAACAATATCAGTATCTCTTTTAACCCTTTCGCTTCGAGTGTCCTTTACAGAATTTTTAATCTTTCACACTGGTTTTTTAAAACAGATATTTTCTTCTAATCGAATCGCAGAAATGCTATCATTAAATAAGGCAGAGTTTACAATAAAAAGTAACTGGTGGGAATAATCGTGGATTCTGAGCATCTTATGCGTCACGTATACGTGTCACTCGTCCCTAAGGAGTTAATAGTTTGCGAAGCATGAGAAACAGATTTCCATAGCTAATCAGTCGTTCTAATTCCCGGCAGGCGAACTTTATCATTCCACAGAGCCCGAACATTTTCCATTGTGTTCAATTTGGCTGCATTGCTTCGCCATTCTAACTTCATTATGCAGTTCTCTTAGCACCAAGTTTCAACTACACCACTTCTGTGGATAGCACTATTATCCTGCAAATTCCAAACAAAATTATGAATCATGAAGTATACTTAATAAATAATGATTTCTATAACATTAAAATTTATATTTGCAACAATTTTTTTAATGAAATCATTATCTAAATATATTCGCAAATATTTTAGCGTAAAGTTTGCGAAAAGTTTTTTTTTATAAATTGAAAGTTGAAGAAAATTTAAATGTTTTTTCATTATTATTTATAGTAAAAAGTATTCTAATTCAATAAAAGTTTACAACCTGACAATTGCAAAAGTTCTGAAAATATACAAAACAAGGAAATACGTTGTTTTAAAATTTCTAATCCAATAGAATAAAAAATATATATATATAGCTTTTGTCTTAACTGTTTTTGGATAGAATTATTCCGTTGAAGTTTAATTAGGTTTTTGCTGGGTTTTCGAATCTATCAGTAATAAAATAATCAAACAATGATAAATATTTGGCTTATTTAATAATTTATATTATTATTATTATTATTATTATTATTATTATTATTTATATTATTATTATTATTATTATTATTATTATTATTATTATTATTTATATTATTATTATTATTATTATTATTATTATTATTATTATTATTTATATTATTATTATTATTATTATTATTTATATTATTATTTTTTTTTACTATAATATTGTATTGTCCTTGAAACTACACATGTATTCAAAGTCTCAGCTCAATCGGATAATTAAAAGTGGTTTAAAATTGACTTTCAAGATTTGAATTAAACACTGAAACACACACTTCAAGTTAATATAACTTAATGGTTCGCAAATTTTCGCAGGGGCTTTCTTAAGTTACCAGTACTTTAGGAATGGTACTTTGATTTTAAAAATGCTTATTTCTTAATAATGCTTAATACTGTATTAAAATTCAAGATGAAGTTTGAAAACAAGATGGCGCTTATTTTCAAACAACAATAGGTTAAATCTTGTGACAAACATGTGACATATGTCCAGTAAACTCCTGCTTTCAAACAAAACAGAAAATTCACGACTTGCTTTCGAACTTACAGAAAAATAATGCAACTGTTGAAACTCCCTCAAACCAGCTGCCTTCTTTACGGTCGTAGTTTATCCACACCACGGATTTTTTCGACAACACTTGTACGGATCTCGACAGAAGAGACGTTCGGCTACCAGTATACGCGGTCTTGTTAAATTCCGAGATAATCGGAAAAATGAATTTTGTCCACCTAGATTAACAAAACACCCCACTGTGCGACGGTACACTCGAAACGAAGAAGTGGACACTGACTAAAGGCAGCTTTCGTCTTTAAATAAAAATGAGCTCCATTCATTTATGCCTCAGTTAATATATGTTTAGGCAAAGTGAAGGCGTTGAAGTCGCTGCTTTTCAGTTAATGCTGTTTTTTTAGCCGCCATCCAAATTCGAAAACTTGCTTCTTTGAGCGTGTTGTGAATGGTACGAGATGATAGATAATAAAAAGAAAGTATGCCATATATATATATATATATATATATATATATATATATATATATATATATAT
Organism: Maratus michaelseni; assembly: GCA_963931845.1. NCBI lineage: Eukaryota > Metazoa > Arthropoda > Arachnida > Araneae > Salticidae > Maratus > Maratus michaelseni. The sequence goes on along the minus strand of OZ007598.1, from coordinate 192,418,944 downwards.
ATATATTCATAATACATTCTATCGTCTCTTAGTTATATACGCTCACTTGAAGTTGCAAATCATCTTTAATTTGATTAGAAGACATATAGAGATCTACTGTATAGCCATTGAAACAACTTCTCGAGCTTGGCTGTATGATAAGATCCTTGGCCGATCACTACTACAAAGACGGTTTATCAAATTTGTATTTCTAAACATAAAAAAAATTACCAGTAATGTAAATTAAATTTTAATTTAAATAAATTGAATGTAAATGTAATTTTTTTTCGCAATAAACTACCAATATAAAGCTTACCTGTTAATCCATGTTGAAACAGTTTGAAGAGACACTTGAAAATGCCTAGCTATATAACGAAAACTTCTTCCAGCTTGCCACATTCCAATCATTTGGCCTTTCGTTGCTTCAGTTAATTGTGAGGCCATTTTGTTTCAGGAAATACTCTACGCATATGCATTTATAAGAAACTTCACTTGAAACATATATACTGCAGAAAAAACAATATAGTTTTACTAGACTGGAAAAGAAGGTATAAATCCGTTTAAAGATAACTAAAATGATCAAGTTTTTTCTAAGGTAGAACTGATCATATTTTTCAAAAATAAGCTTTATTAATTTAAAAATAAAAGCGAAACTATTTTCCATAAATGACGTAAACATACATCTCATGCAAATACGTTTTACGTAATTTTAATGAAAAATTTTAAAGCAGACATTGAAAAAGTAAAAGAAATATATATATATATATATATATATATATATATATATATATATATATATATATATATATATATATATATATATATATATTTATATATAAATTTAAAAATATATATATTATAATATATATATTAATAATATATATATTAATAATATATATATTAAAAATATATATATATATAAATTTTAATAGTATTCTCCAATGTAATGAATTTCAGAAATTTTGTCCTTGAATAAGGTAACAAAGACTATTAAAATTTAGTGGTGTCAATCGGGATTTCGAGTCGGAGCGCTCCCATCCCTGCTCAAACTAAGCCTTAATGCACATCATAGACGGCCCCTTAAAGCAGCATCTTGCCGTTTTTTAAGCATAATTTGAAAACTACTTGGAAGAAAAATTTGAAATTTTGAATACACATAAAGCAGGACATAATAAATATAAACCCATCAAAAAAATTGTAGGTTGCAATTCATAATTTTTTCGAATATTAATTTCATAATTCATAATTCATATTATAAAATTTTAAAAATTACAAATTTAACGTAGTTATGTTTGGGTTTTTCAGTTTTAAAACCAAGCAAAACGTTAGCACATTAGGATTATAATTTCAGGAGATATTAATAAAAATATGAAAATATAATTTAACATTAGAAGCTCTAAAATTTGAATGTTTATAACTCGAAAACTTATCATCCAAATGACTTAAAATTTTGTATCTAGGCATAGTTTGAACCAAAGATTTAAAATATCATGTCAAAAGTGGGTGTTGCCATTGAAAAAAATAAAGTTTAGGCTGGTTTTAATATGTAGATGACCCCTTAAGCAAATTTTATATACATAATTTAAAAGTAGACTTTATTTCCAATCGTTTGGTACCAGTCACTTCCTTCTACTATAATTTGTTGCAGAGTTAGTGGGGGGTGTCCAGTTTTTTTTTCCACGACTGTACAATCTGGGTGGTACCCTAATGTCATCCAATACAGAAAAACGACTACAAAATAGTGCTAAAAAGTTGAATCCGATAAATGTAGGACGAGGCTAAAAAAGGTAACGAATCGATCGCAGCGACATCTTCTAGCAGTGGCGTAGACAGGGTGGAGCTCCAGATAATTTGGATACCACTAATTTTTAAAAAGGTTTTTGTCCTATCTAATCGGAGAATTTTCTTCGATAATCAAGACGAAGAAAACTTTATAATATTACTGGTTTCCAGAACATTTGGATTACACAGTCTATTGGTGTAGTAAGAAACAATCTGTATATTATAGAGACTCCTTTATTTTTCATAGATTTCATAGCCCGCCATCTATCGGTGTTGTTTTAACCACAACTTATTTTTATTAACAAAATCCGATCTCCGACAAATCCCATTCCTGCAAACCGCAATTTTTCAGCATCATTTTCGATGATGCTATAAAATGAATTCTAAAAGTTTTAAGGAATTTTTGGCTCACCTGGTATACAATCCAATTGGTGCAGCAAAAAGAATCTGTATCTTATAGAGACCCATTTTTGTCATATACTTAATACGCACATAAAAAGTAGACTAGCCTTCTCACCGCCGCGACCTGATATAACAGTTCACTATGCTGTAGGTTTCACAGCAATACAAGGTTTGTTTAAATTAATATAATTCTACAAATATAATGCATTTTTAAAACATAAAGTAATGATTGAACTCTCAAAGATATACTTATATACGTAATTAAGTTTTTTATCTCAAGTTTGAAAATTCAGATTTTTTAATCATTTTAAAAAAATTACAGAGAAAACAACATTACAAATTTGCCATTGTGCTCGGCGGTCAGGGGGTTTAAAGTACTTTCAATGATATACACCAACTTTATTTTTTTATTGTTTATTCTTCATCTAAAAGATAAAAATTCTTATTTTGTGTCAAAAATAACAATTTTTATTATGCTTTTCTTACCATTAAACGCTAGGAGATTCCTAATTATTTTTTTATTTTCATTTCACACGCCTCGGAAAGACCAACAAAAAAAGGGGGTGAGGAGAGTTGGGCATAGAGAATGATCGTTCATATTTTGTCATTTTTAAATAATTTACACAGCAAAAATTATGTTCACTTGTCATATAAAATTAATTTGAATTAATTTTAATTTGAAATTCATTTGATGTTTTACGAAATGTATTCGAATAAATAAAGCTTTTAAATTTCTATACAAAGCGAAGTATTTTCATGTCGATACATGCCACCACAGAATAGAAATATATATAATGTTTTAATTAAATAATTGCATGATAAATAAAATGCAATAATAATTGCATTATTTCTTATAGTCTGTGCATGCAAAATAAACTATTTTTACTAAAACAGAATAAAAAATTAAAATACATGTATATATACCGGGTGTCCTAAAAAGGACTGACTGATTTTAAAATTCAATAACTTACAAACGGTGACAGATATTTAAAAAATTCTTGCAGGAGAGTGATGTACGATGTCAGGAGTTTTTTTACTGCGATTCCCGGTTTTAGTTTGAATTTTCATCAATAGATGGCGCTAAGAGCAATAGGCAATCAGTCGAGACCAAAACTGAAATCAGGAGGTTACATGTATGGAGTGTGTCTCTTTCACCAATACAATTTTTGTTAGGGCACGATTCTGAGCTCAGTCGTTATATTTTCGATGAAATGTGTTGTTGCCATGGAAATAAGGAATTCCTCAACATAACGACAGCGTTCAGAATTGGGCATGAATTAGTAAGCAGTATGTGAGAGAGCAGACGATTTTATATTTATGAAGTTTTATTTTCCTGGATTTAATTACTTTTTATCGTCTGATTTAAATAATATTTTGTGCATCGCATCTTAAAACTAGGAGAAGAGATTCAGTATTTTTTTTCCTTTTGTTGTTGTTAAAAATTTCATAAATTGTGTTAAATTCTAAGAAGATTTTAGATCTTTTAAGGAAGTTTTTCAGTATATTTTTATGCATGTTGAATCCAGTGTAAAAGAATCTTGGAAATGGTTTATACTTTGGAAGAAAGAATATTTATAATACTAGAGTACTACCGCTTGGATCAAAGCATAATAGCTACAAGAAGTTTCCAAGAGAAATTTAACGTAAGGAATGCTCCGCATCCAAATACAATTAAACAATTGTATGAGAAATTTGTAAAAACCGGTAGTGTTGCCGACGATTTGATAGACAAAGTTGGACGACATAAATCGGCCATGACTGAATCTAACGTAGATGTTATTAAAAATGTTATTAATCAAGATTCGAGAATATCGGTCCGTAAAATTGCAGCTTCATGCTCAGTGAGTAAAACCGCAACGCACAAAATTCTGCGAAAATGCTTGAAAATGTATCCTTACAAAATACAAACGCAGGAACCACTTCCTATCATTATGAAAGAAAAAAGACTAACTTTTGCAAATGAAATGCTACAGTTGATAGATGAAGGGGGTATTGACGCAAACCAAATTTGGTTTTCTGACGAAGTGTATTTCCATCTGGATGGTTTCGTCAATAAACAGAATTGGAGGATATGGGGAACTGAGAACCCTCATGTGTGCGTGCCACGATCAGTCTACTCACAAAAAATTACTGTGTGGGCAACCTTATCTAGCAGTGGAATTATTGGGCCGTTTTTTTTTAGGAAACTGTAAATTCAAGTTGATACATCGAAATATTGCACCAGTTTGTGGCCATGTTGAATACCTTAGGTAATTTACAAACAGATTGGTTCATGCAAGACGGTGCGAGACCTCATCGGACAGCTGATGTTTTCACTTTCCTCAATGAATATTTTGATAACCGTGTCATTGCATTGCATTATCAAATTGCAACCGATACAGGTATGGATTGGCCACCGTGTTCGCCGGACCTCAATCCATGCGATTTCTTCCTATGGGACTACCTAAAGGATGCAGTGCACAGACATAATCCCACCACTATTACTGAACTGCAACAAATCATTACTCATGAATGCGAAGCTATTTCAGAAAGAACTTTGCAGAACGTATGTGGTAATTTTGTTCTCCGTTTAAGACATATGATTGTGTCGAATGGTGGGCATTTTGAGAATATCGTAATGTGATTGAACGCGTCTAATTTCTGGTTTTTACCCTTTTCTCCTTGGATTGAGGCATTCACATTCTTTTAAATATGAGTTATAAAGAGTTGATATGTTTATAGAATTTTACAAATCTGTATTTATCCCATGTAATTTTCTTTATCTGTTTGGTTAATTTTTTTAGCTATATAAGTTTAATGATCAGTTATTTTTTAGAAACATTTTTAACTGTTCGAAAATATTTGAAAATATTTATTTTGTTATTTTGCTTATTATTTCTTTATTAACTTTGTTATCATTATCAATTTCTCTATAAAAAATAGTGACACCGTCATTTATCCAATCGATATAGTCATTCTGATTTATTATTCATAAAACTTTCCTTTTACAGTATAATACACTTTCTGTATGCATATATTTATTTTGTAGTAATAATTTGTTATCTTCGGAAGAGCTTTGTATTTCTGGTAAATAAATGGTGAGAGAAACATTTGACAACGTATTATTTATATTTTGAATATCCATTTCATTTGCGACTTTTTGTGTAAGTTCTTGAAATTAAGGCAATAAATAAATAAATTCTCACAAGTGATGCTTTAAGAAGAAGTAATCAAAATCTTCTAAACAGGATTGTTATTCTCATAACAAGTGAGTAAGTGTGATCGAAGATCGCATAAAGGGTTTCGTTTAACATTCCTTTCAAAACACTTTATCCTTTCTTTAACAAATCCAAATAAATTTCATTTCCAAAATAATAATAATAATAATAATAATAATGTTTTATATAAAGTAAAAATTTGCCGGTCTATTTTTCTCGTTTTTTCGAATATCTGAACTGGCTCCCGATAGCGGGCTAAGCCCGCTATTATATTCTGTCATAATAATATCTGTCATCTGGACCAAATCCGATATAAAAAAAATTAATTTCAAAATGAAACATGTGGTATAGAGACCTTCAAAATTTTAAAATATGCCAATATTCCATAATCGAGTTTTTATCATGATTCAATATGTTCCTCAAACTTATATATTTACTATTCTCTATTACTCATATTGATACTCTGTTTGTATTATTCTGAAACATTTGAAAATCCGTTATGACGTCAGATTAATTTTCATTTTAATTCTCTAATGACGTCATATTAAGCTGCTTTCTGTATTTACACATACTTACACTCCTTGTATTATTGAGAAATGTTTGAAAATTTCCGTTTAATTACCAATATCACGTCATATTAATCTTTTTTTTTTCAACTGGTGGAACTTCTTATTTCATTTTCATTTTTCACGTGGAAATATTTTAATAGAAAATTAATTATTGTAGAAAGAATTTTTTTGTGGATTTTTAATTGTTGGCAACTGCTATAACGAAAAATGTTTAAATTTAATAGGTAAAGGCTGATAGGTTTTTGGTTTTTTATTTCTATATAAAATAATACGATTTTTTTCAAATTTTATGATTTTGAACTTCATAGCAGGTATTCAGCTATAAGTACACAAAGCTTCAGCTCTGTAAGTTAAAATAGTTTCTGTGAACCGCCTCTGTGATGGACAAACAACAAAGCGGGAGTAATAAGGTTTCGTGAGATGAACGAAACCCTAAGAATGCAAAAGAAAATTGCCGCAACTCAAAATAATTCGTTCTAATTTTACTTCGCCATGCGTTAAAAACGCCACAATAAGTTCACCATTTCATGAGATGAAAGAATATATCTAATTAAACATTTTAGAAAACGCATAACACATTTTAAAACAAGATTTCAGTAATTACTACCCATAGCCAAAAAAGTACTCCACTTTTTTTGAAAGGCCCTGTATATGACCTATAAAACTGTACATATTCTACATAGTATTCTAAAGTTTAGTTTAATAAGTAAATACATAATGCAGTTGAAAATTCACCTTCAGAGGTTTCTAGTAATAGACGGAAACATATTAGAATTCTTTTGTAAAGTCCTGTATATTACCTACAAATTTTTTACATGCCAAATATAAAACTAAATTTTAATTCAGGCAAAAAACACGGTAAAAATTACTGAAATAGCAATTCCAGAAATTATCATCCATCGGCGGCCATATATTTAGTTCTTTGCATGGCCCTGTAAATGATATCATTAAAATGCATAACATAGCTCGAATAAAAAACTCTTTTCTGGAACTCACGCTCATAGTTGGTAATGCTTACGAATTCTTTTGTGTAGCCCTGTATATGATCTATAGCATTATACACATCACGTAGTATGCAAAAATGATTTTTAAACTGCTTACCATAACTGAAAGCGCCCTTCCAGCAATTATCGCCTATAGACAGTATTCCTGATACAGTACTTCAAACGAAATCTTTCGCGTGTCCCTGTAAATGAACGAAAAATGTACATCATATTATACAACAAGTATCTTTCAGTAAACCTCGGTAATGTATATCAGTTTCATTATATTAGAAATACTGTAACATAATTAAAATACGCATCAAACCGTTTTTCCCCGCAGGCCATTATGTAGCAGAATTAATTGCGTAGCCTTGTAAATGAATGATAAATGCTTTACACTCCATATTGTACAGAAAACATGTCCACTTCATAAATGTAAATCAATTTCATTATGTTTGTAACGGTGTAACATCATTAATATACACCGTAAACGATTTTTTCCCATGTACCATCATGCAATGAAACTATTTTGGGTGGCCTTGTAAACGAATTAAAAGTTCTACACATGCAATATTCGATTGCAAGCATCTTTTAGTGCACTTTAGTGCTATATATTATTTTCAATAAGTTTGAAATAGTGTAACATCATTAAAATACAGTGCAGAGGATTTATCCCACTGACCACAATAAAACGGGCATGCTTTTAAGTGCCCCTGTAACCGAACTATAATTGTTACAAAATTCGTTTTCAATACAGTGCACTCCATGGTAAACCTCAGTATACTATATCATATACATACATGGCAATTTGAATATATTTACACAAGTTAGAGCATGGAGAGACCGTCCGATAAACCAAGTGCATAAACACTTTTCAATTGTGCTGGAAAGTCTTAGAAAGAAAAAAAAAATGATGAATAAAGAAGACACTCATTTTTAAAAGACCTTATCCTTCTTGGAATGTAATGAACATTGTCGTTACACATTTCTATTTGGTAGAAGTCGTTTTCGTGGAAACAATACTTTTTCCTATTGTTGCTCTGACTCTCCCTGCCTACAATATTGAAGTCATACCGTCTCAGTTCAGAATCGTGCCCTAACAAAAATTGTATTGGTGAAAGAGACCCACTCCATACATGTAACCTCCTGATTTCAGTTTTGGTCTCGACTGAGTGCCTATTGCTCTCAGCGCCATCTATTGATGAAAATTCAAACTAAAACCGGGAATCTCAGTAAAAAAAACTCCTGACATCGTACATCACTCTCCTGCAAGAATTTTTTAAATATCTGTCACCGTTTGTAAGTTATTGAATTTTAAAATCAGTCAGTCCTTTTTAGGACACCCGGTATATATATACAGGGTGTATCTGAAATGCTTCAACAAACTTAGAGGGATTATAGTACTCATGAAGGCGAACAAAAAATGCAATGGCACAGGGGGTCGCAAATGACGTTTAACCCTTTCAGGGGCAGCGGTATGTTTATGAAATCACTTAATTTTATTTCCAAAACGCCACAATGGCACCAGAATTTTGCTAAAATCTTTTTCATTTAATATGTATGCGAAATATAGCCTTTTTGTTATTTACAAATAATTTTTTTTCTAAATTCCGGTGTCAGTCATTTATTTCAACATTTTAGTACTAAAAGCACTTTGCCCCTGAAAGGCTTAAAGGATGAGAATCGAGAAAATGCTTCTGGAAATGGACAAACTGGGACAAGAAAGATACACTCCAGAAAATTATTTATTGCACATAATAGCTACAACACTGCTCGTGATGTCTAGAGAAAATAAATATTTTACAACAATTGTTCAAAGTGTTGACCGCGGACATTATTACACAGAGTACATCTACGGAGCAACGACTGCCGGACACGCTATGTGTAATAATGTCCGCGGTCCACGCTTTGAACAATTGTTGTTAAATGTTTGTTTTCTCTGGGCGTCACGAGCTGTGTTATTCTGTGCAATAAATTATTTTCTGGAGTATTTCTTTCTTGTCTCAGTTTGTCCATTTCCAGACGCTTTTTCTCGATTCTCATCCTTTAAGCTTTTCAGGCGCAAAGTACTTTTAGTACTAAAATGTTGAAATAAATGACTGACACCGAATTTAATAATTCTAAATAAGAAAAAGGCTATATTTCACATACGTATTAAGTGGAAAAGATTTTAGCTAAATTCTGGTGCCATTGTGGCGTTTTGGAATTAAAATTAAGTAGTTTCATAAACATATTACTGCCCCTGAAAGGATTAAACGTCATTTGCGACCCCATGTTCCATTGTGTTTTTTGTTCGTTTTCATGAGTACTATCATCCCTCTAAAATTGTTGAAGCATTTCAGATACACCCTGTATATATATATATATATATATATATATAATGATTCTGAAATTGTCGGGTAAATATGCCAGACAAAGTGACGTAATTGCCGGTTGTTCGTACCAGATTTCTGATCTACATCTTGATTGTAATGCAAATCATGAGTTATAATATATCCTTTCCAATACCAAGAGGCATGATTTATTTTAACCCACTTATATTCAGACATATAACTTTGCGCTCAAGAGTTTTTTAAAGGATGTAATTTTGGACCATCTCTAAAAAATAAAGCATTAGAAGTGCTTGCCACATTATCATCTGGATTTAAACGTAAAGTATAATAACTTATATCTTTAAAGGATACATTTCGATTATCATACTCTCTTCTTTTTCGGCGGGCTAAAATCATCCTCCGAGTCACTCGAGGCCTCCGTAATCCGGTTCTCCTTCTCCGCCGAAGTCGGTACTTTGGACGTCGTTGCCACAGCCTCCTCCGATACACTCCTATTCGATACATCATACAATACACTCTTTAAAGGTTCAATAAACTGATCTGAAGGCAAACACTCCTCACGCTTATATACTTTTATTTCATTTTCTATCTGATAAATCTTATCAAAACGACGCCAAAGGGCAGTGAAAACAGTTCCCGTCCAAATTTGTTCTAACTTGAAATTACTAGTTACAATAATATGTTTAGGCCGAATACGCATACTACCGCCTTTAATTTCTGCTAAAAAAGCATACCTATCTGCCCAAATTTTTAAATAATAACCCATTAACTCATTATGAGATGGTTCCAAATCACTAATTAAAACATTATCTTCATTTAAATAACCATCCCACCATTTATTTATACTTTTAACATATAGTATATTACCATATAGCCACCTTACATTTTGATTATGGGTTTAGGACACTGTACTTAACCACTTTTTGAAAAATATTCCTTGCCACTGTTTTATACAAGAATATTTTCAAGTGATATCTGCCTTAAATATTGTTATTGTTAAATTTTGGTGCGATTGAATATTAAATTATTCATGGGTGCAAGCCTGCTTTGAAATGGTTAAATAAAGGGTCATTACATGCAAAGCTACAAAAGTATAAAATAATTCTAAATTAAAATTTTAAGGATGTCATTTTGATGACAATAATGTCAATAATGAAAATTATTGAACTAATACTGTGCCACATGGGTTATTTAATCCCCCATATTCTGTACTACGCACTTCGATTTTTTTTTCATGAAATGCATTTTAAAGGAATTTTAGTATATTTTAATCCAAGATACAAATTGTGATTAATGAAAATTAATGTTATTTAGGGAAGAAAGTTATTTTGGTGTTTTGATTATGGGATACGGGCACAGTAATTCCCAAAGGCTATTTTTTTATTCTAGTATTATCACTCTTTGAAAAATAACCTCTTTCGCACACTTATACTAGAATATTATCAGGGATGGGAGCAAACCGACCCAAATGTCCGATTTTTACCTCAAAATTTTAATAGTATTCTCCATTGTAAAAAATTTCTTAAATTCTGTCCTTGAGTAAGGCGACAAATATTATTAAAATTTAGTGGTGACAATCGGTCATTCGGGTCGGAGCGCTTGCATCCCTGAATTATAAAGAGACGTATACCACAAGGCAAAGAAGTATATTCGTAAATTGCGGTACGATTGAATATAAAAATATTCCAACCCTGTCCTCTAATCAGAAGGTTAAGATTTATTTTTTCACCTGGTTTTTGGTTCTATGCATTATTTATAATTAGACAATTTAGATACTATATACATGAAAATATTCTTCTAGATATGCTTTACAAATAAGCATAATGTAAACACATCTTAACATAAACATATTTACAGAATTTATCGCATTTACTCGTGCGCAATCCGCAATTTTTTTTTTAATTTTAAGGCTAAAAATTGGGATTCGAAATATATCTAACAACTATTTGAAATTATCATTCTATATTGATATTATATGTCTTAGAAGGAAAATGAAAAGTAGAGAGAGTGACAGTTTACATTTGGCTAATGGGAACTTGAAACGGCATTTCAGAAAAACCACCTGCTTATACCATTTTATCATAAATCCTGCACACTACATGTACTTTTCTTAGCATACATGAGAACCACGTTCACTCCTGGGACTTGTCGAAATTCAAATTGTCTATGATGTCTCACATTCACGCAAGGTTTTTTTAATCGGTTATAAAAAGGTAGAAAGTGGCCAAACTTTGGAGATTTTACTATAACGTAACCTGGCTATTATGCTTATATTAATTTATTGTTATGGCACTGTTTTCAAAAACTTGCCAGTGAAAAAAAGCGCAAAACATTGGTGCGTGACTGTAACACATCTGTTACAAGACAAAGTAGAAACCTTACTTACTGTCCATCCATGTTACGGACTTTACAGAAGCGTGAGTTTCCAATCCTAGTTGCTGATTTGTCTTTTTTACTTATATCTATACTTATAACTTTTACTTATACCTATACTTATACCTCTGCTTATACCATTTTATCATAAATCCTGCACACTACATGTACTTTTCTTAGCATACATGAGAACCATGTTCACTCCTGGGACTTGTCGAAATTCAAATTGTCTATGATGTCTCACATTCACGCAAGGTTTTTTTAATCGGTTATAAAAAGGTAGAAAGTGGCCAAACTTTGGAGATTTTACTATAACGTAACCTGGCTATTATGCTTATATTAATTTATTGTTATGGCACTGTTTTCAAAAACTTGCCAGTGAAAAAAGCGTAAAACATTGGTGCGTGAGTGTATCACATCTGTTACAAGACAAAGTAGAAACCTTACTTACTGTCCATCCATGTTACGGACTTTACAGAAGCGTGAGTTTCCAATCCTAGTTGCTGATTTGTCTTTTTTACTTATACCTATACTTATACCTTTTACTTATACCTATACTTATACCTCTGCTTATACCATTTTATAATAAATCCTGCACACTACATGTACTTTTCTTAGCATACATGAGAACCATGTTCACTCCTGGGACTTGTCGAAATTCAAATTGTCTATGATGTCTCACATTCACGCAAGGTTTTTTTAATCGGTTATAAAAAGGTAGAAAGTGGCCAAACTTTGGAGATTTTACTATAACGTAACCTGGCTATTATGCTTATATTAATGTATTGTTATGGCACTGTTTTCAAAAACTTGCCAGTGAAAAAAGCGCAAAACATTGGTGCGTGAGTGTATCACATCTGTTACAAGACAAAGTAGAAACCTTACTTACTGTCCATCCATGTTACGGACTTTACAGAAGCGTGAGTTTCCAATCCTAGTTGCTGATTTGTCTTTTTTACTTATACCTATACTTATACCTTTTACTTATACCTATACTTATACCTCTGCTTATACCATTTTATAATAAATCCTGCACACTACATGTACTTTTCTTAGCATACATGAGAACCATGTTCACTCCTGGGACTTGTCGAAATTCAAATTGTCTATGATGTCTCACATTCACGCAAGGTTTTTTTAATCGGTTATAAAAAGGTAGAAAGTGGCCAAACTTTGGAGATTTTACTATAACGTAACCTGGCTATTATGCTTATATTAATTTATTGTTATGGCACTGTTTTCAAAAACTTGCCAGTGAAAAAAAGCGCAAAACATTGGTGCGTGACTGTAACACATCTGTTACAAGACAAAGTAGAAACCTTACTTACTGTCCATCCATGTTACGGACTTTACAGAAGCGTGAGTTTCCAATCCTAGTTGCTGATTTGTCTTTTTTACTTATATCTATACTTATAACTTTTACTTATACCTATACTTATACCTCTGCTTATACCATTTTATCATAAATCCTGCACACTACATGTACTTTTCTTAGCATACATGAGAACCATGTTCACTCCTGGGACTTGTCGAAATTCAAATTGTCTATGATGTCTCACATTCACGCAAGGTTTTTTTAATCGGTTATAAAAAGGTAGAAAGTGGCCAAACTTTGGAGATTTTACTATAACGTAACCTGGCTATTATGCTTATATTAATTTATTGTTATGGCACTGTTTTCAAAAACTTGCCAGTGAAAAAAAGCGCAAAACATTGGTGCGTGAGTGTATCACATCTGTTACAAGACAAAGTAGAAACCTTACTTACTGTCCATCCATGTTACTGACTTTACAGAAGCGTGAGTTTCCAATCCTAGTTGCTGATTTGTCTTTTTTACCCATCTGTGTTTAGATAATATTTTGAAATTTCTCTTTCTCAGTTTTCTGTTATATCAGCATGCAATATGATAATCTGCCGTATGAGGAAGCTATTTTGAAATTGCTATTTTTTTTTCTTTCGTCCGTGTAGCAGGATTGCCAGTTTGGCTTTTTTTTTAACCCTTAACTGCATAGTGATGTAAATTTTCATCACTTTTTATTTAACTTTTAATGAATAAATCAACTTCGTCGCCACCACTATATTTATATAGAAATATTAATGCACTAAATTTCCCGTAAACTATGTTGCTGAACAAAGTTAAAAATCTCTCTTAAAATTTCTAGTGTCTAATATTTAATATATGTATAAAAAAAAACAATTGTAAAAGAAAAACTCATGCAAAGAAGGGTTAATTCAAAAATTTCGAATTCGTACCGGAAATTCTGAAAGAAAAATTTTTACTTTAAGTAATCCGGAAATGTCTGTCATTGAATAAAGATAATAATATTATAGAGAATTTCTGGTATGAATGCGAAATTTAGAAATTAAAAAAAGGCCAAACTGGCAACCCTGCCGTGCAGCCTTCATAATTAATAGCTTTGCCGTATACAAACTTTCATATTATAATTTGAATAAAATTTTGAACCGGAAAAATTACATTATAAGGCTTGTATTTAAAAAAAAACTTGCTTTTGTTAAACGTTGTTTATTTCACCAATCTTGATCAATCAAGAGGCCTCGTAGCTTTATGCAACTTGGAATATTAATAACTCGCTTAAGCGAAACATCGCTTCCAGTGCACAGTTTCAATTTTCGTGAAATTTAATTCATACAATTTTATCCTTTTTATTGGCTCATCCCGCCTCTAATGTCCCTTTTTAATTGTCCTTAAAAATCATCAAATACCACCTATTTACTATATTTCGGTTAAGTTTGATAAGATTCTGTGGGAAGAAGATATTTAATTCAAACAGGATATTTAATTCAAATATGTCGTTCAATATTATACTTTAGTAATTTTTGTTTACGATCAAGAAAATAAGCCGTAATCACCGTTTTCTCTCTCTTTAAATGGAACACCGTATATACTTACTCAGTTATGTCAACACAAATATCATTTTTTCTTTTATAATTCGAATATAACCGTGCCACAAGTAATCATAATATGTGTAAAAAAAATATGAAAACTGAACGCTCATAAGTAGCGCTGACGGAAATGATGCCACATCAGCAGGATTCTTATTCAGAAAATCTGAATACCCACCAGAAAACGCAAAAAAGTTTTTCTTTTTTTATACAGTGAAAAGTATTCCGAGAATAAGATAAAAATGTTTTCTATTGAAATTTTTCTTGTATTAATTTTGAATTTCTGAATAACAGGTCCTCCAGATTTGGCAGACACTGGTTGGCAGCCGGCTACTTTTTTTAAAATGTAAATTGACACAGAAAATAATGCATGCAAAAATTCATAAATATTTTGTTACTTCTGAGCAATACTGTTAAGCAGTTTTGCCAGCCCACTACATTTATTTATTCAGATTGCTTGATTGCGACCACTTTTTTGATGTGGTATGTTTCACCTAATTTAATCGGTCATTAAAAAAATCGAAAGTTACTATTTCTAAAAAGTGGGAGATCAAGTAATCTGTATAGTACCAAAAAGTAGCTGACTGGCGACACTGTTTTCAAGCTTAGGTTATTTCAATCATGAAATTAAGCTTCTTCATATGGCATGAAATATTAAATACGTGGGAATCAAGCGTATTCAGATGATGAGACTTTTAACGTTATGACTGTATTTGCTGAAAACTAGGTATTTGTACTTCTTGTCAGCAAACCAAAAATTAGGGCCAACAGTATGCTACTGTTGCCAGATCAAGCTCTGTTGGTTAAACATTTTACAAGTACGTGGAATCGGCAACTGGAACATTGCGAAAATTCTACATGGCAAAAAATCACTGTAGACAAGAATAAGGCGTGTCTAATGTGTTGGGATACTGAAGTTTGTCAGACGCATAGTAGAAATGAGTATTTTACTATAAGCCTAATTTACCTACATCTGCTTCATATTATGCATGCCAGTGCCATCTATCTGTATTTTATCAACAACAACTTATTTTATTATTAAAATATTCCGATCTCCTTTTAATCCCATTCCCGCAGACCGCAATTTTTAAACATAATTTTTGCTGATGCTAAAAATGAATTTTTAAAGTTTTAAAGATTATTCGGCGCACCCTATACACAGTATATTGGTGCAGTAAGAAACAATCTGTATATTATAGAGACTCCTTTATTTTTCATAGATTTAATACGCACATAAAACTTAGAGCAGAATTATTTCAATGATATATACCAACTTTATTTTTATTGCTTATTCTTCATCTAAATGATAAAAAGCATGCTGTGTGTGTTAAAAACAACCATTTTTATTTATGCTTTTATGACAATTAAACGCTATGACATTCCTGATTATTATTTTATATTTATTTGACACTCTTTGGAAGGAATAGCAAAAAAGAGGGGAGGGAGATGGGTATTGAGAATGATCGTTCATATTTTGCTATTTTTAAATAATCGTATTTGAATAAATAAAGCTTTTAAAATTTATATAAAAATCGAAATAGTTACATGGCGATATATGCAACCACAGAATAGAAATATATATAATGTGTTAATTAAATAATTACATTATAAATATTATTAAATGCTAGAATAATTGCATTATTTCTTGCAGTCAGTGCATGCAAAACAAACTTTTTTTTATTAACACAGAATAGAACCGTTACGTTAGATTAATTTTTTTTTTTTTTTACTGACATTTTTATTCAAATTAAATATGTTTCTAGCATTACTCGCTCTTTTCTGCGAGTTAATAAGGCAAAAAATGCTATTCGAAAATTGTTGTAAGACACTATGCACCCTGAGTCACCCAAAATTTTGATTACGGATTTAGTACACTATACGTACCACTTTTTGAAAAAATAATCTTTGCCATTCTTTTATACTAGAATTAAATGATATCTACCATAAATAATATTATTGGTAAAGTGTGGTGTGAGTGCAGGGCTGTAATCAAATGGTTATACTTCTAAAATAAAATTTTAAAATTGTCAATAATAATTGATAATGAAAATTATTGACTAATAGTGTGACCCATAAGTTATTTAATTCCCCATTTTCTGTACTATGCTCTTTGATTTTTCCTTTTTCTGAAATGTAATTGGAAGGTATTATAGTAATCTTTTTATCCAAGATTTAAACAGTGATTAATGGAAAATAATGTTGCTGAGGGAAGAATGTTCTTTTAAACTTTTGATTACGGTGCTGGGAAACCTTTATTCCCAAAGACTTTTTTTTATTATTCTATTATTATCAGTTTTGAAAAATAACCTCTTCCATACACTTATACTCGGATATTATCAAGAGACTTCTGCCATAGAGAAGTATTTTTGTAAAATGCAGTACGATGGAATATAAAAATAGTCGCCAGGCCTGTCCTATAATCAAAAGTTAATATATAGTTATTTTTCCTGGTTTCAGGTGCTATGTATTATTTATAATTAGATAATTTAGTGAATGTATGTATGTAAATATTATTTTAGATATGTTTTACAAAAAAGCATAATGTAAGCACAGCTTAACATAAATATATTTACAGAATTTATCGCATTTATTTGTGCGTAATCCGCAATTTTTTCGAAAATTTCAAGGTTAAAAACTGGGACTTGAAACATATCTGACAACTATATGAAATTATCATTCTGTATTGATTTTGTATATCTTGGAAAGAAAATCAAAGGTACAGTGTTTGTATTTGGCTAATGAGATCTTGAAACGGCATTTCAGAAAAACCATCTGCGTATACCTTTCTACTATAAAGCCGTGAGCAAGCACTTCATGTATTTTTTTAGCATGCATGAGCACCATTTTCCACTCCTGCAAGATTTGTCAAACGTAATTTGGCTATGATGTTTTACACTCAAGCTTCCTTTTTTTTTTTTTTTTATCGGTTATACATAACAACAACAACAAAAAAAAAGTCCTTCCGGCCTGTACCGGGAGGAAAAGGTAGCTTTCCTATATCTTCGTTTTAAAATTTTAGCTAATGTTACACGAAAACAGCAAGTTAAAATGCAAAGAAAACGTTTACAAAGGATTCGTTAATACTGAATCTGAATAAGAAATTCGCCAAATTATTGAGCAATAGCCAAATTGGCTTCATTTATGAAGACTTATTTTGGTCGCCAAATTTGGCGATATTTCGCCAAATGTCGCCAAGTTTGGCGAGAATTTGGCGCTAACGGATATGAATATATAGTTTTATGCGTATGATTGGGAAAATTATTACAACAATGAAAATTTTTGTAATGTGCTGTCTTGTTTCAAAATGTCAGCCACCCTAGAATTTCAAACTGCTCTATCTCAGCCATTTTTTAAGATAGAGGTAAACCAAAAAATGCTCTGGAATCCTCGTATCAAGGCCTAACATTTAATTAAAAAATAAATTTGAATTTTTAACTTTTTTGTATATTTATTTTAGTTTTAAATTTTTAAATGGCCGCCATCTTGAAACAAAATGGCGGACCAAGCTGGCCAACGAACTCGGTCGAGACATTAGTGACTTTAATACACACAATTAGTTTCATCAAAATCGATTTATAAATACGGGCGTTATCGTATGACATAGGTCAGATATATATATATATATATATATATATATATAATTATAATATCTATGAATTTCAAAAAACATATCAAGTTCTATTCTACTTAAATCTCCAAAGAGATAATCAATGATACTGTGTATACAGAATACCACATAGCTAATAATTAACATATGCAAACATAATATTACCATAGCTGATGCTTCAATGGTAATTGGCCAAATTTTACTTATATATATAAATCAACATTTGAACGGAAGGTGGTTTTGGGGTCTGGGGGTCATGATCGGTGAAAATATATCGAAATTTTCCGGAACTGCTTTCCTCCGAACGGCTGCAATAGGTAGCTTTATACTTTTTTGTATTGAAAGCTACCTAAAAAAAAAAACTACTAGCAGAGTTGCCAAGTCTCCGGCTTTTTGAATACCAGTAATTTTTTTGAGAAAATGGTGTTCTTTTAAATCTCAAAATGCTGCGATTCAATAAAACATTTTCTGTACTAAATTACTGGTATCCAAAAAACAGGAGACTTGGCAGGTCTGCTACTAGTAATTCATAAGCTACATTATCAGGCATTTATGTAAAGACAAAGCAGAAAACTTACTTTACTGTCCATCCATGTTACTGACTTTATAGAAGCATGGGTTTACGATCCCGGGTGTAAATTTGTCCTAATTACTCATTTATGTCATGATTAATATTTTGAAATTTCTCTTCGTCAGTTTTCTGTTACTATATTCATTTCGTTTTTCTGTATGCAATCTGACAATCCGCCGAAAGAGGGCGCTATTTGAACTCACTAAATTTCTTTCATTTGCCTCTGCGGGCCAAGACCTCCTTATCATAGTATCAGACCTCTCAATCAGCAAGTTGCCTTTGACCGCTATACTTGTCCTGCTACTAGCGCCATCAATCGTCAGTAATAGTATTTACGACACGAAATAACACAAAAATTTTTCACAGCTCCATTTGTTCTATGCATTTGCTTATGAACTAGTAGTTTTCCTACCACTAAAATTTTATAGTAAATTTTATCTTATTAAATTGACAAGATCGAGTGATTACATGACGAAAAAAATTCTATTAAATTTTAGTGGTAAAATAAAGCGTAAGAGTTGGCAGCTATGCGGTAGCAGACCAGCTAGATTTTTCTATAGATTTTTCTATTATATTTTTGGATACCGGTTTTTTAGTAGAGACAATTTTGTTTTGTTTGATCGGAGAATTCTGGGATTTAACAGAACAACATTTTCTCTAAAAATATACTGGTGTTCAAAAAGCCCGAAACATGGCAACTGTGCGGTAGTATCCACCAGGCGGCGATACTTTCCGGAGAAAGTCAATTAATAAGTTGGCAATTACCGCGGACATTTTCTCCCATAGACTTTCTCCGGATTGTCAAGTCTGATCTATGATAATGGAGTCTTGCTGCGGGCTTTGGACAACAAATTGAAACGTTTGCTCTGTCCCAAAATCGAAATCAGTTGTTTTTTACTAGTTTTTTTGGGCTGATTCTGAATACAGTTTAAGATTTTCTCCAGTGCGTCTACATTTTCAGGTATTTGCATACTTCGATTTTTGCAAATTTTAGAATTTGTGTACAATTATATGGAAATTTAAGGCATAAAGCATTATCAGACTGGTTGTTTTGTTTTATGTTATGGTTACTGGCCAGTTTACTTTACAAATATGTTGTATCCGAGATTATACTGAAATGTGGCCGTAAAATATTGTATCTAATTTGCATATTTTTCATGTTTTTGTAATAATTTCTTGACGTCCAAATATTTTTCTTATATGAGTATGCTAACATGTTTCTAAATACGTTTTTTACACTAATTTCAAATCTGCTGTTCGTTTTCTTCTATTGCATCTAGGTTTTAAAAAACGGAAATTTAATTTTTTGGTCAAATAAGCCAGAAAATGCTATTTATGCTACTTTGTGATCGACTTCGGCTATTTAGGATCGATTTTACTACTTTTTTTCAATTGTTTTTCGATTATACCCATGGGTGGTTATGTTCCTGATAGGAATCTCACACTGTTAACCCTTTTGACATTAAGGTACACTCTCCCAAAAATCATTTTATATCAAACGTGTGTCAATACCCTAAAACCGTAGATATTCATTTTACTCAAAAACTACACGTGATAAAAGGAAACGGACTGCAGATTCGAAATGAACATAAAAATCTAGTTTAGGAATAGTAATGTAAACATTACACTATTAAAAAATATGCAAATTAGGTTTAATAACTGACAGGTAAATGTTAAGAATATACAGGCTGCCACATTTATCTGAAGCAATTGGTCCAGTAGTCATAATTTTGAAAACGTAATTCAATCTGACATTTATTGTACCTAGTATTTGCATAAAACAGCACAAAAAAACTTAAATTTGCATGCATATAAATATGCAAATTTCTCAAAAACTGGACGACCTAGAAAAAAAACGAAACTGTATATTCCGAATCAGCGCAAGAAACTAACCTAGGAACAAATATTTACATCTAAAGAACATTTTTCATGTTTTAGAGTGATATTTAAGAGCCTACATCAGTCACGCGAAAAAACACTCCAGCTAATGTTAAGTCTATGGGGAGGTTATCGCGCGATTTCTCGCTCGCATTTTAATATTTTTAAATGATTTTTTTTTTTTAATAGGATAGCTGAGGTCGATCTCTAACGTTGTTAGTTTTTACTTTTTCGATTTTGGTTCCAGTTTTTTTATATAAGAGTAATTTCACTTTCAGAACCGGTTAGTAAAACGGCGCAAAGTGGTGCCTTTTTCACGTCTGTACACATTTTCTTCACACATCGTTTTTCGAAAGAAAAATATATACTTCTTTTCTCGGATGAAAGGAAGTGAGTTCAGGCCTCCCACTCTATGTCTTTTCTGAATTCCATTTTTTTTTCAAAAGAAAATATCTATTTAGATTTTTCTTCCAAATTTTGTAAAAACCTACTAATTTTTGTTGCAAATGTTGTATAAACCTAGAACGAAAAATTTTCTTCAGAAAAACTTGTATTCAGAAAACTAACCCCTGAAGACTTGTAGTTTGAATTTATGCATGTGGAACCGAATTTTAAGATCACATCCATTAAAAAATCTAATGAGCGGAAAACATGAGTTTCTCGAACTTGAGTTAACTCGTAAGAGTGCGTTAACGATTTAAACTTATTTTATTAACCCACTAGCTGTTACCCGTGACTTCGTTCACGTAACATTAAAAAAA
The DNA here is from genome assembly GCA_963931845.1 of Maratus michaelseni. Classification (NCBI taxonomy): domain Eukaryota; kingdom Metazoa; phylum Arthropoda; class Arachnida; order Araneae; family Salticidae; genus Maratus; species Maratus michaelseni. The sequence goes on along the minus strand of OZ007598.1, from coordinate 192,397,605 downwards.
GAATAAATGCATTAATTTAGTAAAGCATTTCATTCGATAATTAACAAAATATATAGTTAACCAAATCTTTATCACATTTTATAGGAGAGAATACGGTATTTCTTTGCTATAGGGGCCTTAACATAACCCAATCTTAAAAAAGGGAAATTTCATGCCAAATAATATATACAATCGCGAAAATGAAACTGCAACCAATGAAAAAAGAAGGCCCCAGTAAAATCGTGAAAATCGACGAATCCCTCTTCGTAAAACGAAAAATAACACAGAGAATTCATCGATACAACAGTGCATTTTAGGTGGTATTTGGTGTGAAATTTGTATATGTATTTATTTCTAAATGGGCATTATTATATTGTTTATTTGTATAGACATGTGTTATATATTTCTTACTACATTATTATTTTATGTCTTGTATATATTAAATAAAGTGCTTCTCGCTAAGTGGTGTAAATATTGAACAAACTTCTTGTGGATTTTATACATTGATAGATATTTCATAAAGATTTAACAATCTGATGCGATTCTAAAATGTAAAAAATGTTGCTAGAAAGTACTTTAAATTCTGCCCAATTTAACCTCGATATTTTTCTATCGCATCAAGGACATTCTAAACAAATAACTACCCACAACACCCATCTGATGATTTAAATTTACATATTTTTTTAGTATATATAGTATTATTTTAATTCATTTCGTGCGCTTGAAATTTTTTACGCTTTTTCTAGGGTTAAGTGTCGAATAAATCTACTTTCTTATTATTTTATTTTGCAATTTCTATTTATTCTATTTTCCATTCATTCCATTTATGGATATTGATTTAATTTACATATTCGTTTCAAAGAATATTGTTTAAAGTTATTATTAGGATTAGGGTTAGGATTAAGATTATAAACTGGAAGACAATGGTATGGTTAATTCCGGTTAAAAGGATGAACCAGGATGTCTATTTACATCCCGAAGTTATAAGAAAATTATCGTCTGATATTTTTTAATACTTTTACAATCATAGTTGGCATCAAAGTTGAGCGAGGAAATGATCATCAAAAATGCCATTAAGTGTTTACCACGGAAAAACAAATCTGGTTGCAGCAATGTATTTATGTATTTAATTTTACGCCAAATTTCACTTGATAAAAAAAAAAGCAAATTGGCTATGGACCCGATTACAGATCCCTAACCTTCCTGTTCTTGGAAATTTTCTACCTATATGTGAAAACCTTTTCTACTATATACAACGCGCTTTCACGTTTATAATATTGTGAATTGGCACGATCGGCTTGTTCAAGTTTACATAATTCGTCTGGAAGAAAAGTTTCATTACTTTTTGATTACTTCTTTGCTTTTGCATTACGCGAATTTTTTAAGTTTTTAAAAATATTGTAATTTTACTTAAACATTGCTTTAAAATCTGTGCTATTTTTCTCGACCTACAAGACTTTACTAAAACCTGTTATGAAACAGAACTTTAAAAAAAGCTACATTTAAAAATGACAACAAAGTTTTTACTATTTTAAAGCTAAAAGAAATGTAAAATTAAATTCCGGTTCGAAACGACCATTTACAAATGTGTTTTGATTGTGGGAAAATGATAGAGGAAAAATGCTATTACTTCGACGCAATCATATTAAATTTTTAGCTTTTATGAAAAAATGCAAGTTTCTTTTAAAAAATATTTATTTTTATTAAGATTTTCTGATTTTCCATGCGGATAATTTTGCGGTGCATATTATTGACATTTGCCGTCCAATATCTTTTCAATTTTTTTTTTTTTTACTTTTTAAAATTTAAATTAAAAATATGGTACCTTTATGTTAGCCGTGTGCAGACGATAAACCGCCAAGTATTATTCCTATCACCATCATTCGTATTGAATTCGTATTAAAATATAAATCTTTCACTCATTTCATTTAAAACACCAAACTTTAATTTACAACACATACATTTAAAATAATTCCTTTCATGTGAAATAGAAAAAGAACGAAAATAGAGAAATTAATCACAAATAATTTGATAACCCAAGATCATTTTATTTCAACATCAAAGCAAATCTATTTTATTTTCGATATATGACATCATATTCGCTTGCTTTCCATACTTACTCGTATTTATGCACCTTGTATTATTATCAAAGATTTGAAAACTGAAGTTTTATTTCTATTATGACGTCATTTCATATTCTGTTTCTTAAATAATTAAATTCATTTTCATTTTTCACTTGGAAATTTTTCATTTGAAAATAAAGTGTTGAGTAAAAATTATTATTCCAGGTTTTGATTTAGTTTGGCAACGATGAAATAGTTGCAACGGTAAAGAAAATTTAACCATTTTAAAATCTTATACGAAAAAAATGTCCATTTATTCTCTATGAAAGTAATGAAATTTTGAATTATTAAGAAAAATATTTGAATAAAATAAACAAAAACCAGCCAATGTTCATTTACGGGTTATAATCAACCTATATGTAAAGATACATGATCATTAAACTCTCCATTTTAACGCTGGCTTCAGCCTAACATTTGCACACAATCGGATTTATAATATTACTAGCTGTTACCCGTGACTTCGTTCACGCAACATTAAAAGAAGAATAAATACATTAATTAAGCAAAATATTTCACTCCCGATAATTAAAAGCGTTAATAATTAGCTAACTATTTATCACATTTCATAGGAGACAATACAGTATTTTTTGTTATAGGGACATTGACATAACACAATCTTAAAAAAGTGAAATTTTGCGCCTAATAATCGCGAAAATGAAATTGCAACCAATGCAAAAAGAAGGGCCAAATAAAATCGTGGAAATAGACGAATTGGGTAAAAATTTTACTTGATAAACAATTTTACTTTTAAACCTTTGTGAAACGTTTTAACATCCTTCAAAAAAACATTAATTGGAAATAGTATATGTTTTTTCTTTAAATTCAATTCTGCCTCCTTGGTTTAATGTAAAGCTGAAACAAATCTTGTTTTCTAAATGACAGTATATTGACAGGCAATTTTTGTTCTCCAGAATAAATTGATTCATGAAGTTTGAATAGGTGAAAATACGTTTTTATTTTTCGGATAATTTACTGAAATCAAGATTTTGTTTTCACCATCTATTCAAAGTGAAAATAAATTCTGTTTTTCAGTTTTAATGAGAAAATGGTGTAAAAAATATACTGATCTCTTTAATTTCTCCTTTTTTATGCACAAATATGGAGTAATTTACTTTCCGTTTTTAGATAAACTTCGTTAAAATTTACAACAAAAAAAAAGAAAAAAAATCTGGGCATCTAATTTATTTTTTTTTAATTATGAGAGTTTGTGTGACATCTTCGGATCAATAATAACCGGGATTAAGTAAATCGCGATGCGTTCGATAGTCTAGTAGTTGCGAAATACAAACACACGGTCAGATTTTAATATAATAGATTCGTGTTCATTTTCCTTTTCTTAAAATTATGATGTGATTTTTAGCAGAAAACTCTCATCTGTATATAACGGATACTCATGCTTAATAATCAGTATTGATAACAAAACATTTAAATTTTTCGTTATAAATATGGCGTGAAACGCATCTACTTTCTATACTTACTAATACTTGTATTATTAGTGTAAGGAATTGATTCACACTCATTTTAAAACATATTGGAAAATTCCCGTTTTATTTCAAATACGAAGTCTCTTTTTCCCCAGAGAAATCCATTTTTAATGACATAATTCTTGTTAATTTTGTTTTCTAGGCAATTAATTTCAATACTGGCATAGGGGAAATTATGTTACTTTAACGAAATAATTAAAAATCTTTAGGTTTTATTAACAAAAATGGTACAATTAACATTCGTCATTTTTTTAGGTAATCGAGTTATTTCTTTTAGTTTTAAAAATGAAATAACTATTTCTCGCTATCCATGACATCATTTTCGACATGGATAATTTTGCGGAGCATATTATTGACATTTGCTAATCATTTTCTTTTGAAACCTCTTTTTACTTTTTTAAAATTTAAATAAAAAATACGGTTTAGTTATATTAGCCATGCGCAGACGGTAAAACGTCAAGTATTGTTACCATACAAAAGAAAAAAAAAGAAAAAATATTGAAGAAAAAACCTAAGATCATTTTATTTCCCCAATCAAAGCATATCCGCTTTATTTTAGATGAATGTCGTCATATTCGCCTGTTTCCTATGGTTACGCATATTGAGACCTTGTATTATTATCAAAACTAAAAAAAGTACGATTTATTTCTAATAATATTATTTAATCTTCTTTTTAATTCTTTAATTTTTTTTATTTCATTTTCATTTTTCACGTGAAAATTTTTCAGTTGAAACTAAATTGTTGAGTAAGATTTATTATTCCGGGTTTTGAATTAGTTTTGGCAACGATAAAGTATTAGCAACGGTAAAGTAAATTTAACCATTTTAAAATATTATACGAAAAAATGTCCATTTATTCTCTATGAAAATAACAAAATTTTGAATTATTAAGAAAAATATTTGAATAAAATAAACAAAAACCAGCCTATGTTCACATGAGTGTTATTATCAACCTATACGCAAAGATACAGGATCATTAAATGTTCCATTTTGACGCTGGCTTCAGCCTAACATTTGCACACAATCAGATTTATAATATTATTAGGATTAGGATTAACCAATAAAACTATATGTTAGGTGTTTTCAACCTTATTTTCAGAAAGCCGTGTGCCACCACAAATTCTGGAAGGTAATCTTCCGTTTATATAATAGACAGGTTTTTGTCATTAAATCATTAGTCTGTATATTTTTTATTCTATTTTTGGTGTTTAGGTAGTTAATGTTCTTATACGCTTTTATTCTGAAAATTCCGTCAACGCAGCACCAGCATGTAATGGGTACAATATGTACGAACATGTACTGTCAGAGCATTTTGTCAACTGGTTAAGGCTCCTAGCATCCGGGCTCACTCCCGCCGCCATTTAATTGCTCGTAGGAGAAGAACGATTGGCCACTAAGCTTTTGGCCGCGATCGCTGATTGGTCTAAGTGGACAACGAAATGCTTAATGATTCTCCCTGTATTATAGTATACCTACAACTGAGTATACTATTAATACGATGTGTAAGTGTTTGAACTTTTATCATAATAAAAACGATGCATATATTTATGTAGAAGTAGATTTTCTTTTTTCATGAGATCTGCTAATTAAAGGGATAATCTACTTCTTTGGCATAAAATTCACGTGACTTTTACGATTTGTTTCGGTTATAAATTAACGAGATATCACCTTCGGACATATTGTGTTATATTAAGGACATTTATATATTCAAAGGAGCAGGGTCCATATGCAGGGTTTTTGGCCTATTAAATAAGACTAAAACTTGATTTTGTTATACTGACTTAATTATTTCAGTTTTTAATATTAGAAGGTTTATTTTGTACGATTTCAGCAATAGTTTTTGCATTTTGTTCGGATTTGTTTGACTTACACAAGCTCAAAGTGCGTATTATTCGTAGTTTTTGATGAAAAATACGCAATTTCTTCTAATTTTACCTCAATTGTTTATATAAGCGCAGTCGTGCAATCTGAATTTTTAAAAAGTGAGCTGACAATATCCGTGCTGACAGGATGTTTTATAATGTATAGTTTTTACTTACTATCTCATACCTGCCTACTTTCAACTAAACTTCCGTACAATATGAGTTAATTTGATCCAGGTTAAAGACATTTCTAACCAGAAAATATATCTGAAAAAAAGATATATTTAGTTTCATGTTCTTATGCGGAAACAATTTCTGTGCATTTCTTTAAAAAAATTCTGGTTTGAAACATGTTAAACCTAGGTTAGATTAACCTACATTGTACAGAAGTTTAGTGCGATGTTGGCAGATATACTATCTGGAAAAAAAGGAGGATTACTTCTATACATTTTTCATCTCCAATTGTTTTATGGTCTCCAATACATAGATTGTCAGTTTTTATCGAGAAACATTTTCCGATTATTTTAATGAAGTAGAGTTATTTTGAAACAAGAAAATCTAAAAATAAACTCTTATGAAATTAGAATGCATTTTTTTTTTCACAGTTGATAATTTGTTATTCTAAAAAAATAATAGTGTTTTGCAAACCGTTGCATAGTAAGGAATTGTTTCCCTCACTCTGTATATTTATACTTAGAAATATGTCCTTACAGTAAAATAACTTTTATTAGATTGTCGAGTATCGTGTTCGCATACATATAATTAAACGTATCATATCGTATTAAACGAAAAAGTTTTATTTCAAAACAACAATTGTAATGGTGACATGATGGTGAAAATTTAGAGGATATTTACAAGAGATTTTTGTGCAATCTCAGGAACATCATCAGACAAGGTCCAACAAACTAGAACTCAAAATCCAGACTGCCCGCACTGGCGAAAAAACTCCTTCTCCTCATCACTAAATATACTCTTGATATTTTTTGATAGACGCACCCTCCTTCTTCTTCCCAATTATACTTTCAAAGTACATCGAAATTTATTTCTTTGTTCTTGTTATTCATACAAATAATTTCCAGACATATTGAATAACTCGTTGTTTCCATGGCAACAATACCGTTCTCTTTTGTCCTACATTACTAATTTTGAGCTATATTCAGGTTCAGGAAAATGCATCTCAACATTTGATTAGATAAAATCTGAGTATTATAACAATTTTGTGTTTGGTTTGTTCTCTTTTTTTAAATTGAATCTTATTTTCATCTAACTCCTACATCATGTGGCTTACAGAAGAAAATAGGAGAAGTAATTAGAAAAATGACTGTACTTGTGAGTTACATGTTATTTGTTTATTCATGATTTTGATTTGACTTTTGTCGCCAAACAGTTTGAGTTTAAGCCAAAGAGTCATAAGCATCTGTCCGAGCGATTTTCACAATCATGGTGTTTTTTCAAGTGTACGACAGAATTTTTGGAGTAATTTTTTATATTGAAATGTAAATTATATAGAATGCAGTTGATTTTTTTTTAACCGTCAAATATTTGAATTTTTGTGTAATTAGATTTTATTTTTTTAACATATCGCTAATTTCTCTAATAAAAATGTTCACTGCTTCTAATGTTAAGAACTAAAGATTATTGTTAAGAAAATTCATACAATTACGCGTTATTACTATCAGAAAAGAGAACATTTTGCAATAAAAACTGCTTGCTGAAATAAATTTTCGATATTCTAAATAATTGGTCATTATATTTATTTATTTATTTATTTATTTATTTATGTTACGGATTTATTTATTATTTTTATTTATTTATTTACTTATTTATTTATTTATGTTACGGATTTATTTATTTATTTATTTGTTATTTGTTATTTTTATTTATTTATTTATTTATTTGTTATTTGTTATTTGTTATTTATTTATTTGTTATTTATTTAATTGTTATTTTTATTTTTATTTATTTATTTATTTATTTTGCATATAACATTTTGCAATAAAAATTGCTAACTGAAATACATTTTCGATATTATAAATTCTTTATTTCATTTTAGTTTTTTTTTTCCTTTTTTGCATATCTTTTCTTCTTTTTGAAAGTTTTAAAAATGTATTGAACTAATTTTCCGCAATTGGCGTATTTACTCTATAGTTGCAAATTTATTTTATATTTGAAGGTGACTCTGGACGGTGAATCCGATTTCAGAAAATTACACGAAATATTTTCATAGCGATTAGTAAATTTAGGGGTTTTCCTTATGAGGCAAACTGACAAAAGAAGATTTACTATTATATATTTTTCATCTGCATTTATTTTACTATCACTAAAAAAGCAACACTTGCAATGTACAAACAAATAATTTAAATGTCAATGGTGGCCAATGAAACAATATTTGTTGATTTATCATTTTCGCCTAGATAATGTATAGGTAAATTAAAAAAGTACCTGAATTTGTCAAAAATTTCAGTAGCTATTCGACGAACTGTGTAAAAACCGAAAGCGTCCGATCACTGTCCCTTAATTTTTCGACAGCAGTGTATTTAGTATTATTAAGTAGTAGTTTCACGATACTTGAAATCTTTGGAATTGCAACGTGAATTACAATTACTTCCACATATACTTCTGGTTTGTTTATTTTCTGTGAAAACTTTTTATTAAATTAGGGAGGAGCGACCCCCCCCCCCTCCTTGTTGTCTCATTAATTTTGATAATAGTAATTTAAAATCGCATTTGAAACAAAATATTGATTTTTATGATAAAGTCATTAAGTTTAATAATTAATTTTAGTAATATTTTAATAATTATTGATAATCTTACCTGTTAAATTTTTATGAAAATGAGTACTTGAACATCTCCCATAGTTGTTGAATTACTACTCGACTGAGCCTGTTTCTTTTTCTAATTTCTGATTTCCAATTATCAAAATCCTTCACCATATTAAAATCCATGTCTTGAAAACTCAACTTAATAGATACATGTCTTACACGATACTTCATTGAGTTTTTTAAACATGAATTTATCAATGAACCAGAACGGCAACACGCATAGCCCCTTCGCGATGAGCGTCCTTTACAGAATTTTTAATCTGTTACCACAGGTTTTTCAAAACGTAAATTTTCGCCTGATTGAATCGCAGAAATGCTATGATAAAATAAGGCAAAGCTTACAATAAATATTAACTGGTGGGAATAGGGAAGGATTCTGAGCATCTTATGCGTCACGTATACGTGTCGCTCGTCCCCAAACGGGATAAATTGGCTTAGAGCAAAGTCTCCAATTGAACTATTTTGAAGAAGTCAACGTCACTGACACTGCCCACTGAATACTAAGCCTACGCACTGAAACAAAAATGGCAACTGTCGAAGGCAAATTTTTGTAAGCGGTTATATGGTTCCTTGAAATTAGGCACTAGCATTTTATAAACGCTTTTTTTGACTTAGTTACTCTCACCAGGGCCCTTTGTGTAATAATGAAAAAAAAAAAAAAAAAACGAAATAAGCAGCAATCGAAAGAGCATAGTGAAACGTGTTTTATGACGTATAACATCAATTGCCCTCGTCTCCCCGTTATCGAGATATAAAATCTTAAAAATATGCAAATTTATTTATTTAATAGGATAGAAGGATGAGTCGATATTTTTCAACGTAACAATATCATCAAACACCAGTCACCTGTCCATTTCCAGTTTAGTGCGCCGCAGTACTCCGACATAATTCGCTATGCTTGGTACAAGTCTGGGTAGTGCAAACTCGGACACTTCCATTCGAAACACACTTGCAATTTTCTATTTCGCAGGAGGTTGACTATTGTAATCATTGCACTAGATATAATTTTATGAATTTTTTGGTGACATAATTTTTTGGTGCCAAGATTTTCTATGTTTCAATCAATTTTCTGTTCAGTGCCATATTTGTCAATAGCATTTTTTGTGGGATTCTTTGATTTATATCTTACTATATCTAAATATGTTTTGTATTTTATCTGAAAATTAAAATTTCTGAATCAGAACCATGCCTTCCCCCCCCCCAAAAAAAAAAAATATATAAATAAATTAGGAAACTTTAAGACTGTATATCTCGATAGCGTGCAGACTTGGCCAAATGATTTGCGTGTCAAAAAACACATTTCACTATTCTCTTTCGATTGCTGCTTACTTAGATGTTTTTCATTATTACACTAAAGCGTGATTTCCTGGTCAGAAAAATAAGGAGGAATTTTTTTTTAGAAATTACTAGTATTCAAATTCAAGGGACCGTACAAACGCTGAATAAAATCCGCCTTCGACAGTCGCCAGTTTTGTGTTAGCGCGTAGGCTTAGTATTCAGGGGCGATGCAACAGAATAGAGATGTAAACAGGAAGCACAATAGAGAGTACCGTAATTTCGTGCGTAAACGCCGCACCTCAGACAATTCAATTTCCTACCAGAATTTATTTTAAATAAAATGTGACTTATTTCTGCTTAGAACTTATTTGACTTGTTATTTTCAATAAAATTTCCGGTTTGAAAAAGACTTAACTAAGCTGCGGCGCATACGCGCGAAATTACGGTATATGCGTCGCAAATGTTCAACCTTTCTTTGATTTAGCTTCCAGGTAGGGAGCACACTCAGGCGACAAGCGACACAACGCACGATTTAACCCCTTAATGGGCACCGGTATATTATATATACCACTTAATTTTAATCCCAAAATGCCACAATGACACCAGAATTTTATAATAAAATTTTGAATTTATAAGGTACATGAAGAAAAGCTTTTACTTACTTTTAAAATAAATTCGTTCGTGAATCCTGGAGTCAATCAATCATTTCAATATTTTAGCTACAAGAGTACTTTGCCCCTGAAGGGGTTAAGAGGGGAAACAGCGGAAGAAACATGTCGATACAAAGAAACAAGTTGGAAATTGTACGTCAGACGTGACAAATGAGGTGCGTTCGTACTATAGCTAGTTATATAAATATTCAGAACTTGATGATTTTTAATTCTGTGAAATGAATTATATCGTCTGCAGATTAGTTTCTGTCTTAAAATAAGTATCTCGGTCGCTTGACGATTCAACCTCGGAAGCTCCTCTAACAAGAAAGCACCGATTTTTTTTCTTTTAATTCAAATTTCTTAATAAATATTTTTATTAATATCTCCTAAAGTTTTGATTCGATTAAAAAAAAAATTAAAATGTCTCGACAAAATTCTGCAAAGATAATATATCTTAAATTCCAAACCATTCGGTTGGATAGTTTTTGCATTGTTATATGCGGACGGACGGACCAAGCGACGACAATAGGTGCTACGTATTTATATAATTACGAACGCACCTAAAACAGATTTGAATTATCTCAGAATTTATCTCCTAAATTGCACGCTGTGTTACTTGTCGCGTCGTTCTGGTGAGCCTTTACTTGCTTACTCTATCATTTCTAGAACCAGCTCTGGTATCATTGTCCTGAGCATATTTCTTGAAGAAACTAAACTCAAGTTAAAGACACTGAAAGAAGTAAAGAGTTATAATGTTACTAAAAATGACAGTAAATAATTCTGGTGTGAAACTTGTCATAAATCGTCAACATAAATTTAATTTTCAAAGATATTTAACTTTCCCAATCACTCTCAATTTTTGTTTCTGTTTACAAGTATAGCAGAAAATCTGAGTGAAAGTGGAATTTCTCGTGCGATCATCCCAGGAAAAATACCACACAGATTTTGTAAAAAATAAAAAGAGGAAAGTTGTTAAATTTCAATTTTCTCTCTATTTGTTTTATTATTATTATTATTATTATTATTATTATTATTATTATTATTATCATGGCTCCATACTTCTACGATTTTTACGACAAATTACTAATGGAAATTTTGGTCTTATTTAATCGCAGATAACTGTGATTTTACATTGTTTATTTGCCATGTAATTGATATATGCTATTGAAGTTTACTATGACTCGTCGCTACCATGTCAGACTATCGAATATGAAAAAATGCATTTTTAATTGCTTTTAAAAATGGGCCGATTGTCATCACTAAATTTTATTAGAATTATTCGCCTAGCAGAAATACTAGTTTAATATCTGTGACGAACAGGGTTGCCAGTTTGGCCTTCCTATTTCTTTCAGAGATGCCGAATTTATACCGGAAATTTTGAGAAAAAAATGCTTACTTTAAGAAATCAGTGTTGCCAGTGGGCTACTTTTTTTTAAATTAACTTTTCTTGATAGCCACCAGTTTTTGAGAAAATAAATTTTTTCTTATTTAATGACAGATTAAGAAAGAAGAAAATAAAGATAATTACACCATTTCAAAAAAGTGATGCCAATCAAACAATCTGAAATTAAAAAAAGTAGCCTACTGGTAACATTGCAGGAAATGCCTGTCATTAACTAAAGCAACAATTTATATTTGAAATCTATGGTATGGATTCAAAATTTCTGAAGTAAAAGGAGGCCAACCTCTCAACTCTGCTGAAATCCCGCTGCTATTAAATTTTAGTGGTAACAATCGGCCCATTTTATGCATTTTTTCACATTCGATAGTTTGACATGGTAGCGACGACATGTTCTCTATTCAAAATGGAGTCGGTAGCATTTATAGTTCATTTACAGGGACATTCAAAAGAATCTCGTTACATTATGGTCAATGGGGAAAAATCGTTTGCGGTATATTTTAATGACGTTATACTACGTATTTCAAACCTAATAAAATTGACACGCATTTATGAAGCGTACTAAAACATGTTTTCTGTTTAATATGGTGTGCAAAGCATTAATCATTCATTTACAGGGTCATTTAAAATAATTCGGTTACATAATGGCCTACACGGAACAATGTCTGGAGCGTATTTTGATAATGTTCAAACATATTATAGATTCTATTTCAAACATAATGAAATTTATATACATTATTGAGGTCGACTACAAGATGTATACTGTAGAATATGACTTGTATAACAGTTATTGTTCATTTACTACTCAAAAAAGATTTAGATTACAGTAACGTCTATGAGCGACAAAAGCTGGAGATGCGTTTCCAATGTGATATGTGTCTTTATATTTAACTAAATTTTTATATAGTGTGAGGTGTATAAATTCTATAGATCATATACAGGGCTATACAAAATAATTCGTAAGCATCATTATGTATGAGCATAAATTGCTTAAACATGTTTTTTAATTGAGTTATGCATTTTCTAGCTGAATTATATTTAGTATATTAAGAAGTTTTTGTAAAATGTAAATAAATTAATATACAGGGCTGCGAAAAGGACCAGATACATTGTCGTCTATGGATAGTAATTTCCAAAAGTATGATTCCAATTGTATTATGCGTTATTTTCCTGAATTAAATTTTAGTTTAATATGAGAAGTTTATAAAATTCTATAGATCATGTACAACTGTGTATAAAAATATTCGAGTGCATTTCCGAATATAGCTGGAAATTTCTGAAGGTGAAAAAATGAAGGTGTGTATTTCGTTTTGTAATTAGTAAAACTTTAGCACAGCATGCATTGTATATACGAATCAATTAATCATATACAGGAATGCACAAAAGTTTTCGGGGAAAACTAGGCTACGCCGCCAGACGCCTGAGGAGCTGACATCTGCTGACATCTGCTGACATCTAGCTTCACCATTAGAACGGTTGGTAATTTCTGAAAGAACGTTTCCAGTTGTGCTGATTGTTTTTTGCCTGAATGAATATGAATTTTAGTGAGTTTAATATGATGAGTGTATGAATACAATATACAGTGCTGAATACAGTGCTGTACAAAATTATTCGAGTGAATTTTCGGCCATTTGTAGAAATTGCTGAAGGTGAATTTTTGACTGTGGCATGCGTTTTGTAGCTAAGTTAAATTATAGCGCACTATGGAGTGTTTCTGTTCATACAGATCTATGGAAGACACATAAAGGAGTGCACAAAAGATTTCTAGTGCCTGCACAAAAAAATTCCAGCGCCTTTTCGGCTATAGATGGCATTTTGCTAAAATCTGGTTTCTCCTTTTTAAACACTGAAGTTCCATCGCAGTATTCTGAAAGAGTTGGAAAATGTTACATAACCTATGTTTGACTCATATATATATATTTTTTTTTTCCACGTGTGATTTAAAAAAATCGTTCAAATAAATAAGTAATTTAATTAATTTATATTATCTAATATTTGGTCCGAAGTTATTATGATACTTTTACTAACCCATCATACGTAGTATATGGTAAGTCTTGTAATCGTTTGGAAAATCGATTTTTTTTTGACGGATTTACACGTTTCAGACACTGGAGATTCCGAAAAACATATTTTTAGAAAAAAAAATTGCAGTCCGTCTGTCTGTGTGTGTGTCTGTAAACGAACAAATTGCGATAGAGATTTGAAATTTGGTATGTACTTAGTATGTAACAATGGGAAGACTCTTATTGTATTTTAGTAACCTCGATTATCCGGAACTATTTTTTATAACTCTCGAAATATTTGTTCTGATAAAAGGTACATACAAATTTTCGAAATTGTTTATTTTAGGGAGTGAATATAAAAGACAATAAAAAATATAAATTTTGCATAAAGAATGAAATAGATCGGATAATTTGTTGCCGAGATATATGTAATCCTATTTACCACACTCTTCGATTTTTCAAGGCCCTGCATTTTATTCAAATTTCAATTCAAATATATATTTTAATTGGAAATGAGACGCTTAATCCGACGCAGTAAACCGTTAGTTAATATGATTAACAATTTTGGAGTTATAAGGATGTTTCTTTAACGCAATTCAGTAATAGAGCATTTAAAGTGTCTGACGTCATCAAGCCAGGATTTTATTCGAATTACAATGCATTTTATAAATAGTTTGCACATGTTTTATTCTCATATTTTATAATATGAATATCCATGATGGATAAGTATTACGGTGGCCTCCAACGACTAGTTTTTGCTCTCGAAAAAAAAAACGATGACACTAGCTTAAAATGCAATCCAAATAACTATAATCATTTTAGTCGTCTTCTGCAGAAAATATCCAAAGGGCTTTAAATCCAGCCAAATAACATGCAATTCCTTGAAAATTGCAAGATTGAATCTGAATAGAACCCGACATAAAATGGTGTACATTCAGGTGGTTCTCAAACGACCGTCTCAACAACGTGAAACAATTTGAGACTTATTTTAAAACACAAAGGCGTAAAATTGACAGTCCTGACTATTGCAGCAATTTGGAATCGGAGGTTTCCATTTTTCGATAAATAAGAAACCTATTTTCTGAAGTAGTATTTTCTGAAAGAGTTTCTGCCTTTACGAAAAAATAAAAGCATGTTTTGATTACATAGTTTCTGAATAAAAACACCTGCCTGTTTCATACGTTTCCGAACAAAAATGGCCCCACCAGTGGCTGAGAGGTTCTGCTCTCGAAGCTGGTAGACGGGAGGTGATGGGTTCGATCCCAATCGCGCCCGTCGGCCTAATCGTTCGGAGTTTTCGTGGTTTTCTTCGAGCCGTGGATTTATCCATGCGTAAATACGGGTTAGGTTCCCTTAGAAAGACCCCCACGAAGGGCACTCCTCCCGGGCTTATATCCCAAGTGTAGATAATTGGCCGTCAATAATCAACCCAACCCAACCCGAACAAAATGAATTTAAAAATATGTCATAAAGAGCCAGTTTGGACTTGAGAACAGCCTTAAGGAAATGCATGAATTATATTTAATATTTAATATTTATTTTAAATTTTAATGCATGCATAATTTGAAAGCAATATTGTTTTATTAACACTTTCCAACATAGTTGTAAAGCTTTTTATGACTTCGACTGTTTGTCTGTCTGTCCGCGTTGTAATTCTCGTTATTATACATCGATTTCCATGTAATTGACATACGTTATTGACAAAATGTAAATCGTTTACAAGAATTTCCAAAAGATGTCGGATAAATTATGATCCATGAATGAAAATTTTTGGAAAAATATTTTCAAAGATGTTATACTTCTTTAAACATTACGAAATTGATATACAATGCTAATACGCACAAAAAAAAAAGTGTTGTTTTGAAAATGATATGCGAAGCATTGATTGTTCATGTTCATTTACAGGGTTACATAAAATAATTCGATTGCATAACTCTCAATTGAGAGCAGTTGTTTGAAGCAAGCTTTATGGAATTAATATATACTTTATTCAGTTACTCGATAATAACTATTACAGGAAAATTAAGATATGTAAAACGCATTGTCCTTTTACAAGATCGTACTAGAAATTTAGATACGTAATCATCTATGAGAAATAATGGAAAAAAGAACGCTTTCAGTTTTGTTGTGTGTTTTCAGGCCTAACTAAATCTTAGTATGTTATACGCTATGTAAAAATTCTTCCAAATTGTTATACGAAATACAATTACTTACACATATACTTCTGGACTGTTTATTTTCTGTGAAAACTTTTCATTAAATTAGGGGGGCTATGCCTTCCCGAGCCCCCCCCCCCATTGTCTTATTAATTTTGATAATCATAATTTAAAATCGCTTTTGAAACAAAATATTGATTTTATGATAATGCCATTAAGTTTAAATATTCATTTTAGTAATATTTAATAATTATTGATAATTCTATTTGGTTAAATTTTTACGAAAATGAATATTTGAAGATCTCCCATGATTGTTGAATTACAACTCCACTAAGTCTGTTTGCTTTTCTAATTTCTGATTTCCTACTGACAAAACCCTATACCTTATTAAAATCCCTGTCTTGAAAATCCAACTTTATAGATGCATGTCTTACACGATACTTCATTGATATTTTTAAACACAAATTTCTCAAACAAAACTGGCACTTGACATAAAAGGCTTGCAATAGAACAACTGCATAAATTGGCTCAGAGAAAAATCTCGAATTGCAGTATTTTGAAGAAATCGACTTCACTGACACCACCTTCTGAATACTAGGCCTATGCGCTGAAACAAAAATGGCCACTCTGGTAGGCGAATTTTCTTAAGCTGTTATATGGTCCCTTGAAATTAGGCACTATTATTTTCTAAACGTTTTCTTTAACTTAGTTAATTTCAGAAAAATAAGTCAGAATTTTTCTTTAGAAATTACTACTATTTAAATTCATGGGACTGTACAAACGCTTAAAAAAATCCGTCTACGAAAGCCGCCAATTTTGTATTAGCGCGTAAGCCTATTATTCAAGGGCGGTGCCACAGAATAGCGGAGTTAAAAGGATGTAAATGTGTCGCAAATGTTCAACTTTTCCTTGATGTAGCTTTTAGGTAAGCAACATACTGATGTGACAAGAGACACAACGTGCGATTTAGGACAGGAAACCGCGGAAGAAACATGCACAGAGTAAGGAGATTTAAACAGAGAATCAACTCTCATAGACTTCAATGGTAACTTCTTTAACATGAGATTACACATAGACAGTGGTGATATCCACCGCCCCCTGAATACTAGGCCTGAGCGCTGACAACAATGGCGGCTGTTGCAGGCCGATTTTTTTTCAGCGTTTGAACGGTCCCTCGAAATTCCACACCAATAATTTCTAAAAGTTTTCTTCGCCTTGTTTTTCGGAGATCAAATTAGTCAAAGATAACTTTTAGATATTATTGGTGTTGAAGTTCGAGGGACTGTACAAACGATTCCGCCTGCGACAGCCGCCATTTGTTTCAGCGCGCAGGTCTAGTATTCAGGGGGAGGTGGCGATATCTGCGGATGACACAGACACTACGCCCATAACAGAAACGAGGTTTCTAATAACGGCTATATATCGCTTTCTTGGCGACAAATGAGGGAAGGGGAAAAAAACGGCGACTGCTTGTTGCTGCTTGTTATTTAAATCTTATAAAAGTATATAGAAAAATCTATATAATACGAACGTCAAATTCACCGAATAAAATATTTATAAAGCACAATGTAAACACATTGATAAGTTACGTTACTATCGAGGTGCAATAAATCAAAATACAGCTTCAAAACATTAAAACTGTAAGATGTTAAAATTTCACGAGCTTTCGGCTAAACATTAGCCTTCCTCAGATGAACAACAAGCAGTCGAGGAGAGCTCCTCGACTGCTTGTTGTTCATCTGAGGAAGGCTAATGTTTAGCCGAAAGCTCATGAAATTTTAACATCTTACAGTTTTAATGTTTTGAAGCTGTATTTTGATTTATTGCACCTCGATAGTAACGTAACTTATCAATGTGTTTACATTGTGCTTTATTTAAATCTTATTTTTTATATTATTTAACATCGTACAATCCGCAATTATTAATTTTTCAATTGCATGCATACTTATAAGCATATAAAATTCTTCGAAAGTTCAAGAAATTATAATCATTAAATTAACCTTCGTACCCTGTTGAAATTTTACTCAACGTTGATAAAAACATTTCACACCAGTACAGTAAAACCTCCATAACGGACACTCCCGAATAGCGGACACCTCTATTTAACGTACACTTTTCAAATCCCCACTCCCAAATCTAAAATTTTGTAAGTTTAACTTCTGAATAGCGGACAGTAGTTTTGGTGATCAAGTATGAAAAATGATTTTTTAACGAGAAAAAAAATGGTAAAAAAGTAAAAAGCCTCGAAATTTATCAATGCAATGTGTCACAAATTTTTGACCACAAATAAATGTAGGGGGTAATCTCTGGAAAATCTCCAACGGCTTGGGGATTTCCGCAATATCGTATGTATTTTGTATCGATTACTGTTTGATTCTCCAGATTTAATTGACAAACAATATTCAAAGTTTCAAAATATGTTAAAACCATTTTTACCGTTTTCTGAATATATTGAGTTCTGCGTATTCTGAATTTAGTGTCTTGTTTGTGATTAATGTTTCGAGAATGACCTTAAAACGAAAGCGATTAACTTTAAAAGAAAAATTTGAAATTGAAAGTGTAAGTGAATCTGACAAACAGAAATTGAGTTTACGGATACTTGCCTATTGTTTTAAAACAGGTAAAACACAAATGGGAGAGATTTTACGAAATAAAGAATTTGTGGATTATTAACTCTAACGAGAACACCAAAAATGTGAAATTGAGGTATACTGATTCCATTAAAATTAATTCGATATTTCTGAATTGGTTTACTTCACTTCGTTCAAAAAAATTCCTATCAGTGGGCCTTTGAATCAGGAAAAGGCTTTAAAAGTCTCCAAAGAACTCGGATTACACGATTTTAAGAGTTTGGGTAGATGGCTGGAAAAGTTCCCGTCTCGGCACAACATCTCTTTCAAAACAATATGTGGAAAAGTAAAATTTGTAGCTCTGAAAAAAGTGGAGGATTGGCATGAATAACTGCAATCAATTTGTGAAGGTTATGAGGAGAAAACATTTTTAATACCTATGAAAGCGGATACCTTTTTCAGAATTTTTTCAAATAAGACTTTGTGCTTTAAAAAGGATCTGTTGCAATGGTTTAAGGGAATTTTAAATTCTTCTTATAGTTCAAAAATCTCTGAAACCCATGTGTTTCTCAAAGAACATCCAATTTAAAAAATTTGGTGTTATAGAGCGAATAAAAAAGAGTGGATAACCAGTTTTTTAACACTTTAAAACCTAGTTGAAAAGTGCTTACGACTTCGGTTTGTCTGGCCGTCTGTCCGTGCTCTAACTCCCGTAAATATGCTCGGATTGCTCTGCAATTTTTATATGTTATTGTCGCCATCTATAGCATGTTCCCTATTTCAACGGAAGTGTGTAGCACTTATAGTTTTTTACAGGGACACTCAAAAGACTTCCGTTACATTACGATCTATGTGGAAAAATCATTTGCGGTTCATTTTAATGATGTTACGCAATTTCAAACACATTGTAATTGATATATATCACTAAGGTGCATTACAAGAAGCTTAATATGGAATAGGGTGTGCATAGCACTTATAGTTACTTTACAGGGACAGTCAAAAGAATTCCGTTACATTACGTCTATGGAGAAAAATCGTCTGCGGTTTATTTAAATAATGTTTTACTATTTTAAACGCACTGAAATTTATATATATCACTAATGTGCATTACAAGAGGCTTACTACAGAATATTGTGTACATAGCAGTCATCGTTCATTTACAGGGACACACAAAATAATTCTCTACTGTCTCTTAACAATAATTCTTGGAAGTGCGTTTTAAGTTACTGAACGCGATTTTAATTTTAACTCGCTTTTTGTCTATTACGTGGTGTGTATAAATTCTGTAGATCCTATACAGGGAAGCACAAAAGTTCGCGAACACATTTCCGTTTATTGACAAACTCAGGGTGGAGAATATTAAACTGTGCTACGCGTTTCCTAACTGAACTAAAATTTAGCATCCTATGTAGTATATATACAAATCAATAGATTATATACAGGGCTGAATAAAAGTATTCGGATATTTTTCCGAATATTGTATATGTTGGAAATTCCTGAAATTATGTTTTTAAATATGTTATGCGTTTTCTAAATTGTTTACTTAGATGTTATCTTTTAGCTTATTAAACGGTATGATTTGTAAAATTATTTTGGAAGCGTTGGAAAGTGCTACATAATCTATGCTTGACGCATGATTTTTATTCTTGTTTTAGTGATTAAATGGTTAACTTCCTTTGATAATAGGGTGAAAAAACAAAGAAAAGTTCTGTTGTTTTTGGACAGTGCAACTTCTCATCCAAAACATTTTAAATTGGGAAATGTTAAAACTGTGTCCCCCCCCCCCCCCCCAAAGACAGCGTCCGTATTTCAGCCTCTTGATCAAGGCGTTATACATTGTTGTAAAGCCTGGTAGAGAAAGCTTTTATTAAGTCATATTCTTTCGAAGTTTTATTTTATGAATACAGTTAAGAACAGTCTAAAATTAATTAATGTTCCCGATGTTTTCAAATTCGGATTTCTTCAGCTGTAAATAACATATAACCAGAATGCTTACGACAATGTTTCAGAAAAGTAGGCTTTATATTAAAAGAAAATGAGCACTTATTTCCGATAGAAATGAAGAATTAAGCGCAATAAGTGAATTAATAAAATGTATCAGGAGTGCAGAAATGCCGAAATGTCCATCAACATTGATGATGACCTACTGAAAAGGAATCAGCTGACGTAGGCGATTATATTCCTTCAGATCTTCGACAAAAACTGACTCTATTAGTGATATGAATCATGTACTGAAACCAGGGGTTGTTTCCTGCAATATCGAGAATTTCCAAGAAGCGGCAAAACACAGTGAGTAGTTACACATATTTTCTTCTTTTTCCAAAAAAAGATGATTCGGAAGGATTAACTACCGATAGCATTAAAATGTCGCATAGAAAAACTAACTTCATGTAATCGCAAGAAAAAGCAAACTTTTGTAACAGATTTTTTCCTTAAGAATGTAATAAACAGTAGAAGAATGTATGTACAATTTCATTTTAATGCTTAAAAAAGTAATCTAAATTTCTGATTAATCATATAATAGAAGTTCTCGGACATATAAAAGCCAATTAATGAAACGTTAAGCATTTCTTAGCGATTTTGTGAATCTCTGAAGTTTTCCCAATAGCGGACACCTCCAAATAGCGGACAATTTTTGCGCTCCCAAGGTGTCCGTTATTTAGAGGTTTTACTGTATTTGTTTTTGAAAATGACTTCACATATTTATTTAACGTAGATTTGTGTAGCATTTATTTAACTTACTTTTTTTTTACTTACACTACTACTTCTACTACTACTTTAAGTTACATTTATTTAACTTACTTAAAAAATCTGGTTCCAATCGAATTAAATAAATTATAGAAGTGGGTCTATTCGACCCATTCAGGGTAGGAAAGTTAAAGACGGTGTTATACAATGATTGTGTAAAATTCTGATGAATTGCTTATTCTTTTAATTTTAAAAATAAACAGGTATTCATCAGCAACGAATAAATTAAAGTGGAAAGTAAAAATAAACGCTTTTAAAATTTGTAAAAAATATGAAAATAAGATGTTTATATTTCCCGAACAGATGCAAAAACATTTTCAATTATTTTAAGCAATTAATTTCTAAATTCTATTAAATTTATCGGCAAAATTTTAAAAGTATTGGAAATCCATATCGAAAATTTAGAAGTCATAATTTTACGTCTAAATCCATTATTTAAACAATCTATTTTCATTTCAGGTAAAAATGAAATTTGAAAAATCGTCTGCATCCCCATAGGAAAGCATTATGGCCTAAAAAAAAGTTCTATATTTTCCGAATGAATGAACCAAATTTAACCAAAGGCTATACAGCTAATTCCGGATACCTGGCCAACATACCAACTAAAAATCAACCTAATCGGACCATTTTTACGGAAAACAGACGGAAACCAAAACTTTTCGCGTCTCCACGGTGAGCCTTAACATGACGTTTCGGCAAAAATCTGTCAACACTGAATATATATAAAATATTTCAAACATTACGGAACTTGAAAAACAAGAACAAACATAACACATGAAAATAAATCATAACTTACATTTTGAAGAATTATAATGACCTATTTGATCTTCAAAGAGTAATTTTAATAATAAATATTAATCAAGATTCAAAAATCAAATAGCAAACGCCGAAAATTTGCACGTGTGCAAATGACAACAGCAAAAGCTGTCAAGCTGAATAGGGTTACAATTAACACGTTCGCTGCCAAGCTAAAAATGCCGGAATTTTCATTTTATTTAGAAAGTTCAAATTCATACCAGAAAAAACTAATAGCAATATTTACTTTGTTTTATTACAGACATTTCATGATTACATAAAATAAAAATTCTTCTTTTGAAATTTTCGGTGCGAATAACTAATTTTAGATTAAAGAAACGTAGATAGCACTACGAGTATACTCGTAGTTGGCAGCGAACGTGTTAAACGGAAATCACGAAAAAAATCGCCAAAGCGCTGATTTAGTTTATAAGTCATCCGCGGCAGTCGCTCTTTTAAGGCGAAGTGGGATCTCTGTCTTACTCTGTGGAAACATGTTCATACAAAGAACAAACAAACAAGTTTGAATTATTTCAGAATTTGTCTCCAAAATTTGCGCGGTCAGCCCTTTCTCATTTCCCCTACCATTTTGTTTTTTGGATCCAGCTCCGAGACCATTGCCCTGAGCATATTTCTTGATATAGCCACAAGTTGTAAGCAAAAGTACTTAAAGCTGTAAAGTGTTATAGTACTACAGAAAATGATAGTAAATAATTCTGGTGTGAAACTTTTCATAAATTGTCGACATTAAATTTATTTTCCAAAGATATTTTAACTTTCCCAATCACTCTCAATTTCTCTTTTTGTTTACAAGTATGCCACGAAATCTGAGTGAAAGTAGAGTTTCTCGTGTGATCATCCCAGGTAAAATACCATACAGATTTTGTAAAAAATAAAAAGAGGAACGTTGTTAAATTTCAATTTTCTCTCTATTTGGATTATTATTATTATTATTATTATAATCATGCCTCCATACTGCTACGGTTTTTAATCAAGACTAATTCCTAATGAATATTTTCATCTTATTTAATCGCATATATTTGCTGTTATGCCGTAGACTAAATTTGTGACGAAAAATCGTAATTAGTACTATTGTACACTTATGAATAGCAACATTAGGAACTATAATTGCCGTTTGTGTATTTCATGTGTAAAAGAAAAAATCTTTCAGGCACTATAATTACAGGGCTTCCAAATCGTCTGCGTTTTGAATACCGGTATTTTCTTAAGAGAAAATTTAGTTTTAGTTTTTTCTTGAAAATTTTGCAGAAACCATGTGGAAGTAATTTTTTGGCAAAATGTTGTAGAAACCTACCATGAAATTTTTTATTAACCCATTTATGCCTAGAGTCCTAATTTTGGGACGCTTTAGTAAGATGGAAAAAAGTACATGTCACACCACTTTTTTTTTTAAATAAAAATTTGGTGTCTTATTTTATCGATGTCCTCGATAAAATGAGACATCAAATTTGTATTAAAAAAAAGTGGTGTGAAATGCACTTTTTCTCATTTTACCAAAGCATCGACGCTAGGCATAAATGGGTTAAAAATTATTGGTATTCAGTTGGCGGATCATTTGGGACATAGTCGAAAAGTGTTTATGAATGTGTGTATGAATTATGTGTGTATGTATTATGAAAGTGTATATGGATTTTCTGCCCGTCTGTCCATGCTCTAACTCGAGTAAAAATATTGGGATTGTCATGGAAATGATATTTGTTATTGAGGTTTATAATGACATGTTCGGTATTGGCAATACAGCATTTATAGTTCATTTACAGAGGATTATTTACAAAAGAATTACGTCACATTATGTTCTATGGGTAAAACATTATTTGCAACGAATTTTAATTATTTTACACTACTTCAAAAATACTGAAATTTATATAGATCACTTTGGTGCATTGCAAAATGCCTGCTATATAAAATAGTGTTCATAACAGTTATCGTTCATTGACAGGAAAACAAAAAAGTATTCGTTTACTGCCTGTGAGCGGCGATTGCTGGAAGTGCGTTTTGAAATTGTGGTATGTATTTTAGGTAGATTTCATTGAAAAAGCTACCTATTGCAGCCGTTCGGAACAAAGCAATTCCAAAAAATTTTGGTTTATTTTCACCGATCATGACCCTCAGGCCCCAAATCCACCCTCCGTTCAAATGTTGATTTATATATACAGTAGAGTCTCGATTGTTTGAGTTTCCCATAAATCCGAGTTAGTGCAAAAAATCAGTTTAGCTTCCAAATAATGACCAATATATACGTAACACGTGAAAGAATTATTTCGCACCACAAAATTCAAGTATCTGGTTTTTATTGCTGTTCGACGGGTCATATGCCAATTGCGCACTCCGAAGGCACCTACAGAAATCCACCCTCTTAACCCCTTGGGGACGAGCGACACGTGTACGTGACGCATAACATGCTCAGAATCCACGATTTTTCCCACCAGTTATTTTTTATTGTAAGATTTGCCTTATTAAAGCTTAGTATTTCTGCGATTCAATTAGGCGAAAATTTCTGTTTTGAAAAACCGGTGGTAAAAGCTTAAAAATTCTGTAAAGGACGCTCGTCGCGAAGGGGTTAAAGAAAACGGGTATATTCTTCCTATACGTGCGGGGGATCACGCTGGGTGAAATTGGAAAGAATCAGAGGATAGCTGTTCAACGTGCTCCCGCCCCACGCATTCCTTTTGTCTACTACGAACGTATCGGAACAGAAGTAAACTAGAAGAGTTTTCTACTAACAACTGCTCTGAGTTATCCTTGGACAGAAAATCCTTAAAAAAGTCAGAGTATGAAAAAACTTTTGAGCCATTTTATATGTGGTTTACACAACAAAGTAAAAAATGACGCCCTCTTTCAAGTCCGATTCTTCAAGAAAAAGCTTTGCTGTTTCGAAACGAATTTGGGGAAAGTGATGAAAGCTTTACCGTTAGTGTAGGCTGGTTTGACAAGTTGAAAAAAATACATCGTATCCGGCAACTAGAGATCTGTCGAGAGAAGCTATCTGAAGATTCTGAGGCCATTGCCGTGCACTTTTGGAAGAAATTGCAGGAAGTCGTGGCAAATAAAAACCTTATGAACGACCAGCTTTATAATTGCAATGAATCTGGCGTCAATTTCAAAATGCTACCATCTAAAACAATCGCGTCAAGCTAAGAGAAAAGAACTCCAGGTCACATAAAAGCAAAGAGAGGTTAACACTTCTTAATCAAATGCTTCAGGAAATCACAAGATTAAACTTGTTGTTATCAGAAAAGCTGCAAAGCCAAGAGCATTTAACCATGGCTCGATATCTTTACTGCCAGTTACGTATAGGAACGAAAGAGTGCTTGGATGACTCAAAAAATATTTAAAAACTGTTTTTTTTATGATTTTGTGCCAGAAGTTATAGAGGAATGGATAAATAGTTACGAACAATTAGAATATACGGGTTCTGCCAGAATCAGACAGATTCCACACCGCTAATGAGTCACAGCGAGGGTCTGCCTGCTGCGCTAGAGTCCGCCATGCAATACGTAGAGCAATAGCCTGAGTCGACTGCAGCCGACAATATGCTGCTTCGACGATGGCGTGATATTGCTGCACGGAAACGGGACAATGTGTCAAAACAAAAAACTATTGACAATTATATTTTAAGATATAATTAACCTGTTGCTATCAGCAGTAATGTAATAATTTGTCAGTACATTTTTCATTTAAATATACACTGAAATTTAAACATTGCTTTTTCTTCATTTATTTATTAATTAAATTTTATGATTTCGATAATTCGAGTTTTCGATAGTTCGAGGTAAGCCCGGCCCCTTCCACCTCGAATTATCGAGACTCTACTGTATATACAGTGAAGCACCATTTATACGTTTTTCAAGGGACCAAGAAATAAAAACGTATAAACAAAATTCACAAAAGTACGAATATTTCCGTAATTACCAACAGTAAAAAAATCAGAGATAAATTAAAATACATAAAATACAAGAGGTATGAAGTACTAAACTTTTTATTCCGGATATAAATTACAACTTACTACTATTCATATTCATTCACCATGTGCAAAATATTTTGGTATTTTAACTTGTACGGAATTTTTGGAGTGCACAGAAAAAAGTTCTTTGTTCACAGTTAAAAGTGCCATCTTAACATTATCATTCAAATCATTTCTAATGAGGTAGTTTTGCATGGTGTTAAAACCCGCCAAATTTGTTGAAAACTTGGCAGTGGCTTTTCAGTGCAGTTATCCTGTTCTTCACTGCTAGTTTCCTCATTTGCGATCATTTCATCGATTGTTAGATGAGAACATGTTGCAAGTTCTGAATCACATTGCACAAAATCTTCAAATGTAGTAAGATCACTTAAATTTGACCATTTTTCTGATTGGAGCAAAATGATCAGGTTTGGCGTTTTCAATAGGATTGACATCCACTGGAATTAAAAATCCGCCAAGGGCGAAGCAGTTTTTTTATCGTTTTGGGTAAAACATTTTGCCATGCCATCATTATGAAATTCGTAGCTTGTAAGATGTTAATGTTCACATTTTCGAAGTCACCGTGGTCTAAACTGGCGATAGCTGTTTTCATCAAAAGTTTTCGATGATGTTGTTTTAGGGATTTTATGACTCCTAAATCCAATGACTGCAATTTGCAGGGAAGAATTTGACAGTTATGTTTTTTAGAAAGTCCGTATCAGGTAGATTAGCTGGACACTGATCAATGAATAAAATGATTCGACGCTTCTGGTTTCACATTTTATCATCTAATTCTTTTAACCAATCGGTAAAGAAGCACATTGTCATACATGATTTTTTATTGTCCAGGTAAATTGTTGTTAATGTTTTCACATTTTTGAAGCAGCAGGGCTTTTCTGATATGCAGGGCTTTTTCTGCTTCAATACTCAAAGAGGCAATTTTTCTTATTCATCTGCATTTGCACACAATAACACTGTTAATCGCACTTTTCTCTTTTTTCCAGCGTGATATGTATCCGATTTGATTGATCCGATTTGATCCGATTTGAGTTTTAGATGGCAGAAGATTATAAAACAGACCGGTTTCATCTGCATTGAAAATGTATTTTTGTTCATATCCTTTTATCAGATGTGGCAATTGGTTTTGAATCCAATCATCCACTCTTTCGCAATCATCATCTCCAGACTCTCCACTTACAGTTTTGCCTGTTATACCATGTGTTAATTTAAAGTTGTGAAGCCATCCTGAGGAAAATGATGCATCGCATTCTACTTTCAGCTTCTTCATTATTTCTCGTGCTTTCTCCAAAAGCAAAGGACCGCTGATGGGAATTTTTACACTACGATACTGATTAAACCACTGTTAAAGCAATTTTTCAACATCAGCGAATTTTCCACTTTGGACACGAAGTTTTTTTGAAGCACTACAACCACTTTGATGATGGCTTTCTTCGATGATCTTATGCTTAAAGATTACCGTAATCTCCGGCGTATAATCCGCGGATCAAACAATCCTGTTTCGTCCCAGAAATTTTATTTTATAAAATGTAACTTTCTAGATCGCTGAAAACGTTTGACTTCAATTATTGAATAAAATTTCTAGGTTGAAAGAAAATTGTTTGATCTGCGTATTATACGCCGGAAATTACGGTAGTGTGTTTAAAGTTGAAACTGGTAAACCTAATTCTTTGCCGAGATACACTCTTTTTAAATATTGGTTTTCATTCACTTTTTTAAAAATGCACATTTTTTTCATTCAACGACAGAGATTTTCTATTACGAGAAGTCATCGTGAACCGCTAGTGAACGATACAAATACAGACACTGAAGCTGCCAAGAAAAGAACATCCAGAACTTGTCCTGCTGGGCCTGAGGAGAGCACAACAACAAACATTATCTACAGAAAGTGGGATGTTCACATTCCTTAGGGGTACGCCTTTTTTTCAACTGGGCAGATGTTGCATTTTCTAAGACTGGACAATCGGGAGTTGGGAAATCTGATGTTGAATGATATGCCCATTTTCTCTCTTCTTGACTTGTTGAAAAAACGTATAAATAAAATTTACGATTTAGGGAAAAACGTATAAATGAAATAATTTAACGTTAATATCCATTGGATTTTGCCGGGACCATTTAAAAAACGTATAAATGATAAAAACGCATAAACGAGAATGTATAAGCGGTGCTCCACTGTATGTATATCTTAAATTTGCCAGGCTGTAACTCTCTTATTTATGAACCAATTTGGATGTGACTGAATATGTATATAGGCTATACCAATGTTTCGACCGAGTTCGTTGGGCAGCTTTATCCGCCATCTTGTTTCAAAATGGAGCGCCAGTTAAAAAATTTTAAATTTTTAAAAATTCAAAAAGATGTACAAAAGAAATTATAAATTGAAAAAAAAAATGCTTCCGTTAAGTGTTAGAACGTGATACAAGGATTCCGGAACATTTTTTGTTTTGGCTATATCTTAAAGAATGGCTGAGATATGGCAGTTTGAAATTCTAGGTTGGCTGAGATTTTGAAACAATCTGATATTTGTTATGCTATAACTGTCGTATTTATGAACATATATGAATGTGACCGATCATGTGTGCAGAACATACCAAGGTGTCGACCGAGTTCGTTGGCCAGCTTTATGCGCCACCTTGTTTCAAAATAGCGGCCAGTTAAATTTTTTAATTTATTTAAAAAATTTAAAAAACATGCATAAAAAATATAATTTGAAAAAATTTGTTTTCGTCAAGTGTTAGATCGTGATACTTGGATTCCGGAACATTTTTTGTTTTAACTTTATCTTAAAAAAAATAGCTGAGATATGTCCTAGAGAGTAATAATATATAAAACGGGAAACAAATCAAATACACAAACACCGGTTGCTATTTACGGAAATAGAAGTATGTTGCATGAAACAAGAATATGCTGCATCGAATTACAATCAACTATCAAAATGCTAAAATTGGTATATTTGTAATGAAATATTGCTAATATTTAAAAAAGGGAATCGATTGACAAAAAGGAAAATAATGAAAAGTTCCTTCAAATTTCAGATCTGAACGTGAACGCTTTACCTTAGCGTCAAAAAGACCTTGCAGAGAGCAACGTTTCCAGTTTGGAGTTCTATTTTATTCAGAAATTCCAAATGTATTCCGAAAGAAGAATTCTTAATTTACGTAATCACGAAATGTCTGTCATTAAATAAAGTAAAAATTACTATTCGGAATTTCAGGTATTATTTCGGAATTTTTGAATTGAAAAAGGAGGCTAAACTGGCAACCCTGGAAGAGAATTGCAAACGATTTAGTACTTTTAATAGAACATTTCTTAAATTTGTTATTATTTTATCTCCACAAGAACTTTTGTTATTCTATGCGTAAAGTAATGATAGCATATGTTTTTTTTATATATATATTTACTATTATTCAGATTTTCCACGAGCGGCTAGTTTTATATTATCATTCTAAGGGTTTACACCATTTTTTCAAAACTGAAATCCTTGTCATATACCTCTGCAACAACTAAAAGGAAAATGTACCTCAAAAAATATTTTTTTTTTAAATATTGGTCCGACTAGAAAATAGACATTGTCGACTTTGTCAATCAGTATTATTACTTCATTTCTGTTTCATTATTTTGCAATTAAAAATCACTTAAAGCTTTACATACCGTTTCTAAACCGTTTATTACAAACAAGTCTTTCGTTCTGTAAAAAAAAAAAAAGAAAAAAAAAATTACAATTCCCTTCCAATAATTTATGATAAAATAAAGACTGTAAAAATGTTATGTCTATATATAATCTTGTTTATACGGATGTGTTTAAAAATTCTTTCATAGCCTTTTGCGCTATTAATGGTACGTGGAATAACTATATTCGTTAACTTCAAGAATGATATGTTCGTTAAATTTTAGTAGCCATTATTTTTTCTCATAAGGATAGCTATTTTTGATTTTTGTAAGAAAGTTTTCGCAAAAAAATAATAAAATACTGTAAAATTCTTATGTCTATAATGTAATACTGTTTATGCAAATGTGTTAAAAAATTCTTTTATAACCTTTTGCGCTGTTAATGGTACGTAGAATAACTACATTCATTACACTTCTGTAAATTATATGTTCGTTAAATTTTCTTAGCCCTTAATTTTTCTCATGAGGATAGCTATTTTTACTTTTTGTAAGTAATTTTTCCCAAAAAATTAATAAAATACTGTAAAATTATTATGTCTATATATAATTCTGTTTATGCAAATATGTTTAAAAATTCTTTCATAGCCTTTTGCGCTATTAATGGTACGTAGAATAACTACATTCGTCACACTTCAGTAAATGATATGTTAGTTAAATTTTAGTCGCCCTCAGTTTTTCTCATAGGGTTAGTTACTTTTGATTTTTGTAAGTAATTTTTCGCAAAAATTTAATAAAATCGCTATAAGTAAGTTTACCCCAAAACTTATATAAATATATATATATATATATATATATATATATATATATATAATAATTCTGATCCGAAAAACTTAAAAATGTGTTAAACTTTGACCTCCATTTTCTCAAATCTAAGGAGCATTTTGAATTAACCCGCCACCAGCATCATTAAGGCTATGAATTGTACAACATAATTAAAAATTATGAAAATCGACCTTTGTCAGTCGAAATTTCTGTAGAGGTTTTATGTTTATATTCACGGTTTTTTTGTCGTATGACTTTTTCTAAGATATCCTTGCCGAAAATATGCTACGAATGAAACACAATATCGGAAGCAGAATGAACTCCTTTGAATTTCACTCATTTAAAATTTCAAGACATTTTAAATGGCTTGATTTCGTGATTGTTAGATGTGTTTTTATAACTTGTTGCTATAATGCTAAATGTTGAATTTACAACATTTAGCATTTAAAAGAAATATATTACTATACGGTGTTATAATTTATTATATTGTCATTTGTAATCGTTAGGAAACAGATTGCAGTGCGGGCGATTTTTTAAAGCTAACTCAAAAACTACATTGCAGAATGAGTTGTAATTTTGGATTCGTATATTCCACGCTTCTACGCTGTAAAAAATGACCAATGCTTCTTATTTTATGAAAATATATACTATAACCTCGAACGAAAATGTAATATAATCTTCTGAGTTCGCCCATTCCAAATTCCCATTTCCAAAATTTAAAGAATTATTTATAAAAGCTAAGTATTTTTTGCTGCTCGTATTTTTCAGAAACGTTTCTAAATAGTTTTTATAGTATATTAATAAGTTTCCTCAGCCTGGAATACCTGTTTTCCGAATGCCATCAATACTCAAGTAAACGTTTTCAGCTGCACAAGTTAATTTATACATGAAAGAGTAAAGAAATAATCTTAATTTTAATATTAATGCTAACGCTGTTAATTTTGCATGTTTCTCTGTTAACCCCTTTTATCCTGACGGTACTTATAAGTACCACTTTAACCCCTTCGCGACGAGTGTCTTTTACAGAATTTTAAATCTGTTACCACCGGTTTTTCAAATGAGAAATTTTCACCTAATTGAATCGCAAAAATGCTATGATTAGATAAGGAAAACTTTACAAAAAAAAAAAAAAAAAAAAAAACTGGTGAGAATAATCCAGGATTCTGAGCATCTAAAAAGTAGCTGGAAAATTAATTCAGGATATAAAGGGTTAAACATATTTGTTGAACATGAAAATGTTTAATTAAGAATTGATGGGATCGGAAAAAACTATATTCAGGGCTAAGAAAACTGATTAATACACTTTAAAAGATACTCGTATAGGTTTCGAAAATTATGGTCAGCAAGAGCAATTTTGTTTTTATAAATGATTCTTTAAATCTCGAAATGCCATTGATGTCTGAGGTTTCAAAAGATACAGAAACACTTTTCAGAATCATAATTAACAAGGATGTGTTTATATTATAAATTTATTCGTGATTATATTATATTTTCGTAGATTAAGAAACATTTGTCATTTTTTACAGTGTAGAAAACGATTTCTGTTTTTTTTTTTTAATAGGTTAAACTTTATTTTTATTTTTTAAAGTAATTTCGAAAATATATATTTTTTCAATTTAATAATGTTCAGTATTTACAGTAACAAAAATGAAACGCATTTTCAACAAATTCCATCCGTACCAGATAATTATCTGCAAATGAACTGAATTCTTTCGGGTATTCATGCATATGTTCTGTAGAATTTTTACATAGCGTATAATATACTAAGATTTAGATAGACCTGAAAACACACAGCAAAACTGAAAACGTTCTTTTTTCAACTATTGCTCATGGATGATTACGTATCTAAATTTCTAGTACGATCTTGTAAAAGGACAAAGCGTTTTACATGTCTTAATTTTCCTGTAATAGTGGTTATCGCGTAATTGAATAAAGTACATCAATTTCATAAAGCGCGCTTCAAACAACTACTATCTATTGAGAGTAATGCAATCGAATTATTTTGTGTAGCCCTGTAAATGAACATGGACAATCAATGCTTCGCAAATCATTTTCAAAACAACACCTTTTTATTTTTTATTTTTATTGAAAATCTTTTAAAAACTTACTAAGTAGAGCTACATTTTTCAAACAAATTACGTTCGAAAATACAAATTTTTCCTATTCAGATATTAAATTATATTTGACGGAGTATTTAAAATTAGAAGTAATGTATGAGTGATAAAAAAAAAATAGCAACCGGTTTTCGACTGCCATTCTGAAGTGGACAAAACATTACTGACGATGACACAGAAGTCCGTAATGAAAGAAATAGGACTTTGTCACTAATTACAGTGCCTGAAAGATTTTTCTTTTTACACATGAACAACACAAACAGCAATTAAAATTCCTGATGTTGCTATGCATAAGTGTACAACAGTATTAAATACGATTTTTCGTCACAAATTTGGTCTACGGCGTAATCGCAGGTATCTGGGATTAAATAAGATGAAAATATTCATTAGGAATTTGTCTTGATTAAAAACCGTAGAAGTATGGACCCATGAAAATAATAATAATAATAATAAACCAAATAGAGATAAAATCTAAATTTAACAATGTTGCTCTTTTTATTTTTTATAAAATCTGTATGGTATTTTACCTAGGATGATCTCACGAGAAACTCTACTTTCACTTGATTTTCTGTTATATTTGTAAACAGTAAGAAAAATTGAGAGTGATTAGTAAGTTAAAATATCTTAGCAAAATAAATTTGATGTTAAAGCTTTATGAAATTTTTAATACCAGAATTATTTATTATCATTTTCAGTAGTACTTTAACCCCTTAATCGTCGCGCTCTTTAAGTGTAAGCTACTTTTTAATAATTCAGATTGCTTGATTACCACCAGTTTTTTTAAGTAGAAATATTCGGTTTATTTAATAGGCAGATAAAATAATGCGAGAATAAAGCCAATTATACTATTTTAAAAAACTGGTGGGAATGAAACAATCTGAATAAAACAGGCGTAGCCTACACTGCCCGTGAATGTCTCGGGCACGACGATTAAGGGGTTAACACTTTTCAACTTTAACCCTTTTTTGCATGAGTTTTTCTTTTACAATTGTGTTTTTTATACATATATTAAATATTAGACACCAGGAATTTTAAGATAGATTTTTAATTTTGTTCAGCAACATAGTTCACGGGAAATTTACTGGATTAATATTTCTATATAAATATAGTGGTGGCGAAGAAGTTGATTTATTTATTAAAAGTTAAATAAACAGTGATGGAAATTTACATCACTATGCAATTAAGGGTTAAGCGCTTTTCAATTTGACTTGCTGCGGTTCCATCAAGAAATATGCTCAGGGCAATAGTCTCAGAGCTGGGTCAAAAAGTGAAAGAGTAAGCAAGTAAATGCTAAAAAGCGGCACAGCGTGCAATTTTAGAAGACAAATTATGATATAATTCAAACCTGTTTGTTCTTTGTATCAACACGTTTTTTCCACTGTTTTCTCTCCTAAATCGCACGTTGTGTCGCTTCAGTGTGCTGCCTACCTAAAAGCTACATAAAGTACAGTGCCTAGAATACATAGTGCGGAAAAAGTTTTTACTTTTTTTTTAATTCAAAATTTTCGAATTCAAACTGGAAATTCTGAAACAAGAATTTTTATTTTAAGAAGTCACGAAATATCTGCCGTTAAGTACCGAAAAGAACATTATAGGGAATTTACGGTATGAATGCGAAATTTCGGATTTAAAAAAAAAGCCAAATTGGTAATGTTTTACAAAGTGCTAAAAAATTGTAGTCGATAAACGTGCAACGATGCAGTACAATAATAAGGCGATCGCAGCGACATCTGCTTTAAACATAGATCTACCTCTAGCAAACGTAACGGTTTCACTTTTGACAACATGAACATAATTTCTGTTAATAAAATCTTCTTGTAAGTGTATAATTCAGATGTAACTGATTTTGAAGTAAGTTTTTTATCATATCAGGGAATTAACCTTTTCCATTCTTCTCGCAGAGATTCATTCTTTGGTATGCTAAATAGGTATAGTTTCTAGTTTTCTGTCTTCTATCGAATACTGCAACCAGGCACAAAAGAATGCGTATCACGTTTTTTGGCCTGATCAATATTAGACCGGGAGGCGGCAGCACAGACAATCACCTCATCAAGTTTACGGTTTAAATTCCAGAATTAGTTAAAACTCCATATTAAAACGCAATCGGTCTGCCAAGTCATATCTTGGTGGAAAACACCCGAAAACCTGATTTTAGCGGTTGGCTCGTAGGTTTACGAGATCTGCACGGGCCGGGCCAAGGCCCGAAACCCGTACTCGGCCCGGCCCGCGGGCTGGGCTCGGGCCTATTTTTCTTCACGGCACTCGGGCCAGGCCTGCCCCGGGCCATATTTTTTTCTGAAGGCTCCGGGCCTAGTGATTACTCTTTACCGGCCGGGCCGGGCCTTACTTTTTTCCTGAAGGATAAGGCCGTGCCTTAAATTATTTTTTCCATACAGAGCCGGGACTGGTTTCATTTTTCCTAGTCTTCACGCCTCAAAATTTTTAGTCCTGGTTTTGTCCGTATAAAAATCATTGTCTCGGCGTCCCTGGTCCGTTCGAAGGTCAGTGAAATAAGATCTCCCAAAAAAAATTTTGCAAAACATGCATACATTTTTAAATCGCCATTATTTTATAATTAAACATTAAAATTTACTCTTTTTAAAGAATAGTAGATTTATACACTTTTTAAAATATGGCTAAATTAAAATATAGTAAAACGTATGAAAAAGAACCTGCTTATGACGGAATCCTGTCTTAAATTGAAAAATGTGTTGATCCATTAAAAATGAATATACTAATACGTAAGAAAAGAATATATAATACATTTACACCCGATAAGAAGGCAAATTGTCTATAATTCATTTTTTTTCTTCCCTATGCAATTCCATCTTTGAAGATTTTACTTTATACCATTTTTCTGATTTTTAACACTTCAAATAAATGGAATATGGATTAACATAATTGATGATAACTTAAACACATACATACAACAAATAGAGATTTATTAAAAAAATAAACATTCCAGCTTGCGGCACCTCTATAAAAATGAAGATTATAAACATGAAAAAAAAAGGGCTAAGATAGGAATTTTTGTTTAGATCTCCTCCTACGAGGCAAATTTTTAACCAAATCGACGTAAAAATTATGTTTTGTAGAAATTCACTCGGTCTGGGCCGGGCTCGGGCTGAGATTTTAACTTTTTTCCGGACCGGGCCGGGCTCGGGCCGAACTTTTAATTTTTGTATCGGGCCGGGCCAAATTTTTTTGTATGGGTCGGGCCGGGCCCGGGCCTGGAAATTTCGGCCCGTGCAGACCTCTAGGGTGCCTCCCGGTCTATATCATTCATATTTTCAAAGATTATGAACATCACTAACTAATTCAAAGGATATAGGGTATAGTTTAATTATTTAAAATATTTACCACCAGCTGAAACGTTTTCTCAGTTCGATTCTTATACCATGTTTGCGTTGAAAAGAGCTAGCAGACAGTGGCGTAGCTAGAGAGGGGGGGGGGGTCCAAATGCTCTGAAAACCAGTAATATTATAAAGTTTTCTTCGTCTTCAATATCGTAGAAAAATCTCCGATTAGATAAAGCAAAAATATTTTTATAAAATTAGTAGTATCCAAACCATCTCGTCCGCCACCCTGTCTGTGCCACTGCTAGAAGATGTCGACCCTTTATCTTTTCAGCATCGTTCTACATTTATCGGATTAGTTTTTTTAGTACTATTTTGTAGCCGTTTTCCACACTACGTATTCTAGGCTCTGTACTTTTACCAAGATATATAGTACAATATAACAAGCAGTGTGACCGTTTTTTCAAGCTAAATGCAGGCTAGATTTGGACTGACAGCAGGCTAAAAATTAATTCTATGATACCCCCATCTATTGACGGTTAATATAATTAAAAAGGGAAAAATCCTATTTTTGGATATAAAATCGATATATGATCTTCAAGTTCACTTTAACACGGCCCTAATCAAAACTGATTTGAGTATTATTTGTTGTCCATGTACAGGAATTCACAAAAGTCTTCGGATCCATCGCTTTCGATGTGCGATAATTGTTAAAAGTACTACATTTAATTGACATGACATGCCCTGCTTTCAATATTGCGAAAATTATATACATTGTTGATATACATTATTATAAGTTTTTATGAAAATATCGCGTGCTAGACATTTATTACTCATCTACAGGGAAACATAAAAATATAAATAGCATAACTGCAATTGTTTGATGTGTGTGTCCCCGATACTATACTATTTCTTTGATATTTGAGATTCTGATATATGCGGTGCCAATGATATTTTTAAAATAAAACAATGCATGTTAGATTTAATTTTGTTTTACAAGGCTGCACAAAATAATTCAAATATACTTTCGTCTACGAATTGCGAATGATAACTACTGAAAGGGGGCTTTCAATTGCGTCATTCATTTTCATGCTTAACTAAATTTTCGTATATCAAGGAATGTTTATACATTCTATATATATATATATACATGGCTAGAAAAAAAAAATAGTTCGAAGGCGCTGACGTATAAGAAGATAGTTGATGAGAGTACTTTTTAATCTGTTTCCCGATTTTTATGTGAATTAAATTTTAGTAAAGTATCTTGTTCGAATAATATAAAAAAAATCATATACTGGTTGTAGTAAAATTTGTGGATACATTGCTGACAATGGTTGTTATCTGCTTGAAAAGAGTTTTGTAATGCGTTTTTTAGCTAAATGAAATTTTAGTACAATATGTGTTATGGATAAAAATATATAGATAATTTAATACGGTTCTGAACTAAATAATTCGAATGTATTATCGTCTATGGGCAGTGATTTAACTTTGGTAAAAATGCATAGAGCTGCATAAAATTGATACGTGTTATTGAGATTCATTGTAACATGTTCCCGCTTGACAGTGAAGTGCATTAACGAAGGGCACTGGACCCATATCTCAACAACGGACAGTCCAATTTCAACACGACTGATTTCAAACATTATAATTCACTGAGTAATGAATCTCCGTAACATTAAAATAAATGTATGAGTAGCGTGAACCAGAATTTTTAAATAATAAATTAAGCGACATTTGAAATTCAGTTCCTAGCTGAACGAAATAAATCAATCTTTAAAGATGTATATGGATCAGCCTAATTAGTCATTTAACGAA
This sequence comes from Maratus michaelseni, assembly GCA_963931845.1. Taxonomy (NCBI): domain Eukaryota; kingdom Metazoa; phylum Arthropoda; class Arachnida; order Araneae; family Salticidae; genus Maratus; species Maratus michaelseni. Next base: position 192,360,095 of record OZ007598.1, on the reverse strand, counting down.
GGGCACTGGATCCCACGCTTCGCCTCCGGATCCCCCTTTTACGGTGTTTTAACTAACTATGCCTCATTTCCATATCTCAACAACGGACAGTCCAATTTCAACGCGACTGATTTCAAACATTGTAATTCACTGAGTAATGAATCTCCGTAACATTAAAATAAATGTATGAGTAGCGTGAACCAGAATTTTTAAATAATAAACTAAGCTACATTTGAAATTCTGTTCATAGCTGAGCGAAATAAATCAATCTTTAAAGATGTATACGGATCAGTCTAATTAGTCATTTAACGAAGGACACTGGACCCTCCGCACCCCACCGTCCCCCCTTTTACGGTGTTTTAACTAACTATGCCTCGTTTCAATATCTCAGCAACGGACAGTTCAATTTCAACGCGACTGATTTCAAACATTATAATTCACTGAGTAATGAATCTCCGTAACATTAAAATAAATGGATGAGTAGCGTGAATCAGAATTTTTAAATAATAAACTAAGCGACATTTGAAATTCAGTTCCTAGTCGAACGAAATAAATCAATCTTTAAAAACGCATAGGGATCGGTTTAATTAGTCATTTAACGAAGGGCAATGGACCCCACGCCTCCCCTCTGGCTCCCCTTTTTACGGTGTTTTAACTAACTATGCCTCATTTCCATATCTCAACAACAGACAGTCCAATTTCAACGCGACTGATTTCAAACATTATAATTCACTGAGTAATGAATTTCCGTAACATTAAAATAAATGTATGAGTAGCGTGAACCGGAATTTTAGAAACCGTTTTTAGCGAGAACTGGAATATTAAAAATAACCGCTATGACAAATTTCACGTTTCTAGTCCTTTCACTACAAAAAAAAAAAAAAAAAAAAAAAAAAAAAAAGGAAAGAAAAGTTATTTAGAAACGCTTTTTAATTTCAATTTTTTAAAATAACTGTTCTATGCTGTGCATTTGCGTGTTAAAAGTAATAGTCATGTCGAATTTCAAGCTTCTATACCTAAAAACACGGCCGAAAATAGGGGGAACAAAGGAGGCATATGCCCCGGATGTAAGTGTAGAAGGGAGTGAGAAAAGAGGATTTGATTCGACTTTCGGTACAAAAAGACAAATAATGAAATTTTGAGAAAAAAAATTGCAATCGGATAACCCAAAGTAAAAATGTATTTATTGATTTTATATATTTTTCTTTTTGTAGGGCTGTTTTTTTTCATTATGTGATAACGTAGGGACAAAATTCTTAATCAATACTTGATTAACGATTTCGTCCAAGATACTTATAGGATTAATACACTGTCCAAATTAGGTTAGAATTGGTTGAGTATTTCGGACGTAATCGTGGTGACAAGTTTCAAATGTTTTTGTGCTTTTCTGTGTCCTTCTAAACGAACTATAACTATAACTTGATTAACGAATTCATCCACGATACTCACAGATCAATTTACTGTCCTCATTTTCTTCAAACTGATTCAGTACTTCACGCTTTATGATAATGACACGATTTTCATTTTACATATATAATATATAAACGAAATGATTGTGATAGGTCGATTTTTAAAGAAATGAACCTAAACATTTTAAGCTTAATATAGTTTCTAGCAATTATTACAGATTTAAAATAAAAAATAAGATCAATGAATTGAAAAGTTTTATTTATAAATTAATTTTGGAATATGGTGAGGGGTCACCAAAAATCACACTTGCGACTGATGAACAAAATACTATAGTTATGGCCCTACCTATCGATTCAATAGAAATCGTAATTAAGAATGTTTTTAGAACGCTTTCCTTTCACCCTTTTGAATTTCGAATTTTTTAGAAAACGTTCTTAGAGATAATTTACACCTTATAAGTAACTACCATGCCAAATTTCAAGTTTCTAGATTCTTCAGTATCGCAAGAATCGCAATTTAATACGTTTTTTACACTTTTGCCACCCCCCCCCTCCCCCCGTGTAGTACCCCACCAACATAAAATATAGCATATGTTGGAGGAGGAACTGTCACCATCACTTTTGAAATTGGTTCGGAAGTACCAGAGATTATCCCCTACAAACAAATAAACAAACGTTACTTCTTTATAATATTAATTTTATAGATTCACACAACATATCAGCAAATTTCAGATCAACTTAAAAAAAACGCGTAATACATTTGAAAACGTATTGTCAGAAGTTCCTATCCATCATAGATAGTAATTTGAATTTATTTGGGCACCCTGTATATATAGTCTATAAATTAGATACACACTGCATAATATACCAAAATTAAGTTAAGCTTGAAAATGCATAATAGCGCAGCTGCAATTGACGTCATGCTGGGAGGTCACACACTACAAATAGTCAGTTCTGATTGGTGGAACTACCCTGACCTGCAAGTTTAGAACAATAGTTGATCACCTGATTGCAACTCCCCTTCCTACATTTCTCTATCATAAACGAAAATGCAATAAAATTCTTTTGTGCACTCCGTAAATAAGTATATATTAAATATTACATATATTTTTATGTTTAAGGAAGATGTTATCGCTCAACTTTAATAACGCATGCCAATTTCATAAGGCACTCATCAAACAACTGTCTTCGAACAGTAATGCAAGCATGTCCCTGTTTAAATAAATTATAAATGCTACTCACACTATTTTCTGTAGAAACCAAGTTGAAGTGCATAGAATTAAATGACTAATTAGACTGATCCCTATATGTGTTTAAAGATTGATTTATTTATTTCAGCTAGGAACTGAATTTCAAATGTCGCTTAATTTATTATTTAAAAATTCTGGTTCACGCTACTCATACATTTATTTTAATGTTGCGGAGATTCATTACTCAGTGAATTATAATGTTTGAAATCAGTCGCATTGAAATTGGACTGTCCGTTTTTGAGATATTGAAACGAGGCATAGTTAGTTAAAACACCGTAAAAGGGGGGGCCGGAGGGGAGGCGTGGGGTCCAGTGCCCTTCGTTAAATGACTAATTAGGCTAATCCATATACATCTTTAAAGATTGATTTATTTCGTTCAGCTAGGAACTGAATTTCAAATGTCGCTTAATTTATTATTTAAAAATTCTGGTTCACGCTACACATACATTTATTTTAATGTTACGGAGATTCATTACTCAGTGAATTATAATGTTTGAAATAAGTCCCGTTGAAATTGGACTGTCCGTTTTTGAGATATTGAAACGAAGCATAGTTAGTTAAAACACCGTAAAAGGGGGGGGGGGCGGAGGGGAGGCGTTGGGTCCAGTGCCCTTCGTTAAATGACTAATTAGGCTAATCCATATACATCTTTAAAGATTGATTTATTTCGTTCAACTAGGAACTGAATTTCAAATGTCGCTTAATTTATTATTTAAAAATTCTGGTTCACGCTACTCATACATTCATTTTAGTGTTACGGAGATTCATTACTCAGTGAATTATAATGTTTGAAATCAGTCGCGTTGAAATTGGACTGTCCGTTGTTGAGATATGGAAATGAGGCATAGTTAGTTAAAACACCGTAAAAGGGGATCCGGAGGGGTGCGGAGGATCCAGTATCCTTCGTTAAATGACTAATTAGACTTATCCGTATACATCTTTAAAATTTGATTTATTTCGTTCCGCTAGGAACCGAATTTCAAATGTCGCTTAGTTTTTTATTTAAAAATTCTGGTTCACGCTACTCATACATTTATTTTAATGCTACGGAGATTCATTACTAAGTGAATTATAATGTTTGAAATCAGTTGCGTTGAAATTGAACTGTCTGTAGTTGAGATATTGAAACGAGGCATAGTTAGTTAAAACACCGTAAAAGGGGTGCCGGTGGGGTGCGGCGGGTCCAGTATCCTTCGTTAAATGACTAATTAGACCTATCCGTATACATCTTTAAAATTTGATTTATTTCGTTCCGCTAGGATCCGATTTTCAAATGTCGCTTAGTTTATTATTTAAAAATGCTGGTTCACGTTACTCATACATTTATTTTAATGCTATGGAGATTCATTACTAAGTGTATTATAATGTTTGAAATCAGTCGCGTTGAAATTGGACTGTCCGTTTTTGAGATATTGAAACGAGGCATATTTAGTTAAAACACCGTAAAAGGTGGGGGGGGGGCGGTGAGGTGCGTAGGGTCTAGTGTCCTTCGTTAAATGACTAATTAGACTTATCCGTATACATCTTTAAAATTTTATTTATTTCGTTCCGCTAGGAACCGAATTTCAAATGTTGCTTAGTTTATTATTTAAAAATTCTGGTTCACGTTACTCATACATTTCATCATTCAGCGTTCTACAAATGCCACATTTAACATATATTCATATTCTTTTGTGCTGCCCTGTAAAATAATTATAAATACAATATTCATTCTCTTCAAGAAAAAACATGCTGTAGTTGACTGTAACATACTAAAATTACTTAACGGCCAGCCTTCTAAAACCCCCGGATTTAAAACATATCTGTATTCTTTTGTGCAGCCCTGTAAAATAACTATAAATGCTATATTCACCGTCTTCAAGAAAAAAAAAACATGCTATAGTTGATTGTAACAACATACTGAAATTACATTACAGTCAGCGTTCTACAAATGCCACTTTTAACATACATTCGTATTCTTTTGTGCAGCCCTGTAATATAATTATAAATGCTATATTCCTCCTCTTCAAGAGAAAACATGCTGTAGGATAGATACACAGACAGATATAGAAACAGACATATAGAAAAAGAACCTCCCGGAGCAATAAGCACTTATGTACTACTGTGCTAATCATCCTTAATCATGTCTAAATTTTGTTGTTGCGTACCGTAATTTCCGGCGTATAAGCCGCAGCTCAAAGAGTCGTTTTTCGACCCAGAAATTTTATTCAATAATTGTAGTTAAATATTTACAGCGATCTTTTAAGTTACATTTTATAAAATAATATTTCTGGGTCGAAAAACGACTCTTTGAGCTGCGGCTTATACGCCGGAAATTACGGTATTTAAAAAAAAAAAAAAAAAAAAAGTTTTCTGGAATTCCGTCCAAAGGATTGTCAACCTGACTTTTTTAGCTTGATTTAGCTTGTTGTAAGTCCTACAACAAGCTAAAAACGGTCACCTTGATAACAAGCTGCGCGAGGCAACATTTTCCATGATGAAAAATTCATGATTAATATACGATGTAGAATAAATTAAGTTTTTGAAATATATGTCCTGCTGTGGGTTTTTTCTGGTGTAAACCTTTTATTTAAATTACAATGTGGAGGTCTGTACAGAAGCTCAACAAAAAAGTTATAGGATTCATATGTATGTCCGATCACTTTGTGAGCTGGTTTTTCTATAGAAAATCTAGAATTGATTATTGTTGTACTAGACAAATTTTACCACAATTATTCTAATTAGTAAAGAAATCATATGAAATGTAATCTTCCCAGCTGGGCGAAAAAGTCCGGGCCAGGTTTCAAATCCGAGATTTTTACCACAAATGTGGTAAAATTAATCTAGTGTAATCACAATTCGAGCGTTTACTGGAAGTCCCAGTGCCTGTGATTTATTCTGTTGCGCTGATTCAGATATCAGATCAAATGTTATTATCACTAAGGTTAACTGGGTGAATTAGTTCAGCCATATTCGCCCTGGATTGCTCAGTTGGTACAGCATTGGCACCTTCAGCTAAGGTACCACTTTTTCGAATCCGGTCCCAGACTTTATCGTCCCGTTGGGAAGATTGCATCTCACATAATTTCTTTACCATTTAGAATCATTGTAGTAAAATTAATCTGGTAAAACGATTATAGTTATTAGGATTCTATTGTATGCTGGTGTCACCGTGGTTTTTTTTCCGAGATCAAAAAAAGTATCATAAACACTTCGGACCAAATATTAGATAGCATAAAATAATTCAACTACTTTTTTATCCGAACGATTTTTGTTAATCACACGTAGCAAAAGAAAATCACGAGTCAAACATATATTATGTAACATTTTCCAATGCTTCCAGAATACTGCAATGGAACTCCAGTGTTTAAAACGGTGAATCAAGATTTCAGCAATTTCCTTTTATAGTCGAAAAGATACTAGAAATCTTTTATGCATCCCTATATATGTCGTTCATAAATCTGTATAAACACTGCATAGTGCGCTAAAATTTAGCTTAGTTGCAAAACGCATAACACAGTCGAATATTAACCTTCAGCAATTCCCACAAATAGATGGAAATGCACTCGAAATATTTTGTACAGCACTGTATATTGTATTCAGATGTTTATACACTCATAATATTAAACTGAAATGTAATTCAAGCAAATCAGAATCAACACAATTGAAAACGTGCTTTCAGAAAATACCAACCGTTTTAAAGGTGAAACTAGATATCAGCATTTAACGTCTATAGCCAGACGGTCAGCCGAAAACTTTTGTGCATCCGTGTGTATGAATATTAGATCTGTACATACACTACATCGTGTGCTAAAATTTAGCTTAGTTACAAAACACATAATACAGTCGGAAATTCACCTTCAGCAATTTCCAGCTATATTCGGAAGTGCATCCGAAAAATTTTGTACTTCCCTTTATATGATCTACAGAGTTTTATACACTCCTCATATTAAAATTAAATTAAATTCAGGAAAATGACGCACAATATAACTGGAATCATACTTTCCGAAACTACTAGCCATATACGATATCATTTGCGCAGCCCTGTATATGATCCTGAGTTCTATACACTCCTCATATTGAAATTAAATTAAATTCAGGAAAATTACGCACAATATAACTGGAATCATACTTTCAGAAAATACTATCCATAGACGATATCATTTGCGCAGCCCTGTATATGAATTTATTTATATTTTACAAAACTCTTTTCGTATACTAAACATAATTCAGCTAGAAAATGCATAACTCAATTAAACAAGTGGGTAAGTGTGATCGAAGATCGCTCAAAGGGTTTCGTTTAATATTCCTTTCAAAACACTGTATCCTTTCTTTAATAAATTCAAACAAATATAATTTAGCAACAACAACCAAAAAAAAAAGTCATTTTTTTATAAAGTAAAAATTTACCGGTCTATTTTTTCGTTTTTTCGAATATCTAAACCAGCCGGATAGCGGGCCAAGCCCGCTATTATATTCTGTCATACTAATATCCGTAATACGGACTAAATGCAATATTTAAAAAAATAATTTCAAAATTAAACAGATTGTACACCTTCAAAATGTTAAAATATGCGAATATTTCCATAATCGGATTTTTATCACGATTCAATATGTTTCTCAAACCTCAAATTCATATATTTACTATTCTCTATTATTTATATTGATACTCGCGTTGTATTATTCTCAAACATTTGAAAAATTAGTTAAACTTCCCATATGACGTCAGATTTCCGTTATAATTCTCTAATGACGTGATATTAATCTGCTTTGTGTACTTACACATACTCCTTGTATTATTGTGAAATCTTAGACATTTTCCGTTTTATTACAACTATGACGTCAATCAATTTTATTTCATATTAATCTTTTTTTTTTTTCATTTGTTGAAAATTTTTATTTCATTTTTCACGTGGAAATCGTCTGATAGAAAATTAATTATCGTAGAAAGAATTTCTTCGTGGATTTTTAATTTTGGCATCGACTATAACGAAAAATGTTTAAATTTAATAGGAAAAGGCTGTTAGAAGTTTGGTTTTTTATCTCTATTTATTAAAATAATACGAATTTTTCAAATTTTAATATTTTCAGCTCTTCACAGCTGATATTCTGATTTATACACAAAGTTTCAACTCTGTAAGTTACATAGTTTTCGAGAATGGCTCTGTGACAGACAGACAACGCAGCGGGAGCAGTATGGTTTCGTTAGATGAACGAAACCCTAAAAACATCTTTAAACAGTTTGTGCTGATACATAGTTATGCTAACGAATTAGTTTGTGTAAGCCTGGATATGACCTATAGAATATACATGGTGTTCCCTATTTCAAAAGACAAATTAAGAGGGTTGATGGAAGGCATCAAGAAGATGAAAATTTATACTTTGGAACATGGGATCGCAAATCCCATTTAGTGTGGAAAATATCGCAAAAATAGTTATGAAGGGTGTGACGTCGAGTGGATTAAAAAGGGCCAATAATACGTAGAAAAAACATTTATATGACGTCAAGCAAGATAACAAGGCATTGCAGTTATACGTAAGAAGGAATACGATGACACATTTTTATAGAAATTGTTCGAAGTTGTGGCAACGAAGGTCATTGCACCGCCGACAAAGTCAGACAAAGGATTGCCTGACGAGTTAAAACATATTCCTATGAAAATGTATCTTCGCTTACTTACTGACGTTGACTTGTAATGCATTGTAATCAGGCTTTAAGTCCAATTAATGTTTTTTTCTATTTACACTGCTCAAAACAATTAAAGGATATTTGAAGTTTTATATAAAATAAAGATATAAACGAAATTTTTTTTGCCGAAAATAGAAGAAGAGAATCACAAATGCAAATTTTTCTGGTTTTCAAACTGTGGAGTATGCAAATTTTGAGTTCGACGTCAAAAACGTCGCTTCAGCGGCAGCGAATGAAATTTGACTTTCAACTGGATAAAAGAGAATGAAGACAAGGATGATCGGCATTCAGTGATTGCTTTGTTTCGATGAGTACGATGTCTCAGCGAAGTCATTTGACAGATTCAGAAGCTTGGAGAATTGTTGATAGGTTAGAAGGGGGCCAAACTCATGCCGAAGTAGCGCAAGCCATTGGAGTGTCACAAAGTGTCATTTCCAGGATCTGGAACCGTTTTTTGGAGAGTGGATGTGCAGGCCGAAGACCAGTGCAAGGTCGTAGACGGGCAACAACGCCCAATGAATATCGGTATTTAGCGTTAACAGCTCGGAGACATCGAAACATGAACGCTACTCTTCTCCAACAACACCTTCGCTCGGCTACAGGCACCACGATTTCTACTCAGACAGTCCGAAACCGGCTCCATGCTGTAGGTCTGTATGCTCGCCGACCGATGGTATGTGTTAGATTAACATCAAGGCATCGTCGCGACCGCAGGGAGTGGGCAACCAAGCATGTCAACTGGAGGAGAAATGAATGGAGCAATATTCTGTTTTCTGACGAGTCCCGTTTTTCTGTGCATCCGGATAATAGGCGTATTTTCATCTGGAGGGACCGTGGCAGTAGGAATAATCCTGCGTTCGTGCACGAAAGTGTCAGATTTGGCGGTGGAGGAGTGTTGGTGTATGGTGGCATCTCCATTGACGGGCGCACTGACCTCTACATCATTCGAGATGGAGCTCTAACTGGTCGCCGATATAGGGATGAGATCCTCAGACCTATTGTAGTCCCTTACGCTGCAGCAATCGGAGATAACTTCATTTTAATAGACGATAACTGCAGGCCACATCGTGCAAACCTGGTGGAGGATTTCCTTTTCGAGGAAGGAATCGTTCGAATGGAATGGCCAGCGTGTTCTCCAGACATGAATCCAATCGAGCACGTTTCGGACGCTCTAGGAAGACGAGTTTTTGGCCGCCAACAACCCCCACAAACTCTCCAAGAACTGGAAAGAGCTCTTCTGGAAGAGTGGGGCAGAATACCCCAACTCGTCATTAATAGCCTCATTGAGTCCATGCCTCAAAGGTGTTCAACGTTGCTGGCCGCCCGTGGAAACCATACCCCCTACTGAAAATGATTTTCTTTGAAGAAAACACCTTTTCTTATTCTTTTTTTCTCATATGCACAAATTGTGTATTTTTTTCCTTTTGTACACAAATGCGCAATAAAATGCATTTTTTTCTGCCAAACATGTGTAATTTATTCTCATATAACCTACTATGTCTGTCGACCATGTATCAATCAGCTAAAAAGTTTCCCAGATATAAAATCCACCTAAAACTGCAATATCCTTTAATTGTTTTGAGCAGTGTATTATTGGCCCTTTTTGTTCAATTCAATGTCACACCCTTCATAAATATTTTTTTGGTTTTCTCCCACCAAACGGGGTTTGCGACCCAATGTTCTATGTTAAGTTTTAATCCTCTCCATGTATTCTATCACAACTCTTAATTTGTTGGTCGAATTTTGGAACACCCTGTATACACCTTACATAGTAGGCAAAAATTTAGTTAAACATAAAAACGCGTATCACATCGGAAAACGCATCTCCAGCTGTTGTCGTTTATAGACGGTACCATAACCTAAATATTTTATGAGTTCCTGTAAATGAACAATAGCTATTATACAAAACATATTCTACAGCACTCTCAGAAATAAAACACTCAATTTTGACGATTCGGCAATCCTTAAGCCCTATTTTGTTATTTTTGACAATCATTTTGTGACAGAGTCACGTGTTTTTGACGAAACGCGAATCCTCAAATATCTGACGAAACTGTTTCCTCACTGTCAAAAATAAAACTCTCACTTTTGACGATTCCGCAATTCGCCGCCAAATGGTCCGCCAACTGTATACCAATAATTTTTAATAGAAAATTTCATGGTAGATTTTCTACAACATTTCGCCAAAAACTTACTTCCGAAGGTGGTTTCTGCAAAATTTTCAAAACAAAATTAAACTAAATTTTCTCTTAAGAAAATACCGGTATTCAAAACGAAGACCATTTGGGAGCCCTGTAATTATAGATCCTGAAAGATTTTTTTCTTTTACACATGAACAACACAAACAGCAATTAAAGTTTCTAATGTTGCTATGCATAAGTGTACAATAGTATTAATTACGATTTTTTGTCACACATTTGGTGTACGGCATAACCGCAGGTATATGCGATTAAATAAAATAAAAATAATCATTAGGAATTAGTCTTGATTAAAAACCGTAGAAGTATGGAGACATGGTAATAATGATAATAATAATAATAATAAACCAAATAGAGAGAAAATCAAAATTTAACAACGGTCCTCTTTTTATTTTTTACAAAATCTGTTTGGTATTTTACCTGGGATGATCGCACGAGACACTTTCACTCAGATTTTCTGGCATACTTGTAAACAAAAAGAAAAATTGAGAGAGTGATAGGGAAAGTTAAAATATCTTTGCAAAATAAATTTAATGTTGAAGATTTATTAAATTTTTAACACCAGAATTATTTACTATAATTTTCAATAGTACTATAACATTTCAAAGCTTTAAGTTAATTTCAATATGATTTATTTCGGTTCAATCAAGAAATATGCTCCGGGTAATGGTACCAGAGCTGGGTCAAGAAGTGAAAGGGTAAGCAAGTAAAGGCTGACCGCGAAAACGTGCAATTTTAGGAAACATATTCTGAAATAATTCAAACTGTTTGTTCTTTGTATCAACATGTTTCTTCCGCGGTTTCCACTCCTAAATCGCACGTTGTGTCGCTTGTCGCCTCAGTGTGCTGCCTACCTAAAAGCTACATCAAGTATACAGCGAATAGAATACATAGTGTGGAAAACGGTTTTACGTTTATTAATTCAAAATTTTCGAATTCAAACCGGAAATTCTGAAACAAGAATTTTTATTTTAAGAAGTCACGAAATATCTGCCGTTAAGTACCGAAAAGAACATGATAGGGAATTTATGGTATGAATGCGAAATTACGGATTTAAAAAAAAAGCCAAACTGGTAATGCTTTATAAAGTGCAACGTGCAACGATGCAGTGCAATAATAAGGCGATCGCAGCGACATCTGCTTTAAAAATAGATCTACATCTAGCAAAAGTAACCGTTTCACTTTTGACAACATGAACATAATTTCTGTTAATAAAATCTTCTTGTAAGTGTATATTTCAGAAATAACTGATTTTGAAGTTAGTTTTTTATCATATCAGGGAATTAATTTTTCCATTTTCTCGCAGACATTCATTCTTTGGTATGCTAAATAGGTATAGTTTCTAGTTTTCTGTCTTCTATCGAATACTGCAACCAGGCACAAAAGAATGCGTATCACGTTTTTTGGCCTGATTAGTATTAGACCGGGAGGCGGCAGCACAGGCAATCCCTCATCGAGTTCACGGTTTAAATTCCAGAATTAGTTAAAACTTGATTTGCATATTAAAACGCAATCGGTCTGCCAAGTCATATCTTGGTGGAGAACACCCGAAAACCCGATTTTAGCGGTTGGCTCGTAGGTTTACCATTGTGTGTTCCTGCTCCCAGTCCTCCGTGTTTTCATACCTTTGGGTTCAGGAAAACACAATGGTAAACCTACGAGTCAACCGCTAAAATCGGGTTTTAAGTGTTTTCCACCAAGATATGACTTGGCAGACCGATTGCGTTTTAATATGCGAATCGAGTTTTAACTAATTCTGTAATTTCAGCCGTGAACTCGATGAGGTGATTGTCTGTGCTGCCGCCTCCCGGTCTATATCATTCATATTTTCAAAGGTTATGAAAATCACTATCCAATTCAAAGGACACAGGGTATAGTTTAATTATTTAAAATATTTACCACCAGCTGAAACCTTTTCTCAGTTCGATTCTTATACAATATTTGCGTTGAAAAGAGCTAGCAGACAGTGGCGTAGCCAGAGAGGGGGGGGGGTCCAAATGCTCTGAAAACCAGTAATATTATAAAGTTTTCTTCGTCTTCAATATCGCAGAAAAATCTCCGATTAAATAAGTTAAAAATATTTTTATAAAATTAGTGGTATCCAAACCGTCTGGTGCGCCACCCTGTCTGCGTCAATGCTAGAAGATGTCGCTGTGATCGACCCGTTATCTTTTCAGAATCGTTCTACATTTATCGGATTCAAATTTTTAGTTCTATTTTGTAGCCATTTTCCACACTATCTATTCCAGGCGCTGTACTTTTACTAATAAGGACATCGCCAAACATGATGCGCACAGATTTGGATGATTGTAAAGTATGTTGTAGGGGTCATACCCCTAACTGTTCAGGTCAAAGGTTTCCTTCAAATGGGCTTTAGTTTTTGAGAAATTTCGGGTTAAAGTTCAGGATGAATTTCAAATACCCATTAGTTCGCGATCTTGAACGAGTTCTTCGTGGCTCTGTATCGCGCGCGATTTCAGAGCCGGAGATGAGGGTTTTGTCCTCTCATGTGACTTTTACCTTTTTTTAATAAATTTAATATATTTGTCGCGTTATAAGTTTTATGCAGAATTATGAATTCTGCATCTTTGAAATTTCAATATTTTCCTAATAAATTCCATTTAAATTTTCGAATTTTTCGTGATAATTTACATTTTTTTTTGTGTGCAGTTTTGAAATTAATATTTCACGAAATTCCAAACTAATTTATGTCTAGATTTTGTTTATTTTTTTATTATTATTTACCCTTTATATTTTAATAACCGTTCTAAAATAATACTTTTTTTAACTTTATGAAATTTTAAATAAAACTTTATATTCTTTTATAATTTATACAAAATATTTTTTATTTCAAATCTTCTAAAGGTATGTATGATTAGGTAATTTCAACAACATATCTTGAAAGGAGTAATAAAATATTAAAACAATAACGCTTATATCCAAGTTTTAGCCAGTTATGTATATATATATATACAGGGTGTTTTTAAACTTATGGTACAAACTTTAAGGGTAGGTAGAGCGCACAGTAACAATCATTTATTGTATAGGAATGTATGGGACCAAGTGACGCATTAAGGTAAAAACATCAGGGGGGCAATTAGGCCCCCTTTTTTTAATTTTCAAAATTTCTCATTCACACCAGAAAATTTTTATGCTATCCTTTTGTTGACATTTCATAATTACTTAACTATAAAATTCTTCTTTGAAAATTTTTGGTATGAAATCGAAATTTTTGAATTAAAAAAAAAACGAAAAATTGGCAAACTTATCAAACGAAATATATGAATAAAAAAGATAAAACGTTTATTTACAATGTAGTTTACAAGTAAATAATAATGCATACAATAATATTACAATAAGTGTTCAAAATTGTGCCCACCAACTGTGATACATGCTTCGCAGCGTCGGTGGAACGATTGGCATACACTTCTAAAGATGTCAGGCATTTTCCGCACACGTGAAACCACATCCGGTTACGAATGGCGATCTGAACATCTTGCAGCAGTTCTGGTAAAACCTGTTGCAAAAAAATAAGGTAACAGCGACCATCCAACCTCTTTGGTAGTAGGTATGGACCAATCAAATAATTATTAACAATACCCGCCCACAAATTCATAGAAAATCGTTGTTCATAAGCATGTGGCCGCGTTGCATGTGGATTTTTGGTTGCCCAAAGATGGAAATTGTGCGCTATAAATACACCCTCGCGTGTAAATACTGCCTCATCCGTAAATAGAATATGAGCAGTGAACTCTGGCTACAATACATGTTGCTGCAAAACCCACTGGCAAAAGTTCAACCCGCAGAAGATAGTCTTCGGGATTCAAATTTTGAACACGTTGAAAACGGAAGGGATGGAATCGATTTTCATTTAACACTCTCCAAAAGGGAAGGATGACTCACACCTAACTTCTGTACAACAGCTCTTGTACTTGATTCGGGCCTTTCACTCACAAAATTCAAAATAATTTCTTTCAGGCTTGCACTGCGTACAGATCTTTCTCGCCCAGTTTCCTGTCTGGTGACGTGGAAAGAACCTGTTTCAGAAAGCTGACGGTGTAAGCGCTGAAACATTATTCTATGATCAGGCATTCTTCTGCGAGGAAACTGCTCCTGATACATTCGTAGGGCAGCCCTGGCGTTGCCATTTGCACGAGCATACATGAAATGCATGTCGCCTTTTTCGGCATATGTAAAGTCTTGCATGACGAACGGTAGCACAATTAAAAATGGCGATTTCGTCTACTTGAATGCATGGTATTGAACGACGACCAGTCACTTATTGCTTTCTACCGCCAGTGGAATCAAGCGAAAACTCCATTTCTTTTTCTAAAAATTTCTATTTCTATTTCTATTTTCAATTCAAAAAATTTCAATTTCATACCAAAAATTTTCAAAGAAGAATTTTATTATTAAGTAATTATGAAATGTCAAGAAAAGGATAGCATAAAATTTTTCTGGTATAAATGAGAAATTTTGAAAATAAAAAAAGGGGCCTAATTGAGCCCCTGGTGTTTTTACCTTAATGCGTCACTTGGTCCCATGCATTCCTATACAATAAATGATTGTTACTGTGTGCTCTACCTACCCTTAAAGTTTGTACCATGAGTTTAGAAACACCCTGTATATATATATATATATATATATATATATATATATATTGTTATTTAAATACATTTAACTGTAAAGTTCAAACTCAACATCATTTTAGATTTGCACAAATAAAAAATAATATATTACAATTAATTTTTTTTAATTCGAACAAGTCGATACCATACAGAAAAATTCAACTATAAATGAAAAATCGTTTGTAAATTACAATAGATATAAAAAATACCTGAAAAAATCGTCTGCAATGACGTTTACGGTAATATCAGAATAAATAAAATTTTCTTTTTATCCATTTCGTTTAATCCTTTGCAGACAATTACCACGTTTTGAAATAGTTTCTTTTCCAAATTTAATGCATTTTTTAACATTTATCACAATTTAAGTATTTTTAAAGACAATTACCACGTTTGAAAAAATTTCTTTTCCAAATTTAATGCATTTTTAAATAAATTTATCACAATTTAAGTATTTAAAGAATATATAATATGCTAATTTATGCATTCTTCCAATATTGTTAAAACAATTTACGTAAAGAATATATTTAAAGGCGATTTTTAATGCGGAATTTGTTTAGAATATTTTTGCGATATGTATCACACAATTAGTTCCATATTTAACACTTACAGGGCCATAAGATGTCCAAGACTAAATATGCCAATACAATACAATATTTTAGCTATTGTTGGTGTAAAGTAAGAGAATATTACCAGAAAAACATAGCAGGGTGTATAGGTTTCCTATAATTTCATGGGAAATATTTTTTCCTATGGACCATAAAAGTAAATAAACGAAGTGGTATGTTTATGAAACCACTTAATTTTAATTCCAAAACGCCACAATGGGACCAGAATTTTGCTAAAATCTTTTCCATTTAATATGTATGTGAAATATAGCCTTTTTCTTATTTACAAACAATTTTTTTTGTAAATTCCGGTGCCAGTCCATTTTCAGATGCATTTTCTCGATTTTCATTAGAAGGGGAAAATATTTCTCTTGAGCGTGAAAGGGTTAATAAACTAAAAATGTCTATTAAATTAAATACTATAAAATTAAAAGTGAAATTTTTCATACAAATCCGAGCGTATTCTAATGCTACGTATCTTATTTTAACCAAGTGAACTCAATATTGATTTAATGTTCAACATAAAGAGAAAATCTGTCGTTTCGTTGACAGATTTTAGTTTATCTCCAAAGTGGGTATTACATTGTTATTCTCACTTTATGTTTAATTTGTTTTTTTAGCCCAGGATAATCAATTGTCAATGGTGATAACTCTGTCACTAGTTACTTTACATTAGGGATGCACAACCTGTGGTCCGCGGGCCACCAACTGTACCACTATTTTTACACAGAAAAATTTAGCTTAGGTTAATGACGGAAACCTTGCTATTAAATATATCAAAGCTTACCTTTTGAAGATAGTGGTGGCAAACGATTTTCATACAAAAAGGTTGTGCAGCACTACTTTACATTATAGCAAACAAATGCTCATTGTTGATATGATTTCTCGTGATTGAAAATGTTTTACAAACTTATTATGTTGAGGTACATTTTTCAAACAAATTACAATTGAAAATACATTTTTTTCTCTATTCAAATATATAAAAATTCAGATTTTATTTGGCGGAGATTAGAAGATTAGAAGTAATGTATGAGTGATAAAAATAGCAACCAGTTTTTGACAGCCATTCATAAGTGGACAAAACTTTACTGACAATGACACACAAGTCCGGAATGAAAGAAATACGACTTTGTCGCTAATTACAGTGTTCCCAAATGGCAACTGAATACCAATAATTTTTAATAGAAAATTTCATGGTAGGTTTCTACAACATTTCGCCAAAAATTTACTTCCGAAGATGGTTTCTGCAAAATTTTCAAGAAAAATCTAAAAATATTTTTTTAAAAAGAAAATACCGGTATTCAAAACGCGGACCATTTGGGTGCCCAGAGCCGTCCTTAGGGGTGTGCGACAGGTGCGGTAGCACAGGGCCTCGCGCCTAGTAAGGCCTCGCGCCCGAAAAAACCAAGTTTAATACAAATAGCTAAATACTTATTATTACCTTTGTTGTGAATATTTATTTCATAATAAAATTTGTATGTGTAAACATGCTTATTTATAAAATGTAAAATATTTTATCACTAAAATGTTTGGGCAAGTAGTGGACGCTCGGGAAGAGAATAGTTTTTTGTAGCTTATATTCAATCTACAGGCACTGTTATACTTTAGCCTAAGCAGTACCTGTACAATAAATCTAGATAAGCACATCGGTGAAATGTGAATTTTTAAGTGATCGGTGCTGATGATAATTCTGTCAAACTGCTTACTATTATTTTAATGACTATTTGTAATGTAACAACACTGATTTTCTTTCATTCTTGTACAATCAAGTTTATATTTTTATTATACGAATATGATGTTCCTCACCCCACGGAGGGGGGGGGGGGGCAAGGGCAGGGCCCGATTAACCTCTGAATATAGGAGAAGCACGGTATGATTTTGGGGCTCCCTTTCATTTGTCATAAGTTTTCTTAACTCTTCGTTCATGAAAACTCACCAATGATACTAATATTATTCCCGGGAGTAGCCTTGCAGAGTTCACGACATTTCATTAAACAGCTTTTTTGTGTTCCATGTACATACTTCAGATATAATTAGTACATATACCTGCATTCTCAATTCCCCGTGTGGTTTTTAACAGGAATATCAGGATGCTATACGATTAACATCCTATTGATGACAATCATATATATCTCTGTTAAATAAGTTTCGTGAAGTAGTGCGTGGATATCTTCTGGGATTAAGCAAACTGTCTTTTCCAAAAAACTTAAAAATACAATGTAAAAAAATAAAAATGAGAATTAGAGGGTTCTTTTCCCAATCATTTTGGGGCCCCTTTTAAATTTTAGAGGGGAGCCTACTTCACGTGCCTTTTGGATAATCAGGGCCTGGGCAAGGGAGATGAAACTCCTTCCCCCAGACCACAGGACTAAACTGAACTTTTAAACTCTCTAAAAGTTATGAAATAGTAAGTTTTTAAAGATTATTAGAGAAAACAAAAGCTTGGGAAATATAGATTTTGACTCAGATTTTCCGCTATTTTAAAATTATTTTATTAAATGAAAAATATTAACGTGTTTGATATTTGCTAATTAAATGAAAAACGTTAAACAGGTTACGATGACTGATCGAGTAATTTAATAAACTAATACTTTCACCACAAATTAAAACATTAAATTATACTAAAATTACATAAAATTATAATTATATAATATATATAAAAAAATTATACAATAAATTATATAAAAATAACAAATTATTCTATTAAAAAATTAATAGAAATTTCTACCACTGGCGGGTATGTTTTTTTTATTTTATTTGTAGCACTTTTTTAAAAAAATAACCTTTGTCGTACACGTTTATGACAATTTCAAGAAAAATAAACCACAGTTTTTTTTTTTTTTTTTTTAATTATTTTAAAGAAGCACCAATAATAATCAAACCAAATATAAAAATATTCGATAGTGGTAGCCCTGCTATCGATCCGTGGAACGTATATGTCTCTCCGTATTCAAATACATGCATATTTTAGCCATTATTTTTTATTTATGCTTATGTTTAAATCATCAGCAACGAATTAACTTTTTTCTTCATCAAATTGTTTTAATAATTGCTTGATTTTTGCATAATGTTCATTGGCATTTGTTTGATCACTGATCGCTTGTTCACTATTTCAACGTTAGAGGTCTGCATGGGCCGAAACTTTCTGACCGAGATCCACCCGGTCCAGAGGAAACTATCTTGATCCGTAATAAAAGTTAACAACTCGGCCCCGGCCTGAGCTGAGCAAAAATCATTAAAATCAGACACGACCCAACCCAATACTTACAAAAATTCCCGATATTGGTTAACTAGTATTATCCTACAATTAAAATTCTTTAAAATAATATTGCATACAAATTTTAAGCAAACATCTTAAAGTATAGAATTTTTTAGATAATATGTTTGAAAGCCACGTTGTACGGGATTAGAATATTAATGATCACATAAGACATTAAATTGAAGACTCATTTAAATTAAATAGTTTAGAAGAAAATAACAGGATGATTAAAAAAGTCATAATTTTGAAGCGCTCTATGAAGGGAGGCTCTATATCCCTAAAGGAAAAAAAATAGATAAAAAAATATTTCTTTTTAATTTATTAAGCCAAAATAAACCTCTACAGATTTCGTTAACAAATTTACAAAAACGTAAAAAAAAAAAAAAAAAAAAAAAAAAAAAAAAAAAAAAAAAAAAAAAAAAGACAGAGAGAGAACACCCCCATACATTTCAACGGCAAAATTGAGGAGAATGCGAGGGATACCCTCCGATTCGGAATTTTGTCTACTTTCCGAATAGGAATATAAATAATGAACTAAAGGCCGTGTCTACATATTAAAAAGTGCGTAAACTTTAAATTTGCAAATGGTAACACCCACTTTTGATATCATATTTTTTTTTTTCCTTAAGGCAGGCCAAAAGAAAGTATTGTTTATATACTCTTTTTTAAATCTTCATAGTATTATTAAAGAAAATGAGTTATGAGATTATACATAAATTTAGAATAATAAAACTATCTTATAAGGAGATGTTTTGAAAATATTCAATTATTTCCCATAAACATTATACAGATTTTTTTTAGTGTACACCAAACTCACTTTATATATATACCATAATATATTTCTTTTCCGGTTAATATCTATTATTTGTGTGTGTGTGTGTGTGTGTGTGTGTGAATGGTTTTATGATAACAGGAGCCAGTTTCATTAGGCCATCAAAAAGTAAAATTTATCTCTATCTCGAAAACTAATGATTGGAATGAGTTGTTTTTTGAAATTATGGTCTTTTTTGCATGCCCATTTTGCGTGCCCATGTTTTTTGAAATTATTGTTCGTTTTCTGTGCAAATTAATGTCGATCATAATTCAAGATTTTTTAATATGATTTTATTCCGGTCCGAGTATTATGAAAGAAAATTGGGCCGAGTCTGTATAAATCTCTACTCTACTAAAACATACAATCCCCCCTCCCCAAAAATTCATAATCCTTGGTGAGTCACTATGTATGTCATGCAAGCTTTTTCAAAAGGCGATTGCGTTGTGGTGAAAAGTGTTGCAATTAAGTGGATTTTTTTATTCAACAAATTTCCAGAATTTCCGACTAGTTACCTTTACTTTATTTAATCATGGATGGTTTGTCATTGAATAAAGAAAAAATGAATTTAAAAAAAAGAGCTAAGTGATCAATATTGGTGGAAATTTGAAGGATTAACTATAGTATGGAAGTGAAGGGCCTTGCAAAAGCTCTTGCACCCGGCCTCGCTTTCGCTAAGAACGGCTCTGGTTGCCCTGCAATTATAGTGTCTGAAAGATTTTTTCCTTTACACATGAATAACACGAACAGCAATTAAAGTTTCTAATGTTGCTATTCATAAGTGTACAATAGCATTAATTACGATTTTTCGTCACAAATTTAGTCTATGGCATAACTGCAAATATCTGCGATTAAATAAGATGAAAATATTCATTAGGAATTAGTCTTGATTAAAAACTTTAGCAGTATGGAGTCATGATAATAATAATAATAATAATAATAACAAACCAAATAGAGAGAAAATCGAAATTTAACAACGTTCCTCTTTTTATTTTTTCACAATCTGTATGGTATTTTACCTGGGATGATAGCACGAGAAAGTCTACTTTCACTCAGATTTCCTGGCATACTTGTAAACAATAAGAAAAATTGAGAGTGATTGGGAAAGTTAAAATATTTTTGCAAAATAAATTTTATGTTGACGATTTATGAAAAGTTTCACACCAGAATTATTTACTACAATTTTCTGTAGTACTATAACATTTTACAGTATTAAGTGTCTCTCCATTTAAACCTGCGCTAAATCAAGAAATATGCTCAGGGCAATGGTCCCAGAGCTGGATAAGAAAAAAATGGTAGGGTAAGTGAGTAAAGGCTGACCGCGAAAAGCGACGCAACCTGCAATTTTAGAACGCAAATTCTGAAATAATTCAAACTTGTTTGTACTTTGTATCAACATGTTTCTGCCGCAGTTTCCTGTCCTAAATCGCACGTTGTGTCGCTTGTCACATCAGTACAAAGCCATTAAATAATAAGCCCAGTCAGATAGTGTTAAATTTGTTAGCGACACACTAGCGCCAAACCTCTGCTGCGGAAGGAGGACAAAACAGAAGTGGGTCGCAGAGAAACGATACGATTTATTTATATCGATATTTTATACGATTTTTATCGATGTTTTGTTTTTGCACTTCCTTCAAAAGCTTGCTAATTATTGGGATCTTTTACATTAAAGCTCAAACTACAACGAAAAAAAAAAATGTGGAAATTTACTGGATTAATATTTCTATATAAATATAGTGGTGGCGAAGAAGTTGATTTATTTATTAAAAGTTAAATAAAAAGTGATGGAAATTTACATCACTATGCAATTAACACTTTCCGGCACAGACAAATTATGTTCGTAAAATGTGAAATTACTGACTGACCCCGGAATTTACAAACGACCTTCTTAGAAAATATGAACTCCTTATTTTAAGCTTTAATTTTAGAAGCAAAATTTTATTAAAATATTCTTGGTGCCAAATGCAGCACTCCCAACCGCTAGAAGGCGCTATTTTCAACTTGCGAAAAGTTTCCCATTTATCTGACTGGGCTTATTATTTAATGGCTTTGCATCAGTATGTTGCTTACCTAAAAGTTATATCAAGGAAAAGATGAACATTTGCGACACATGCTCTCTATTTTTACATCCTTTTTACTCCGCTATTCTGTGGCACCGCCCTTGAATACTAGGCTTACGCGCTAATACAAAAATGACGGCTGTCGTAGACGGATTTTTTTTTAGCATTTGTACAGTCCCGTGAATTTAAGTACTAGTAATTTCTAAAAAAAAATTCTGACTTATTTTTCTGAGATTAACTAAGTTAAAGAAAACGTTTAGAAAATAATAGTGCCTAATTTCAAGGGACCATACCGTCACTACAGTGTCAAACTATCGAATATGAAAAAATGCATTTTTCATTACTTTTAAAAATGGGCCGATTGTCACCATTAAATTTTATTAGAATTCTTCGCCTAGTAAGAATACGAACAAAATTTCTGTGCAGAACATGGTTTCCAGTTTGGCCTTCTTATTTATTCAGAGATGCCTAATTCATACCGGAAATTTTGACAGAAAGAGTTTTACTTCATGAAATAACGAAATGTCTGGCATTAAATAAACCAAAAATTTCTCTTTCAAATTTCTGGTATGAATTCGGAATTTCTGAATGAAAAAGAACACTAAACAGGCAACGCTGGTTAAGAATACTATTAGAATTTAGTGATGACAATCGGACCATTTTTAAAAGTAATGAAAAAAGTATATTTTCACATTCGATAGTTTGACATGGTAGCGACGACATAACCGCTTAAGGAAATTCGCCTACGACAGTCGCCATTTTTGCTTCAGCGCGTGGGCCTAATATTCAGAAGGCGGTGTCAGTGGCGTCGACCTCTTCAAAATAGAGCAATTCCAAAATTTTCTCTCTGCCAATATATGCGTGCAGTCGTTCTGGTATATTAGCTTTTTCTGTCAAGTGCCAGTTTTGTTTGAGAAATTCATGTTTAAAAAATCAATGAAGTATCGTGTAAGGCATGTATCTTTAAAGTTGGATTTTCAAGACAGTGATTTTAATAAGGTATAGGATTTTGGTAGTAGGAAATCAGAAATTAGAAAAGCAAAAATTCGTATTGGAGTCGTAATTCAACAATTACAGGAGATGTTCAAGTATTCATTTACATAAAAATTTAACAGATAGGATTATTAATAATTATTAAAATATTACTAAAATTAATTATTAAACTTAGTGATATTATCATAAAATTAATATTTTGCTTCAAATGCGATTTTAAATTACGATTATAAAAATTAATGAGACAATAAGAGGCTCAGGAAGGCATAGTCTCCCTAATATAATGAAAAGTTTTCACAGAAAATAAACAGTCTAGAAGTATATGTGGAAGTAATTGTATTTCGCATTACAATTTCAAAGATTTCAAGTATCCTAAAACTACTTAATAAGGCTAAATATGACACAAATAAAGAAATTGCAGTAGAGTTCGAAAAATTAAATCAGGGCTTTTCAACAGGTGCGCCGCGGGGACGGAAGGGGGGGGGAATCCAACTGGATCATAAGGGAGCCCCTCGCCCCCTCAATTTGTCAAGTACTTGCCAAAAAAAAACTGGCCTATTTCTTTTCTTTTCTTTCTTTTTTTTTTTTTTTTTTTTTTTGTACTTGCCAAAGAAAGGGTTAAATACGACACTTACTTCTTATATAAATTTCGTTCCAAATTTTTTTAACACAGGATAGTTTTAAATAACTTTTTTTTTAATGTATTTTTCATTGCGTGTACATTGAATATACTTTTTAGGGAACAGTCTATTTTAAAAATTATAAAACACAGATAATTCTTTTCTGTTTAAAAATATATATATAACATGAAAATGCATATTTTTAGATTTGATTAATATTACTACAGTTTATGTACTATATTACTTTTTAAAAGATTACTTCGTAAGCACCAACTTTACTTTTGAGCACCAAAATTGTTTTGAATTACTTCGCTTATTTGATCTCAGAAAACTGGTAAAACCGCAAAAAAAATACTGCGATTAAATAAAAAGGATATTTCTATTCAGAATTAGTGGTACTTAAAAGTAAGGAAAATACCCAACCTCTAAGAAGAATTATTTAATTATGTAACATAATAAAGTCTAAAATCATTCCAGAAATCAAATATTTTAATAACTTAATTATATCCTAGCACCAATTGTTTTGTTTTTGTCGTACTACTAAAATTTAATAGTAAACTTTCACTTATTTATTCGCCGAAATCTGCGATAAAATTTGTAAAAAATATTTATGAAATTATGAATATTATGATTATGAGTATTATGAAATTATGATATTATGAAGTGTTACAATTAAAAAAAGGTATAAAAATTAGCTGCTACTGCATGTGTTTGATAAGAAAAGCTTTTTTAAGTATTACGAAAAGGAAAGTAATTTGGAAATAATAGGTTAAACGTGACAAATGCGGTGCGTTCGCACTATAACTAGTCTTACAATGTAAAAAAAATCATCCTTATTATTTCAGTGAAATGAATTATATCGTCTGTCATGAGGGAAATGAGCATGCTTTTTTTTCTTATTACGTATGCCACGTTTACAGATGCGAATTTTATTTCGACACCAGGCAGCTCTGCAAAATTCACCATGGAAATCTTGCTTTGAGAATGATTACCTCCATGGTTTGATATTTCTATGACTCACGATGAACGAATCTCTTGTGTTTATTTACCTTAATGGATTGAGATATTCGGCTGTTAACCTAATTTCCACTGAAGTTATCTCAGAATCTATATATTTTTTAATATAACTCATCTCTCAAGCAAACAATATTTTTGAATGATATTTCTAAAAAAATTAACTTTTATGCAATTTTATTCGAAAAAATAATTTTTAATAAAAATGGCCTCTTGGCACATGAAAAAAGATGTGGTTTGCCCGTATTTGCTTTCCTCAGTCACTTGACTTGCGCTTTTATTATAGAGATTACGCATGATAGGATTTAATAGAATAAAGAAAATTTTTATTATTATCTTTTAAGTTTTGATTCGATTTTTATAAAATTTGAAATGACTCGACAAAATCCTTCAACTAATATATATATATATTAAATTTCAAACCATTCGATTGGGCAGTTTTTGCGTTGTTATAAGCGGGCGAACGGAGAGACAGACTTGCAGATGGACGGACTAGACGATGACTATGGGTGCTACGTATTTGCATCATTACGAATGCACCTAAAAAAAGAAATTGTTGAGTAGAAGAATCATTCATTAAACAAATAGGCGTAAGTCCGAAATAAACTTCATTCAAATTTCTTTAACCCTTCTTTGCATGAGTTTTTCTTTTACAATTGTTTTTTATACATATATTAAATATTATACACCAGAAATTTTAAGATATATTTTTAATTTTGTTCAGCAACATAGTTCACGGGAAATTTACTGGATTAATATTTCTATATAAATATAGTGGTGGCGAAGAAGTTGATTTATTTATTAAAAGTTAAATAAATAGTGATGGAAATTTCCATCACAATGCAAAGAAGGGTTAAGCATACCGTTTTCTAAAACGTTGTTTTTGGCTCCGTTTGTTTAAAAACCGCATATTTTCGAGCAGTAGATATTTGAAAAACAACTTTTTTTTAAGTTAACTTCAAAATTGTGTAATTAACATAATTCCTTTTCCTCTATTAAATCTTCAAAAAAAAAAAAAAAAATTCCGAGAAATCCGTTTTAAACTTTAATAATCCTAACTTAATTGTTTGCAAGGAATTGTCGATTTTTTATACTTTAATTGTTGCCAGAAAGTTCCATATAACTCGACACCGCCGCTATTTGGGAAACAATTACTCTATGTTTATATGCGTGAATCGTGAGCTAAAAAAAGAGTATTACATCATAAACTGTTAGTATTTCGGTGTACATTATGCTTAATTTCATTATAAAAATATTACTTCTAAAATATATTGAAACAAATATATTCACACAACGTGCCCTGACGTCGACTGACGAATTGCGCGTTCTGGGGGGGGGGGGGGGCATTCTGGAAACGTTCTTAACTTATCCACACATCTTTGGACGTGATTTTTTTTAAATTTCTGAAATTTTCTCTTTATGCGAATTTTTTCTAATGACATTTAATTTAAAACTTTGAAAAATGTATAAATATTTTAGAAATTACACAAAAATGATTTTTTTAAACTGAAAAGTTGTCAAAATTATATGAAAAATTGACATTTTTGCAAAACGTGATAATTCAAAATAAAATCAATACATTCACATTTTGTAAATTGCATAATAAAGAGAATAACTTTCTCTAGGACATAGACTAACCGCATTATAATAGCATCTCTATCGCAAAAGCTATGGCACTTGAAGTACTAATGTAATGAAAAATTCGTAAAATGTCTTGTACTTTTTAAACTTATACCAGTATAAATATAAAACTAATTAATATATTATTATGATTGCAGTCTATTCCCTCAATAAATATTTGTAAATAATTACAATAAAATTCAAGGCATTTCATGTATAATTTTTTGCTATAGGATGTTTGGCGCACAGTAAAATCTGAAAACTTCATTTTGAGAAAAAGCTAAAAATAACTTTTAAACGTGGTTCTTCCTATAAAAATAATTATTTTATTATTTAAAGATTTAATTATATACTCCATGTATTTTCTTGGACATATAATTCAATTTAAATGCTAAATCTCGAAAAAGAAGAATGTAAACATACATTTCAGCTTCCTTCGAGTTTGCAGAACGATATTTCCGGTTGTAAAATTCTTCAGCAAGCTATGACAGATGCAACTTTAAACGGCTGTAACTCGGGTTCTAATTAAGATATAGAAACAATTAAAGCCGAATTCGATAGATAAAATATCTTATTTTAATATTATTGCAATAATGAAAAATCGATATTTTTTATCGAAAATGACGTTTTAAAGGTTTGTACCTTAAGTAGTTTATGATATTGCCGCTTGGAGGTAGCACTTTAATAAACGGAAACCTTGGTATTCCATATTACCCGAGTATACTATAATACCCTAAGTTCCTTTATAATGAAAACGTTCAACAAATAAAAATGTCAAAATGCTATGCGGCACAAATTCCATATATAATGAGGAAATCTATATCTAGGAAATCTATGCGTATAGAAGTCTCAAGTATCTGAATGACACAAGTTGTTTAAAATTAGTCTCGAATAAGATGTAACAAGGCGATACATTACAGAATACCGCACAAAACGTGAAACTGTTCCGCTGAAGAAACAACTGACAAATAACTTTGTGGGATTTATAGAGTATTTGGTACGTTAATTTTATTCCTGAACGTTGTATATATCATACTGCATTGTAATGCTAATTTCGGAGAGGATTAAAGATGCGCATCGGTCTTTAAAATGTTGAATTCCTATCCGAATGTTTATCTTCTCTGGGAAAATGCTATAGCTTACACAAGATGGGTAACGGATCAAAAATTTCCCAGCAAATCATTTGATCACCCTCCTTATTAGTCTAACTTGTTGTCTTCTGTCATTCTAACATTTATTTGAATGCCCTTAAATAAGAGTTAGGAGGAGCAAGTTTTTCATCATGTCAAAGAATTTTTGTGCAGATTGATTCATACTAACCAGGAAACCACGCCATAGTGTAATAATGAAAAAAATCTAAGTAAGCAGCAATCGAAAGAACATGGTGAAATGTGTTTTTTAAGACATAAATTATTTGTCCTCGTCTCCTCTTTATCGAGATACAAAGTCTTAAAAATTGCTAATTTATGGGAGAAAAGGCGTGGTTTTGATTCAGAAATTTTAATAATCAGATTAATATTAAATACAAAACATATTTAAATATAGTAATATAAAAATGAAAGAAGCTCACAAAAAAATTATATTGACAAATATGGTACTGAACCAAAAAAGGATTGAAGCATAGAAAATAGTGGCACCAAGAACATTTCATGAACTTAATTCTAGTGTAATGATCACAATGGTCGACCTCCTACGAAGCACAAAATTGCTAAATTTTGGGGATTGCTAAATTTAAGGAGATAAAGGGCGTTTCAAATGTACGGGGCCGAGTTTGCACTAATCCAGACTTGTACCAAGCATACCGAATCATGTCGGAGTATTGTGGCGCACAAGTGGACAAGTGACATGGACAAATGGAATGGACAAGTGACTGGAGTTTGATGATGTTGTTACGTTGAAAACGTAATGACTCCCCTTTCAATCTTATCAACTCCTCCTACCATCCTATTAAATCAATAAATTAGCAAATTTTAAGACTTAGCTCGATAAAGGGGAGACGAGGGCAAATAATTTTTTCGTAAAAGAACACGTTTCACTATGCTCTTTTGACTGCTGCTTAGGTAGATTTTTTTTTTAATTACACAATCGGCGTGGTTTCCTGGTAAGATTGCCAGTTTGCTCTCCTATTTTATTCAAAAATACTGATTTCATACCACAAATTCAGAATAGTAATTTTTATTTTATTTAATAACAGACTTAACCATTTCAGGGGCAGTGGTATGTTTATGTTATCACTTAATTTTAATTGCCAAACGCCACAATGGCACCAGAAATTTGCTAAAATTTTTCCCATTTAATATGTAATGTGATTTTTTTTTTGCCTTTTTCTTATTTCCAAATAAATCTTTAAGTTAATTCCGGTGCCAGTCATTTATTTCAGCATTTTAGTACTGAAATTACTTTGCCCTGAAAGGTGAAAGGGTTAAGCAAAAATTCTTCTTTTTTCAGTCTGAATCAGTATGTATTCGCACAGCTGGATAAAAAAGAAAGCCAAATTGGCAACCCTGATTCATACACGATTTAGTTCTTTTTATTATGCAATAATAAAAGAAAATTCTTAATATGTTGAAGAAAAAAATGTAGATGTTAAAGGTAGTTATCTAAAAAAATAACATTGGTATAGTTTTGGAGAATAATTTAAAAAATAATAATAATCTGTTATAAAAGTATATTTTGTATTTGATCTACCCTCGTAATTAAAGAAAATAAAGAATCTTTCGTTAAAAATATATCAACCTATAGTACAAAAAACAGACAGGATTTTTTATTACACATAAGTTACTTTTCTTGAAAAAAGGCGTTAATTTTTAATGCATAAAAAAGATAAATGTACTACTTTGTAATCCGCAAAGTAATTTGAGTGAAGATTAAATTACAAACTTCTGTTGATGAATTTAAAAAAAAAAAAAAGAAAAAAAAAAAACATGTATTTAATTACCTCAATTAAAAATACAAACTTTTAATCCTTCTAATCCGGACAATACTCGTATATATTTTTTGCTTATCTCATTATATAATTGTGCATCTTCTAATGAAATGTTCAAATTTTTTCATATAATGATTAAAAAAAACAGTCTAATTATATGAGCTAAGTAATCCTAATTTAAACATTTTTTTTTCAAACAATTTATTAAAAATTTTAGGAAATATTTAATTCCTTTGTTAATTACCTGCAAACAAATTTTTAGTGTTTACGTTCATCCTTTTTTTTCTTTACTTCTTCTGTTTTCTGATACTTAAAAGTAATTAGTTTTTTTAATATATATATAAAGTATTCAATTAACTATAAAAATGACACTTTAAAGTCACTAACTACGTTTAAAAAAAACATTTATGAAAGAATTTAAGGAATATAATTGGTGAGGTAATTATTTGGTTCAAAAATTGAAAAAAATATATTGTTTCATCACAATATGCAAATGTTATTGGGAAAATGAGCATAAATGTGTTGAAGTTTTTTTTTCTTTTGCGAAAATAGCATGTATTGCTTTATTTTACGATTGTTATAGCAGTAATAATTGATAATATTACAGTTAATGGAATATCAACGAAAAAAAGATAAAGTAAAAAATGCCGATTATTTAGCGAAATTTAATGGCTATCATAATGATCAAACTGATACGTAATGACTAAATATCCAAATATGCAAAAATGCATGCAAAAGGAAAAATATGTGTAAACAGAATAATTTAATTATTTAGAATATAACAGGGTTCGTACGTTTTTACCACAATTTTTTAATAGAATTTTTCGCCTTATTTAAATGCAAAAACATATTACATATTCTGCAATTAAACGAGGCATCTACAATTTCCGTATAGACTTATAGAATTAATCATAGATATTATATAGAATTTTTCCATTTAATATTTAAACAGCAGAAATTGTAGACGCCTCGTTTAATTGCAGGATTTTTAATACTTTTTTGCGTTTAAATAAGGCTAAAAATTCTATTAAAAAATTGTGGTTAAAGGTACGAACCCTGTATAAGTAATCTCCTACGTAATTTCAGATCTGCTGGAAAATTAATTAGCATATATTAATTTTTAGTTTAAAAAATACAAAGTGAATATATAAACGACAAACATAAACGTTTACTGAAAGCTAACGAATACATCAATTAATATTTTGAGTGCTGTTAATATGACAACATAGGTTGTGAGAAACATTTTAAAGACGTTTAAAATATATTTACAATATGATTAAAAATACATCAAAAATTAAGTAATTTATGTATTTCTTTTATCATAAATTATTAACTTGGGCAAGTTTCCCGCATTTTTAATTTTAGCATGCTGCTGACTGCTAACATGAATTCGCTTCTATTGGTTATGTGTAACTCCACACAAGGGCGCTACATTTGCATTCTATATGTTGCAGTATTTATCAAAAAGAGATTCAATATTTGTATTTATGCAGTTAGTGTACTATGCATTTGAGTACCCCAATTAGAAACAATATCCTTATTATATACAATAATTTCAATATATAAACTCAAACAACTGAAAATATCTTTGCTAAGAAATGGAACATGCAAGAACAGTGTGTCTGATAATAATGGGAGAGGTTTCTGTTAAATGAATGAAGTGATAATAGATTTCATAGATGAAGAGATAATAGTAAATGCATATATACGTTATGATTACTATAGTAATTGCAATGACAGAATTATAGTAAATGTAAAAACACGTAGTAACAGTAGGATGCAAGGACATGAAAGGCTTATTTCGACAACCAGGATGTCCAGTTTGACATTCACGGTCTTGAATCCCTGAAAAAATCATCCCGGAAAAATTCACTCCCGGAAAAAAGCACCATCTGTAAAAATAACCCTAAAAAATAATCCCGGTAAAAATCTCACCGGAAAATATCACCGCCGGAAAAAAGCACAATCTTTATTTTATTCTCTTTCAAGCTCTGTATGTAATTTTTTTTCCTACCCCTCCCCCCTCCACCACACCCAAAAGCTATTCTTGATTAAAGTTTTTAAAATATATAAAACATCTTTGCTTATATATAAACTATCAATGAAACGAGTTGAAAGAATACATAAACTGTATTTCTTTAATATTCATCTCTCCACCCCTTCCTCGTAGAAAGCACCAGCTTCTCCCTTGTAGAAATAAAGAATATTAAACTTCCCTTAATGAAATGTTAAAATTGTCTTCCTTGGACCAAATCTTATAATTGTCTAACGCAGGAGTGCAAGAATCTAGGCGCCAATGAACTGATTCCCACCACTAAATTTTATTAATTTTCTTCGTCAAATTTTATTACTATACTTCGCCTAAATTTTATCAGTATTTTTATTAGGAGAAGAATACTAAAAATTTATTGGTGGGAATCGGCCGATTGGCGTCTAAATATTTGCCCTGGTCTAACCCATTAACTCTGCACCCGCCGCCCCTACGATGTAAAAAACTGACAGTGAAAAAACTTTACTTTTATTAATAAACAGTTGTTATTATATAATATTATTCATAAATGTATGGGCCCTTTTCAACCTTAGTTAATGTGAGACCTTTTTTTTTTCATTGTGATTTTGCCGGTTGTGCTTTTTACTGGGGGTGATTACTTTCCGAGGGTGATTTTTACCGAGGTGATTTTTACCAAGGTGATTTTTACAGTGGCTATTTCTTCCGAGGTGATTTTTCTGGGGTGATTTTTTCCGCATACCGCATGAGCAGACATTATAGTGTGCTTGAAAGAATGAAATGCTACAAGTTTACTAAACTATTTCATTGATTCACTGTAACATTTCGAAAAAAATGCATGGATGAGGGATGGTCGAAAGAACTTCCTGTTTGAAAGAAAGGGTGAATTAAAAGAATCCGTAGAGGATTTATGTTTCGTTACAGCTAGCAAAAAAGGGTTGGATGGTTGAAAAGGAGGGAAAGATAGGACATATATCCTGTTGTATAGAAACAGTGAATGAAAAGAATATGCAGGGAATATGATTTTCAAGAAAAGGTACCCAATTTTACTAGCAGTCAATTTTACTGCTCGTAGCGCTTCTAGATATTACTAAAAATATCTTCGCTAATTTTAATTTCAGTCGATTCATATTTGGTAGCAATAAATTTCGAGGTTTTTTAGGAAAAACAAAATTCTCAGTGATGGTGCATAAATATTTAAGCATATATATATATATATATATATATATATATATATATATATATATATATACCGGGCGGTTATAATATAAGTATCTCTATTTGGTACTGTCCGTAGCTTGGAGGAATAAACGGAATGACAGCAAAATCGGATCACTTACTATTCGAGAAGGGGGAAGAAGAATGGAACAATAAAAAGAAATAATTGCAATAATCGCCAACAGATGGCGCTTTTGAGTGTGAAATGTAATGTGTAATATTGTGTACCATGGAGGTGTCGCAAACCTCAATGACCTTACCACATATCACAACATATGCGAAGCATCACTTCTGATGCGTTATATTCCGCAGCTGAGCACGTCGTTCACCGCCTGGATTGTGTCCTCCATGACAATGACCATATGGAACCTGAACATGATCGGCACCGCCATGCAAAAGTGTAACCACGTTCACTGTGACATTTTCCAATAAATTAGTTGTGCCATCCGGTTTGACGCCTTAATTTTTTGTTTTTGTATTACACATTACATTTCATACTCAGTAGCGCCATTGTCGTTGATTATTGCAATTATTTTTTATTATTTCTTCATTCTTCTTTTCCCTTCTCGAATAGTAAGTGTACCGATTTTGGTTTCATTCGGATACAGACGAGCTACAGACTTCGAGCTACAGACAGCTCCAAATAGAGATATTTATATTTTAACCACCCTGTATATATTTCTAAATGCTGAAGCATAAATGAAGTGATAATAGTAAATGCATATATACGTTATGATTACTATTGTAATTGCAATGGCAGAATTCTAGTAAATGTAAAAACATGTAGTATTATTAGTACGCCAGGACATGAAAGGCTTATTTCGACAACAGGAACATACACTGGAACAATTTGCTATATTATAACATTTTGATTTGGGCATGTTACACGCACCTTTTATAGACTTGTGATGTACGTTTCGAAATAAATATTTCAGTATTTGCAATAAAGAAAAAAAAAGTTTAAAAATTCTACATTTTAAATTGATGTTGACGTGCTATAAATCAGTTTCTGCTAGTTAATCTATTAAACTGGTTTTCAATTAACCACGGATACACTTCAGTATAATTTAAAATAATCAATCACTTTTGAGGAGCATTTTAATTTTGAAAATTAATTCTGCGGATCGAATAAACAATAAACTATTGTCTATGAGGGAATAATTACTTTAAATGATAAATTAGTTGCCTTTTGTCAATCTAATTAAAATTAGCGCAGTTTGGCACAATTAAAATAACTAACATTTACAGCATTTTTTAAAAAGTTATTATTTCAGAGCTTCACAATTATAATCTGAAAATGATTTTTAACCTAAATTTTAGTATGCATTAATTAATAATGTAACTTAATACTCAAACAAACGTCCATAAAAAAAAAATAAAATTTGGAATTGACATTATAAAATCTTTAAGTAGTATTATTAGAGTTTGTTTTAGGAAGTAATCCAAGGCGACGTATATTAAAAACGACACGATTCACTCAGAAAATGGTAACTTACAGGTTTATTTCTTGTATTTCTTATAATTTTTTCAAACTATTTCACATGTTTCGTTGTTGTGGTAATATGTTATGTAATTGCATAAATCGCAAATTAGGAAAAACATGATGGCACGTAAAATAAAAAAATAAAAAATATGCTTTTTTAAAAGTTTTTAATGGTTCCATTTTGCACATAAAATTACTCTGAGAATTTAACACTAAAAATCGCTAAAGTAATCAATTTAAGAATTTGGTATTGATGGCAGAAAAATTAATAATACTAATTACTATATTTCAATTACACCAGAGCATTTTAAGTCTTTTTCCAATGCTAAAAAAAATTAAATGATTTTGACATCGCAAAAGAAAGCTCATGATATTATGCTGAATATTTATGGTTTTCTTTCTTTCTTTTTTTCTTGAAGAAAAAAGGAACCTTAGTGAGATTCGTTCGTTTTCTTAAATGTATATTATCACCCCGACCGACTGTCTAATGCCCCTTGAGAAACTGCAAATCGGACAAATGGGTTCGGTTCATGGCGAAAAGTTGGACCGGTGAACGACCCATTGTTCGACTGACTGTATTCTAAATTACTCCCTTAACAACTTTCTGGGGCGAATAATTCCGTTTCTCTAATGGGGGATAAACGCCAGAATTTTTGAATAGTTTTATTTGGAAATAAGGAAATGCAATTTTAAAGTGACCTTTCGCCAAAACTGTAAGAGTAAAATTTTGTTCAAAATTTCTGGTAGAAATCTTCTGTAAAATGAAGTGGTATAAAAAATACAGCACTGCTATTCAAAGGCTTTAACAACCCTTGAAGGAGTTAATTCTTTGATCCTCTCAATCTAGATTTGTACCAAAATATCTTAAGAGAATTTTACTTTTATAACTGTGGTGAAGAAAATTCACTATCCCATTAATTTAAATTACTATCTTAAATTATTTTAATGTAGCTACCAGGGTGCAAAAATCTAGGCGCCAATGGACCGATTCCCACCACTAAATTTTTAGTATTCGTCGCCTAATTATAATACTGATAAAATTTAGACGAATTATACTAATAAAATTTGACGAAGAATATTAATAAAATGTAGTATTGGGAATGTTACCATTGGCGCTTGGTTTTTTTACCCCTGATAGCTACAATCTTCAAATCTTAGTCTCTTCAGACTTTCCAGCATACTGCTGGCGAAGCTCCACCTTTCTATTTTCAGATTGGCTGTTGGACAGTTGGTCCGCCTAAATAAACTCTTTCTTTTCCCCTATTCATTTCGACTTCAATTTTAGTCTTAAATACTTTTTCCTCACTTGTTAATTTCTATCTTTAACCACCACCTCCTTAATACTAAACGGCGATCGTATTCCCGTTTTTCCCATACAGATTGGAAGTCAATTTTTTTCCAGAGTGCAGTGCCATCTATGGTGACATGATCTTTCAATACATATCAGTACGCTACCTCTGTAATACATTAACGTATATATTACGGAGGTAGTGATAAGTAAATAACGTAAACAAAGGCTGTATTGAGATTATTTATATGGAAAGAAAAAATATAGATTAAAAAATAAACTTTGTAATTAATTTCTAGAATTTTACAAATGTATTTATTATCTTTTCTTTTATAAATAACAATTTAAACTGCTGTAGTAACTGATATTTTAATTTAAAATATTTGTTTTTAATATAAAAGTCTGTTTTAATTAATTATAATATATAAATTAAAACACTGACCTTTATTTATAAATAGATTTCCATAAAAAATAACACAAACAATGTTTATGGAGCACAAATATTTATTAACACTATAAAATTTAATTAACCACTTCACTCCCAGGCTTAATTTCGCTGGTGAAGGGCTATATACCAGGCTGTGCGGTGCAAAATGTTTGTGTCATAAACCATTTAATAACTTCCGTGATTTAATAGTAATGAATGTAAGGTTGTTAAAGGATTTACAACGTTATCATAATACGTATAAAATAATACATAAAACTTGCACATTATATACATACAGTGATCTACATACATACAGTATATCAGGGTGGCCAGTGGTCAGGGAAAAATACAGTAAAAAAAAGTGATAAACACCAGTATATTCTTATAGAAAAATTCATGTCGATTATTTGATCGAATAATCAACATGAATTTTTCTATAAGAATATATTGGTGTTTGTCCCTTTTTCTGGACTGTATTTTTCCCTGACCACTAGCCCCTGTATATACATAAAACTTAGGAATTTATTTTCTTTCTGTTTATTTTCTTTTATTCTTTCTTATAATGACGTAAGATGTATAGTGAACGTATTGGTGTACGTCCTGGTTGATGATTTCTGAAATGAGTGGACGTACGCAGCGTACGTCCTGGTCGCTGAAATGAGAGGACGTACGCAGCGTACGTCCTGGGAGTGAAGAGGTTAATAGATCAAAAACTATGAGTAAGTTTTAAAAAGATTATTGCAAAATACCAAAGTAGTGGATTAAATTTAAATTACTGGTAGCAACTAATAATACATGCCCCAGATGGTAGCACATACGTGGCGCTACTATCTGGGAAATGCTGATTTCCATTTTTAAGACAAATACGATAGGCTTTTAGTTATTACGGAGGTAGTGCTTTAACTTAACATTGTAGTATACATACTGCTGATAGACTTTTTTCAAGATATATTACACAATTTAATGTTCTCCAGAGCGTTGCGTTGCTTGGCAACTGCTTGCCCCTGAATCCATCCATTGCTCACTAGGCTGTAAAATTACATATCCTTATTTCAATTTTTTTTTTAATTTCTGGTATCAATTCAACATTAAACAAATACAATTACTCGCCCGTATTAGGCTTAAGTACAAGTGTTTAAATACAAAAAATTATGTGTACGTTTGTAAAACTATTTGTGTTTACAACACATATGTTTTCATTTTATTCAGATTTCGTTTATTTCGCGAAACCTTTTAGCATAGAGAAACTTATGTCAGTGAAAAATAATATGAATACAGTCACATTCCTTTTAGTCTGTGTTGATGCATTAGTTTGTGTGATGCATTAGTCTGCGTTTACTTCCTTCACATATTCTATAAGTTTCAAGAAATATTCAGTAAAGAAAAACGTTTGGGTACTTCAGATATGAATTACGTCAAAATAACTATATTTTGCTGAATAAGAAATTTACCGGGCATCACAATATTTATCAGAAGAACCTAGATCAAAAATATTTGCAGTTAATCAAAAATATTTTAATATGAATCAAGAATGTGTTAATCAAAAATATTTGCAGTTTTAAAACTATTTGTTTATAAACTATCAGAAGAACCTAGATCAAAAATATTTGCAGTTAATCAAAAATATTTAATCAAAAATATTTTAATATGAATCAAGAATATGTTAATCAAAAATATTTGCAGTTTATAAACTATTTGTGTTTAAAACACATGTGTTTTCATTTTATTCAGATTTCGTTTCTTTCGCGAAACCTTTTAGCATAGAGAAACTTACGTCAGTAAAAAATAATATGAATACAGTCACATTCCTTTTAGTCTGTGTTGATGCATTAGTCTGGGCGATGCATTAGTCTGCGTTTACTTCCTTCACATATTCTATAAGTTTCAAGAAATGTTCAGTAAAGAAAAACGTTTGGGTACTTCAAATATGAATTACGTCAAAATAACTATGTTTTGGTGAACAAGAAATTTACCGGGCATCACAATATTTTTCAGAAGAACCTAGATCAAAAATATTTGCAGTGTAGTTAGTACTAAATATTTTACATAAGTCTAAAAATGTCTCGAAAATGTTTGAAACGTGCTTTAATTTTTTACCTGTTGGAAATACGTACGTAACGTACATTTCAAAAGTGTTCAAAATAAGGTAGAAATTAAGATTATGTCGATGAAATAGATCCGCTATTAATATTAAAAAGTTACATTTATAAAATTTTTATACGGTTCATGATACCTATAATTTATATTTAGAAACATTTCCTTCATGCCCTAATAAGCAGAAGAGAAAATTTTCTATTCTTCTACGATCAAAATTCACCAAGTTCTGACACTTTGAATTTTATCTTGGAGTTTTCTGGCACTAAAAAATCGTCTGTCCGTTTTCAGTGCCAGAAAGCTCCAAAACTTCATAAAATTAAAAGTACCATAACTCTGTGAGTTTTAGTCGTAGAAGAATGGAAGTTTTAAAGATGCGCTTGTCCAGTGGTGTAGCCAGGGTGGGGTGGGAGGGGGCCGGATGATCTGGATACCACTAATTTTATAATGTTTTATTTGGCTAGTCTAATCGGAGAACTTTCAGCTATAATCAAACCGAAGAAAACTACACAATATTACACTGGTATCAAAAGCATTTAGGCCCCCTTCCCTGGATACACCACTGTGCTTGTCAGACCACGGTGAAAAGTGTTCTAAATAAAACTTATAGGATTTAGGAGTCATATACAATTTTAAAAAGTGTGTTTTGAAAATTAATGGCGTGACTATATAACTAACATAACCTTAATTACTACTTTATTTTGATCACTTTTTATAAACCCAATGCCAATATACAGGATGAGTGCCTTCCTACGCTCCAACTTTAATGAAATTTATCAAATTAAGGAAATTTATTATATATCTGTCTGTATTACAGCTTTTAATGATAAACATAAAATTAAACACTGCTGTCGTTGCCAGGGCTTTGTCCACGCTTTTGGAAGTCTGCAATTTTAAGAAGAAATGCTTAAAATGTGCCGAAAAAAATCTAATTCCAGAATGCCCATATAAACGCAAAATTACACCAAAATGTGCCACTTGCGGTCAAACTGGTCACCCTGCTAACTACCTCGCCCTTACCGTGTTAGAGGCAAAAAAACAACTCTAATTCTAATAATGAAAACAACAATATTATTAAAGAAACCCAAATGCTGGCTGATATTCTTAAACAATTTAACCATACTAAAGTGAAAACTAAAGCTGCGCCTGCAGTAATTTCTCCGGATTCTCGCGCTGAAAGCTCTACTACTCTTGCGGAGAACTCTCCTTCCTCATCTACTAGTGATAACACTAAAATTATTCAAAATTTTACTTCTAGCTCTCATCAGATGCCATCTAGTTATACTAATAATATCCAGGAAAATTTCCAAATTTTTAAGGATTTAAAAAGAATTTTGCAAATCTCTAAATTTCTTAAATGTATAAAAAATATTGCTACACAGACTAAAAAATGTAAGAATCACATGGAAAAAATGATTATTGTTAGCAATGAATTCTACTCCCTTTTCAACGAAATTAGCCTCCTCAATGTTGACTAATGTCATCTTTGCAGAGTTACCAGACTATGCGGTCTCCAGCCTCACATTTTTTCTTCACCTTTTATTTTTGCTTTTTTTACTTTTTGTGTGCTGAGTTTTCTACTCTCCTAACGTAAACCTCTTTTCTTTTTTGTTAATTAATAATAATAATAAAATATTTTTTAAACTGTTCCTTTAGTAATGTATCACATAAACTAATGTATGATCTCTGAAAGGAGCCTTTTTTTGTGAGATGACTATGGGTTCATCTCTCGGTCGGTTTTCGTCTGTCATGAGAATATAATGAAATTTTTCTTTTCTTTTTTTCTTATTGTTAAACTTTCTTTTGTCTACGTTGCATTATGCTTCTATTTTAAATTTTGTCTTTGTATTTTAAAGTAGCTCTTTACTACAATTATATATTTTCTTACGGCTCCCATTTGCCTTGCAAGACGATTACCTTTATACTGGATATGAAGGTGCTTTGTATCTAGGTGATCCCAAGAGTTCACTACATTGTTCCATTGTTCTGATTAGATGAGGCAAAACAAAAATTAGATGAGGCAAAAGCTTGACAATTAAAAATTACTGGTAGGTATAGTCAAGGATTTTGAGAACCTTATGCGTCACGAATATGTGACGCTCGCACGCTCGCTGCGAGAAGGGTTAATGTGACATAAAGTTTCAATATATCTTAAATATACTAAGTGGCTCTCCCCAAAAAAACACAGTCTTAAAAATTATTTTTTTTTAATTAAATCTATTTGTAATTCGAGTAGATGTATTTCCATTTTATAAAAATTTGTTTATTTCCTTCTTTCTTCATGAAGACGTTTATGTCCGGAAAAATAATATAAATACAGTCATATGCCTTTTTGGTATGTGTTGATATATTAGTCTGTGTGATGCATTAGTCTGTGCATTAGTCTGTGTTTACTTGATCTACATACTGTATCTGTTTCAAGAAATGTGGAGAAAAGAAAGTCGCGCGGTAATTGAAATAAATTGTGTAAAATTAACAATATTTTATTAAAAACGAAGTATTCTGTTTTAAATGATATCGTCAATTTATTTCTAAAACAAATTAATATTGTTTGCTATTTTTCTTCTTTTATATGGCACTTGGCACAATGTTTCTATTTACTACAACATTTCTAAATTAATCTAATAAATTCAAAGGCCTCAACAATAATTTCTGTGCATTAAAATTATTTGTTTTTACAACGCAAGCATTTTCATTTTTAATCAGATTATCGTATCTTTCTTCCTTGAAAACTTTTATCAAAGAGAAACTTTTGTCAGTAAAAAAAAAAAAAATATGTAAATACAGACGCATATATTTTAGTCTGTGTTGGTGCATTAGTCCGTATGATGCATTAGCCTGTATTTTCTTGGTCTACATACTTATAGATATTTTAAGAAATGTTCAGTAAAGAAAATAGTTTACCGCAGTTTAAATATGAATTACGTCACTCCTAAATAAGAAATGTTGTGTTTGAAATGATATCGTCAATGCATTTATAGAAAAAAATTATATTTTTAGTTTAATTTTTTTTATAATCTCTTTGAAAAAAAGGCACAAAAAATACCAAATAAGTAATTATTTTATTAATAACATTACCACAGCATCTATATATATTACGCTATCGTACGTGGCACAGAAATCGCGATTATTTGTTAATTGTTTAATGGCAACGCCCGAATAAGACTCATCTCATTGGTTATTGTAAAAAAGTCATTTGGCAGGATTTAGGCCGAGGTAAATTCTACCTAAATTCAGACATTTTGGAATACAAAATTTGCTACGGATTTAGTTTAAATAAATAAAATTTTCAACATCTTTATATATAGATATAAAAACAATGACTATACTATAATGACTTCTATCACTTTCATTCAGAATAAACGAATTTGTTGAAGAGGTTCAAGCCCCAAGTTCGCTTGGAAATCTCATTTTTTGAAATACATGTTGTTAAAAATAAGGAATCCGATTTCAATAGCAAATTTTCAATAGCGGCCTAATATAGCAAATTTATCCCTCCACGATTTTTGAATTTTTAATAAGTGAAACGT
The DNA here is from genome assembly GCA_963931845.1 of Maratus michaelseni. Lineage (NCBI taxonomy): Eukaryota > Metazoa > Arthropoda > Arachnida > Araneae > Salticidae > Maratus > Maratus michaelseni. Next base: position 192,319,007 of record OZ007598.1, on the reverse strand, counting down.
GCAATTTCTGTCAAGACTTTTCTTAGAGAAATCGCGATTATTTGTTAATTGTTTAATGGCAATAATGAGGTTTTATAAAATGCATCACATTAACATTTCACAAATCTTAATTTGCCATATATCAAGCCTCGATCTTATTACCGATATGCCATTTAGGTTCAACCGTAAGAACTTTCCAGACATTTCATTCTTTGACCGTTTCATTTTTTAAACGTAACTGTTATACTTTTGAAAATTTAGCTCTTATTTATTTTTTTGTAATATTTATCAATGACATTTTGCCCGGGCAACGCCGGGCGGGTCAGCTAGTTATTTGAATAACATAATTTCCACAATTATAACCAACACACATTTAATAATCCTATTGGCGATAAATGGAAAAATATTCTATAACATTTCAGCCGCTATTGAGAGATGCATTATTTACTTTTTAAATTAAACACAGAACATACTTTTAAATTTTTAAAATAGCGTTTTATATTTTCTTACATCGATTTGCAAAATAAATTTCAACGTATCTGAAAAAAATATTTATCATCTGAATCGAATCTCATTTTATATGGGTTACATAAGGTGTGTTATAAGGATAAAAATCTATAATTCAATGTTGAAAAGAAGGCGGTTACTAAAATATTGTCTGTAAAGGCAATAACAATACATACAAACTTTTTAAACTATTTCTAAATCGTTTAATTTTTAGAATGTACACGTTCAACATTTATTTCTTGATAATGCATGATACATATTGCCCATCATTTAAGCACCAGCGTTAGCGTAAATAGTATAGAACAGAATTTCAAAATTACTGTGTATTTTCTCTGGACATAATCTTAATAGCATGCTAGTATTGGCTATATCTTGGCTGGATATTAGGTCAGTATTGCATTAATATTGCATCAATATTGGGGTTTTATATTTTGTTAATCTTGCGCCAATACGAACAATAAATATTTACCAAATATAAAGTCAATAAAAATAATATTGGGAAAATAATGTGTTTCATTAGAGATAGTTTCCATCTAAAACCTATAATCGTGAAAAATTAGCATTTCATTACAAATATTGCGAATACAATACCAATTTTGTTAAGAAAAATATGTTGGCAAAAAAGCCGCCTCTTCTCTACGCTGTAGGTTACGCGCGCTGATACTTAGATAAATAAATAATAATTCTGGCCATGAAAACACAATTAATATAATAATATAGGTAATTTCTTACCTTTATCTTTCTTCAGCATCAGTATTCCTCGTGCTTCTGGTTGGTGCACATTTTTAACTGCGTTAATCCATTAGTTACCGAGCTAAAGTGTTGAAAACATAAATGTTTGTTAATGAATTATATTATTTATATTGAGTCCACACTTTATACTGATCATTTTTGTAATGGAGAATTATATTTTAAAACTTTGACTTAATAATTTCAAGTAACATTTTACATACAGCTGCCTTTTGCAGCAACAGATTAAAATTATTACATCTTTCTCTATTGAGATAAAAAGGGCAACTAAGCTTAATAATAAAAAAGAGTTTTTTTTTGAATCAGTGTTCTTTTGATGACATCAGACAGCTGCAGCATGCGTGGGTTGATATTAAAACTAATTTCGCGAACATATTTCACATATTAATATCATTGTTTATCTTGAGTAGGATGATTTGTCTAAAATAGAAAAGTTTGTTCATTATAGAATGATTTATTGTCACTTAATGTATTTATTTGCGTGCTCAAATGTTTATGTCCTTGAACTGCTTCCTGTTTTGAAATCAGTTAATGATATCTGAGATGGTTATAAATCCATCACCCTTCCTTAACCATCTCGGATGCATCATGTAATAGTTGCATAGATTCTCGATGTTTCACAAACTGTGGTTTGCCCAGTGGCTTGGTCAGGGCGTCTGCTGTCATGTCTTGTGTTGGGCAGTAACGAAGGTCTAGTATACCGTCTTCTTTCATTTCTTTTATCGCGTGATAGCGAACGTCGATATGTTTGGTTCGCTTTGAGAATTTTTCGTTCTCCACCATCTTGATGCAACTCTGGTTGTCTTCGTACAGTTTTACTGGTAAATTTTGCTGTAAGTCCAGGTCTGCTAATAGTTTTATAATCCATGCAATTTCCTGTCCTGCACTAGCTGCAGCAACGAATTCAGCTTCTGCCGATGAGTAGGCAATGCAATTTTGCCTTTTTGAGTACCATTGTATCGGACTATTTCCCAGCATGAAAAGGTTTCCAGTAGTCGATCTTCTGGTTTTTGTGTCTCCTGCCCAATCAGCGTCAGAAAAACCGATGAGTTGTGGTTCTTGATTTGTATTCAATGTGAGGTTCAGGTTTTTTGTGATGTTTAGATAACTAATTACGCGTTTCGCAGCGTTCCAATCTTTAAAACGTGGAGTTTCACATCTTCTGCTGAGGATGTTAACGGCGACTGCTATATCCGGACGTGTAGTGGTTCCTATATATAACAATGATCCTATTGCTTGTCTGAATTTTGTGTTGTTAGGCATTAAGTTTTCGTCGTCCTCTAATTTGTGAAAACCGGCATCCATGGGAGTGCTTATTGGTTTTGCGTTTTCTAAGTTGAATTTTCTTGCTAGTTCTTCTATTTTTAACCTTTGATTTAATTTGTATCCAGTTTGGGTTTTTCTTATTTCCATGCCTAAATAGTGGGATACTTCCCCAAGGTCTTTTAATTCATATTCTTGCTTTAAAGCTTTTATTATTGTTTCAATTGATTCGTTTTCACCGCCTATTAATAAGTCATCTACGTAAATTATTATATACGTGGTGATGTTGTTTTCTTTTCGTGTGTATAGACATGAGTCCGCTGTGCTTTGTTGGAAATTCAATTTTTTTAAAGATTGTTCTATTCTTTTATTCCAAGTTCTCGCTGCCTGTTTAAGTCCATAGATGGATTTTTTCAATTTGCAGACTTTGTTTTCTTTATTTTTCTCAATGTAACCCTCCGGTTGTTTCATATAGACTTCATCTTCTAACTCACCGTATAGAAAAGCTGTGTCTATGTCTATGTGTCTCACGTTCAACTTCTTATATGCGGCTGCTGCCAAAAAAGTTCGCACAGTTGTTTGTGACACTACTGGGGCGAAAGTCTCGTCATAGTTTTCCCCGTATTTTTGGCTAAACCCTTTGGCTACCAAACGTGCTTTGTACTTTTGAGTGTTTCCGTGACTGTCTAATTTCCTTTTGAATGTCCATTTGCAACCTATAACCTTTTTGTCAGGTGGAGGATCCACTAATTCCCATGTATTGTGTTTTCTCAACGAATTTATTTCCGCTTGTGTGGCTTTAAGCCAATTTTCTTTTTCTCTGGGATTATTTATTTCCAGTATTTCATTCCAACTACTAGGTTCTATTGTATCATTATTTTTTACATAACAGACATATCTGTCTGGTGGTACCCCCCTGTTCATTCTTTCGGATCTTCTTGGTTCATTGGTCGGTTGTTTGGACTCGGTTGGTTCTTCGGTTGTGTTGTTTAGCTCTGTTTCAATGTAATTTTTGTCGTCATATGAGTTTTCTGTCTCTTTGCTTTCTTTTAGGTTAATTTTACTATTTTCCATGAATTTCACTGTTCTGCCAATTACAATTTTATTTTGTTTTGTGTATATGCGATATCCCTTTGAGTTGTTATCGTATCCTACAAAAATCCCTTCCTGAGCCCTGTCGTCCAATTTTCCTCGATGTTGTTTATTCACGTATACGTAGGCTTTGCACCCGAATGTTCGCAAATAGTGTAAACTCGGTTTGCGATTAAACCATAGCTCAAATGGGGTTTTATTTGTAGATTTTGTTGGTAAGCGATTTTGTAAATGATTCGCGGTGTTAATTGCTTCTCCCCAAAATCTTTGTGGCAGATCTGCTTCTCTCAGTAGGCTTCTAGTCATGTCTAATAGCGACCTATTTTTCCTTTCTGCAATGCCATTTTGGCTCGGACAATACGGCACTGTTAATTGATGTTTAATGCCCCTTTTTCTTAAGTAATCCTCTATCCCTCTATTTATGTACTCTCCCCCGTTATCGGATCTTATTGCTTTCGGATATATCCCGAACTGGTTTCGAACCATAGCTATATAGTCGATTAGTTTATCCTGTACTTCATCTTTATGTTTTAATAAGTATATTACAGTAAATCTAGAGTAGTCGTCAATGAAAGTTACGAACATTGTTTTACCACCTATTGTGGGGGTTCCTATCGCTGTGCATACGTCCGTGTGCACTAGATCGAGTACTCTACCTGTTTTGTTTCTATACACTGTTTTGGGATAGGGAGCATCGCTTGTTTTTGTTTGTATGCATGTTTCGCATGTTGTTCCATGATTGCAATTATTTAATTTTATGCCATAGGCTAAGTCGTCTTTAACCATTTCCTTTATGGAATTATAATTTCTATGCCCTAGGCGTTTGTGCCAAAGTTCCAGGCAGTCTTTACTTTTGCATTCATGTGCCATATTTACTATATTCCTATCTGCATTTTCTAATAATTCAACTTCGTATAGGTTATTTTTCCTTTTTGCCTCCAAATAGATTTTCCCATTTCGTGACAGCGTGCATTTATCTTTATCAAATAATAATTTATATCCATTCTTTGTGGCTTTACTAACTGAAATTAAATTAGATTCTAGCTCCGGTACATATAACACTTCTTTTAACGTAATTTTATTTATGCCTCCATCGGATGTTTTTGTCGTGAATGTAGTTTCTCCGGTACCTAACGAGTTTAGAGTTTTTCCGTTGGCAATTATGACGGCTGTTTTTTCTGTGTCATTTCACTTAGTGAACTCATTTTTATTGTTTAGGATATGTGAAGATGAACCAGAATCGATAATCCAGGTTTGTTTTCCTGCTTTGTCTATTAGAAAGGCTGCGTCGCTGCCTTTATCTGGTTTTGTTTCCGTTCTATAATTTCTCGTGTTTACTGATTCGCGGTCAGTGTTTCCTATCTGGTTATCCGATTGTTGATAACACAACGATGATGAGTAATATTTATTTTTGTATGTTTGTTGTTTTTGTGTATTTGGGTGATTGTTTCGATTTTTCAAATGCCAACATTCTCTGTACGTGTGATTTCTCAATTTGCAATACGTGCACTGTTTATCTTTTTTAAAGTTATCATTAGGAAATCTTTTCTGCGTTTTAAACGCTTTTGATGAATTTTCACCCTGGTCTGTGTTTTCAACCCTTCTGTTGTACTCATCTGTTAATTTACTTCTAATAAATTGTGGTGTGAGCTCGTCCTCATTTCGTGATTCAAGGGCAGTAATTAACGTATTATAACTAGGGGGTAGCGAACACAGCAATAAAGCTGAAAGATGGGAGTCGCTAATTGTTTCCCCGATCGCTGAAAGTTTGTCAATTAATTCTAGAATGTATGTTATGTGTTTGATTAAGTTTCCGTTTTCTTGGAGCTTGGCTCCATAGAGCTTTCTTAACAAAAATAATTTACTAGAGAGGTTCGCCCGTTCGTGTATGGTTTTAAGCGCGTTCCAAGTGTCTCTAGCTGTGTTAAGCCCCTTAACATGAACAATTTGTAAATCGTCAATTGATAGGTTAATTATGGCTCTTGCCTTCCTGTCTTTCTTTTCCCAATCAGTTGTGACTGGCGTGGGCCTATCTTCGGTTATTACGTTGAATAAATCTTCTCTAATCAGTAACATTTCAGTTTTAAATTTCCAATTGCTGTAATTACTTGCGTTAAGTTTTTCTACAAGCTGTATCTCACGTGATGCGGCCATTTTACTAGTTATTTAAGTTTTGTTATTAAAGAGGAATTGCTCTTTTATTATTTTATATAAAACTTCTTATATATATCTAGTTTTCTTCAATTGTTTAACATTTCATATATATCAACAAAAAAAATGCACAATATTTATTTCATCATCAAATAATTAACTATATTTTCAATAATTTTCAATTTCATTTTAATGTGCACACATCTATGGCCAGTAGTTTTTTTTTTCTTTTTTTTTTTTCTACTAAAATATGAGACTTTCTCAGTCTCGTAATCGTTTGTTGGCAAAAAAGCCGCCTCTGCTCTACGCTGTAGGTTACGCGCGCTGATACTTAGATAAATAAATAATAATTCTGGCCATGAAAACACAATTAATATAATAATATAGGTAATTTCTTACCTTTATCTTTCTTCAGCATCAGTATTCCTCGTGCTTCTGGTTGGTGCACATTTTTAACTGCGTTAATCCATTAGTTACCGAGCTAAAGTGTTGAAAACATAAATGTTTGTTAATGAATTATATTATTTATATTGAGTCCACACTTTATACTGATCATTTTTGTAATGGAGAATTATATTTTAAAACTTTGACTTAATAATTTCAAGTAACATTTTACATACAGCTGCCTTTTGCAGCAACAGATTAAAATTATTACATCTTTCTCTATTGAGATAAAAAGGGCAACTAAGCTTAATAATAAAAAAGAGTTTTTTTTGAATCAGTGTTCTTTTGATGACGTCAGACAGCTGCAGCATGCGTGGGTTGATATTAAAACTAATTTCGCGAACATATTTCACATATTAATATCATTGTTTATCTTGAGTAGGATGATTTGTCTAAAATAGAAAAGTTTGTTCATTATAGAATGATTTATTGTCACTTAATGTATTTATTTGCGTGCTCAAATGTTTATGTCCTTGAACTGCTTCCTGTTTTGAAATCAGTTAATGATATCTGAGATGGTTATAAATCCATCAAAATATACTGTATTCTGTGAACAAAGCATTTTCTTACACCTTTTTTTAACCCTTCTTTGCATGAGTTTTTCTTTTACAATTGTTTTTTTATACATATATTAAATATTAGACACCAGAAATTTTAAGATAGATTTTTAACTTTGTTCAGCAACATAGTTCATAGGAAATTTACTAGATTAATATTTCTATATAAATATAGTGGTGGCGGAAAAGTTGATTAATTTATTAAAAGTTAAATAAACAGTGATGGAAATTTCCATCACAATGCAAAGAAGGGTTAAACAATAAAATACACACATGGGGAAACATTGTTATACAAATGTAACTAAGCGTGAAGGAACTGCTCATTAAAATATTTCTATATTGGTAAGAAATGTTCGAATACTTTCGCAGCATTTAGAAATATGTTTCAAGAATAGGTGAAATTCTATAATTAAACAACTAGAATACGAATTCTCTCCTGTTTCTAAACTATTCCAATAACAGGTGACATCTATCTGCCATCGTTAAACTTCTGCGAAAAGTTTAAGAGCATTCTCAAGATATTTCTCGAAAACGAAACTATTTTTAAAGATAAATCTTTGAAGTATGGTGTGTTTTAAAATTACATGTTAGACAATGCTTTCAGAACTCAGACTTTTACAATAAACCCAAAATGACACGTTTCGGTCGCTGAAACTATTTCTTGATTTCGCAAACACATATAATATTTTTATTTTGGAATTTCTTTTTCATGTACTGTAGAACATTAAAATATACAAAACTTTCTATATATTTGCTAATTATCAGCACAATGAGATGTTTTTACAATTATACATTTTTACAATGATTTGCAGACTTATTAACCCCTTGGGGACGAGCGACACGTATACGTGACGCATAAGATGCACAGAATCGTCTATTTTTCCCACCAGTTAATTTTTATTGTATGATTTGCCTAATTAAATCTTAGCATTTTTGCGATTCAACTACGCGAAAATTTCTGTTTTGAAAAACCGGTGGTAAAAGATTAAAAATTCTGTAAAACACGCTCGTCGCGAAGGGGTTAATATTAGTTTTTTTCTACCAGAACTTTTATTTCGTTTATTGTTTCTATCTATACGAAAGCAAATGTTATTATTTACTGTGGTACCACCGATTAGATGGAAAGGTGAACATCCGTTTTAAATTCGGAATTGGAAGAATCGACTAGTTATTGTGGCGACAACTAGAGCCTGATTACCGCTGGGGCAAACTCCCACCAATAAAGCGGAATAGAAATTTTGCAGGAATAAGGCGTTAAAATAAGACGAATAATTCTATTAAAAGTTACCGGTGGAAGTTTTCCTCTCCAGTAATTATATTTCTTTTCTTTCTCCCTGCGATACGTCTGTATTTGGATTCGTCCTTATTTTCTCATTGATATTAATGACATAATTGATATTTCCCACACAATACGTAGTCGGACAGTATGTACAATTTTTTTTTCGCAGAGAAATTATAAATGAAAACAAATCTTTTAAATAATAATAATAATAAAGGGCATTAAATAAAAAAAATAAGTTAAGCAATATAAACCTTCATTTCCTTATATTTATTTTTATATTAAAATAATATTGTATTTTTCATATTGATAAATCAAACAAGCTAAGCAATTATGCAAAGTTTGACTGATTTAATCACTTCAGGTCAGGTATCACGTTTACTTTCCATATAGGGTGCATATATATTTTTCTTTCTTTAATACGAAAATATTTTTAGTCGGGATCTCTGCCTTGTCTAATCGTAGAATTATTGTATTAAATAAATCTAAAAATACCCTGCAGAATTGCTGGTTTTAAAAAGTGAAATGTTGTTAAATGACGTCTGTTTTGAAAGGGTTAATGACAGAAATATGTTTTTCTTTTTAGCACTAGAATATTTTAGTCCTAATTTTTTTCTTGCCTAATCGTAGACTTCTTCGGTTAAATAAAGCAAAAAATAATTCACGGAATTATTGGTATTAAAAATTAAAACGTTGTTAAATGACGCCCATTTTGAAGGGGTTATAACAGAATTTTCTTGTAAGACAATAAATACCAAGATTTCCTAAGTGGTCTGTAACAACAATTATAAAAGCGTTATATATATTTCCATCTTACCTTTAGTTTATTTAATTATTTCTCTTTAATTTCATAAAAGCTAATTAAGATATCTTTTTACATTAATTCTTTATTGAAAGTTATAAATTTTAATTTCTCATTTGATAAATACATGACTTTCAGTGTCAAAGTTCACTAATGTTCAATTTCCGTTATGTTATATAAAAATGTAAAAAAAGGAAATCAATTCAATTTTATCAAAATTTATTACATTTTCACATTATGCTGGAAATACGTTTTAAGATACATTAATACACAAGTTTTATTTATTGCTTCTAAATCTATATTCAGTAATTATCTTCATCGTGACGCATATAAAAAATAATTTAAGTTTTCATTTAATAGTCATTAATATTTGATTTGTTGACAGTTTATAAGTAATCATTTCACTGCATCATCTCAATAAATTTTCGTTTGAAATTAATTATTGAACTGGGATTTCCAGCTGTCAACTACAATATCATAAATAGTCATTTTCTAAATCTTAATTTCTCATTTTATAAATAAATTAGTTCCATTGTCAAAGTTCACTTATGTTCAATTTCCGTTATGTTATATAAAAATGTAAAAAAGGGAAAGTAATTCTATTTTATCAAAATTTATTACATTTTCACATTATGCTGGAAATACATTTTAAGATACATTAATACACAAGCTTTATTTATTGCTTCTAAATCTATATTCAGTAATTATCTTCATCGTGACGCACATACAAAATAATTTAAGTTTTCATTTAATAGTAATTAATACTTGATTTGTTGACAACTTATAAGTAATCATTTCACTGCATCATCTCAATAAATTTTCGTTTGAAATTAATTATTGAACTGGGATTTCCAGCTGTCAACTACAATATCATAAAGAGTCATTTTCTAAATCTTAATTTCTCATTTTATAAATAAATTAGTTCCATTGTCAAAGTTCACTAATGTTCAATTTCCGTTATGTTATATAAAAATGTAAAAAAGGGAAAGTAATTCTATTTTATCAAAATTTATTACCTTTTCACATTATGCTGGAAATACATTTTAAGATACATTAATACACAAGCTTTATTTATTGCTTCTAAATCTATATTCAGTAATTATCTTCATCGTGACGCACATACAAAATAATTTAAGTTTTCATTTAATAGTAATTAATACTTGATTTGTTGACAATTTATAAGTAATCATTTCACTGCATCATCTCAATAAATTTTCGTTTGAAATTAATTATTGAACTGGGATTTCCAGCTGTCAACTACAATATCATAAAGAGTCATTTTCTAAATCTTAATTTCTCATTTTATAAATAAATTAGTTCCATTGTCAAAGTTCACTAATGTTCAATTTCCGTTATGTTATATAAAAATGTAAAAAAGGGAAAGTAATTCTATTTTATCAAAATTTATTACATTTTCACATTATGCTGGAAATACGTTTTAAGATACATTAATACACAAGCTTTATTTATTGCTTCTAAATCTATATTCAGTAATTATCTTCATCGTGACGCACATACAAAATAATTTAAGTTTTCATTTAATAGTCATTAATATTTGATTTGTTGACAATTTATAAGTAATCATTTCACTGCATCATCTCAATAAATTTTCGTTTGAACTTAATTATTGAACTGGGATTTCCAGCTGTGAACTACAATATCATAAATAGTCATTTTCTAAATCTTAATTTCTCATTTTATAAATAAATTAGTTCCAATGTCAAAGTTCACTAATGTTCAATTTCCGTTATGTTATATAAAAATGTAAAAAAGGGAAAGTAATTCTATTTTATCAAAATTTATTACATTTTCACATTATGCTGGAAATACGTTTTAAGATACATTAATACACAAACTTTATTTATTGCTTCTAAATCTATATTCAGTAATTACTTTTATCTCACATAAAAAATCATGACGCACCTAAAAATTAATTGAAGTTCTCATTTAATAGTCATTAATATTTTATTTATAATAAACAAATTTTAATTGCTTAATAGGCGCATAGCCAACATTGTGAAAAATACCCAAGCCGGGACTCGAACCCGGGTCATCAGTATAGCGCATTGATGTTCTACCAAGTGAACCTCTTAGGTACGATACTCAGCCTGGAACTTTCTCACTATAACATGTTGGCAAGACTACAAACGCAGCACAAGATGAAATATTTTTCGTGAGCCACCAACCCTGGGGCAAACACGAAATCAAAGAAAATCTAACATCGATAATTGAATAAATTCATATTTGATTTGTTGACCGTTTATAAGCAATCATTTCAAATTATCATCTTAATAAATTTGTTTGAACTTAATTATTGAACTGGGATTTCCAGCTACTAACTAGAATATCATAAATAGTCATTTTCTAAATAACGGGGTTTTCCAAATATAAAGCGATATTGCATCATTCTACAACCAGAAATTACACTTATTTCCTTTCACTAATTAGCGGGTTTTCCAATGTCAGTATTAATCTTTTATGAAGCCAAAGTCGTCTGTCTCTTCTCATAATATAATGCCAAATGTTTTGTTATCCGCCAATCTTTTCGAAAAAAAAATGAATGTTTGGCGATCATGTTGTTTTAGTTTCTCATGTTTTGCTTTGACCATGATCTGATTAAACGGCCCCTTTGCGGGGTTTCCTTTGTATAAGACGCCTCTCCCTAACACTGTCCTACTCCGGCCCTAATCTTTTATAATTACAGCTGAATAAAAAATTAAAAAAGAATTGTTTTTCCCACAGCAATATGGAGGATTTTTTTTAGGTAGATTTCGTAAGAAATACTACCTATTACATTCTCCGGTAAGGTGGAATTTTTGAAAAAAATTTGCAGATCTACGCCGATTGTGACTCCCAGAACCCAAAAGCACCACCAGTTCAAAACTTCATCTATCGATCTACCTATCTATCTATGTAACTTTTTTATGGACACGATAACTTCCATAATTCTGCACAAATATCTTCCAAACTAATACATAAAATCAAGGGGCATAAAATCTCGTTCAAGTTCGTTAATGGGCAAAATCGAACCAAGGGAGCGAAATGGGGTGGTTTTTCTGAAAACAGAAAAAAACCCATAACTTCTTAGTTATGATACGTATCGAATCCGTTTAAAGTTATTGTTACTTCTAGGAAAAGGGCCGAAAATTTATGTATGACAGATTTTTGATATCATTAAAAATGGCCCCAAACGGGGGGTGGGGTGGGGGTTAGAAGAAAAAAATTCATAACTTCGTCAATTTACAAGATATCAAATCCGCTTAAATTTATTATAAATCCTCTTAATATTATCTACAACTTTTATATTGACAAGTTTTTTATAGGACCAACCCTTATAGCAAAGTAAAACAAAAAAAAAACAAAAAAAAAAACAAATCCCTGCCGACTCCGCCTGCAAACAAGTTAGATTTCGAAGTGGGCGGTCCAAACTGCGCCATCAGGGCAAAAAAGTTATTTCAACCGCAATTCCCAACAAACAGGCGCCCCATGGTCTGTCTTCGAAATCTACCTGTGCCTGTAGGCCGAGTTGTCAGGGATTTTTTTTTAATGACATATAGTCTGAACCTGATATCTTAGTCTAATTAATATCCATATATTTAAAACGAAAAGCTTATTCTGTCAAATTTTCCACACGAATATCGTCTCTTTGCGCGTGCGCCAACGTTTTTTGAAGGCTTCTCTTCCCAGAAAGGGAAAACCTGATGGATTAGTCGTCACCTGTATAGCCTAGGGGATTGAAAAGGGTTGATTGAAAACGGATGAAGTCACCATTGCATTGAAAGCATAGACCTTCTAATATATTTTTGCTCTGAGATTGAAAGCTAACGCCTTTTTTTAAGAACTCATCTTTCCACTACTAAATATGCATATTTTTTCGCAAAATTTTAAAGAGAGCTTGGATACAGTTATATATTTGTAACGGATTGAAATATCAGAGAGTTCGGAAGATGAGGACAGTTTTTTTATGGCTATTATGTTAAAGGAGCCGACACGAAAACAAACAGACAAACAAAAAAGCGAGCAGAAAACATTTCTTTTACAACTAGATAACAATATTTTTTCACGAATTTTTTACACGGTTTGTAAAACCGTTTTATTTATCACCAAAAAAGATTTCAAAAAGACTGGACAAAAAGAACTTTTTATTTTAAAACTATGAAACGGCCCTACGTAAACAAGCAAATGAGCGCTTTTATCGCTAAATATCAATATTTTTTCGCGAATTTTCTTTTAAATTATAATTTCATACAAATTTTAAAGAGAGCTCGTATACAGTTATATGTATAACCGATTGAAATGTCAGAGAGTTCGGAAGATGAGAACTATTTTTTTATTGGTATGTTAAAGGAGCCGACGCGAAAAGAAAAAAGCAAGATGAAAACATTTCTTTTACAACTAGATAACAATATTTTTTCACGAAATTTTTACACTGGCTGTAAAACCGTTTTATTTATCACCAATAAAGATTTAAAAGAGTTAGGACAAAAAGAATTTTTTATTTTAAAACTATGAAACGACCGAATGTAAAAAACAAGAAAATGAGCGCTTTTATCACTAAATATCAATATTTTTTCGCGAATTTTTCATTTTAAAAATATAAATTCATACAAAAACCGGTTAAAGATGTAAAATATTAAAAACTTGATGTTTCTTTTTAAACTTATTATCACGGGCCCAGGCAACGCCGGTCGGGGGTCTGCTAGTAAGTTCTTAATTACATTGATCAATAATATTATTACAACAATCCAATAGTTACGATAAGTATTTAATTTTACCTTTAACTTAACTCATGTTTTCTGGGCAGGGCTCATTAATACATGTCACTAAAGAAAAAAAAAGTTTTTTTTTTTTAGAAAGTTTCTTTTTATTAATAACATTAATTAGGTATATCTTCAATAATTGGAAGCGAAAAGTTTGGAGTAAAAGTTTGTTGAAGACGTTATTAATAACGAATTAATTGAAAAATATACTGGATTATTAGTACATATTTAAAAACATTATGTAGGATATCATTATTCAATAAAAAAAAAATTCATATGCAAACATTTAGTACAATACTCCTAAAACAAATCCGAACGATGGCTATATTTCAAGTTCTAATTGCTGCAAAAATAAACGAAAAATAGACATGTTTTAATTCGTATGAAGTTATTTATAATCATATGTAATTTATTTTTTCTTAGCATTCGTCTATATTAAAAATTGCACACTTTTTCCTTTTTCAAGTTGTAACACACACTTTTTACACCATATTTGAATTTTTGGATCAAGACAGCTCGGAAAAATGCATAGTTTATAATCTTTTTTCTTAAATCTTCATAAAATAAAAAAATAAAATGTATAAAGGATCTATATATAAATTATAAAAATAAAAATAAAATCTTACAAGGAGAAATACATTATCCCTTTCATTACAAGCCAGGCCTGGCGACTATATTTTTATACTCAATCGGACCACAGTTAACAACAACAACAAAAAAATGCTCTAGAGCAGAATTTTTTTTCTCCAAGAAATGATACATTGGGACGTACATAACCCGACGTATAGTTAAAGAGTTAAAGAGAAGTACAGGAACATTCAAAGAATCACCAGAAAAATTATAGAAAATATCTAAATATAAAGTAATAATTACTTCAGAAAAAAACAAATTTGGATTCTTTTCTTCCAGTGGGTGTCAAATATTTTCTCTTTTGTGGATTCTTGATAATAGACAAAAGTCAGTTTTGACCTAGGTCAGTTTAGAGTATCATAAAGTAAAATTGCATTAATCTGAAAACTAATGATTAGAAAGAGCTATAAACTTACACACCCACACGTGTTTGACGGTTGTTGTTCATTTTATGTAAAGATTTACGTATATTGGTCAAGATTCATAAATTGTTAATATGAACTAATAAATTTCCTAATTTAAAATATGAATTGAAAAATTGCATGCATTATGCTTGGTCTATTCCTTGTATTTCATTTTTAAAAAAAGAAAATTTAATTGGATGACATCTGAAAAGTTAAAATCTAAAGTTTGGCAAATGGATTTAACATTAGCATCCTCAATTTTAACGTCTTTTAACTTTTTTTAATTTTAAGTACTGTAGTTTTTTAAAAGCTGTCTTGATCCGAGAACTCAAACATGATGTCAAAAATGGGTATTAATTACTATTTGAAAAATCAAACTTGGTGCAACTTAATGTGTAGACGACAAAATAAACCGCTTACGATTACAAAGAAATTCATAAAATTTAAGCAGGGCCATTCCATTGTGACGGGTGTGACATCCAGACGAAATTTAAGAGTTTATATCTATAGTTTGGGAAATAAATTAGCTAATAAATCCCTGAAAAGTATTTTAATTATGTTTTTCCATGCATATGCTTGGATAATTGAGCAAATATATAACTTCAATAGCTTTCAATATTTAAATAACAAAAATTTTAAACTTGTGACGGGTGTGACTCTCTCGGGACAACAGTTTTTACTTGCATATACATTTGTTAAAATTCCTGTGAATATTGAACTGTTTTATTATTAAAACAATTTTTTTCTAATGAAAGAGATTCAAATTAAACTTAATACGTAATTTTCATAATAAATCTTAATTATTTTAATGTATAAGAATTTTTTTCCTGCTGTGACGGGTGTGACAAAGAAGTGACGGGTGTGACATTGTGCAAAGTGTACAATTTGAAAGTTGTTTACCAAAAAAATACAGTGATCAGTATAGACAGTAAACTCAACAATAGTAAATATACAAAAGAAATTTAATGAAACTAACATATTTATGCAGTTAGTTTAAAATTGGTAGTGCCCCCTACTCGTTATAAGTGATGGGGGGGGGGTACTTTTTTTTTACAATAGCTGAAAATTTTTAAATTGAGATGTCATCTTCCTCTGGCCAAATCCAGTGTGGCCCACTGGCTTGCATGTATTTTAAGCTTATTTCTTCCTTACGAAAGTTGATATTCAAGACATTAGCATAGTACAAGCTATTACGCTTTTTGCTACTGGACAGGGAAACGGAAAGATAATCACCAATATTTAAATCTGATATTTTCAAATTCTTTCTGGGGGGAGAATCACAATTAGCAGTGACTGCCATTTCTCTCAGTGTTGATTTGGCAGTCTTTCCCATCAAAAGGATAGTACTACTACTACTTACTTTAAAGTGGTGATAAGATTTGATGGCTTCCCATTTTCTGTCAGTATTTGTTTAGTTTCTAGTATTTTCACTGCTGAGACATACAATGCCTTTATTGCACCAATCTCCTGAGCACATTTTTAAAAAATCCAAAGCAGAATTAACTTAAAAGTAAGTAAGTTGCTACCATCTCACAATTTGCTAAAATAATTCAAATACATATTTCATGATTTATCTTCTCTTTTTTGAGAAATTGGCCTTAATATGTTCAGAAACAAGAATGATTCAACCTTACACTTCATTTAAAAAATATTTAAATATATTTCAAAACAATTTAAAATGTTGTCATACCCGTCACAAGAATTTTGTAAACCCGTCACAAAGATTTTGTCACACCCGTCACCCTAAAATTTCACACAAAATAAAAATTTAATGAATTTTTAACGTTTTGTAGTTATTCAGACTTGCAATAGTTAGACTTTCCGAAAGTTCCATGTATTTTCATGGAAAAATGCATTTTGTATAATAACTTAAGCATCTTTTTTGTGACGGGTGTGACAGAGAGACAGTGTAAATATATTTGTATTAAAAATCGGGTCTTTAAATTTTTTTTCAAAAATTAAGTGTTTCAAAAGATACACAAAGGTCGCAAATTGTTTCAAATATTGCTTCTGGCAGAATGAAAATACCCTATTTTACAGGCTGAATGTTTTTCAAATTTTTCCAACTTTGAGCCTAGATAAATTATAAAAAAAAATATTTTTAGAGCTTAGTTCTTTGTAATTTCATATGCGTCATATTGTTACCTTTAATTTGATATATTATTTGTAGTAATAAAAGACATTTGAAATTTCAACCTTCATGTCCACTTTTTCATGGAAATGCCCAGCAGTACATTTTTAAAAAGTTAAATGGAACTCGAGTTACAGCCATCGTTCAGATTTTGTTTAGAGTGATGTAGATGATTTTTTACTTATTTATATTTCAAAAAGTTTGGCTGATAATTAAAGACTATGGCACAGTCCAATTCCCTTAATAATATAATGTCACAACAAGGCTAGAAACAGTAAGCATTTTTAAAGAGGTCTATAAAATAATTCAATAATTTATGTAATAATTTAATTTAATAATTTGGTTTCTGGTTCTAGAATCTAAAGTAAGAAATATGTGTATTCCGCAATATATATATATTGTTGTGAGCTCGGGGTTCGAAAGGACTGATGCCAATATATAAGAACAATAAAAAGGCTTTATTCACTATAAACAGTGCAATACGATCACAAATATCTTCTGAAAATTGAAAGATATTCAGTAATCTTCAAATCCAATAAAAGCGCAGCAAAATTTCACACAGAAACAATGCATTCAATACGACGTATCAACGACAAAATCAATCTGAGTAACACAGTTCTCAATGCAAAGCCTCTCGTATGAATTCAATCGCAGTTGACAGACAACTCACTCAACTGAACTGGTGGAGGTCCCTTATATCAGGGCTACACTACATACCGGGCTTGCTCATTCATTATGATGACGTCACAAAAGGTGGCTGACTAGGAGGAAAGACATACAGCGATTGGCACAAAACGATAGGCGCGTTGCTTTGGACCAATCGCTGGTCGCGGTCAGCCACCATTTGTGACGTTTTGAGAGTGAATGAGCAAGCCCGGTATCTAGTGTTGCCTTGCTTATATAGACTTCAGAGATCTTTCCAGACTATTCCAGGGTTTTCTAATGCTAAAAATTACCAGAAGGTCCTTCAACTCTCGATAGAGTACTCCAAACGTGAAAGGATCCCAATGTAAAGGTATAAGGGGGGGGGGGGTGGTTGCACAAAAAGTCGCCAAATCCGTCGCCAACTTGGCGACATTTGGCGATATATCGCCAAATTTGGCGACAAAAATAAGTCGCCAAAACCATCGCCAACTTGGCGATAAACCCATTCCTTGGCGATATTCCCATAGAACTCTATTGTAAAAACGATGAGGGTGTAAGGTTGTTTTTCTTACAAAGCACCTGAGGCCTTTAGCATTGAGTTACATGATGCTCAATAGGAAATACATTAATACTGCAATTTTCACAATAATAAAATAAAATAAATTTAAACAAATGGAATATTTACAGATATATACAAAATTCATAACATTGCCCCCCTCTCAAGGACTGCACGTCCCGGGCAGTTCAACCTTTGATCGGAAAGCAAACCCGTTACCAATAAATGCTATACTACTCAAAACCCTTAAAGCAAACATGGAAAATAACAATTAAACACATTCATAATGCATCATTACATACAAGTATTTAAATAATAACATTAATAATGATAATGCTAAGCAAAAGAAATTATTACATTAACTTATATACAAGACCATGGTCATACTAATTTACATTATTTACATTACACTATTTACAATCAATGAACTAAGTACTATGGCCATAGTATGGAGCCAGCCTGTCGTAATGAACGACTCTAGGCTTCGAACTTGGTGACTTTCGGATCCGAATTACGACATCGTTCAGTCTGTTTAGGACTGTATAAGGACCGTCCCAGTGCGATTGCAGTTTGGGAGAAAGTCCTTTACGTCGAGTCGGATTATAAAACCAAACCTTGTCACCTTCTTTGAATTGATCTCCCGTGGCTTTCGTGTCGTACCTGGTCTTCATCTTCTCCGTCTGTATATTGATCCGCTCTCGAGCCAAGTTGTGGACATCTTCAAATCGTGCCTGGAGATTCTGCACGTATCCCTCTGGCGATGAAGGCGCATCTGGAGGGCGACCAAAAATCAGATCACAAGGTAGACGAAGATCACGACCGAAAAGCATCTGAGACGGGGAATAGCCGGTTGTTTCATGGACGGCGCTGCGATAGGCGAGAAGAAACAAGGGAAGTTTTTGGTCCCAGTCTTGCTGGTTTCTTGAGACTAGCAGTGAGAGATTGTTGAGGATGGTACGATTAAATCTCTCAACCATGCCATCCGACTGCGGATGTAAAGGCGTCGTCCTAGTTTTGTCCATTCCGAGAAGTTGACAGAGACCCTCAATCACAGCAGAGATGAAATTTCTCCCCTGGTCAGAATGCATTTGAAGGGGGACTCCATACCTTGATATCCACTGGTGTACCAAGGCATCCGCAACCGTAGAAGCTTCTTGATCAGGGATGGCATAAACTTCAGGCCATTTCGTGAAGTAGTCCATGACAACAAGGAGGTATTTGTTGCCATCAGCACTTCTTGGCAGAGGGCCTAGGATGTCAAGGGCGATGCGTTCGAAAGGTGCTCCTACATTGTAGAGATGTAGTCTTCCTCGGCTACGTTTCTTTGGTCCTTTCCGAGCTGCACATGCATCGCAAGATTTGCACCATTGTTCGACGTCAGCTCTCGCTTTTCCCCAGAAGAAGCGCTCTCGGACTCTGTGTAATGTTTTCATGACTCCAAAATGGCCACCAGTGGGACTGCCATGTAATTCCTTGAGGACGTCTGGGATTCGGGATCGAGGAAGTACCAACTGCCACCGAGATGTCTTCCCATCTTCCGATTCGAATTTTCGGAACAGGACACCATTCCTGACGTGGAGAGAGTTCCAAAGAGCCCAATATTGCTTCGTCGTAGGACTGTAAGTCGAGATGTCTTTCCAACTGGGCTTCGTGCTAGAAGATTCTAATAACTCCAAGATTGGTTTGATCTCAGAGTCTGCCATTTGATCTTCTCGAATCTTCTCATCACTCCAGGGATCAGGTGGCGTCAATAGTGAAGTCTTCGTCTGACGTATGACATATTCGGGATTATACTTGCTCTCCGCTCTGGAAATATAGCGACAGCTCTCGGGACACGGTCTTCTTGATAGGGCATCGGCGTTTCCATGCGATGAGCCTTTGCGATGCCTGATGTCAAAGTCGTATTCCTGGAGTCGTTGTATCCATCTGGCTACTTGGCCCTCTGGGTTCTTAAAATTCATCAGCCATGTTAGGGATGCGTGGTCAGTACGAAGGAGAAATTTCCTGCCATAGAGATAGTGATGGAAGTGTTCTATGGCTTTCACTATAGCTAATAACTCCTTACGAGTGACGCAATAATTCCGCTCTGGTTTCGATAAACATTTGCTCCAGTATGCTACGACTCGTTCTTGGCCATCTATTTCTTGGGAAAGTACAGCGCCGACACTTTCCTGACTGGCATCCGTGTCCACAATGAATTGTTTGTCGGGGTCTGGATAGGTAAGGACTGGAGAGGATGTGAGAGCTTCTTTCAGCCGCTGGAATGAATTGTCGCATTCTTGTGTCCATAGAAACTTCTGTTTGCTTTCAGTGAGCCTATGCAAGGGTCTTGCGATGTTGGAGAACCCCTGTACAAACTTTCTGTAATAAGTGCATAGTCCCAGAAAGCTTCGCAACTGATGGACATTTTCCGGACGTTTCCAGTGCTTTACTGCAGACACTTTTTCAGGATCTGTTCGAACACCTTCAGCTGAGATGATGTGTCCTAAATAGTTTACTTCTCGTTGGAAGAACTTGCATTTCAAAGGGTTCAGCTTTAAATTCGCCGCTCTTAGTTTCGTTAACACTTTTCGAATATTCTCTAGATGTTCTTCAAACGTGCGGCCACCAATGATGACGTCATCTAGGTAGATGAGACAAGCTTCAAAAGTCAGACCTTTTAACACTGTCTCCATGAGGCGCTCGAACGTTGCTGGAGCATTGCAGAGCCCGAACGGCATAACTTTAAATTGCCAAAGTCCTTGTACAGTAGTAAATGCGGTCTTCTCTTTGTCATCAGGATGGATCTCTACTTGCCAATATCCACTCTTCAAATCCAGCGTGGAAAACCATTTATGTCCTGAAAGAGTATCTAGCGTGTCGTCTATTCTTGGTAGAGGATAGCTGTCCTTCTTCGTGATATCGTTAAGTTTTCGATAATCCACACAAAACCTTGTGGAGCCATCTTTCTTTCGGACCAACACGATGGGAGAGGCCCACGGACTTGATGACGGTTCGATGATGTCACTATTCTGCATCTCTTGTAAGAGCTTAGAAACCTCTTCTTGTTTTGCGAACGGCAAGCGTCTTGTATGCTGTTTAATCGGTGGATGGTCGGCAGTATCAATTCTATGCCGTGTCAGTGAAGTGCGACCAATATCACTCTCGTTTTGAGAAAACACATCCTTAAATTCCTGGAACAGTCTTTCTGCGGCATGTCTCTGTTCAGGAGATAAATTTTCATTTCGTCCAATTACAGGTGTTAAACTTGTAGGCGGCTCCGACAACATCAAGCTCGGGTCTTTGCATACACAGGTGACTGGAGCACAGGTTGCAAGCACTTCACCCTTCTGGATAATTCTAGACTTTTCACTTACGTTTGCAATTCTTACGGGTATCACATCTCTCGACAGATCTACCAGCGCTGATGCTATTAGCACTCCCTTTGGGCTCTTCTCAGGATATCCAGTCAAGCCATACTGGAAAATTCTTTCGTTTTCAGTTACTCCAGGTATCATCATTTCGGTTCGAGGAGGGATGATAACATCTGCCTTGGCTGTGATCCGTTGAATGGACCCGGACTCATTTCCAAGTTTAAAAATAGTGACATCTTCTTGAGCAGAGCGTAACTCATTATTCTTAAAATCCAGTGTAAATCCATGCTCTTTTAAGAAGTCGAGTCCGAGTATGAAAGGATCTGAAATATCGGCCACATAGACTGTATGATGGTAAGCGGCGTTCCCAAACTTTATTTCCAGTGTCATTCTTCCAAATATGTCGATCTTATCTCCGGTCACAGTTTGAAGGATAACACGTGGCGGGGTCCAGGAGAGTTTTTCTTTCAGCCGCTGAGCTAGATCTTTCCGAATGATGGTCTCATTGGCTCCTGTATCGATGATCATATTACAGGGCAAATCATTCACACTTCCGACTAGAAAAACTCAGTTTTCGCCGCAACTTCTTGCAGAAATTTCACATACTTGAAAATGAGGCTTCTTAAGATCTGGCAACCTCCGCCCCGCAAGATGGCCATTAATCAGTTTTCCTTCTCCTCTGTTCGCGGGTGAGCCTTTACCTTCGGTGCTGGGTCGTCTTGGGCAGTCGATTTGAATATGGCCTTCTCCACCGCATTTCCAGCACTTGATCTTTCTGTAAGATTTGTTGTCCATCAAGGAGTTCATCTGCCTCATCATGTCCTTCACCTGCTGCTGTAAATGCTCCACAGCTCTATCCGACGTCTCAGGCATGTTGGCTACTCGCACAAAGTGTCGATCTTTCCTTGTAGCTTGCTGGGCTGCCTCGAATTTCAGGGCATAAACTAAAGCCCCTTTTAAGTCACTGAGATCTGCAATCCGGAGTGCCTTCTGGATCTCAGAGTAACGCACACCATCAATAAAATGCTGCAGAGCTAAGCTTTCTCTAATTTCAGTCGGACAGTCAGGATAAGCAAGATGTGAAAGTCTCTCGACATCCGTAGCAAGCTCTTGCAGGGATTCAGTGGATTTCTGCTGTCGAGTTTTGAGCTGGAGTCTGCTATATTCCTTCATGCATTTCTCGCCAAAGCGTAATTCTAAGGCACTGACGAGCGTTTCAAAATCCAGCGGTTCATTTGCAGGCAAAGTCTGTAGGACGTCGGCAGCATCAGCTCGTAGAGAAGCAGCTAACTGGCAAGCCTTTGTCTGGGAATCCCATCCATTGGCGTCCGCTACGATCCCAAATTGTGTCTTAAAAACTGGCCATGAGGATTTTCCGTCATAGGTTGAGAGTTTAATAGATGCCCGAGGAAGCATAGCTTGATACTTGACATCTTCGGGATAGTTTTCGGCAGTTATCTTTTGTTTCTTGACTTTTTCCAAATCTTTTTTTACATTCTCTATGTTTTCTTCAACGGTCTTGGCGATCTTTTGAACTTTTTCTTCAACTCTTTCTTCTACGGTTTTGGCTGTCAATTGAACATTTTCTTCTATTTCTTGAAATCTTCCTTCAAATTTGTTTTCCACGCTGTCAATTCTTTCATTTAAAGATGTTATTTTATTATCTATTAATTCTTTCAACTCGCCAAGGTTGGTTGACATCTCCTTCATTTCAGCCTGGTTTGCAGTCATTTTCTCGTCTATCGCTGACATTTCCTTCTTCATTTCTTCCGACATTTCCTTCATTTCAGCCTGATTCTCAGTCATTTCCTTCTTCATTTCTTCTTTCAACTCGGCAAGGTTGGTTGACATCTCAGCCTGATTCGCAGTCATTTTCGCATCCATCTCTCCTAATTTTTCCAATAATTTAGTAAGTTGCGCCTCCATTGCTCTGGTAATCGGCATTCAATCCCACTTCTGACACCAAATGTTGTGAGCTCGGGGTTCGAAAGGACTGATGCCAATATATAAGAACAATAAAAAGGCTTTATTCACTATAAACAGTGCAATACGATCACAAATATCTTCTGAAAATTACAAGATATTCTGTAATCTTCAAATCCAATAAAAGCGCAGCAAAATTTCACACAGAAACAATGCATTCAATACGACGTATCAACGACAAAATCAATCTGAGTAACGCAGTTCTCAATGCAAAGCCTCTCGTATGAATTCAATCGCAGTTGACAGACAACTCACTCAACTGAACTGGTGGAGGTCCCTTATATAGACTTCAGAGATCTTTCCAGACTATTCCAGGGTTTTCTAATGCTAGAAATTACCAGAAGGTCCTTCAACTCTCGATAGAGTACTCCAAACGTGAAAGGATCCCAATGTAAAGGTATAAGGGGGGGGGGTTGCACAAAAAGTCGCCAAATCCGTCGCCAACTTGGCGACATTTGGCGATATATCGCCAAATTTGGCGACAAAAATAAGTCGCCAAAACCATCGCCAACTTGGCGATAAACCCATTCCTTGGCGATATTCCCATAGAACTCTATTGTAAAAACGATGAGGGTGTAAGGTTGTTTTTCTTACAAAGCACCTGAGGCCTTTAGCATTGAGTTACATGATGCTCAATAGGAAATACATTAATACTGCAATTTTCACAATAATAAAATAAAATAAATTTAAACAAATGGAATATTTACAGATATATACAAAATTCATAACAATATATATATATATATATATATATATATATTTTTTTTTTTTTTTTTTTTTACACTCACACATATATTTAAACTACGGATTTTTTTTATCAGCGTTTTTAACTAGCGTCTAGCGGTGACACTTTTTAGGGTTTCGTTCATCTCACGAAACCCTATTGCTCCCGCTGCGTTGTCTGTCTGTCACAGAGCCATTCTCGAAAACTATGTAACTTACAGAGTTGAAACTTTGGGTATAAATCAGAATATCAGCTGTGAAGAGCTGAAAATATTAAAATTTAAAAAATTCGTATTATTTTAATAAATAGAGATGAAAAACCAAACTTCTAACAGCCTTTTCCTATTAAATTTAAACATTTTTCGTTATAGTCGATGCCAAAAATTAAAAATCCACGAAGAAATTCTTTCTACGATAATTAATTTTCTATCAGACGATTTCCACGTGAAAAATGAAATAAAAAGTTTCACCAAATGAAAAAAAAAAAGATTAATATGAAATAAAATTGATTGACGTCATAGTTGTAATAAAACGGAAAATGTCTAAGATTTCTCAATAATACAAAGAGTATGAGTATGAGTAAGTAAACAAAGCAGATTAATGTCACGTCATTAGAGAATTAAAAAGAAAATCTGACGTCATATGGGAAGTTTAACAAATTTTTCAGATGTTTGAGAATAATACAAAGCGAGTATCAATATGAATAATAGAGAATGGTAAATATATGAGTTTGAGAAACATATTGAATCGTGATAAAATCCGATTATGGAAATATTCGCATATTTTAACATTTTGAAGGTATACATCAATTTGTTTAATTTTGAATTTTTTTGAATTTTTTTTAATATTGCATTTAGTCCGCATGACGGATATTATTATGACAGAATATAATAGCGGGCTTGGCCCGCTATCTGGCTGGTTTAGATATTCGAAAAAACGAAAAAATATACCGGTAAATTTTTACTTTATAAAAAACATGACTTTTTTTTGTTGTTGCTAAATGAAATTTGTTTGAATTTATTAAAGAAAGATAAAGTGTTTTGAAAGGAATATTAAACGAAACCCTTTGAGCGATCTTTGATCACACTTACCCACTTGTTCAATTTTGATCCCTGATCTCGTGTGATCAGTGCCCTGCGCATACCCTTATACGCATGATGTAAGCAAGCTTTCCATATGCTTCTATTTAAAATAATATTCTAAGCTACTTCTCTCTAAGTGCATAGTGGCTTAGTGGTATGGCGCTTAATTTCAGATCTGACAATCTAAGATCGATTCCGGGCAGCGGAAAGTTTGAAACAAAATCGAAATAAATATTAGATTTCGAAAAATAAATAAATAAATAAATAGTAAAAAGAAATCTGCCCAGCTAAACTGAGGGTTCACAGGCTATTCACACTAATAGCATATTATACTCTTATTTCAAAGAATTTGAAATAAGCCCCTCGAAAAATAAAGAAATCGACAATATATTAAGTGTGTTCATCTCCCCTTATAATTAACCAATGAACACCCAAAGCTAGTCTGGGAAGCTCCTTATTAGAATGAACATATATACAAAATTTGAAGCAAATCGAATAATTCTGCATGAAAAATCCATTTATCTAAATTAAGGGGGTATTAGACCCCCGTATTCCTCTTTATACTTAACCAATGCACCCTCAAAACTAATCGGGGAAGTGTCTTACCACAGTGTCGAACCTATATACGAAATTTGAAGAAAATTGGATAATTCTGCATTAAAACACCATTTATCTAAAATGAGACCCCGTTTTAGCCCCCCGTTTCCCCCTTTATACTTAACCAATGAACCCCCAAAACTAATCAGGGAAGCACCTTATCACAATGAACCTAAAAACAAAATTAGAAGAAAAACGGTTATTTCTATCAAGAGTTATCGCGTTACGTACAAACATTACATACGTACATACATACATACATACGTACATACAGAACGTGGGGGGGGGGGACATTAGCACTCAGTCTTTGATAGCCTGTGAGCTAAAAAACGAGTAGAAGGGAGAAATGTGAAATTTATATTTTTCAATATTCAATTACGCTATAAAAATATTTTGTACCAATATTAAATATGTATATAATAAGTTTTTTTTTTTATATTCGTTATAGTAGTCGTAGTTTTAACGAATTTCCTATTTTTAGAGTTTGGCCGAATTATTCGAGCCTATTTTTCCCTATAATTTTAAATTTAATGATAATTATATATATATTTTTTGTATTTTTAAATTTAATAATAATTAAATATCTTTTTCCATAATTTTATTGTTAATAATAATAATATATGTATTTTTTTTCATAATTTTAAATTTAATGATAATTATATATATATTTTTTTCATATTTTTAAATTTAATAACAATTAAATATTTTTTTTCTTAATTTTAAATTTAATAATAATTAAAAAAAAATTCATAATTTTAAATTTAATAATAATTAAATATTTTTTTCATAATTTTAAAGTTAATATTAATAATATATATATTTTTTCATAATTTTGAATTTAATTTAAAAAAATTTCATAAATTTTAAATTTAATAATATTTAAATATTTTTTCATAATTTTAAATTTAATAATAATTAATTAACTTTTTTCCTAATTTTAAAGCTAATAATAATTAAATATACCTTTTTTCATAATTTTAAATTTAATAATAATTATTTTTTTTTCAAATCCAATAATAATTTAATAATTTAATTTTTTTTCATCCTTTTAAATAATTTTAAAATTTTAATAATTAATAATTTTGACTAAAACTTTAAATGTTAATAACTTAAAAACTAACTTGGTGGAACTCATCAAAACATGATGGAAAATGATTTGATGGTACCAAAAAAAATTTGATAACCTATTAACAGTAGCTGAAGAAGTCACAGAATTTCTGTTATTCATACTCAGACATTTTAGCATATATTTTAATCATGTGAAAATACATTTGCATTTTAATATGTGGGACATCAGCAATAATTGTATTAGACTAACAGCTAGAATTGTGTCTGAGACAACTAAAAGATCTGAATTAACCCGTAGTTTGGTTAACCGGCAAACTGCAGTATTAATAATAATAAAATATACTAATAATCTATCCTATTTTAATAAAACACCTCAACTGATTTGTTGATTTTTTAGGAAAAAAATTATAATTGATGATGATTCTAGAATTATTGAATAAAATTGCTTATAATTAGGTTTATTTGTTTTTTTAAAAAAATCTTCATTTATTGTTTATATTTTTACAAATATCATTAAAACTCTTATGCAATAGTACATCAAAAAATACGTCATACATGGGAAGATATGCGCAGAGCGCTGATCCCACAGGATCAGGAATCCGCGAACAAAATTGAAAAAATGTGAGCACTGCACGCTTGTGCGTTACTACAGTCTCTTGAATTTAAATACCAATAGTTTCTAAACGTTTTCTTCCCCTTATTTTTCTCATATAAAATAAAATTTTTAGGAAATACTGGTGCGTAAATTCAGGGGACCGTACAAACGTTTAAACAAAAACCGTTTTTGTGTCAGTGCTAAGGCCTAATATTCAGGGGGCGACTTTCCTCCGGCCGGCGACACTATCTATTGTACTCTCATGTTAAAGAAATTTACATAAAGCTCAATTGAATTTCTCAACCTGTTTATACTAGTTTGTGATTCAATTATTTCCATGTTATAGCAATAGAATTACTTTGCCTCTAAAAATGTTAACAAGGTGAAATGTTTTTCAGTGGTTCTTATTTAATTTCGGTTCTTAAGAAAAGTATGTAGCTGGCGATCTTCCGTTTTTTTATGGTCTAATAAAAATATTTTAGACTAGAAATGTTATTTAAAACCCTCTGACTGTCCTGTCCAGCAAAAGGTCAAAATTGTAATGTTGTTTTCTCTGTATTTTAAATGCAAAAAAATATGATTATTCCAACATTATATAAAAACTTAATTATATATATGAATGGAATTCCTGAGCGTAGTAATAATTACTCAGTGTATTAAAACTGCACTACATCCTTAGAATTATGGTAATTTAAACAATGTTTGTATTGTAGTAAACCCGGAGCTTAGTGAACGTATTAACCCGGGCGTGTCAGTGAGAGGGTTGATAAATGAATTCAAACAAATACCACATAAAAACAATTTGAATAAAATTTCTAGATAGATTTATTTGACTTGATTTATTTGCCTGAAGGTTGGCAGCAATACAATTTGTAACATTTTTACTTTGTAATTAACACCCCTATTAACATTGCAGTCTTACTGATGTATTGGTACCACTGGAGTCTTTTATTTTGAAGTTTTTCCTGTTTTGAACGAGAGAAAAATAATGATTTAATAAAAATGAATCAGGCACGTTGTAGGAATAAGTTACATTTAATTGGATTAAATTTCTATTTTAAATCATGCAAAAGTAAGAAAGGTCATCAAAAATTAAAACCTGGTACTATGTGAGTTAAATTTTATTTTAAAAGTAAAAACTTCATTACACTATTATATTTATTGTAATATGAAAGTGCGTAAAAATAATATTGCAGTATATGTTTTTTCACATTTAACCCTTTAATTACAGATTTGGGACATAAGTCTATGTCGACTATGTTTTTATTTTATTCGAACCATTTTTCGAAAGATAATCTCTGTCCTACACCTATAGAAGGATGTTTCAAGAGAAATCTACGACAAAAAAATTTCTTTGTAAATTATGGTACGAATGAATATAAAAATAGTCGCCAGTCCTGTTGATTACGAGCTAGGACTAGCGACTATTTTTATATTCACTTCGTACCTAGGGTAGCCAGTTTGGCCTTTTTTTATTCCGAATTTCCAAATTCACACCGGTGATTTTGGAAAAAGAATTATTACTTTGAGAATTCAAAAAATGTCTGTCATTAAATAAAAAAAAAAATTGCATGTATTAATTTCTGGTGTGAATTCAAAATTTTGAATTTAAAAAAAGGTCAACTGTTCGTACCGCAATTTACAAATAAAAAAGTTTTGTGCCAGATTTCTTTTGAAAGTATCCTAGTATGGTAGAGATTATTTTTCATAAAGTTGTGCAAAAGAATAAAGAAATTGTCGCTGGGACGACATATGTTCTGACAACGTAATCAAATGGTTAAAAATACTTTTAATTATATGTATACATGTTTATTCTAAAATTGTGTTCATAGAAAAATAAGAAAATTTTATAGATACGTTTACTAAAATATAAATGTTTCTATGTATCTTTATCAATATGTCGGAACCTACAATTAAAAATTTACTTCCCAGGTAAGTAAATGAAAACTTTGTTCGTAGTTAATTGATTATTTGTTAGCAAGTTCATTAAAACCTCTCAAATTTTAGCTTGATGTAGAAAAATAAGTGATGTGGAAACATAAATTATGCTTATTTCAAAAGCACTTTTGAATTCTAATAATTAATTAGGTTGAAACTATTTATAAACTTTGTAAACTTAGAATATTTTTGGATGTTTGATCCGCTTTGTACAGAAAATTAAGTGATGCAAGAATATAAATTATGATTGCTTTTAAAATTACTTTTGAATTCTAGAAAATATTTATATATATTGAATCTATATTAAAACTATTGATAAATAACGAGATAATGTGATATTCAATAATCTAAACGCGAGTTTAGATTATTGGCAGAAATTTTATTCGTTTAAGCTTTAATGTTATCTTTTATTAGCATATTCCACTAACTCAGTCTAACTGTTAAAAATAAATGAACAATGAAGCCTCTAAAGCTCTATCATCAGTGCCAAGGTTATAAACAGATATAAGTGACTATATATCAGTATGTTAGCGTCTCCGCTCGCGGCCAAGGTGGAATGGCGATGAGTGTTGGAAAGCAAACATCGCAGTCAGGAGGCCCCATCCGACGTTAAGACAAAAATACAGCTGTATGCCATTTTCATCATATATTCTAATACGAGCAAATCTTGTGCGTGTGTGGCTATATATATATATATATATATATATATATATATATATATATATATATATATATATATATATTATGCAAATTTTATCTTAAAAACGACTCTAACGATTTTGACGAAATTTTGTATCCTACCGTTTTGGGGCACCAGAAAACCATTGGGCTAGGTTACATGTTCGAGAAAATTCGATTAGTGGATCATTTTGGGTCACCATGGGTCAGGGTCAAGCTAATTGTATCTAATAAACGGTTCAAACGATGTTGACTAAATTTTGTATCCTATCATTTTCTTGCATGAGAAAACTATTTGCCTGGGTCACATGTTCGAGAACTTTCGATTAGTGGGTCATTTTTGGGTCAACGCGGGTCAAGTTAATTTTATCTAAAAAACGGCTCTAACGATTTTGATTAAATTTTGTATCCTATGAGTTTCAGGCAAGTGAAAATCATTGGGCTAGGTCACATGTCCGAGAAAATTGGATTAGTGGGTCATTTTGGGTCACTGTGGGTCAAATTAATTTGATCTAAAAAACGGCTCAGAGTATTTTGACTAAATTTTATATCCTACGAGTTTCGGGCACGCGAAGACAATTGTGCTTGGTCACATGTTCGAGAAATTTTGATAAGTGGGTTTATTTTGGTCATGGGTCGTACTTGAACTCAGAGCTAATTTTGACCGAGCATAGCTCAAACGTCCCTGCACGTATGTAGTTTATTTGTGCTATTTTCGCGTTGTTCATTTGTTTATAATATAACGGTACAAAACTCAACATTCCAATTAAAAATGTCTAACTGACCTGACTAAATAAAATTTCTCCTGTTTTAACTAATTTTTTTAATAATGCATTTTGTTTTCTTTTCAAACCAGATTTATGTTACAGTACCACGTTTACTATATTATGTAATGATTTATTTTCCTATAAAATCCATAAAGATACAGAGGTCTTATTTGTTCAATTCTTGCATACCACTGTTTTTAAAAAATAAATCTTCGTGGTAGATTTCTACAGCAGTCGCAATAGAAACAAACCATGAAGATTTTTGTTTGGAAATAAGGACATTAAAAAAAAGTTCAAATTAGCGAGACCTAAGGTCCAACTAAGCGGTATTGGGAACGAGGGCAGACATTCACCACTATTTCCGAAAAATTATTTAAGACAGAAATTATGCGTTTAAATAAGGTGACGATTGTTACTCGGAAATAGTCGTACTTCTTGTCCGGTTAAGCTTCCCCACACGCCCTTGCGGTAATCAGATACCGTTGGGAAGGCTGAAATAATTTTTTACAGTATTTTTTTCATGTACAGTTGGCTAACTAAAAGAAGAACACCTCAAGAACACCTCATATACTTAAATCCCGAAATTTTCCAAGCACAAAATGGAAATAGGCATTCAACTGGGGTGTAATGGGATCAACTGGGACTTAAAATTTATGTTTAAAATAAGCTTAAGGAATAGTCTTCATACTGAAGTTGTACCAAACTCTGAACTTTACAATACGAAAAACTAATTTTAACATCACATTTGTGTTTTTTAGTCATTAGGATATCAAATGGGAAGTCATTCTGGAAGGTCTTTCAAACAGTTTAGAATTTATGAAGGATTAAAATTTGGAACTCCAACCGTTGCATTCTTTTGTAATCGTTGCAAAATGCTTCTGAATGTGGGTAGTTTTTTTCTTTCAGCATAACTCAACAACTACTTGACGGAATAAGCTATAATTTTTGTTTCTTTTCTAGAAATTGATTTCTGTTAAAAAATTTATTACAATTCGTAAATTTTTCGAAAATACATATTAAAAAAAAATATTTAAAAAAAATGAATAGTAACGTATAAATTGTTTAAGAGCCTTGTCACGCTTGGCACGCAAAGAAACGCTCAAGCATAATGTTAAGTCTATGGGAAGGTTCTTGCGTGATTTCTCGCTCGCATTTTAATATTTTTAAATGATTTTTTTTTTTTTGCATAGGATAGCTGAGGTCGATCTCTAACGATGTTAGTTTTTACTTTTTTGATTTTGGTTACAATTTTTTTTATAAGTGGACATTTTCAATTTTGGAACCGGTTGGAATCGGCTCTGAAAGTGAAAGTACCTTTATATAAGAAAACTGGAACCAAACTCGAAACAGTAAAAACTAACAACGTTAGAGATCGACGTCAGATATCCTATGTAAACGAAATCATTTAAAAATATTAAAATGCGAGCGAGAAATCGCGCAAGAACCTTCCCATAGACTTAACATTAGCTTTCGCGTTTTTTCGCAGGACTGATGTAGGCTCTTAACAGAACGCAATTTCTAGAAGTTTTAAATATGTGAATCTAAAATTACAGCTCATTCCACTAAACGGTTTTTGTATTACGCTTATGAAAATACTTCATTGAAATATGTTTGACAACGATTAAAAATGAATTTAACATTAGGATTTCCAAATTTTAAACCTAATATTAAATTAACTAACATAACTACTTGATTGAATGACTTCCCGTTTGGTAAGATAAAACTTAACGAAAAAAGCCTAATATGATGCTGAAATTAGTTGTTCGTAAATTGAAAATTTCTGACTTTCGTACAATTTCTGTATGAACACAACCCTTAAGCTTATTTTTTAACATAAATTGAAAAATAGCATAATTTCTAGTTGAATGGTTATTTTTGCGTTTTTATTTTCTTATGGCAATTTGAAGATAAAATTATATGGGCGACTGTACTTATAAGATATTTCTAAACTACAATTCACGTTTGTACTGAAGTTTAATAATGATTTTAAACCGTTCGGCACCATGGGTGCATATATGCACCCTCAAAAAGCGCTTACAGCGTTTGAGTTTGATACCAGTAAAAAAGAAAAGTAAAATTGATTTTACCTAATTACGACATTTTCGTGATTTTTAAAGTTAAGTCAAATAATTGTCCCTCCCCATACCAGCAAAGCTATCATTAAAAAAAGAATTAAATTTTTCTGATAATTAGAACATAACGAAGACGCTACGCTAAAATAGCCGGCACATGACACCCCTTCCCGACCTCAATTTCAAATTTATATCTTAATTAGTTACCTAAATATTTGTTCATTAGTAAAAATTGGCAGTTATTTCCTTTCATTTTCGCAAACTAAATGGAGGGATCGGTCAGAAAAACAGATGTCTCTGTAGTTCAGTTTTTAATGAAAGCAGATCCCTGTCTGAAACTTTCTCAGATTGTTTTCACTGGCGCCTGCAGATTTTTTGCAGTTTTTTGCATAAATTAAGAAAAATACCGACCGAATTTTTCAAAAATCACATAGTCGGGTTGGGTTGGGTTGATTATTGACGGCCAATTATCGACACTAGGGATATAGGCCCAGGGGGAGTGCCCTTCGTGGGGGTCTTTCTAAGGGAACCTAATCCGTATTTACGCATGGAGAAAATCCACGGCTCGAATGAAAACCACGAAAACTCCGAGCGATTAGGCCGACGGGCGCGATTGGGATCGAACCCAGCACCTCCCGTCTACCAGCTTCGAGAGCACAACCTCTCAGCCACTGTCACATAGTCTGATGCGGAATTTTTCTACATATGCTCAGAAATTTTCAAATTGATATCTTAATTAGTTTTCTTAAAATTCGCTAATTAGTAAAATAATTTCGAATTCGTTCATTTCTGCTTGCAAATCCAATGCGCCTGTACTTTTCTTTAGCCATTTTGATTTAAAAGATGTCATTTTAGAAGCGATGGTTAATGAGAATCTAATTAATATCTTGGGTAATTATCAAAATTTTAAAATTCTGAGACTCAGGCGCACATGACCAGACCTTGGACTATCCACACCTAAATTTTCAGACTTCTAGGTGGGCTAGATTTTGCTAGCCATCGCACACACACAGAGAGCGAAACTTTCTTTTAAATTCCGATTAGCTAATGCCTAATAATTAATGGGCAGAGTTTTCCAATACGAATCGGTTTTCCCAAACGTAAGGAACTTTCCGAACAACCACAATATTTCAATGCCTCCCTTTCTTATGTTATGTATCTAATAAATATTTCATTTAATTTCTATAAAATACGCAAAAGATAATCTTACACAGAGTAATTTTTGAGTACTTACAAAATATTTCTATACTACAACTCATATGTATGTACGGAAATTTAAAACTACGTTGAATATGCATGTACAATAAAGTTATCTACCGTAATTTCGCGCGTATACGCCGCACCTCAGACAATTCGATTTCCTACCAGAATTTATTTTAAATAAAATGTAACTTATTTCTGCTTAGCACTTATTTAACTTCTTATTTTCAATAAAATTTCCTGTTTGAAAAAGACTTAACTAAGCTGCGGCGGATACGCGCGAAATTACGGTATAACACTTTTTTTTTTTTTAAACTAGTCGTTGGGGGCCACCGTAATACTTGCCCATCATGGATATGCATAATATAAAATATGAAACTAAAACATGTGTAAACTATTTATATGCATTGCAATTGGAATAAAATCGTAACTCGATGACGCCCATAAACTTTAAATGCTCTATCAATGAATTGCGTAAAAGAAACATCTTTATAACTCCAAAATTGATAATCATATTCAGGTTTACTGCGTCGGACTACGCGTCTCATTTCCGATTAAAATATATCTTTGAATTGAAATTTGAATAAAATACAGGGTCATGAAAAATCGAATGTGGAAAAAAGAATGTGGAAAAATGGATTAAAAATATCTCGGCAACACATTATCCGATCGGCTTCATCCGTTATGCAAAATTTATGATTTTTTGTTGTCTTTTATATTCACTCCTTACAATAAACAATTTCGAAAATTTTGATGTAACTTTTATCAGAACGATTATTTCGAGAGTCCGAAAAAAATAGTTCCGGATAATCGAGGTTACTGAAATTCAATAAGCTTCTTCCCATTATTACATACTAAGTACATACCGAATTTCAAGTTTCTATCTCAATTTGTTCGGGAGATAGAGCATTTACAGACACACAGAACAGAGAGATGGACGGCAATTTTTTTTTTATATATAAATATGTTTTTCAGAATCTCCAGTGTCTGTAACGTGTAAATCCGTCAAAAAAAATTTTTTCGATTTTCAAAATGATTACAAGACTTACCCTACACTACATATGATGGGTAATAAATAAATAATTTTTGTATTATACATGTGTACATTATATTTTACTTTATATATACAGACTTTCAACTGAAAACTTATTTAATCGGTTTATCAGGACAATTTTCCTCGAACATTTTATTGATCATTTGACCGAAAGTTTCTGAAAATTTTGAAGTTCTAGCATGATGCAGAAAATTAAGTGATGCGGAAATATAAATTATCCCTGCTTGTAAATTCATTTTTGGATTCCGATAATGATTTCGGATGCAGATGTTGATAAATATTATAA
The DNA here is from genome assembly GCA_963931845.1 of Maratus michaelseni. Lineage (NCBI taxonomy): Eukaryota > Metazoa > Arthropoda > Arachnida > Araneae > Salticidae > Maratus > Maratus michaelseni. Next base: position 192,283,661 of record OZ007598.1, on the reverse strand, counting down.
GCTTAGAATAATGCGTTAAATTTACTCTGCTTATTATTATAATACAGTCGAACCCAGTTAAGACACGTTTCAAGGGACAGGAGAAATGTCGCGTATTAAACGTGATTCACATAATGTTGCAGCAACTGAGGTTATTTTACACATCTAATTGCCTCAATGAACTTCAGAGCCTTTCGTTTATATGTTTACGGTCGAAAATCGTATCTTTTATGCTGATTTAGATTAAAATTTAACAGTATTCAAACTTAACTCATTGTTTGTTTTTATGGGACTGACTGAAATAATTACTGAAAATAAATATGTATTCAAATATGTTTTTATTGTCGATTAATTCGATACTAACAAAAATAAGCAACAAAAGTAATTTTACAGCTAGACTATTTATTATGTGCGTTCGTAATTATATAAATACGTAAGTCGTCGTCTGGTCCGTCCGTCTGTCCCTCCGTCCGCATATAAGAGCGGAAAAACTACCCAACCGAATAGTTTCAAATTTGATCTCTATAATTGTTGCAGAATTTTGTCGAGTCATTTCAAGTTTTATGGAAATCGAATCAAAACTTAAAAATATATTATTAAACGTTTTATTTATTCTATTAATTCCTATCATAAGTAAATCTATATAATAAAAGCGCAAGTCATGTCACTAAGGAAAACAAATACGGGCTAACCAGTTCTTTTTTCACATGCCAAGCGGGCATTTCAAAATTATTTTTTCGAATAAAATTGCATAAAAGTTACATTTTTAGATAGATCGTTCAAAAAAGTTATTTGCTTGACAGATGAGTTACATTAAAAAATGTATAGATTCTGAGATAACTTCAGTGGAAATTAGGTTAACAGCCGAATATCTCAATCCATTAAAGTAAATAAACACATTCGTTCTCGTGAGTTATAGAAATATTAAACCATGGAGGTAATTATTCGCAAAGCAAGAACTTAATGGTGAATTTTGCAGCGCTGTCTGGTGTCGACAAATAATTCGCATCTGTAAACGTGGCATTGGCAATAAGAAAAAAAAAAGTATGCTCATTTCTCTCATAACAGACAATATAATTCCTTTCACTGAAATAATAACGATATATATATATATATATATATTTACATTGTAAAATTAGTTATAGTACAAACGCACCTCATTTGTCATCTCTAACGTATATTTTTCCAACTTGCTATTATAATACAGTCAACGGTTAAGACACGTTTCAAGGGACTGGACAAAAGTCGCGTATTAAGTGGGTTAGCCTATTAAACGTGATTTACACAATGTTGCAGGAACTGAACTTATTTACACATCTAATCCGCCCCAACAAACTTTAAAGCTTTATATTTACGGTCGAAAATCGTGCCTTTTATGCTGATTTAGATTAAAATTTAACAGTATTCAAACTTAACTCCTTGTTTGTTTTATAGAACTAACTGATAAAAACAACTGAAAATTATATGTATTCAAATATGACTGTGTTGTCGATTAATACGTTACTAAGAAAATAAACAACAAAAGTAATTTTACTACTAGCCTTTTTATTTAACATATACCAAAAAATATTCCCTGACAGCTCGGCCTACATGCACAGGTAGATTTCGAAGACGCAGACCGTGAGGCACCTGCTTATTGGGAATTGCAGAAGAAATGACCTTTTTGCCATGGTGCGGCAGTTGGGACCTCCCACTTCGCAATCTACCTGTGTCTATAGGCGGAGCTGGCAGTATTTTTTTTTTTTTTTTTTTTTTTATATTATCTTTTTTTTCTGTGAGAGTTGGTCCAATAAAAAACTTGTCGATATAAAAGTTGTAAGATAATATTAAGAGGGTTTATAATAAATTCAAGTGGATTTGATATCTTCTGAACTGACAAAGTTATGATTTTTTTTCTTCTGAAACCCCTATTCCCCCCCCCCCCCCCACCTTGAGGCCATTTTTAATTATATCAAAAATCTGTCACATAAATTTTCGGCTCTTTTCATAGAAGTAACAATAACTTTAAACGGATTCGATACGTATCATAATTAAGAAGTTATGGGGATTTTTCTGTTTTCACAAAAAGACCCCCTTCGTTCGATTTTCACCATTAACAAACTTGACCGAGATTTTACGCCCCTTGATTTTATGTATCAGTTTGGAACAGATATGTGCAGAATTTTTGAAGTTATCGTGTCCATGAACAAGTGATATAGATAGATAGATAGATAGAGTTTTGAACTGGGGGAGGTTTTGGGTTCTGGGACTCATGATCGAGGTAGATCCGCAAAAATTTAACATAGGGATGAATGTAATAGGTAGTATTTCTTACGAAATCTACCTAATATGAAATCTTTGCAGAACAACCCAATTATTAAAACTGTATGCAATTACTTATGATAATGAGTAAGGTATTGAAATATCTATCTCTATTTCCGATTAGTAACATTTGCTTTAATTAATCTGTCATTGCATAATGCAAATATTACTAGTTGGAAATAGTGGTATATATCTGGATAAAAAAACTCCACTAAATTTGCAACACTATAAGAGAGAAAAGAAATTTTCATGTTGGTCCATGAATTTGCGTATTAAGCGAATTTTTTTGCTTCAAGTTGCCGAAACTTTATCATGTAATTAGCGGATCTTGTAAAACGTTCGCGTATTAAACGTGGTATTTTTAGATCAATCTTATAAGTTATAAGTCAAAGGAGCGGGAAAAACATCGTACTAAATGGTATTGCGTATTAACCGTTTGCTTCTTATAACCGGGTCCAACTGTATTTCGTATGCTTGCGAAATTTTCATGATTTCTAAAGTAATCGATATTATCGAACCAGAACCAGCTATGATAAGCATTTACATTTGATGAATGTATTTCTTTAATCCTAAAGTCTTAAAAAACGGTATTTTTTTAAGAACCAAAATTTTCAGGATTTCTTAAGTAATCGATATTATTGAACCACCTATGATAAGCATTTATATTTGGTGAATGTATTTCTTTAATCCTAAAAGAAAATCAGATATACGAAGTTCGTTTGTCAAGGACCTCTTAATGTAATGTCAGTGAAAGGAATATCTCGCTAATTTGATGCATTATTAATGTCTTAAAAAACTCTAATTGACGAATTGTATAATTTGATACGTCTGTCTCTCTATACGCGGCTGCTAATCTATGACCGTATATGTAAGAAAGGAGACAGATAAAAATTGCTTTTTGACACTTAAAAATTTTGCGATAATTCTTTGGGTTGTTGGATTTTTTTTTTTTTTTAAACATGAGATGCGACTTTAGATATAATAAGCTGGGAATGTACCTTAGTTGGGTATACATTGTTTACTTTTTCCCAGTCAAATGTACACTTTGATTATTTTTCCTTTTAGGTAGATTTCGCAAGAAATACTACCTATTATATTCTCCGCTATGTTGGAATTTCTGGAAATTTTTGCAGATCTACGCTGATTATGACTCCCAGAACCCAAAACCACCACCAGTTCAAAACTTTATCTATCTATCTATCTATCTGTTTATCTATATCACTTTTTTATGGACACGATAACTTCAATAATTCTGCACAAATCACTTCCAAACTGATGCATAAAATCAAGGGGCATAAAATCTCGGTCAAGTTCGTTAATAGGCAAAATCGAACCAGAGGGGGGGAATGGGGGGCTTTTTGTGAAAACCGAAAAATCCCCATAACTTCTTAATTATGATGCGTATCGAATCCGTTTAAAGTTATTATTACTTCTAGGGAAAGGGCCAAAAATTTATGTATGACAAATTTCTGATATCTTTAAAAATAGCCTCAAGGGGGGGGGGGGGATATGGGTTTAAGAAGAAAAAAATTCATAACTTTGTCAATTCACAAGATATCAAATTCACTTAAATTTATTTTAAATATTATCTACAAATTATTTAAATATTATCTTCAAATATTATTCTTAATATTATCTACAACTTTTATATTGACAAGTTTTTTATAGGACCAACCCTTACAGAAAAATAAAAATAATAATAATAAAAATAAAAACAAAACAATCCCTGCCAGCTCCGCCTACAGACACAGGTATATGTCGAAGTGGACGGTCCCAACTGCCGCATCATGGCAAAAAGGTTATTTCTTCTGCAATTCCCAATAAACAGGGTTTGCGTCTTCGAAATCTACCTGTGCCTGTAGGCCTAGCCGTCAGGAATTTTTTAATTAATTATGTCACTTACTTTACATGTATAAATATAAAAGCCATGCTTTTCACATCTTTTTTTAATAATCGAATAAGATTTGCGAATAAGATCGAATAAGATTTGCGCTTCGTAAAGCGCAAATACATAGCCTTTGATCCATTTTTTACTTTCCAGCGACGTTTTAAAGTAAAGGAATATTTTTAATGATACACACGATAATTAAACTCTATTCCGAATTGATGCCATATACAAATATATTTTTCTTTCATTTAAATTTATGTCACAGAGAAAGTCAAAAACGTTAAAAAAATTTGCGAATATCCTCTGTAAGATTTTTTTGTCAGGAGAAGGACCCCCCCCGCGTTGTAGTCAGTTTTTATATTTTCTTTTTTATAATCATTTGTTTCACATATACTATTTTAAACGGGGTTTCTGTGGGAGCGAAGCGAATGCATCTCTACTTAACGAAAAATGTTCTTAGTGTTTCATTTTTTCTCTTATTTTCTTTCTTTCTTTTTTCTCTTATTCAATTCTGGTAGCAATTTTCTGTTTAATATTCATTAATTTTTAATTGGTAAATTTCAAAATTGCTTTTCAAATTAACGTGGTTTAAAAGCTGTCTTGTATTGGGTATATTGATTTAAAAAAATTCTTAGTTTAACTTATGTAATGTTTATAATCTCCATTTAAAAAGCGCGGCCAAGGCTGCGGATTACACTCATATCTGCTCTAAAATCTTGCTCCTCGCTAGGTTTCTTTTGCCGGCGCCCATGAAACGCGCGGTTACTTATGTCTATAGAAAATATTAGAAACATTTCAGAATTATTCTAATATAGTACAAAAGTTTTAACATCAGTATGTGACTGAATTCATAATATAAGAATAAGTAAAGAAAAACGAAATTGAGAATAAAAATATGTTTTAAGCTTGTAAATTTATTTTACAGGTTTTTATAGTGAATATATGCAGTAATTTGATCATGTTTTAATTATTTGGAATCTTATATTGATTTGATTATAAATGATTTGTTATATATTTCATAAATATAAATATTTATATATCAAAATTTTCATTTAAAACATATTACTCTGTGTGTTCAAGTACATTGTTTTGATAATTTTGTATAATTCAGCTTTTTCAGAGTTTTTCCATTTTGGCTCATTATTGATATATATATATATATATATATATATTTAATAAAGAAAGAACGCTTGACTGACCTATCAACGCCCAGCTGAAACGACTAAAGTCATGATCAGGAAATTTGGACAGTAGATTGCTGCCTAGGCATGCAATAAGAAAGGATTTTTGAACACCCCGCTCCCTCCTCGAAGGGTGTTCAAGGGAAAGTCGAACATTTTAGCTCATTTCGCCATATCTCAGCAGCAGTTTTAGGTTGGAGCATGAAATTCAAGATAACAAATCTACTAAAAAAATAGCTAAACATGTATTTCAGCAATTTTAGAAATTCACATCCACGAAGGGGCTTAAATGGGAAGTCGGATGTTTTAGGCCATTTTTTCCATATTCCAGCAGCAGTTTTACGTAGGCGCATTTAATTCAGAATAACAAAGCTACTAAAAAGAAAAGAAAAGAAAAGAAAACAGCTAAGCAAGCATTCCAGCGATTTTAGAAATTCACCAGGGGAGGGGGGGGGGGGGGGGGGGTTAGGGGTTAAACATCGGAGAAGATATCAGTTTTAGGTTGGAGCATGAAATTCAGGGTAACAAATCTACAAATAAATAAATAAATAAATAAATGCGTATTTCGGTGATTTTAGAAATTCACGCACTATAGGTGTTAAAGAGGGGTGGTGGACTGTTCTAGGTCATTTCGTCATATCTGAGCAGCAGTTTTAGGTTGAACGTTGGACCATGAAATTCAGGATAGCAAATTTACTAAAAAAAATAGTTAAACACGTATTTCAGCGATTTTAGAAATTCACCAACTAAGGGGTTAAACATTGAATATGAACCCGAATATAAATGATAGATATTTTGCATAAGACATTTTTAAAGGAAAAAAAAATAATCATTTAAGCTGAGGTATTTAGTATGTTTGCTTCAAAATAACATAAGTTTTTTTCTTATTGTAATTTTGATGGTTTATGGACGCGAATGCATTATTGTGATCGGCGCAGTTTTAGGATATTACATTTTTACGTATGTTAACCGGAAGGCCAAGGTTAACTTGGGCGAAGCCGGGTGATTCTACTATATTAAAATTGAAATTTTCCAGTACTGCAATTTTGTCTCACTCCCGCTTTTATCCGATTTAGATTTTTTTTTTTTAATTACCTACCAATCCCTATCCCCTACCCTACATTGTAGTCGACACATTGTCCACCCGCGCGAAGCCGGACGGGTCGCTAGCATTACCCTCTGAGCGTTTTGAAAAAAGGGTAAAATTGTAATGTTGTTTTCTCTGCATTTTGTTATAAATGCTAAAAAATATGATTCTTTCAGCATTATAAATAAAACTTAATTACAAATATGAATGTAACTCTTGAGAGTATTAATCATTCTTCAATGTTTTGAAAATTTATTAAATCTACAGAATTATATTATCTTAAATATTGCATATATTGCAGTGAAACCTGGAGCTTAGTGAACGGAATATTACGTTCCACACGCTTAGGTGGTTAAAAAGTAATTTAGTTTCGTCTGACTTTAAAATAAGAATTCACTGTATATAAAATATAAATGTGAATTAATGTGGTTCTTCAAGATTGCGCAATTTATTGGAGTGGATCAACTCAAATATAACTTTTTCAGACATAAATGCGTATATGTGTGTCACTGTGTGTATGTGTGTTTAACACAGGTCGATTACCAGTTTAATGTTGAGTTTTAAACTGGTGTTACCCCTTGTACTTAAATGGAACAGAATTGTATAAATAAATGACATTTGAATGTGCTATATAAAAATGTAAAACATTAAGACAATGTAAAAATCCAAATATATAGTACCATTTATATATATATATATTTAAAAAAAAAAAATGTACTCGCTGTTATTAGAAAATCGTCACAATGGAAGTTGACTTTGATTTTTTTTTTTTTTTTTTTCAGAATATAGATTATTTTCTCTATTTTAATTTTTTTATGTGACCTTTTGTGTGGAAGAGCTAAAAATATTTAGCCATTTTATATAAACTAAAAAAAGTAAACCCCAAAGGAATTAAAAAAAATCGTACATCGTTTATCTTTATGGCAAAAAAAGGCAAAATAAAATATATATGTAATGACATTTGAATGTCATTACATATATGTATGACAAAATTAGTTAAAATTTTGTACTCAATTTTGTTAAAGTATGTTTTCTAAATATATATGTAATGTCATTTGGATGCATTTTTTTGTAATATATATATATTTGCCAAAAAAAAAAAAAAAAAAAAAAAAAGGCACATTAAAAGTTTTATAAAATATTAGAAAATCAGCGTTTTAAACTATGGTGTTAAACTGGTTTAAACTGGTGCCCTTTTACTTAAATTGAACAGAATTGTATATAATTAAATAAATCACATTTGAATGTGCTATATAAATGTAAAACATTAAGACAATGTAAAAATCCGAATATATCGTACCATTTATATAAAAAAAAAAAGTGATGCACTCGCTGTTATTCGAAAATCGTTTATAATAAAATCACAGTGGAAGTTGACTTCGATTTCTTTTTTCTTTCTCTCTCTCTCTTTTTTTTTTTTCAGAATATTTCCTCTATTTTAATTTTTTATGTGACCTTTCTTGTGCAAGAGCTAAAAATATTTAGTCATTTTATATTAACTAAAATAAGTAAACCTCAAAGGATTAAAAAAAAAACAAATCGTACGTCATTTATCTTTATGGCAAGAAAAAAATATATACCTAAAAAAAGGCAAAATAAAATATATAATATATATTTTCCGAAAAAAGGTACATTAAAACTTTTATAAAATATTAGAAAATCAAAAATCTAAAAAACTTTTTTTTACATTAGAGAGGAAAAAAAAGAGTTCATCTAAGAAATTATGGGTGGGGCTCGAATCCCACTAGCCCATACAACTCTACGCTTATGCATAGTAGAGAGTTAGCTCACTGTTTCAAAAGAAGACGAAAAGGGGGAACCCCCCCCCCCCCTCCCCCCGAAATACGACTTTTGCAAGCGCAATCCTAAAACTTTTTTATGTCGTAATTATGTATAATTTTATGTAAAAAATGTATAAAAAACGGCAAAAAGAAATATAATGTATATTTGACGATAAAAGGCCCATTAAAAATGTTATAAAATATTAGAAAATCAAAAATCTAAAAAACTTTTTTTTATATTAGAGAGGGGGAAAAAAAAAAAAAAAAAAGAGTTCATCTTAGAAAGTACGGGTGGGGCTCGAATCCCACTAGCCCATACAACTCTACGCTTATGCATAATAGAGAGTTAGCTTTCGGTTTCAAAAGAAGGCGAAAAGAAAAAAACAAAACAAGTTGGAAATTGTACGTCAAACGAGGTGCGTTCGTACTATAGCTAGTTATATAAATATTCAGACCTTGATGATTTATAATTCTGTGAAATGAATTATATCGTCTGCAGATTAATTTCTGTAATAAAATAAGTATATCCCGGTCGCTTGACGATTAGACCTCGGAAACTCTTATAACAAAAGAGCACCGTTTTTTTTTTTTTTTTTTTTTTTTTTTTTTTTTTTAATGCAAATATCTTAATAAATATTTTTATTAATATTTTCTAAAGTTTTGATTCGATTTTCATAAAATTTGAAATGTCTCGACAAAATTCTGCAAAGATGATATATCTTAAATTTCAAATCATTTGGTTGAGTAGTTTTTGCTCTGTTATTTTCGGACGGACAGACAGACGGACGGACCAGACGACGACTATAGGTGCTACATATTTATATAATTACGAACGCACCTAAAAAAAAAAAAAAGCCCTGAAATACGACTTTTGCTAGCGCAATCTAAAAATAATTTTATGTCGCCGAAATGAGTGCTTTATAATGTCCGGTGTGTCTTTCAAATTTACGAAAGTAGCAAACAGGTCTTTCCCTCTATTTCCCCTCCACAACTACGTCACCGATAAACCATGAATACGCCTCTTTTTCACAAGAGGCACTACAATAGCGTATGCACGGCGAGCGATTTGCGATTTCCTTCTTCGCTGATAGAGGCAGAAAGCTCAAGGTCGATTCGCTCCGAGTGAACACAGCTGCGCGGTCGCCATTTTGAGTTAATTTATCAACCTCACTTTATGCAGGGTTTGAGTGAAAGAAAATCAATATTATTTATAAGAAGATTCCCCAAAGATATACTTTACTATCCTGTGAAATATAAGCTAATTCCAATCTTGAAAATGCGGATAATTTACAATTTCGGAAAGCAGTATGAATGAAATGCTACGACTGAGTGAATTGAATACAATATATTGATCCGGTCTCGTTCGTTGCCTTCATTATTTTCAAATTGCTGTGTGTAATGTTTGTTATATTATAAGTTATGGAATTCAATCCTGCTTTCTCCAAAATTGAGCTGTGTAGTTTTCTTATGCAAAAAGGTGTTGCAGAGGATGATGCTAAGAAATTACAAGGTAAGCCAGACATTGATATTATTTTGGCGGGGTTTTTGGCGATTAGCGCCAAGCTAAGTTTATCCACCGAAGCGGGTTTCTCCATTTTCGCGCCAAAGGGGAGAAAATAAACAACGAGTATGCTCAGCGGTTAATTTTGACTCTCTATTGAAGGAAGAACGTTATACAGATGTGCACGCCTCGGGACTGGTCTGAAAGCCCCCCCCCCCCCCGGGCCCGCTGAGTGGGCTCGGTTCAATTTTGTTACATTACATTCGGGCCGGGGCGGGCACGGACATAATTATTTTTGCATACTCGTGCTGGTCCTAGGATTACATTTCTTTAGACTCGCGTCGGGCCTGAACAAATAATGAACTTTAACAAATACAGAAATTCTGTATTGACAGATATATTATTTATTTTTATTTTTTAAAGTAATATTTAATAGAAACTTTAACTAAACGAAAAAATATTATATAATGTAGTGTAATTTTTAAAGAGGGTGTATTGTTTAAATGAACGAAAATTTAATGTTGAACGAAAAAATATGTTTGATATAAATAAATAATTATCCAATTAATCATTTCCGAGTTGTGTTGGAGTGTCATATTTCTTTTTGAAAATAATATTGTTATTTTTATACTGTGCATTTATTTAAAAGAATCTGTGGAAATTTATTTTATATTAATAAATTTTAGAGACACATAAATAAATATTTTAAAAATCTACTTTATTTTATTACATTATTTATTTTTATTTTTTAAAGTAATATTTAATGGAAACTAGCTAAACGAAAAAATATAATAGTATAATGTAGTGTAATTTTTAAAGAGGTTGTATTGTTTAAATGAACGAAAAAATCTATTTGATGTAAATAAATAATTATCCAATTAATCCTTTCTGGGTCGTGTTGGAACGTCATATTTCTTTGTGAAAATAACATTGTTATTTTTATACTGTGCATTTATTTATAAGAATCATTGGACATTTATTTTATGTTAATACATTTTAAAGACACATAAATAAACATTTTAAAAATCTACTTTATTTTATTATATTATTTATTTTTATTTTTTAAAGTAATATTTAATGGAAACTTTAACTAAACAAAAAAGTATAAGATAATATAGTGTTATTTTTAAAGAGGGTGTACTGTTTAAATTTAAATGAACGAAAATTTAATGTTGAACGAAAAAAAATCTATATGACATAAATAAATAATTATCCAATTAATCCTTTCCAGGTTGTGTTGGAATGTCATATTCCTTTGTGAAAATAATATTGTTATTTTTATACTGTGCATCTATTTGAAAAAATATTTTGAAATTTATTTTATGTTAATAAATTTTAAAGACAGATAAGTAAATATTTTAAAAATCTACTTTATTTTATTATATTATTGTTTATTATATATTATTATTACATTTTATTATCTACCTTTTTTATTATACTAGTTTAAGAAAGTCATTTAAAAACGACTTAATTATTTATTTAATATCATATATGTTTTTTCGTTCAACATTAAATTCTCGTCAATTTAAACATTACACCCTCTTTATAAATTACACTACATTATATTATATTTTTTCGTTTAGTTAAAGTTTCCATTAAATATTACTTTAAAAAATATAAATAAATAATATATGTGTCAATATGGAGCATTACTTTTTCAATATTTGTTAAAGTTGTCCATATAATGAACTAATGCTCCGTATATCAATTTCAGAGGTAATTACATGAGACTTTTTTTCAAAACTTGAACTTTTACATTATATTTTAGATATTACTTTGGATCACTTGAATGTAACCTAGAAAAATGTTAATCATTAACATTTTATTTGGATGGAAGTGAGAAATAAAATAATTAAGTATTAGATATAGAAAAAAATATATTGCAAACACAAATATTCGATTTCATGCAGTGACATATTGGATTACACATACATATTTGATAATGTTATTGATTAATTATATTTAAATAGCAACATATTGGATTACACATATACATATTTGATAATGTTATTGGTTAATTATACTTAAATAGCAACATATTGGATTACACACACACATATATATATATATATGATAATGTTATTGGTTAAATTATATTTAAATAGCAACATATTAGTAACAGGGTTTGAAAAAGGTGTCATTAAAGATTTCTTTTTAATGAGATTGTTGTTAATAATACAAACTTTTCAAAATGATTAAGTTTGTAAAATAAAAATATTTTATGTTTATGCTTTAGTTTCCTTGTATAAGGAAAATATATTGATCAACATTTTATAACTTCAATTAGAATATAGTCAATACAAATAAAATAAAATAAATAAAAAATACATTTTAAGCAAAGAAAAAAAAATTTTTTTTTATAAAAGTGAAAAATAGAATAAATGTAAAGACATATTGGATTACACATGCATATTTGATAATATTATTGGTTAAATTATATTTAAATAGCAACATATTGGTGACGGGGTTTGAAAAAGGTGTCATTAAAGATTTCTTTTTAATGAGGTTGTTGTTAATAATACAAACTTTTCACAATGATTAAGTTTGTAAAAGAAAAATATTTTATGTTTATGATTTAGTTTCCTAGTATAAGGAAAATATATTGATCAACATTTTATAACTTCAATTGAAATATAGTCAGTACGGAAAAAAAAAAAAAAAAATACATTTTAAGCAAAAGAAATATATTTCTTTATAAAAGTGAAAAATAGAATAATTGTAATGACATATTGGATTACACATACACATTTGATAATATTATATTATATTATATTATATTTAAATAGCAACATATTGGTAACGGGGTTTGAAAAAAATGTCATTAAAGATTTCTTTTTAATGTCATTGTTGTTAATAATACAAACTTTTCACAATAAGTTTGTAAAAGAAAAATATTTTATGTTTATGATTTAGTTTCCTAGTATAAGGAAAATATATTGATCAACATTTTATAACTTCAATTAGAATATAGTCAGTACAAAAAAAAAATAAAATTAAAAATACATTTTAAGCAAAAAAAATATATATTTCTTTATAAAAGTGAAAAATAGAATAAATGTAATGACATATTGGATTACACGTACACATTTGATAATGTCATTGGTTAATTATATTTAAATAGCAACATATTGGTAACGGGGTTTGAAAAAGATGTCATTAAAGATTTCTTTTTAATGTGATTGTTGTTAATAATACAAACTTTTCACAATAAGTTTGTAAAAGAAAAATATTTCATGTTTATGATTTAGTTTCCTAGTATAAGGAAAATTTATTGATCAACATTTTATAACTTCAATTAGAACATGGTCAATACAAATAAAATAAAATAAATAAAAATACATTTTAAGAAAAAAAAAACTTTATAAAAATGAAAAATAGAATAAATGTCGGCTGGGACTTCAGGTGGCAACAACTCGTGAAATTCAATATATATTTATATTTAAAAAAAAAAAAAAAAAAAAAAAAAAAGCTGACAAAGTATTTTTTACTTTGGAACTACTGAAGATATATATTAACATTTCTTTTGATAATTTTAACAGACAGTCGCTAAACTCGAAATTGATTGTACGAAAAGCAATAATAATAAAAAAAATGAAATAGTTCAAAAGTGCAATTTTTATGTGATTTCATGAACACAAACTTTTGCTTTTTTCTTTCCGAAAACACCGTGTAAAGAAAACATTGAATCATGATTTGAATATGTTTATATGGGTGAACACGACAACTCCCAAACGGTTTTTTCCTATTGAGCTCACATTTGGAGAAAATCTTATAAACTAAGTCTCAAAACTGTATAGATTTTCGTAAAAATCAGCCGACGGAATAGATATTTAATTTATTTTAAAACCATTTTACAAATGATTATATAGGAAAAACCACCGAGGAAACGTAACACAAAATAAGTGATAAATATTCAGGCCACGTTATCAAGAATTAGTGGCGCTGGGGTAACGTCTTCAATTTAAAAACGAGAAGTTTAGTGTTCAAATCCAATCAATACCATTGTGCCTCAAATTGATAAAAGCCTTTTTAAACATAGTTGAAAAGTGTTTATGAATTCGGTTTGTCTGTCTGCCCGCGCTCTAACTCGCGTAAATACAGTTGGATTGCCATGTAATTGATATATGTTATTGAGGTTGACCATAGCATGTTCGGTATTGAAAATGAAGTGTGTAACATTTATGATTAGATTACAGAGGCAATCAAAAGTATTCCGATGCATTACAGTCAGTGGAGAAAAATCGTTTTCAGTGCATTTTAATAATGTTGCACTATTTCAATCATAACAAAATTGATATGCATCACTGAAGTGGACGACACCATGTTTTCCATAGAGTATATAATAAGTAGCAACTAGCAACTATAATTTGTTTACAGGGACACTCAAAAGTATTCTGTTACATTACGGTCAATGGGGAAAAATCGTTTGCAGTAAATTTTAATGATGTTACACTGTTTCAAACATAAGAAAATTTATATGCATCATTGAGGTGGCTGGCAGCATGATTTATATACAGTATAGAGTGATTAGCATTTATAGTTCGTTTACAGGAACGCACAAAAGTATTCCAATGCATTAATATCTATGGGGGGGGGGAAGGGTATTTTAATGAAATTGATATACATGAATGGTGCAGATGCAAAAGTCACATTATCCACTTTTTTAAAATATTGTTTTATTCATATCACCGTGTTCATCTTTTTAAGGAGAATCGGATTGTAATAGTGATTTTGACCATAAAAATCATATTAAGGTTGAAAAAAAATATGCTGAAAATCTTGTTTTGATGCATAACTCACATTATCCAACAACTGTTTTGCAGCAAAATTCACACTCTCCAATTCAACCAATCAGGGAGGTATACAGAATTAAGAAGTAGTGTAAAATGTTGCACTAGTTCAATGACAGTGAAAAAGTTGAGCCATGTCTAATAGCAAAATTTTTGCACAAATTATTTGTAATAAATGTTTTTCGATTTTTCTTGTTTATTACTTGCCAAAATAACATAATGTAAACTAATGTTGAGATTTTTTTTTGTTGTTGTTGTTCTTGTTGTTTTAAATTCATAACTATTGTGGTTTACATTACCCATAAAAGTTTGCTGCAAAACTCACATTTTCCATATTTAAATTTAAATTCAAGCTTTACCACAATTATTACAAGCTTAGGACTATGTGCAACGAGTTGTTATGGTAACAAATATATCACAAAAACACAATTGTGCCAATATATCATGTTTATTAATAATAATCCGTTTTTTGCATTTTTCTAAAAACTGGGTTATGTGGAGAGTGTGAATTTTGCATCTTGTGAATTTTGCACACCCTTCACATTACTGACAGTGGCGTAGCTACATAATCAGCGAACTGGAGCAAGCACAATTAGTGCGCCTCTTTCTCTACCGGAAAAAGTTTCCCAAATTTTGTTTTCAGGTTTAAAACATATACATATATAATACAGCAAAACTGTGAAAACGGAATCTGCCTATAAAGGCATCCTGCCATTAACAGAAAAATTTCATGATGTTGTAGTAAGAATGCCGTACAATTATATCTGTTAAGATTCAAACCTGTCTTAAACGGAATTTCTCCCAGTTTCTTGCGATTCAATCATAACAGGTGTCATTGCACTTATTTCAAATTAATATATATAACTTCTATGCTGTAAAACACAACTTGTAATACACACGTGATTGTTTTTAGTTGGGCTTTAAAAAAAAATCTTTAAAATTTTTACCAATTCAGAGGTATACATTATTAGATTTATATTGTATATCACCTGAAATAAAAATTTTGATAAATCAGTCAAGGAATGCTGTAGTTTCATTTATTATTATTATTATTAATAATACGATAAAATCTGCTAAAGGAGAATCACAACATGGGGGACTGAGGGAAAATTTTCTGTTAAAGACAGGATTCTGCATTCAAAGGTTTTACTGTATATTTTATTGAAAATTAGCAAATTTAAAAATTATTTATACAAATATTTTTACAAATATTTATTTATTTCTTTCCTTTGGAATTTTACGCCCTTATTATTCTCGCGCCTGGAGCAATGTGCTCCAACTGCTCCACAGTAGCTACGCCCCTGATTACTCAGGTGCACTAGATCATGTTTTCTGTAGATCTATTGAGTGCGTAGGATATTTCGTTTATTTACAGAGACACTCAAAAGATTTCGGTTACAGAACTGACTATGAGCCATAATTGCTGGATAGTTTTAGTTTTAAGCTGTTATATGCATTGAAGATGTTTATTTTTAGAGCATTATGAGGTGTGTATTTTATATACAGGGTTGCACAATATAGAATTCGCACACATTACCGGCTCTGGATAGCAATTCCTGAAACTGAATTTTTACAAAGTTGTGGTTATTTTTTAATGTTTATTTAGATACCTCATTTCAATGTATGAACAAAAATGAGATGTCTTAACAATATTCCGGTAGTATTAGAAAGCTTTTCATAATGTATGCCGTGGTGCATGATTTTTCATTCTTGTTTTTGCTTTATGGATATGTAGAACAATGTTCGGACAGTCGATTGGAGTCACTTTCCAGATTTATACATTTTTTAATTAATAATTATTTTTTAATTAATAATTTATTGCTAAAAAGAAATTGATTTTCGAAAATTTAAAGTTATCGCAATATAGCCATTTATAATATTAACAAGAACGAAAAATCATGCGTCAAGGATAGATTATGTAACATTTTCCAACACTTCCAAAATTCTTTTACAAATCTTTACCGTCGAATAAGGTGAAAGATGATATCTAAGTAAGTAACCGCATAGACCGTAACGTAAAGGAATTCTTTTGAGTGTCCCTGTAAAAAAAACTATAAGTGCTACACACTTCATTTTCAATACCGAACATGCCATATAGTAAATCTCAATAACATACATCGATTGCATGACAAACCTAATATATTTAAGCGAGTTAGAGCACGGACAGGCAGACAGACAGACAAACCTAATTCATAATCACTTTTAACTATGTTGGAAAGTGTTAAAAAGAAATAATATTGTATTTTGTTCCAGATAAAAAAACATGTCAATATCAGATGTTATCCATAGGATATCGCAAATGGTGTTGCCTCCTCAACATGTAATCAGCAAAATTGACAGTCATTTAGAAGATAGTTGAAAAATACATTTATTTTGCACTATTATATATACAGGGTGTCCCCCAAAATATTGACCACGGCTTTTATTCCTTAAATATTGATCATAGACAGGGCTTAACAAATTTACAAATTTGATAAAATCTAATATACAGAAAACATTTCTAATCGCCAGTAATAAATAGTTATTCTCCCCCCCCCCCCCCGCACGCACACACGCACACTTCCCCTGTCAAAGGCGCTAAGCATTTTAAGCGAGGAAAAAATATTTTAAAACTACATATTATTCTTTAATTTTATTAATATTAATTATTCTTGAATTTTTAATTAAGTTTTATAGATTTACTTAAAATCGCTTATGTGTTATTCTTTAAAATGAATGTGACAGATTACTGAGTTTTAATTCTGAATGCAAAATTCTGATTTGAAACTTTAAAGAAGAAAAAAAAAGTTAGTTTTTTTAGCATTTTATTAAATTTTAGATGCCACAGAGTTTCGATTGACACTTTATTTCTGTTTTATTGAACTTTCGCCCCTTCCACATTCTAATCATGAGCAACGCTAAATGCTTGGAGCAGAATTTTGATTTCTGTACATGAATTAGAAAGTGCCTTTAAAATTAGTTCTTCCATTAAAAGTACGAAAAAAGTTGAAGATCACTGCTTACCGCGCGCGAGTAGGGGTGGGCGAAAGTAAATATACCGTTTATGTTCATTTCTTAAATCATTTTTTGAACAAAAAAAAAAAAAAAAAAAAAAAAAAAAACCCGCAAGATTAAATAACTTGGTTGCCAGATAACAACACCTGACGACCGCATTTGTCAAACCCTGATCATAGACCTATACAATGAAATCCGCTTAACCCGAGAGAAGGCGCGCATACACACGTTATGAATGGTTTTTACTTTGTTACCAATAAGTAGAAATAATAAACATCATCTTATTCAGTCGTAGATATTTTTTTTTACAATTTTTCCGATAAAGCAAGGGGAGTACTTTCAGAAAAATAGTGGTGACAGTTGTAAAAATAGTACGAACCCGGGGTATGTCATACCCGTCGCGACTGCTTCCGGGTTAAGAAGTTTTAAAGGGGACCTGGTAAATAAAACGTCTTAAACGGAAAACTTCCCAGAAGAAAAACTATCAGCTGGGTTCGCCCTCAGCCGAGTGGTCTTCCTCAGGCATTAAATTAAATTAAATTAAATAGCAAAAATGAAAACATTAATAATAATAGAGCCTGATAGTGCAAGCAGAATATCATTTGTGTTCAAAAGAACGTCTGTAGAGCAGTCACAGAATGTATAAAAATAAAAGTATACTCTTGTGAAAATGTCAACGAGAACAGTTCTTCTTTCTGCAAATAAAGCTTGAAAGGTCATTCAAAATTATTTTAATGTTAAAGCCCCTTTTAGGAAACAGAACAATAGCATAAACAAACAATTTTCATTTCAAACCGTATTTTTGTGCAACATACCCCTTGCCCAGAGCCCGATTAAGGTCGTCTGGGGCCCAAGGCCCAGCAACTTTTTGGGGCC
The DNA here is from genome assembly GCA_963931845.1 of Maratus michaelseni. Lineage (NCBI taxonomy): Eukaryota > Metazoa > Arthropoda > Arachnida > Araneae > Salticidae > Maratus > Maratus michaelseni. Next base: position 192,265,283 of record OZ007598.1, on the reverse strand, counting down.
CCCTCAAATTAAAATAGAAGCTAGAATGTTTTTCGAGGATTATTATTAGATATTATGATACAGTTGACAAGTTAACCCTTTTTTGCATGAATTTTTCTTTTACAATTGTTTTTTTTATACATATATTAAATATTAGACACCAGAAATTTTAAGATAGATTTTTAATTTTGTTCAGCAGCATAGTTCCCGGGAAATTTACTACATTAATATTTCTATATAAATATAGTGGTGGCGAAGAAGTTGATTTATTTATTAAAAGTTAAATAAACAGTGATGGAAATTTCCATCACAATGCAAAGAAGGGTTAAACAAAATCTTTTTGTTCTGTTTTGAGAAAATAATTGCAAAAAACTTCATTTTTAAGAAACTTTTCTAAATCATTTTACTCATTTTGGGGCCCACATCAGCAGTGGGCCCAAGGCCGTGGCCTAGTTGGCCTGTTCGTTAATCAGGCCCTGCCCTTGCCAGAGTTGTATAATATAGACGCACGCCGTGCGCGGAAAATTTTCTGCAAAATTCGGAAATTTGAATTTTTTTTTTTTTTTTTTTTTTTTTTTTTTTTTTTTTAAGATATATAAAAATATATATATATATTCCCTAATTTTATGTACGATTTTATTTACTGTTTGCGTACAAAAAGCATTCAAATAGTTCAAGATGCAATCAGTTTAAAAATACAAAACTTTGTAGTGACATTACAAGCGCTTGTGAAAATATTAAGGATTGGGCTGTTTCTAAATGCATTGACAAAATATTTGATAAGACTTCAGCTCTCACTATCATGGATTTTTAGCATTATTATTTTTTTAACCAAAATAATTATTCTTTAATTAATATTAATTAATTTTAAATTTAAATGGTAATTACTTTAAACTATTGTTTTTAATTCATATCGTGAAAATAATATAACACGTAATTTTATTAAACATTAAATTAATTTGCAGAAAGTTTTGACCCGATATTTATGTGTACAGAAAGTTTTTGGTTTTATACAAGTCTGCCCCTTGCTTTTGCATATTTAACTGCACAGCGATAATCCCCCTCCCCCCCCCCGTACCTCCACTTCCGGCGCTAAAGCCCGACATACAAAGAAAAAACCCCTTGCCTAACAAGAATGAAATTCTTAAAACTGGCTGGTAACTTCCTCGGAAACCTGAACAGTCGCTATAGTGTATTCTATGGCCATGGGGACAGGTGTCACATTCTTTAGCTTTTCCGCTTATCTATTTCTTTCTTCAGATGTACATTTTGAATCTTTTTTCCCTTGAAAGTAAGAAACATTGTAAGTGCAAAAAAATGTTTCCGTATAGTGAAATTCGGAAAGAGGATTTCGGGAAAAAAAAAACTTCTTAAAGAGTGGATTCACGGGTTCCACTGTATTATAAATTACAAAGTTACATACAAAAATTTACAGAATTTATTAAATCGATGAAAATTTTCAGGGGATTAAATTTGAAGAAATACAAAAATTTAATTTTTTTATACTGCATCCCGTATATATATATATATAAAATCTCAATGATTAAAATGTGCCCCATACGCTAAATAAGGTCATGTACAAAATTTCAGTATATTATCATAAAAAGTCGCAAATATATGAACATATGTAAATGCTTACTTAACCACTTTTCGATGACTGGATTTGGATATGACTTTGCAAACGGGAAAAAATCAAGTCGGATAATCGCGTGTCACGGATCGTACATAAATTACGAAAAGAAACAATAATTGCATAAATAAAAAAACAATGGTGCCGTTTATTGGTACAACAGTATCTAAACTGTGTAGAAATAATAATTCTACGCAAAGATTACAAAGATTGTGACGATATTGGGATTATGTGACGCACCGATCAGAGGCAGATATTTGCATATGCAAACATTAAAGCTGTTTTAAGGGATCACCTTTAAAATGGTCAAAAATTCTAATTAAAGGTTTTGATGTCAGTAAATAGTGCATTTTATTCTGAGTAGAAAGGTACCAATGTTTTTCAGAGGCGATAATTATTGACGAAGATATAAAGTAAAACGCAATCGTCATTCTTTGATTTTGAAAACTTTAAATGCATTTAATTCACAACAATGATTTTCAAACTTGCGCGCACGATTTCTCCAAAAATAATTTAGATAGAACCTCATTTTTTTTTGTCAAACTTATTAATGTTGCAACAATGAACAAAATGAACTAGAATCTTTTAATTTGATCCATTAAAAAATAATTAACTGTAATTAAATTAAAAACGCATTTTGAATGCGCTTTTCGATGAATTACAGTTAATTATTTTTAAATTTATTGATCAAATTAAAAGATTCTAGTTCATTTTGTTCATTATTGCAACATTAATAAGTTTGACAAAAATTAAGGTTCTATCTAAATTATTTTTGGAGAAATCGAGCGCGCAAGTTTGAAAATCATTGTTGTGAATTAAATGCATTTAAAGTTTTCACTCTCCAATCCATTCAAAAACAAAAAATGACGATTGCGTTTTACTTTATATCTTCGTTAATTATTATCGCCTCTGAAAAACATTTGTACCTTTCTACTCAGAATAAAATGAACTATTTACTGACATCAAAACCTTGAAATTGGATTTTTGGCCATTTTAAAGGTGATCTGTCCTCTTAATGTTCATTGACTGTATCATTTCCAAGTTTTATTCTGTAATGTATCATGCAAAATTTTAAGGTATTTTTCAGGAAGCATAGTTTTGTAAATTAACAAATAGAGCTAATGATAAGAGCCATATTTTATTTGCTTATGGTGCATTTCTGCGTCGCGTTGTCTACACTCCAGCTGTAAACATTTAGTACATTTTAATTTATGATTTACCCCTCACCAACTTTGTTTAAACATATTACGGCGATTTTTATGATAAAATGATAAAATTTTGCGCATGACCTTATTAATGTGTGGTATACATTTTACCCACTTTAGAATTTTTTGTACGGGGACCATATAAAAATTTAAATTTTGTATTTCTTCAAATTTAATCCCCTGAAAATTGTAATGTATTTCAGAAAATCCTGCAACCTTTTGTTACATAACTTTGTAGTTTGTAATAATGTCTATGTTCAATATTTAAGGAATAAAAGCCGAGGGAATGTTTTTGGGACACCGTGTCATTATCACCATCAACAACCGTTTTCAGTCTACTGCTGGATATAGATCTTCCCCAGCTTTTCAAATTGTTACCTGTCTAACGCTTCACTCTTATATATATATATATTACAAAAATTATTTTTTTCCGCAATCTGCTAAATTATTCTATAAAATTTTTCCATTTAATAATGTTCCGTATATAGCCCCGGCTTATTAAAATAATCCGTTGCAATCCATATGTAAAGCCATTTTATCCTAATCCTTTTAATAATATTTATTCGAAATTAGTAGTTAGATCTAAAAATGGCGGTAGCTTTTTTAATTTATTCTTTAAATAGAACATCTTTATTTTAATCCATTATTAAAATTCATTATTATTATTTCCGTGTAGTCAAATTGCTATAACTTCTTTATTCAACTGCTAAAATATCGCATCTCTTAAATTATTCCGCTCAGAAAACCCTATTCCCATAAATTTATTCTATTATTAAATATTAAATGTCTATTAAAATATTTCCGAAAAGCTTTCATTTTTTTTTTCTTCTACCTTAAAGATTCATTTTCTTTTTTTATTTTATTACGTATTAAATTCGAAGTTTAACCACAGCCTCAAAGCAGATAAATTCGTTTGTTGATATGGCATGCGTATGGTACGAGATAATGGAATATTCTAGAAAAGCGTAGACGATTTTTCCCGCGTAGGAAACCGCTTTTCGACAAGATAATTCCGCCGGAAATGCTAACAGAGTTCTTTAAAAAACTTTGTGATTTGATGAAAGTCGGTCACATGACGTATATTGTGTTCTTTAAGTTCAAAAACTCTCGCACATCCTGATTCGGAGAGAATTTTTCACGTTGGTGTTTGCTAAAGAAATACGGGAGGGACAGATTTGGGAATACAATGGAACGTTGTCATCGGAGAGTTTTTTTTTTTTTTTTTTTTTTTTTTTTGTTAACTGATGTGTTCGTCTGCAACGAGCGGTGAATTTTATCAAGCTAACGACAGCAGGGGATTTTGTGGTCGAGAAGATGTAAAAATAAACTGTTGCTTGCTGCCAAATTGGTATCTAATAGATATGATGTTGTTCTATGGAGAGTTGTTAATAAACAGTTGTTAAATCGAAATAGAGCATTTCCCCGGAATCTAAAGAAGATTGATTATGTTTGAATAAAATGGATTCGACTGCATCGTGTTTTTATTTTCTGCAATCACCAAAATACTCGGCTGCTAAGATGCAAATTAATTCAAGACTGCAGTTTTATTCAAGTGTGCCAGAAATGTCTTCCATTTGTGGCAAAATGTCACATTAAATAATATAACCATTAAATATATTATTTAATATAACCACTATATACCGGTGATTATAAAAAAAAACTATCCCGATATATGAGTCCTTAACTATCACACCGTTCACAGAAGCTGACTGAAAGTTTGGTTTTAAGTATCTTGAGGTATGCGCTCAAGAATCGTGTGAAAAACAACAGTTAAACTCTAACAGTTACGGTTACAGTGACAAAATTTCAAAAATTTCAAATGCAACACCTATTTTTTTATTGGAATGTGATCTTCATAGTGAAAAACCATAAAAAGCGTTGAAACGGTACCTGTAACACGAAAATTTCCGGCGCTAAAGAGACTAAGAAGAAAAGTGAAAAAACAACCAATAAAGGACAGGGAAGCAACAGAAAGTAAAACATTTTATTATTCAGTGCTATCCACCATCTGCCGCATGTAACGTGTCGTCGTGTATGACGTGGAAAATTTGTGAAACACAATAAAATGTTTTGTTTTCTGTTGATTCTCTGTCCTTATTCGTAGTTTTCACTTTTCTTCTTAGTCTGTCTAGCGCCGGCAATTTTCGTGCTACAGGTACCGTTCCAACGCTTTTTTATGGTTTTTCACTATGAAGATCACATTCCAATAAAAAAAAAATAGGTGTTGTCATTTGAAAATTTCAAAATTTTGTCACTGTAACCGTAACTGTTAGAGTTTAGCTTTTGTTTTTCATACGATTCTTGAGCGCATACCTCAAAATACTTAAAACCAAAATTTCAGTCAGTTTCTGTGAAAGGTATGATAGTTAAGGACTCATATATCGGGATAGTTTTTTTATAATCACCCTGTATATAACCGTTAAATAATCATTACAACCACCAACAAAAACTGTGAAATTAGGAATAAAAGTAAATAACTAATTGACAACAATACAGGTCCCCCCGACCAGGGTTGGGTTTCTGACGTCAAAAACTGGTTTTTGACATGACAAGCGTCAAAAACTGGTTTAAACTGGTATAAACTGTCATAAACTGGTTTTAACCGTCAAAAACGTGTAACACCCTTTAAAACTTTTAATAACAATAGGTATACATTAAATATCATGATGATTTATGTAATATTTTATTTTAATTATAGTAATTTAATAATTACAAAAAAAAATTATTAATTGTAAGGAAATATTTTTATTTTTTGGAATTTTCAAATCAGAAGAAAATTATTGTACAATTAATAATCTTGATCAATTTTACCTCGCTGCATTCTGCAGCACATAACCAGTTTTGCACATTTATTTACACAAAAAATATTTCTGAGTTTAGAATGTATAAAGCTAACATTTAAAAATACTCTCTCAATTGATGCTGAGTTAGTAAGACTTGATAGCAAAAGCATTGCTAGTTCAGTAAGTTTGGAGGCTGGTTCAATTGAAAAACTATTGCATCTTACATCTAATGATACCTTTCCACCAAGTCATGGGGTTAACTGTCCTCCCTGTAGTTTGAAATAAGGAGGAGAAAAAGGGGATTCTTCAGCTTTGTATGCAATTAGCATGGATAAACATTCATAGATTCTCTCTGTAGCTGATATGTGAGCTGAATCAATGTGTGTCAGTGGCGCAGCCAAGGGGGGGGGGGTTTGGGGGTTAAAACCCCCCCCCAGAGCTAAAAAAATTACTATAATTGCCGCTTATATGAATCAAAACAACTAAAGTTAAAATTAAGTTTTTTGGCCTTTCCGCCTTGGCAGAATCCACCGCTTTCTTAAATCAAATTCTATTCAACAATGCGATTCAATTAAACGGCGAAAATTCTACTTAAAACTGTGAAAGCGCATATTACACGCATAGGTTATGTCAAAACTTGATTTTTGGACTGCGTCACTTTGTCGAGACGTCTTATAGTAAAAGATGGGTCATATACTCTCACAGAGACGCTTTGAGTTATATAGTATATACAGTGGTCTGTTTTTTAATTGCATTTCTGTCTTTGTTCCACGTTCGAAACAATAACAGATCATCGAATTCCGGAGAAAAAAAAAACATACACATTGTAAGTCTATCTCAGTTTCAAGTGGCTTTTTTTGCTCCCAGTTATATCTAAGACCAAGCTATGTGCGTACCCAGGAAAAAAATCTTTGCAAAAGTAAGAATTTAAAAAAAGTACTTAAAGTTATAAAAAGCTATTTTTCGATTATGAGCAGATTTTTGCAATCGGTGTTTCTTTCGAATCATTTGTTTCGTAGGGGGTCCAGGGTTCGGAAAAACTACTTTTTGTTTGTAACGAACTACAACTACAACTACTTTATAAAAAATGTAGTTAACTACAACTACAACTACAACTACTTATTTTTAAAAGTAGCGACTACAAACTACTTTCCAAAAGTAGTCACTACTTCGCTACTTTAGTAATCATCGCTAATTAAATACACCGCAAACGATTTTTCCCGATAGACCATAATGTAACAGAATTCTTTTGAACGTCCCTGTAAGCGAGATATAAATGCTACAAATTTCATTTTCAATACTGAACATTCTATGGTAAACTTCAATAACATATAAAACTTTCATGGCAGTCGGAGTATATTTATGAGAGTTAGAGCACGGACAGACAAACAAAGCAAATTCATAGAACCTTTTTAATTATGTTGGAATTTTTTTTAAAAGAGGAAATTTGAAAACAAAAAATGTAATAATCTTACACATTTATGAGAGTGATGTAGCACAATAGCGCTTAGAATCCTGCATCGGGTCGGGTTACCCGCTTTTACCCCGACTCGACCCGCCGTTCGGATCGGCTATATTTTCCCGTTGCGGTTCGGGTTCGGGTCGGATTGACTTCAAATTTTTTGTTGCGGGTCGGGTTGGCTTTCATTCTTTCGGGTTCGGGTTGGCTTTTTGAATCTTGCGGGTCGGGTTCGGGTTGACCCGGTTTTTTAAAAGAATGTCCAAAATATTTTTTCACATTAAAAGTCTATATAAACCGCAGATCACAGTTTCACAAAAGCAAAATGCGTGCATGTCTGTTTTGTTAATCTTAGAATTCGCATCAGGAAGTTAATATAAACATACTTTTTCAACTACTGGTACGATAATGGTTATAACGAATGCTCCTGCACAGCTGAAACATTTCTGCTGAATAGTTACAATTCTAATTCTTGATACTTCTAATTTTGTTATGGCAAAAAACTGTGTGATCGACAGGAAGACAGGAAACGATTATTTAGCGTTTTGCTTCTTATAGTACTTCGTTATAAATGGAAGTTTTGAAACCGCAACTAATTTAAAAAAAAACATTTAAGGATTAGATTTTTAGTTTTATACCGTTTAGAGTCCTGCATCGGGTCGGTTTACCCGCACCCGACCCGACCCGGCTCTAAATTTTTTTTGTTGTGGGTCGGATTTCGATCGGGTTGACTTCCACTTTTTTTACTGTGGATCCGGATGAATTTCATTATTTCGAGTTCGGATCGGTTTCGGGTTGGGTTTTGACTCTAGCGGGTAGGGGTCGGGTTGACCCGAATTTCAAAAGAATGTCCAAAATATTTTTTCAGGTTAAAAATCTATGTACAATAAGACCTCCATTCTGGTTTTTCTTCCAAAAGGCGGCCACCTCTATTTAGCGCCACTTTTTAATTCCTAAAATTTATATATTTGAAAACGCTTATATCTCTGAATAGCGGCCACCTCTAAATCTAGACACACGTAACATGTGCAGAAGATTTTTTTTATATAGAAATAAAAACAACTTAAAATTCTTCTATTTATTTGTATGCTTGTGGGGGGGGGGGGGGGGGAGAAGAGTAAATTATGGGAAGTTAGGGGACAATTTAGATAGTTACTTATATATTATTATTAGGTAGAAACAAATGTGGACATTTTTTTTAAAATAAAGAGTTTTAAATATTTGAAACTGTAATGCTGGAGGAGGGGCAAAAAGGGAAGCGTAAATTTTGGGGACAAGGAATAATTTTTATTTGTTGTCATTAGACAAATGAGTGAAAGATTTTATTTTTGTATAAAAATAAAGATTTAAAAATATTTTAAACTCCTTTGTATGCTACTATGGGGAAGCGTGAATTTGAGAGATTAGGGATAATTTAGAGGATTTATGTTTAGATAAATCCATTCTTTTTCTTTTTTTAATAAGGATTTTACATTTCTTTGCTTGCTGGGGGTGGGAGGCAAAAGGTAGAAGAAATTAGTCAGATAAAGATTTAACATAGCCAGACGACTATATTTTGGTAAAAAAAAAATCGTAGTCGTATAAAATTACATTATATTGAGAAGATTTCTATGGATTTAAATAACAGTACACGAAGTTTCTGACACCCAAACTGTGAAAATGACAGCTAATTTGTGACTGTGCCCGTCGTCTATGGAGAAATATATGACACTGCAAATGAGATTTGTCGCTGACGTTCGCAAATTGTTCCAGAGAACATATTTCGCACGAAAGAAACGAGTTATAATCATGTGATTTGAAGATTGAGACCTTTTTTCCTCCCTCTGAAAGTAGCGTCGATGCGCGCTACAAACTACTGATATTTTGTATCGCGCTACTCGCTACACTACACTTTTTTAATGTAGCGCGCTACACTACAAACTACTGGAAAAAGTAGCGGCTACTGTAGTTTCGCTACTTGTAGCGCGCTACTTCCGAACCCTGAGGGGGTCTGTACACAAATTTAAAGACTATATTTCATTTGTTGGCAATGTTGCAACGACCTCTTGCTTATGATGGAGATTCGTATATTTATCGTTAAAATTTTATAAATTAGTTGTGGTTCCTCTTTTAGCTATTTTTAATTCTATCGCGCTTCTAATATTGTAAACGCTGTTTAAATGAATCATAACCAACGTAATTGCGGAGAAAAGCATTATGATTTCATTCATTTAAAAGACTGATTCCATTAACCGATGATTCATATAACCGGCGACCATCTTTATTATAAACTCAAAACCCCCCCTAGAACCGAATTCTGGCTGCGCCACTGATGTGTGTATCAGTCAACCCCTCACTCTTAATTTTGAGACGAAAATTATAAACCATAAAATGGTATAGTTTATCATTAGATCCATTTTGTTACACACTTTTTCAATATAAATTAAATTTCTTTTAGAAAACTGAGCCAAACATGACATGCATGAGCAATTGTAACAGTATCTCATTGAAGAAATCTAATGCAACACCTATGGGTTTTACCTGAGATCTTTGTGCTGTTTATATAAATTAAAATCATTAATTAGTTGAGAAATTCCAATATCCATTTTAATCTCATGCTCTTCCACAAATTTCTGAAATATTGACCATTTGTATAAAAAAGTTTCAAGGCAAGTAAGTTGACTATTCCAGCGGGTACCACTTGGTCAGCTGGAATTTTACTTATTCTTTACACTCTTTAAGCCATGCTGCAGAAAGATGATATCATTGTTTTAAATTACTAGGACATTTAAGATTTTTTAAGTATGAGAAACAATGTGCAGCTCCTGTGAACACTTTCAAATCTTATATTTACATTTTAAAAAGCCCAATTTCACCCCCAAAAAAATTCTAAATAAAAATTGTACAGAGTTAAAAAAATTGCACTTTACAATAATACTTTACTACATATAAATTATTGATACGCAGTAAGAGTGATATTTTAAACATTACCTTGTATATATGTGTCACATTTAATGTAAAATGTTATATGTCAATGTACTATTTGAGGTTTTTGACCAAGTTTTTGACAGAGGTTTTTGACAAGAGGTTTTTGACGTGACAGTTTAAACCATGGTTTAAACCGTCAAAAACTGACACACGTCAAAAACCTGCCAACCCTGCCCCCAACACACTGAGCATAGATTCCAAAAACATAGTGAAAAAAAGGCAGAAAGTGAATAACAGAAATTGAATAATAGAAATTTGTCGAACTTAGCCAGTATCGTCAGGTCCCAAATGCCTAAAGTTCCATAAATAAAATGTGTGGTTTCATCTTCATATTAGCCATAACATAGCTAAAGAATATGAATTTGGGACAACCACACCCATAAAATAGAGAAATAAACAATGAAAAGACTATTAAATTAAAAATAAAACAAGATAGAAAAGGATAGAGGGGAAAAAACGTCAAATTATCAAATTGAAAGCATAATCCAAGCATGAGTCAGTACATAATACAAGAATTGGAGATTGCCAGTACATGTTGCCAAAAAAAAAAAAATGATGGACCATGGACCAAGTATCAACAATGTACAGCATAGCCAAGCCCACACCCTAATATATAAAACCAGCTATAGAAAATTTAAAATTGAACTCCACCATGTATTCAAATAAATCAGTGAGGTGCGTCCATCTATTGAATTAATAATAAATATATACTAATATATATATAAAACAATTTATTACTATTTATGGATTAAGTTTTAAAACAACTACTGTCTAAAGACAGATAGTTGAATATATATATATATATATATATATATATATGTATACATACTTTTTAATTAGGTAAACTTCTACATTTTTACAGGAGAAAATGTTGATGGAGAAATTTTTCCAGACATCAACGAAGCAGACCTGAAAGAAATTGGAGTTAAATTAGGAAGTAGAAAAAAAATTATGAAGATCATATACAATCTCAAAGTAAGTTTCATTTATGAACAATATTTTAAAACAGCTATGCAAAAAATATCGTTTATTGTCATACGAATTTCATTTCTTGAAACAGATGATCCAGATGCATAGTAAAATTAACCTTTTATTTTCCAAATTATAAACCAATAATTTGCTGAATTTCAATAATTAGCATCCATAATGTCTGAAGATATATTAGAAAGTTTATATAATAGCTAGGTGCATCCGTCGAAATTCGACGGATACACTGCAAATCTTTTTACACCTTTCAGACACTTTTTAGAACACTTATTTTGTCACCTTTTTTAGTACACTTTAGAGCACGCTTTTTGGAACAGTTTTTAGCTCACAGGCTATCAAAGCCTGAGAGCTAATGTGCCCGCCCGTTCTGTATGTAACGTATGTATGTACGTAACGCGATAACTCTTGACAGAAATAACCGTTTTGCTTCAAATTTTGTTTATAGGTTCATTGTAATAAGACGCTTCCCTGATTAGTTTTGGGGGTTCATTGGTTAAGTATAAAGAAAGGGAAACGAGGATCTAACCCCCGTCCCTCTTAATTTAGATAAATGGGTTTTTCATGCAGAATTATCCGATTTCCTTCAAATTTTGTATATAGTCTCATTGTGATAAGGCGCTTCCCTGCTTAATTTTGAGAGTTCATTGGTTAAATATAAAGGGGTAAAGGGGGGCTAGTTCCCTCAATTTAAATAAATGAGTTTTTTAATGTGGAATTATCCGATTTTCTTCAAATTTTATATATATGTTCATTGTAATAAGGTGCTTCCCTGGTAAGTTTTGGAGATTCATTGGCTAATTATAAGATGGGGTGGGGGAGCGGGGATGAGCCTCCCTTAATATATTGCCGATTTCTTTATTTTTCGAGGAGTTTATTTCAAATTCTTTGAAATAAGAGTACAATATACAATTAGTGTAAATAGCCTTTGAGCTCAATGGCCTCAGGTTAACGGGACAGTTTGAATATTTCTGAGAACACTTCTTTTGTTCAGCACACTTTCTAGCACATTGAAAGCGATGAATTCACAAGTGTATCCAAAGGTGTTCCCAATCTGTTCTCAAATGTGTTACTAAGTTTAGATTTAACAAATATCCTAAGCAGAACACTTTCGGTACACTTTTAGAACACTTTCGGTACACTTTCAGAACACTTTCGTTATAGCGGAGCATATTCAGAACACATTTCAATACATATTAAGGTAACTGGAACATTAAAAAAAAAAAAATCAAAGTGTTCCAAATTTGTGGCCAATGTGTGCCGGGAATTTGCAGTGTAGGATATTTCAGAAAAAAGTGTTACTGTAAAAGCTTACAAAGAAATGAAAAGTATAGTTAGAAGAAAAATGATTTTATTAAATTGTACGTATTAAAAATAAAATTACGTTTATAAAACAATTTAAAAATTAGTGTTTTTCGGTACTTTTACGTTATCCGGGATCAAATCTCGCCAGTAAGATATAAAATGATGGGTTTGTGGTATTATTTTCTTTTAATTTTTAATTTGTTTATTTAGTTTGTATTTTAAATTAAACAGGGTTGGTACGCTGTTACCACAATTTTTTAAAAGAATTTTTCTATTTAATATTTAAATAGAAGAAAATGCAGACGCCTCGTTTAATTCGAGGCTTTGTAATGCTTTTCTGCATTTAAAAAAAGCGAAAAACTCTGTTAAAAATTGTGGTAAAAGCATACGAATACGAACCACAATTGCAGAGTTTATATAATAATAATAATAATAATAATATCAATTTTTTGATAATATTAATTTAATAATAATAATAATATCAATATTTTTTAAATTTTTCATTAAAACGGATTTTTTAAATCGGCAGTTATAGCTCTTTTTGTAAAATATTTACAAGAAAAATTAAATTAATTAACAAAAATTAAGTTTATAATGGAAATCTCGCAATTCTTATAAAAAACAATGTAAATAAATATACTGTGATCTCATCTGTAAATGAAAAGGTTTTTGCAATTGTACATTTAAAAAAATTAAATTAAATTAAATTAAATTATATGTAACGAGCAAATCTTGTGTGTGTGCGTGTGCATTATATATACAAATTTTATCTTAAAAGCGGCTCTAATGATTTTGACGACATTTTGTATCCTACCGTTTTGGGGTACCAGAAGACCATTGGGCAAAGTCAGATATTCGAGAAAATTCAATTAGTGGATCATTTTGGGTCACTATGGCTCAGGGTCAAGATAATTGTATCTAAAAAACAGCTTTAACGATTTTGACTAAATTTTGTGCTCTATCGCTTTTGGGCACAAGAAGATCATTGGGCTAAGTTGCATGGTCGAGAAAATTCGATAAGTGGATCATTTTTAAGTCACCGCGGGTCAAGATAATTGTATCTAAAAAACGGCTTAAACGATTTTGACTAAATTTTGTGCTCTATCGCTTTTGGGCACAAGAAGATCATTGGGCTAAGTTGCATGGTCGAGAAAATTCGATAAGTGGATCATTTTTAAGTCACCGCGGGTCAAGATAATTGTATCTAAAAAACAGCTTTAACGATTTTGACTAAATTTTGTGCTCTATCGCTTTTGGGCACAAGAAGATCATTGGGCTAAGTTGCATGGTCGAGAAAATTCGATAAGTGGATCATTTTTAAGTCACCGCGGGTCAAGATAATTGTATCTAAAAAACAGCTTTAACGATTTTGACTAAATTTTGTATTTTATCAGTTTCAGGCGCGAGAAGACCGTCGGGGTTGGTCACATGATCGAGAAAATTCGATTAATGGGTAATTTTGTTTCACTATGGATCGGGGTCAAACTAATTTTATGTAAAAAACGGCTGAAACGATTTTGACTAAATTTTTTATCCTACCGTTTTCGAGAACGAAAATATCATTGGGTTAGGTCCCATGATCGAGTATATTCGATTATGAGTCACTACGGGTCAGGGTCAAGCTAATTTTATGTAAAAAACAGCTGAATCGATTTGCACGAAATTTTCAGAACAGCTGCGGTACGCGTTTGTAAATTTAACTCATTTCTTGCCTATTACTCGGTGTATATAAATTCTATAGATCCTATACAGGGCAGCACAAAACATATCCAGTAATATTTGAGTTTATTGACGGAAATTGCTGAAGGGGAACTTTGTGAAGAGGAACTGTGCTATGGAGTTTCCTATAACTGAACTAAATTGTAGCACTATATGTAGTATATATACAAATATTTAAATCATATACAGGGCTGCACAAATTAATTCTGGTATTTTTTCGAATATTGTTGGTAATTCCTGAAATTGTGTTTTCAAGTGTGTGTCATGCGTTTTCCAAAGTACTACTTCACTAAATCTCATGGTGATATTTGATTTGTGTTTAGTGATTTCACTACATGTTTATATTCTTATACAATCACTTATGTTGTAATGGATCGACTACTCTGATCATGTGAGTGGGCAATGTTTTGAATGAGTACGTAAGTTTTTGTCCACTAATTGTCCATGTGCGTAAAAGTTGATCAAGGGTAACTTTCTTTAACTTTCGACGGATGACTGTGAAAATCTCGGAACTTGTGAGTTGAGAAAAGTGTTTGCCTAGTCTACAGCGTGGAGTTGGTTTCTTACTGAAGGCATTCTGACTTGTGGTTATCTTCAAAGTTATGAGTTCGTTTTTGAATATTTATATTTACTATATTGAAGTTGTATTTTACTGAGTACAGCTTTGGTAAAGTCGAATTATTTTTGGAGTAAGGAAAATTTAGTAGTATCCTTTCTCAAATCACTGTCCGATTAAGTTTCAATAAACTTGTTTTTCTTTTTTAAACCTTACCTCTGGTCCTCTTTTTTTATGACTGAACGGCCTGGTTCACTCTTACGAACAGCAATGACCATCACAATGTTATTCCCTAATATTCTTAGTATATTGCTGTAGTTAAATTGTGTTAACTGTTTACTGTAAATACCTCTATCTGATTATTCAAGTTTTTCCCCAAATAAGTCTCTTTATACACCTGATGCTACTATTCAAACTATGATTATTTTCTTTGACATTATCGTATTTTTAAATTATTTATTGTTAAATAAGTGAGCTATTAGTATTGTTTTGTATTTATTGTTTTCTCTCAACTTTAATAATTATCTTGTAAGGCTTTGTCGCATAGTAAACAAACTTGCTGGGCGTGGCTAGTTGAGCTTAAGCGGAAAGGTAGGCCTCACCACCCGGTTTGACTTTGACTTTGTTTACTTAGACTGGGCGGGGCTAGTTGAGCTAAAGCCAAAATGTAGTCCTCTCCACCCGGTTTGACTTTAACCTTGTTTGCTTAGACCTTAAACATTAGACCTTATTAAAAGTTACAGATTTCTAAAAGTATTTTATAAGTGTTGGAAAGTGTTTCATAACCTATGCTTGACGCATGACTTTTCATTCTTTTTTTATATATATATAAAGTTGTAAGAATGGTGTAAAAAATAGTCCACTGCGACGTATATGTCCCAATCTATAATCAAAGGGTTGATGATGTTCATCCGAAGTATTTCCTCACAGGCAACTAAATTTATTTTCTTAGAAAATTTAATTTTTACCGATAATTTTGTAAATGTATTATTACAGTTAAAGCGACAGTAGCCTTCAGATTCAGAAAAATGTGTCCGTATTATTTATTTATTTATTTATTTATTGTAAATCGTATAACATTTATCAGCTTATTTAAAAAATATATATATTAATTCGATTATTATTACAGGGTTAGTACGCTTGTACCACAATTTTTAATAGAATTTTTCGCCTTATTTAAATGCAGAGAAGTATTACAAATCCTACAATTGAACGAGGTGTCTACAATTTCTGCTATTTAAATATTAAATCGAAAAATTCTATTAATAAAATTGTGTTAAAAGAGTACGAACCCTGTATTCGCTCACGAAAATGAATTTTTGATAGTACATATATATTTTTATCATTTCTGAAATAAAAACATTAAATTTTATGGTACTTCTCTATTATCCCGTCGACCACTTTTCATAACAAAAAACTATCGTTAAACTGTAACTCCAAATAAACGGGAGAACGTTGCCATTGGAATATAAAAATAAATAAATAAATAAAATATAAGAATTTAAGGACACAGTTGTTATTTTAATTAATGAAATAACTCATAAATCAGTAAAACATAATGAATAATACACGCAAATGTCGAATTAAAAACCACTTGATGACATAACAAACACGTATAATGCTTCTGGCATCAAGTAAATGGGACTGTATTTTTGGTGTTTAATCTTACAGTTTGGCGATAGTTTTTTGTTATGAAAAGTGGGTCGACGGGATAATAGAGAAGTACCAATTTTATTTTCGAAAAACTAATTTTTTTTGTCCTGTTGGCAAGTTTAAAATGTTCCAGGTGCCTTAAATTTTGTTGATTCCTCATAAAATTTTGTAAAATGGGCATTTATTTATGCTAGGATAAATCAAGGAGCGTGGCACACTTCTTGAAATTTCCAAGGAATCTGCCACCCCTATTTCAGATTAGAAATCTTCTATTTATTACTTCAATTGCACAATTCACAATCACTTAGTTTAATTTTAACATTTTTTCTGTGATTAAAAAAGAAGAATATGTCTGTTAAAAAAGTATGCGGTAAAAATGTATGTACCCTGATAAAGCTTGATAATTTTTTTTTGCATAATTTTTTTTATTTAGAAATAAAAAATAAATAAATATTTTCGATAGAATTTTGCTGAACATAATCTATGCTTTTTGAAAAATACTGTTTATCTTTTATGATTCCGATTGAAAATAATAACAAAATGTACACCAACATTTTAGGTAGATTCCGTAAGAAATACTACCTATTACATTCTCCCCTAAGATGGAATTTTTGAAAAAATTTTGCAGATCTACGCCGATTATGACTCCCAGAACCCAAAACCACCCCCAGTTCGAAACTTTATCTATCTATCTATCTGTCTATCTATGTCACTTTTTTTATGGACACGATAACTGCAATAATTCTACACAAATCTCTTCCAAATTGATACATAAAATCAAGGGGCATAAAATCTCGGTCAAGTTCGTGAATGGGCAAAATCGAACCAGGGGGGGGAGGGGGGGGGGGTTGTGAAAACAGAAAAAACCCATATTTTCTTAATTATGACACGTATCGAATTCGTTTAAAGTTATTATTACTTCTAGGAAAAGGGCCGAAAATTTATGTATGACATATTTTTGATATCATTAAAAATGGCCCCAAGGGGGGTTTTAGAAGAAAAAAAAATCATAACTTCGTCAATTCACAAGATATCAAATCCGCTTAAATTTGTTATTAATCCTCTTAATATTATCTAATACTTTTATATTGACAAATTTTTTATAGGACCAACCCTTATATATAATCCCTGCCGGTTCCGCTTGCAAAAAAGTTAGGTTTCGAAGTGGGCGGTTCCTATCTGCCGTATCATGGCAAAAAGGTCATTTCTTCCGCAATTCCCAATAAACAGGCGCCTCACGGTCTGCTTCTTCGAAATCTACCTGTGCCTGTAGGCCGAGCCGTCAGGGATTTATTTTAACTACATTATCTATTTTAATACATTCTCATCGGAAAATGAGAATTCTTCTTTTTATTCTAAAGACATCATTGACTAAGGGCTTCTGCTTTACAGAAAATGCATTTATACCACGTTGTTAACATTTTTTTAGAATCTAAAGCATTTTATATTAAATCCTTAAATTGAAAGATATTTACTGATTAATAAACTTGAACACCTGTCTAGGAAAAAAAATATGAAAAACTTTCAGAAGAGGGAGGAGCTGCTACTGTTTTAAAACCCTGATTTCAGAAAAAATACCGATGTAATTGTGTTAAGTAAAAAACAGGTGAGGTCTGGGGCAAATGTTTATGTGCATTTTAAGTTTGAATGATTAATAAATATATTTTATTATGTACCTTATTTTAAATTTCACATATTTCAACTATCAACAACACAATAATTACCATATGCCTAGCTTCAAAGCAATTGATTCATAAATAATAATAATAATAATACTCGATCACTGCCGCCCTAAAATAGTTCAAAATTTTTATTCCAAAATTCACAGTTTGTCATTGAATTATTGCATGAATAATTAATTATGTCTGTCTAGATAAATTTTAACACAATTATTCAATTCGGTAAAGAAATCATACGAGTTGTAATTTTCCAACTGGACGAAAAATGTCCTTGACAGGATTCGAACCTGGGATCCCTTGGCTGAAGCTGCCACGCTCTACCAACTGAGCTATCCCGGTCGAATCTGGAGGGCATAATTCATCCAGTTAACCGTATTGATCATAGCATCTGGTCTGATATTTGAATCAGCTCAACAGAATAGATCGCAGGTAATGGAACTCCAGTAAACGCTGGATACGTGATTACACTAGATTACTAGATTAACCAAGTATACCAAATAATTAATTGGTATTGATCATAGCATCTGGTCTGATATTTGAATCAGCTCAACAGAATAGATCGCAGGTAATGGAACTCCAGTAAACGCTGGATACGTGATTACACTAGATTACTAGATTAACCAAGTATACCAAATAATTAATTGGTATTGATCATAGCATCTGGTCTGATATTTGAATCAGCTCAACAGAATAGATCGCAGGTAATGGAACTCCAGTAAGCGCTGGATACGTGATTACACTAGATTACTAGATTAACCAAGTATACCAAATAATTAATTGGTATTGATCATAGCATCTGGTCTGATATTTGAATCAGCTCAACAGAATAGATCGCAGGTAATGGAACTCCAGTAAACGCTGGATACGTGATTACACTAGATTACTAGATTAACCAAGTATACCAAATAATTAATTGGTATTGATCATAGCATCTGGTCTGATATTTGAATCAGCTCAACAGAATAGATCGCAGGTAATGGAACTCCAGTAAACGCTGGATACGTGATTACACTAGATTACTAGATTAACCAAGTATACCAAATAATTAATTGGTATTGATCATAGCATCTGGTCTGATATTTGAATCAGCTCAACAGAATAGATCGCAGGTAATGGAACTCCAGTAAGCGCTGGATACGTGATTACACTAGATTACTAGATTAACCAAGTATACCAAATAATTAATTGGTATTGATCATAGCATCTGGTCTGATATTTGAATCAGCTCAACAGAATAGATCGCAGGTAATGGAACTCCAGTAAACGCTGGATACGTGATTACACTAGATTACTAGATTAACCAAGTATACCAAATAATTAATTGGTATTGATCATAGCATCTGGTCTGATATTTGAATCAGCTCAACAGAATAGATCGCAGGTAATGGAACTCCAGTAAACGCTGGATACGTGATTACACTAGATTACTAGATTAACCAAGTATACCAATTAATTAATCTAGTGTAATCATGTATCCAGCGTTTACTGGAGTTCCATTACCTGCGATCTATTCTGTTGAGCTGATTCAAATATCAGACCAGATGCTATGATCAATACGGTTAACTGGATGAATTATGCCCTCCAGATTCGACTGGGATAGCTCAGTTGCTAGAGCGTAGCAGCTTCAGCCAAAGGATCCCAGGTTCGAATCCTGACCCGGACATTTTTCGTCCAGTTGGAATGATGAATTTATTTTGATGAATTTATTCCCAAAGAAATGAATGTTCATTTCTTTGGGAATGAAATGAATGTTCATTTCCCATGCGCAAGAAATGAATGTTCATTTCCCATGCGCAGATTTCATTTCTTCTAAATTTGAGAAATTTTTATTGTGAAACTTCATTTATTATATAATGGATTATTCTATTTTTACAGCAGCCCCTTTTAGAAAATGTAGAACTTCAAGATCTTCAGACCATAGGTAGTGATTCGAATTTGTCAAACGCTGTAGTGTATGATCTAGTTCCTGCAGATTCTTCATGTACAGTCCTACCTAAAATTTCATCCACTACAAGTTTAGCTTGCTCTACAACTAACCTATTACCAGTTCCTTCCACAACTACTAAAAACGTTTCAGCGTTAAACAAAACGAGGAGTAAGATCTTTGCTAAGAAAAAATCTACACTTCCATCGACATATTTGTCAGCAATTTCATCAGAAAGCATATCAAGTTCTTCTGTTACAGATCTTTGTACAGAAGATCCATCAATATACGCCTTGTCTACTTATGCTGTTCCAGAGGTAAACTAAATTTCCTTACATGCAGAGGTCGATGCAGGTTTTTTTTTTCTTGAGGCCCATTTTGTGAAAAGTAAAGGTTATTTTTGTGAAATTTATTATATTTTTGTGAAAATTAACATTTTGCAATGAAAGTTAAAATCCAGTTAATCAAATTCGAACCAAGCATTTATAAACAAAAACTTTTTTAAATCCTTTTGCTGAAGATTTCTTCTCTGGTGAACTTGTTTGTTTACAAATTACACATTTTAAAACATCACAAAATAATAAATAGTAAGTTTCTTATGGAATAGAATTTTGTGAAGGGGGAACCATTTTATCAAATTGATTTTTGTGAAGGGACCTATTTTATTAAATAGATTTTTGTTGAAGGGTCCCTAAATAGACCCGAAATTTTTCCTGGATCGACCCCTGTTACATGTTTTATTTCAATTTTATTTCAAACGTTTATTTGACATTGTTCATATACAGAATGGAAAGCGAAATTAATTCTAAAAAATATTTTTCTTAATGTATATTTGTGTACGTAATGTAACAGAAAATATTATTTTGTAGAGAATAAATGTATTAGCAATGCTGGATGAGCACAGCACTGGCAAAGCAATCATGAACAATCTCAAATCTGGACAAGACATCTGCAAAACCGACGTAAATGAGATTGTGCGAATAGTTGTACGTGGCATGATTGATGATCTCCGTACATTGTAAGTTAATTATAACTCATACAAATCATCTATATCAAAAACAGTTAAGATTTTTAAGTTTATTTTTACATAAAAAAGTGTGAATTTTATATCAGTGCTTTGTTTCAGGTATCCAACGACAACGCAAAAGGTGAATTTGGCAAAAGCAATAGTTAGGGATATACCAGAATTAAAAACTGCTTATGTAAGTATATATTATGTAACAGTAACCTTTAAATAATTTCTCTCAACTTGACTATATCATCAAGTATTTGATATTTTATGATGTGCGCCATGTGGTCAATTTGGTATAAATTAGACCTTGTGTTGTTTAAGGATTTTGGATAATTATTGTGAGTAAAATATTGTTGTGAGCTCGGGGTTCGAAAGGACTGATGCCAATATATAAGAACAATAAAAAGGCTTTATTCACTATAAACAGTGCAATACGATCACAAATATCTTCTGAAAATTACAAGATATTCAGTAATCTTCAAATCCAATAAAAGCGCAGCAAAATTTCACACAGAAACAATGCGTTCAATGCGACGTATCAACGACAAAATCGACCCGAGTAACACAGTTCTCAATGTAAAGCCTCTCGTATGAATTCAATCGCAGTTGACAGACAACTAACTGAACTGAACTGGTGGAGGTCCCTTATATAGGCTTTAAAGATAACTGTAGAATTTTCAAGAGCTTTCGGATGCTAGAAATTACCAGAAAGTGCTTTAACTCTCGATAGAGTACCCAAACGAGAAAGGATCCCAATGTAAAGGTATAAGGGGGGGGGTTGCACAAAAAGTCGCCAAATCCGTCGCCAACTTGGCGACATTTGGCGATAAAAATAAGTCGCCAAAACCATCGCCAACTTGGCGATAAACCCATTCCTTGACGATTTTCCAATAGAACTCCATTATAAAACTGATGCTGTAAGGTTGTTTTTCTTGCAAAGCACCTGAGGCCTTTAGCATTGAGTTACATGATGCTCAATAGGAAATACATTAATAATACTGCAATTTTCACAATAATAAAATAAAATAAATTAAAAAGGATGAAATATTTACAAAATTCATAACATTGCCCCCCTCTCAAGGACTGCACGTCCCGGGCAGTTCAACTTTTGATCGGAAAGCAAACCCGTTACCAACAAATGCTATACTATTCAAAGCACTTAAAGCAAACATGGAAAATAACAATTAAACACATTCATAATGCTGAATTATACAAAATATACACTTATTTAAAAAAAAAAAAAATTAAATTAAATTAAAGCATAGACATCATTACATACAAGTATTTAAATTATAATAACATTAATGATGATAATGCTAAGCAAAAGAAATTATTACATTAACTTATATACAAGACCATGGTCATACTAATTTACATTATTTACATTACACTATTTACAATCAATGAACTAAGTACTATGGCCATAGTATGGAGCCAGCCTGTCGTAATGAACGACTCTAGGCTTCGAACTTGGTGACTTTCGGATCCGAATTACGACATCGTTCAGTCTGTTTAGGACTGTATAAGGACCGTCCCAGTGCGATTGCAGTTTGGGAGAAAGTCCTTTACGTCGAGTCGGATTATAAAACCAAACCTTGTCACCTTCTTTGAATTGATCTCCCGTGGCTTTCGTGTCGTACCTGGTCTTCATCTTCTCCGTCTGTATATTGATCCGCTCTCGAGCCAAGTTGTGGACATCTTCAAATCGTGCCTGGAGATTCTGCACGTATCCCTCTGGCGATGAAGGCGCATCTGGAGGGCGACCAAAAATCAGATCACAAGGTAGACGAAGATCACGACCGAAAAGCATCTGAGACGGGGAATAGCCGGTTGTTTCATGGACGGCGCTGCGATAGGCGAGAAGAAACAAGGGAAGTTTTTGGTCCCAGTCTTGTTGGTTTCTTGAGACTAGCAGTGAGAGATTGTTGAGGATGGTACGATTAAATCTCTCAACCATGCCATCCGATTGTGGATGTAAAGGCGTCGTCCTAGTTTTGTCCATTCCGAGAAGTTGACAGAGACCCTCAATCACAGCAGAGATGAAATGTCTCCCCTGGTCAGAATGCATTTGAAGGGGGACTCCATACCTTGATATCCACTGGTGTACCAAGGCATCCGCAACCGTAGAAGCTTCTTGATCAGGCATGGCATAAACTTCAGGCCGTTTCGTGAAGTAGTCCATGACAACAAGGAGGTATTTGTTGCCATCAGCACTTCTTGGCAGATGACCTAGGATGTCAAGGGCGATGCGTTCGAAAGGTGCTCCTACATTGTAGAGATGTAGTCTTCCTCGGCTACGTTTCTTTGGTCCTTTTCGAGCTGCACATGCATCGCAAGATTTGCACCATCGTTCGACGTCAGCTCTCGCTTTTCTCCAGAAGAAGCGCTCTCGGACTCTATGTAATGTTTTCATGACTCCAAAATGGCCACCAGTGGGACTGCCATGTAATTCCTTGAGGACCTCTGGTATTCGGGATCGAGGAAGTACCGACTGCCACCGAGATATCTTCCCATCTTCCGATTCGAATTTTCGGAACAGGACACCATTCCTGACGTGGAGAGAGTTCCAAAGAGCCCAATATTGCTTCGTTGTAGGACTGTAAGTCGAGATGTCTTTCCAACTGGGCTTCGTGCTAGAAGATTCTAATAACTCCAAGATTGGTTTGATCTCAGAGTCTGCCAT
Source organism: Maratus michaelseni (assembly GCA_963931845.1). NCBI lineage: Eukaryota > Metazoa > Arthropoda > Arachnida > Araneae > Salticidae > Maratus > Maratus michaelseni. The sequence continues at coordinate 192,241,745 of OZ007598.1, read as the reverse complement.
TTGATCTTCTCGAAACTTCTCATCACTCCAGGGATCTGGTGGCGTCAATAGTGAAGTCTTCGTCTGGCGTATGAAATATTCGGGATTATACTTGCTCTCCGCTCTGGAACAATAGCGACAGCTCTCGGAACACGGTCTTCTTGATAGGGCATCGGCGTTTCCATGCGATGAACCTTTACGATGCCTGATGTCAAAGTTGTATTCCTGGAGTCGTTGTATCCATCTGGCTACTTGGCCCTCTGGGTTCTTAAAATTCATCAGCCATGTTAAGGATGCGTGATCAGTACGAAGGAGAAATTTCCTGCCATAGAGATAGTGATGGAAGTGTTCTATGGCTTTCACTATAGCTAATAACTCCTTACGAGTGACGCAATAATTCCGCTCCGGTTTCGATAAACATTTGCTCCAGTATGCTACGACTCGTTCTTGGCCACCTATTTCTTGGGAAAGTACAGCGCCGACACTTTCCTGACTGGCATCCGTGTCCACAATGAATTGTTTGTCGGGGTCTGGATAGGTAAGGACTGGAGAGGATGTGAGAGCTTCTTTCAGCCGCTGGAAGGAATTGTCGCATTCTTGTGTCCATAGAAACTTCTGTTTGCTTTCAGTGAGACTATGCAAGGGTCTTGCGATGTTGGAGAACCCCTGTACAAACTTTCTGTAATAAGTACATAGTCCCAAAAAGCTTCGCAACTGATGGACATTTTCCGGACGTTTCCAGTGCTTTACTGCAGACACTTTTTCAGGATCTGTTCGAACACCTTCAGCTGAGATGATGTGTCCTAAATAGTTTACTTCTCGTTGGAAGAACTTGCATTTCAAAGGGTTCAGCTTTAAATTCGCCGCTCTTAGTTTCGTTAACACTTTCCGAATATTCTCTAGATGTTCTTCAAACGTGCGGCCACCAATGATGACGTCACCTAGGTAGATGAGACAAGCTTCAAAAGTCAGACCTTTTAACACTGTGTCCATGAGGCGCTCGAACGTTGCTGGAGCATTGCAGAGCCCGAACGGCATAACTTTAAATTGCCAAAGTCCTTGTACAGTAGTAAATGCGGTCTTTTCTTTGTCATCAGGATGGATCTCTACTTGCCAATATCCACTCTTCAAATCCAGTGTGGAAAACCATTTATGTCCTGAAAGAGTATCTAGCGTGTCGTCTATTCTTGGTAGAGGATAGCTGTCCTTCTTCGTGATATCGTTAAGTTTACGATAATCCACACAAAATCTTGTGGAGCCATCTTTCTTTCGGACCAACACGATGGGAGAGGCCCACGGACTTGATGACGGTTCGATGATGTCACTATCCTGCATCTCTCGTAAGAGCTTAGAAACCTCTTCTTGTTTTGCAAACGGCAAGCGTCTTGGATGCTGTTTAATCGGTGGATGGTCGGCAGTATCAATTCTATGACGTGTCAGAGAAGTGCGACCTATATCATTCTCGTTTTGTGAAAACACATCCGTAAATTCCTGGAACAGTCTTTCTGCGGCATGTCTCTGCTCAGGAAATAAATTCTCATTTCGTCCAATTTCAGGTGTTAAACTTGTAGGCGGCTCCGACAACGTCAAGCTCGGGTCTTTGCAAACACAGGTGACTGGAGCACAGGTAGCAAGCACTTCACCCTTCTGGATAATTCTAGATTTTTCACTTACATTCGCCATCCTCACGGGTATCACATCTCTCGACAGATCTACCAGCGCTGATGCTATTAGCACTCCTTTTGGGCTCTTCTCAGGATATCCAACCAAGCCACATTGAAAACTACTTTCGTTCTCAGTTAATCCAGGTATCATCATTTCGGTCCGAGGAGGAATGATAACATCTGCCTTGGCTGTGATCCGTTGAATGGACCCGGACTCATTTCCAAGTTTGAAAATAGTGACATCTTCTTGAGCAGAGCGTAACTCATTCTTCTTAAAATCCAGTGTAAATCCATGCTCTTTTAAAAAGTCCAGTCCGAGTATGAAAGGGTCTGAAATATCGGCCACATAGACTGTATGATGGTAAGCGACGTTCCCAATCTTTATTTTCAGTTTCATTCTTCCATGTATGTCGATCATATCCCCGGTCACGGTTTGAAGGATAACACGGGGCGGAGTCCAGAGGAGTTTTTCTTTTAGCCGCAGAGCTAGATCTTTCCGAACGATGGTCACATTGGCTCCTGTATCGATGATCATATTACAGGGCAAATCATTCACACGCCCGACTATAAAAACTCCGTTCTCGCCGTAACTTCTTGCAGAAATTTGACACACTTGATAATGGGGCTTCTCAAAATCTGGCAACCTCCGCCCCGCGAGATGGCCATTAATTAGTTTTCCTGCTCCGCCGTTCGTGCGGAGCTATTACCTTCTGTGCTGGGTCGTTTTAGGCAGTTTCTTTGAATATGACCTTCTCCACCGCATTTCCAGCACTTGATCTTTCTCCAAGGTTTGTTGTCCATCAAGGAGTTTATATGTCTCATCACGTCCTTCATCTGCTGCTGTAAACGCTCCACAGCTGTATCTGACGTCTCAGGCATGTTGGCTACTCGCACAAAGTGCCGATCTTTTCTTGTAGCTTGCTGGGCTGCCTCAAATTTTAGGGCATAAACTAAAGCCCCTTTTAAGTCATTGAGATCTGCAATCCGGAGTTGTTTCTGTATCTCAGAGTCACGCACACCATCGATAAAATGCTGTAGAGCTAAGCTTTCTCTAATTTCAGTCGGACAGTCAGGATAAGCAAGATGTGAAAGTCTCTCGACATCCGTAGCAAGCTCTTGCAGGGATTCAGTGGATTTCTGCTGTCGAGATTTGAGCTGGAGTCTGCTATATTCCTTCATGCATTTCTCGCCAAAGCGCAATTCTAAGGCACTGACGAGCGTTTCAAAATCCAGCGGTTCATTTGCAGGCAAAGTCTGTAGGACGTCGGCAGCATCAGCTCGTAGAGAAGCAGCTAACTGGCAAGACTTTGTCTGGGAATCCCATCCATTGGCGTCCGCTACGATCCCAAATTGTGTCTTAAAAACTGGCCATGAGGATCTTCCGTCATAGGTCGAGAGTTTAATAGAGGCCCGAGGAAGCATAGCTTGATACTTGACATCTTCGGGATAGTTTTCGGCAGTTATCTTTTGTTTCTTCACATTTTCCAACTCCTTTTCTACACTCTCAATCCTTTCTTCTACGGTTTTGGAGATCTTTTGAACTTTTTCTTCTACTCTTTCTTCTACGGTATTGGCTGTCTTTTGAACTTTTTCTTTTATTTCCTGAAATCTTCCTTCAAATTTGTTTTCCACGCTGTCAATTCTTTCATTTAAAGATGTAATTTTATTATATATTAATTCTTTCAACTCACCAAGGTTGGTTGACATATCTTTCTTCATTTCTTCCGACATCTCCTTCATTTCAGCCTGGTTTGCAGTCATTTTCTCATCTATCGCTGACATTTCCTTCTTCATTTCTTCCGACATCTCCTTCATTTCAGCCTGGTTTGCAGTCATTTTCTCATCTATCGCTGACATTTCCTTCTTCATTTCTTCCGACATTTCCTTCTTCATTTCTTCCGACATTTCCTTCATTTCAGCCTGATTCTCAGTCATTCCCTTCTTCATTTCTTCTTTCAACTCAGCAAGGTTGGTTGACATCTCAGCCTGATTCGCAGTCATTTTCTCATCCATCGCTGACATATCTTTCTTCATTTCTTCTTTCAACTCACCAAGGTTTGCAGCTAATTTCTCCAATAATTGTTTCAGTTCACCCTCCATTGCTCTGGTGATCGGCATTCAACCCCACTCCTGACACCAAATGTTGTGAGCTCGGGGTTCGAAAGGACTGATGCCAATATATAAGAACAATAAAAAGGCTTTATTCACTATAAACAGTGCAATACGATCACAAATATCTTCTGAAAATTACAAGATATTCAGTAATCTTCAAATCCAATAAAAGCGCAGCAAAATTTCACACAGAAACAATGCGTTCAATACGACGTATCAACGACAAAATCGATCCGAGTAACACAGTTCTCAATGCAAAGCCTCTCGTATGAATTCAATCGCAGTTGACAGACAACTAACTGAACTGAACTGGTGGAGGTCCATTATATAGGCTTTAAAGATAACTGTAGAATTTTCCAGAGCTTTCGGATGCTAGAAATTACCAGAAAATGCTTTAACTCTCGATAGAGTACCCCAAACGAGAAAGGATCCCAATGTAAAGGTATAAGTGGGTGTTGCACAAAAAGTCGCCAAATCCGTCGCCAACTTGGCGACATTTGGCGATATATCGCCAAATTTGGCGACAAAAATAAGTCGCCAAAACCATCGCCAACTTGGCGATAAACCCATTCCTTGGCGATTTTCCAATAGAACTCCATTATAAAACCGATGCTGTAAGGTTGTTTTTCTTGCAAAGCACCTGAGGCCTTTAGCATTGAGTTACATGATGCTCAATAGGAAATACATTAATAATACTGCAATTTTCACAATAATAAAATAAAATAAAATAAAAAGAATGAAATATTTACAAAATTCATAACAATATTTTATCTATTCTTTACAAGTTTTTTATTTCCAATTTTATTATTTCCAATTGTCTTCTGGTAATAATTCAGTATACCTGGATGATTATACTGATCTTAGCATGTATGCCAGTGTAATACTGAATTATTTTTTAAAACACGTGTGGGTACATCCAGGTTGAAATTTATATCTACACGTGTTTTTCCATATCCAATTCTAATTTAAATCTCTTGTTATCCAATTTTCCATTATATTTAGTTCATATTTCATTTTTTAATCCATTTGTATTCACATTTGATATCAACTCCAAATTATTAACATTTTATAGTTTATTATATCTACCCTATATATATAAAATCCTAATGAAACAAATTTGTGAAACGATTTTATGAAACGAATTTATGAAACGATTTTATGAAACGACTGATTAAACGACTGATTATGTTTCAGGGCTATTTGTAATAAAATATTAAACGCTTGATGGTGAAATTAATATCAATTGTCCATAAAAATCCGCGGATGTCAAAACTGGTAAGAGATTTTTGAAATTGGAATTAGTTTTCGAGATATTAATTTTTTTCTAATTTTAATGACATTTCTGTAATGATGGCAACTAATTACTTTCCCTTTTTTTGTGACAAAAAAGGGAAAAAAATTGAAAAGGATCCCGATAGGGATTATTGATTTCTTTTTATTCGTCATTTTCAAATTGAAATTGAATTTATCTTTTATTTCAATCGATAATGAAGACAAGATTGTGATTAAATTATGTTTTTCAGGAAAATTTGAAAAAAAAAAATCACATTTCTATCGTTGTCAGGATTTAATCGTCTGTCAGCATTTAATTTAATTTATAAACTGAAAATGTTTTGAATAAATTCGTCCAAATGACGTCATTTATGTAAACGCAAAAGAAAGGAGCAAAAAAATATTTATACAATTTGTAGCATTTCTTGCATGTATTTCTTGTAGCTTGCTGGGCTGCCTCAAATTTTAGGGCATAAACTAAAGCCCCTTTTAAGTCATTGAGATCTGCAATCCGGAGTTGTTTCTGTATCTCAGAGTCACGCACACCATCGATAAAATGCTGTAGAGCTAAGCTTTCTCTAATTTCAGTCGGACAGTCAGGATAAGCAAGATGTGAAAGTCTCTCGACATCCGTAGCAAGCTCTTGCAGGGATTCAGTGGATTTCTGCTGTCGAGATTTGAGCTGGAGTCTGCTATATTCCTTCATGCATTTCTCGCCAAAGCGCAATTCTAAGGCACTGACGAGCGTTTCAAAATCCAGCGGTTCATTTGCAGGCAAAGTCTGTAGGACGTCGGCAGCATCAGCTCGTAGAGAAGCAGCTAACTGGCAAGACTTTGTCTGGGAATCCCATCCATTGGCGTCCGCTACGATCCCAAATTGTGTCTTAAAAACTGGCCATGAGGATCTTCCGTCATAGGTCGAGAGTTTAATAGAGGCCCGAGGAAGCATAGCTTGATACTTGACATCTTCGGGATAGTTTTCGGCAGTTATCTTTTGTTTCTTCACATTTTCCAACTCCTTTTCTACACTCTCAATCCTTTCTTCTACGGTTTTGGAGATCTTTTGAACTTTTTCTTCTACTCTTTCTTCTACGGTATTGGCTGTCTTTTGAACTTTTTCTTTTATTTCCTGAAATCTTCCTTCAAATTTGTTTTCCACGCTGTCAATTCTTTCATTTAAAGATGTAATTTTATTATATATTAATTCTTTCAACTCACCAAGGTTGGTTGACATATCTTTCTTCATTTCTTCCGACATCTCCTTCATTTCAGCCTGGTTTGCAGTCATTTTCTCATCTATCGCTGACATTTCCTTCTTCATTTCTTCCGACATCTCCTTCATTTCAGCCTGGTTTGCAGTCATTTTCTCATCTATCGCTGACATTTCCTTCTTCATTTCTTCCGACATTTCCTTCTTCATTTCTTCCGACATTTCCTTCATTTCAGCCTGATTCTCAGTCATTCCCTTCTTCATTTCTTCTTTCAACTCAGCAAGGTTGGTTGACATCTCAGCCTGATTCGCAGTCATTTTCTCATCCATCGCTGACATATCTTTCTTCATTTCTTCTTTCAACTCACCAAGGTTTGCAGCTAATTTCTCCAATAATTGTTTCAGTTCACCCTCCATTGCTCTGGTGATCGGCATTCAACCCCACTCCTGACACCAAATGTTGTGAGCTCGGGGTTCGAAAGGACTGATGCCAATATATAAGAACAATAAAAAGGCTTTATTCACTATAAACAGTGCAATACGATCACAAATATCTTCTGAAAATTACAAGATATTCAGTAATCTTCAAATCCAATAAAAGCGCAGCAAAATTTCACACAGAAACAATGCGTTCAATACGACGTATCAACGACAAAATCGATCCGAGTAACACAGTTCTCAATGCAAAGCCTCTCGTATGAATTCAATCGCAGTTGACAGACAACTAACTGAACTGAACTGGTGGAGGTCCATTATATAGGCTTTAAAGATAACTGTAGAATTTTCCAGAGCTTTCGGATGCTAGAAATTACCAGAAAATGCTTTAACTCTCGATAGAGTACCCCAAACGAGAAAGGATCCCAATGTAAAGGTATAAGTGGGTGTTGCACAAAAAGTCGCCAAATCCGTCGCCAACTTGGCGACATTTGGCGATATATCGCCAAATTTGGCGACAAAAATAAGTCGCCAAAACCATCGCCAACTTGGCGATAAACCCATTCCTTGGCGATTTTCCAATAGAACTCCATTATAAAACCGATGCTGTAAGGTTGTTTTTCTTGCAAAGCACCTGAGGCCTTTAGCATTGAGTTACATGATGCTCAATAGGAAATACATTAATAATACTGCAATTTTCACAATAATAAAATAAAATAAAATAAAAAGAATGAAATATTTACAAAATTCATAACAATATTTTATCTATTCTTTACAAGTTTTTTATTTCCAATTTTATTATTTCCAATTGTCTTCTGGTAATAATTCAGTATACCTGGATGATTATACTGATCTTAGCATGTATGCCAGTGTAATACTGAATTATTTTTTAAAACACGTGTGGGTACATCCAGGTTGAAATTTATATCTACACGTGTTTTTCCATATCCAATTCTAATTTAAATCTCTTGTTATCCAATTTTCCATTATATTTAGTTCATATTTCATTTTTTAATCCATTTGTATTCACATTTGATATCAACTCCAAATTATTAACATTTTATAGTTTATTATATCTACCCTATATATATAAAATCCTAATGAAACAAATTTGTGAAACGATTTTATGAAACGAATTTATGAAACGATTTTATGAAACGACTGATTAAACGACTGATTATGTTTCAGGGCTATTTGTAATAAAATATTAAACGCTTGATGGTGAAATTAATATCAATTGTCCATAAAAATCCGCGGATGTCAAAACTGGTAAGAGATTTTTGAAATTGGAATTAGTTTTCGAGATATTAATTTTTTTCTAATTTTAATGACATTTCTGTAATGATGGCAACTAATTACTTTCCCTTTTTTTGTGACAAAAAAGGGAAAAAAATTGAAAAGGATCCCGATAGGGATTATTGATTTCTTTTTATTCGTCATTTTCAAATTGAAATTGAATTTATCTTTTATTTCAATCGATAATGAAGACAAGATTGTGATTAAATTATGTTTTTCAGGAAAATTTGAAAAAAAAAAAATCACATTTCTATCGTTGTCAGGATTTAATCGTCTGTCAGCATTTAATTTAATTTATAAACTGAAAATGTTTTGAATAAATTCGTCCAAATGACGTCATTTATGTAAACGCAAAAGAAAGGAGCAAAAAAATATTTATACAATTTGTTTAGCGTAAAATGTCATTTATCCTATTTTATATATAATCAGAAGTAATTTGTATAGAAAAAACAATAATAATATACGAATAATTAAAATACGCATATAAACAAAAAAATCGTCGAATTTGTTTCCATGGCTGTTAATGTCATTTGGCACCAAATCTCACTTTCTGATGCCCGAATTGCGCCAAGCTTTTTTAAAAAAAGCGTCAAGACTTCTATGATAGAAAAGCACCAAAAGCTCATTGGGTTTGTTTTCATAACTTTTGGCAACAAATCTATCTATATTAACGAATCTATCCCTTTTCGAAGCTCGAATTACGCCAAACCTAAAAGCAAAGGATCCTATACTGGAAAAGTACCCGATTTTCTTATGGACAATATTCAAGTGACATAACGAGGTGTAAAATTATCGCGGATAGCAAATTTGTTTAAATATGTCATCAATTGATGCCGAATAAATGCAGGCATGCATGCACAAAATGTTTAATTAATTTTGTATGATAAATAATTATTAGAAATTCGTATATACATATTAATTAAAATAAATAATTTACATATTTAAAATAACATGAAAATATGCATGATGGCGCACTAAAATAGAGAGAAAATTAAAACCTGTTACTGAAAATGTCTATAACAGTACTTTTCAATACCGTGGTTCTTAATGTTATTCACAAGCAGATGGAATTTTTCTCATCCTTAAACGCAAAGAAAGAATAGAATACAGATCGTTGTTATAAAAGTCCGAGAGGTAGCCACAATTTAAACCTAACCATTTTATACAAGCTGTTTTTCAAGTTGTAATTGATTTTACTTATAAATCCCGAAAACAGTCGTCAGTTGTCGCAACATCTGTGTATGAGGCCATGATAATAAAAAAATGCCCCATTAAAACGTTAAAAGCATGGCAACCCAATTACAGATTTACCAATATTTTTAAAATAAAGCACGCTGTCATGTTTTTAGAGGCCTCGAAGTCTGAGCGGGGGTTGGCGAGCGTAGCTCGCAGGGGGTAGGCCCCCTAGTATATATATATATATATATATATATATTATTTATCATTTTTTCTTTATGGTAATATTATGATTGCACTTGTTAATTTATTAACTATGTGGTATTCTGTCTACACATTATTATTAATTATCTCTTTGGAGATTTAATTAGAATGTTACAAGAACTTGATATGTTTTTTGAAATTCAAAGATATTATAATTATATATATATATATATATATATATATATATATATATATATATATATATATATATATATATATACAGGGTGTAACTGAAATGCTTCAACAAAGTTTGAGTGATGATAGTACTCATGAAGTCAAACAAAAAATGCAATGGAACATGGGGTCGCAAATGACGTTTAACCCCTTCAGGGGCAGTGGTATGTTTATGAAAGCGCTTAATTTTAATTCCAAAACGCCATAATGGCACCAGAATTTTGCTAAAATCTTTTCCATTTAATATGTATGTGAAATATAGCCTTTTTCTTATTTACAAACAAATTTTTTTATAAATTCCGGTGCAAGTCATTTATTTCAACATTTTAGTACTAAAAGTAGTTTGCCCCTAAAAGGCTTAAAGGATACAAATAGAGAAAGTGCGTCTGAAAATGGACTGGCACCGGAATTTACAAAAAAAAATTGTTTGTAAATAAGAAAAAGGCTATATTTCACATAAATATTAAATGGAAAAGATTTTAGCAAAATTCTGGTGCCATTGTGGCGTTTTGGAATTAAAATTAAGTGGTTTTTTAGACATACCACTGTCCCTGAAAGGGTTAAATGTCATTTGCGACCCCGTGTTCTATTGCATTTTTTGTTCATCTTCATGAGTACTATCATCCCTTAAAGTTTGTTGAAGCATTTCAGTTACACTCTGTATATATATATATATATATATATATATATATATATATATATTCATTTTAAAAAAGTAACTTTATTATAGCATTCTTGTGCTGTCTGGACACTTTTAGGCTAAAAATAATACTGACAAATAGGTATAATATTAAAAATTTGCAGAATTTTATACATATGTTTTTTTAATAATTAGTCTAGATTTTATTAATTTATTTTACTGTTATTCTTACTTCTATACCTTTGGATTTTTGACTATTGCATTTAGTTTTACATTTGAAAATAAATCTGAATAATTCATTGTTGAGTCTCAAAATAAACCTTTCACTGCTCAACAAGGCCATATTCCGAGTGATGCATAGATGCCAACCTCCTTATTTTTTTTTCATACCAGTATTTTTATGTATACATATTTGTTTTTTTTAATCATACAATTTCTGCAATTTATTAAAGCGAAAAATTTTGTAAGATTTTACTGGTATTCAAAAAATCGGGAGGTTGGCAACTGTGGTAATGATTTAGGGAATCAGGATACCACTTTTTTCGAATAGCATTCGTTACCTTATATTTCGCAAAAATCTCGCAATTAATAAAGGCGAAAAATACTATTCTTGATTTCCCAAATCGTTTCCCTGGATATGGCACTGTCCCTCAATTAAGTTCAATATCATAGAATCAAAATAATATGAGGTAACTACAGCAGTAGTAGTAAAATAATGAACATTCAGATACACAGGGCTGCCACTGACGACTATTTTTATATTCTATTCGCACCACTATTAAAAAAAATGTAGTATATTTGTCTTGTACATGTCGTCAAAGTGTATGTGAAAAAATTTTGTTTTGAAAAAGTGGTGCGAGATGGAATTAAAAAATAGTCGCCAGTGGCAGCCCTCTTTACAAAATATATGTTTTTATGCGTGAATCATTCAAAATTTTTTACTTTTAATACGAACTTGCTCACACAGGTTTTGTACGATTTTACCACCTTTTTTTAATAGAATTTTTCTATTTAATATTTAAATAGAAGAAATTGTAGACATTTCGTTTAATTGCAGGATTTGTAAAACTTTTCAGCATTTAAATAAGGCGAAAAATTCTATTAAAAAATGTGGTAAAAGCGTACGAACCCTGGCACAAAATTACATGTTTTGTTCCTTTTTTTATCTAACAGTTTATGCATCAGTTAATTAAATAATAAAATAAATTAAACCTAAGGAGTAATTCTTTACTTACATCATGTAACCACCATCAGAATACTAGGCCTACGCGCTGACAGAAAAATGGTGGTTGTCGTAGGCAGATATTTTCAGCATTTGTACAGTCCCTTGAATTTTGTTACCTGAAATTTTAAAGAGCTGCCTTTGCTGTATTTAATCTGAGATTTAGTGCCTCAGTGGGACAGATCGGTCCGGCAGAGCCAGACCGTGGACCTTTAGCATCCTACCCGGGATTGACGGTGAATACTTTAAAAAATTATTGGTATTCAAATTCAAGGGACCGTACAAACGCTGAAAAAAATCTTCCTACGACAGGCCGCCATTTTTGTGTCAGCTCGTAGCTTCATTCAGCAGACGGTGACAATGCGGTGACAGAGTGTGAGGAGTTTAACGCTTTATAACATCACATCAAAAATATACAAACCATTAGGTAGGCGTCGTTTTCAAGCAACATCATAAAGTACATTAAAAATATGTGTTTTTAAACAGGTAATATCAAGTATACAGTTTTACACTGTTTTATTTAACTTGACTTGGATCATGTATGTAAAGACGTAATTTTATAGTCGATTTTTCTCTCACTTCGACATATGCTAGAATTAAAAACTTTTGCACACAAGTGTGTTTCAGATTATAATGCAGCATTTTAATATTTTTAGAATTTAATTATAAATTAATAGATAAATTGTAGAACATTTTTTCTTTAGTTAAAAGCAGTTGATAAATCGCAGAATACTCTTTTCTATTACTATTGTATACGTGTACTGCAGTTAATTATGAGCTAAACCATGCTCGCTAAAATATGCCACATGGCCAAAGTGAAAGAATGGAATAAAGAGTATAAAATAAAATATAAATAAAATATCAAGTGTATTATATTTTTAAAATTTATGAATTTATCAGTGAATAATTTGACATTAATTAAATTATGATTATACCTGGAGAAAACAATTTAGAAATCCTAAATAGGCAGTTTAAATCGTGTTTTTTCCCTTTCCAGTTGCCACATACTAAAATAGAAACAGAGCAAATACTATAATTTTTAAAATAAATTAGCTACTAAATATAAATAAAAGCAGCGAATCTTCTATTATAGTGGTCCATGACAAATTAATGCACTGTAACGGAGATTATTCTTTCTTTGAACAACATGAAGTGTAGTTATGAAATTAGGCATGTTTTTAAAAAATAAAAACATTGAATGGTTATAAAAGAGTGTTTCTTTAGAATTTTTTTTTTACATTTATACTTATTCCTTTTTCTTTGAATTGCAACATCTTGAAGTAAAAGCTTTATCGTCGGTATTGTGATATTTATTTCGGTAGATAATAGATAATATTTACCTTTTATGTAAAATTGTAATGTGTAATTGTCTCATGAAACAAATAAGTATTCAGCAATGTAAATCATGAATTCATTAAGAATTTGCTAAAATAATCTGTAAATTAACTGTTTCGAAAATGTGACGTCACATCAGCTCATTCGTCAAATGTCTTGCGACAGACATCACGTAACCATGCTTAGGTTCCTGCTCTTTTATATCTTTAAATATGCTTTGCTTAAAAAAAGAAAAAAAAAGAAAGAAAGAAAAAAGAAGAAAAAGAGTATTTGATAATATGTATTGTGCTGAAATGAAACTTTAAATAATAAAAAACGCTTTAATGTAACATTTTAAGCACATTTTATCGTATTTAAATAAGTAATTTATTTTATTAATAGAAATAAAATTAATTGTTATAAACATCAAAATTAATTTCTATTAAAATATTCCATGCATAATATTTTAAAATTAAAAAGTAGATTTTTTTTCTGAAATAGAATATAAGTATTATATATATATATATATATAATACTTATATATACTTATATATATATACTTATATAATACTTATATATATATATATATATATATATAACCATTAATGAAACATTACCGAAACACCAACAAAAACTATGAAATTATGAATTAGAATGTAATAATTAATTGACAACAATAGTTTTCCACAAAACTCTGAATATAGATTCCTTAGTAAACATATACATAGTAAAAATTAAAAAATTAATAAATAAATAAAAAAAAGAAGATGAAATTAAACTAAAAATTGAAAAAATGTAATTTGTGGAATTTAGACAGAATCTTCAGGTCCCAAATGCCTAAATTACCACAAATAAAATGTGTTGTTTCATCATCATATTAGCCATAACATTGCTAAAGAATAAATATGTGTAGATTATATATATATATAATCAGATTACTTATATATATATATATTATATATATAAGTAAGGCAGATTATATATATATATATACAGGGTTCGTACGGATCAGAGATTTTTCCAGGAGTGTTACCAGTATTTTTTCTATAGAAAAAGAAATCTAGGTTAAACTTGAGAAACTTCGCCTTCTTTTAAGTAGAGATTTTCTGTATGAAAATACTGGTACCGAAGAATTTCCTGGTCGCAAAATTCCAGGAGGCGTACGAACCCTGTATATATATAATCTTTAATTGTTATTAATATAAAAAATTATTTTAATTAAAAATATTCCGTTTGTCATGAAAAATATAAACCAACAAATATTTATTTTTTTAAATAAAACAGTTGAAAATAAAACTGAAAAAGAATATTTCATCCGTAAAACATTTACAAAAAAAAAAAAAAAAAAACGAAATAGAATATTTTAACCGATAAAACATTTAAAAATAATGATCTAGAGGAAAAGTTGGGAATAAAAAGAAGACGTGGGATTCTAACACATGCTTCCTACACTGAAATTCATCCCTTTATCCATTCAACCACAGATCACAAAGCCCAAAACATTAAAATAAGTAGGCAAATCTGTGATTTGAAGGCAGGAATCTAGTATGGTCACGTAAAGTCAGTCACGAGACACTAATCATCACTCGAGTGTGACAATCTGTAACATAGAAGGAGAAAGGATGAAAAATATTGAGTTGTTCGGAAAGTTCTTTCCGTTTGGGAACGTTAGTTCGCATCTGGAAATTCTATCATTTAATTATTAGACATTAATTCCGATATCTAAGGTTTATATATATATATATATATATATACCGCTAACGAGGCCCCTACCTGCCCGGCATGAATGCCTAGCTTGACGGGCGGAAATCGCCTGATCGCAGCATGGCTGTGATCCACCTGACTATAGATTTGTTGACATCGCTGCAGTGTTTGCTCTTGTGGTTTGCAACAGTTATCTTTGTTTCAAGGTTTCTATGTTGAATTGACAGATTTAAAAGGTCTCGTAATTTAGAACCTTGATCAGGTGACGAGGCCCTCACCTGACTAGGCACCCCCAGAGGTATAATTCACAGGTAACTTGCAGGGCTTTGCACCCACGACGGATTTTACATACACCAGGCGCCCTTAGCGCAATTGTCGGGCAGAATTTTCCGGTACAAATTGGTATTCCCAAACGGAAGGGACTTTCCGAACAACCCAATACAAGTTTTGCGGTATGGCGTTAATGGATCCCCTCACTCTCTGAAACTTTTATGCTTTACTGCAATTAAATCACAAACGGAAAGACAATTATATATATATATATATATATATATATATATATATATTATGAATTTCAGTTTTCTTTATCCACGAAAGTGGGTTGAAAAGATTGCGAAATTTTGGGGACTAAATTCCTATCTCCTACTAATTAGTACAGGGTGTCCATAAATATGATTGTCCATTTGCTTACATCATAACTTTTGATTAAAGAATCTGACGAAAAATATTACTGCATATTCGTAAATTACAACTCAAAAAAAGTTTCAACACAATTGAACTTACATATGCGTAATGTTGCAACTGAAAACGTTATTAAGCAAATAACGATTATAATCAAACAATAATTAACATTAAAATTTTATCAAATTTATTAAAACAAATTAATGAATTATGTAATTAATATCTATCTATCTATCTAACGCTGTACTCATAATTTATGAGCAGCTTTTTCATAAATTTGGATAAGTATTTAATATTAATTATTATTTGATTATAATCGTTATTTGAATAATAGCGTTTTGAGTTGCAACGTTACCCATATGCAACTTTGTGCTAATAAAAAACTTTTTGAGTTGTAATTTACGAATATGTACTGTTGCACCGCTAATTAGATGGAAAGGTAAACATCCGGTTTAAAGGCGGAAATGGAAAAATCGACTAGTTATTAGGGGTGACAACTAAAGCCTGATTATCGCAGGGGCAAACTCCCACCAATAAAACGGAATAGAAATTTTCTGTGTAGACATTCTGCAGGAATAAGGCGTTAAATGAAGACGAATAATTCTATTAAAAGTTACCGGTGGAAGTTTGCCTCTCTAGTAATTATATTTCTTCTTTCTCCCTGCCAGACGTCTGTATTTAGATTCGTCCTTATTTTTCCTTTGATAATATTCCACACAATACGTAGTCAGACAGTAATAATACAGGGTGCCAATAAAAAGAAAGAACGTAAAGCATTTTATTATACAGTGCTATCCACCATCTGCCGCATGCAACGTGTGTGACGTGGAAAATTTGTGAAACAAAATGTTTTGTTTTCTGTTGATTCTCTGTCCTTATTCGTTGTTTTCACTTTTCTTCTTAGTCTGTCTAGCGCCGGCAATTTTCGTGCTACAGGTACCGTTCCAACGCTTTTTATGGTTTTTCACTATGAAGATCACATTCCAATAAAAAAAAATTGGTGTTGCCATTTGAAATTTTCAAAATTTTGTCACTGTAACCGTAACTGTTAGAGTTTAACTGTTGTTTTTCATACGATTCTTGAGCGCATACCTCAAAATACTTAAAACCAAAATTTCACAGTCAGTTTTTGTGAACGGTGTGATAGTTAAGGACTCATATATCTGGATAGCTTTTTTTATAATCACCCTGTATATTTCGCCATTATCTTAAATCAGGGATGAGATTTCTCCGACTTTTTGCATACCAGTATAATCTTAAAGAAAATGTTTTTTTATTTAATCAGAGCATTCTGCGATTTAAGAGAACAACATTTTCTTTACGATTATACTGGTATGTAAATGTCGGAGAAATCTCATCCCTGTCTTAAATCAAAAGTTATCAGGTAAGAAAACTGGAACAATCATTTAAGGCCACTCTGTATTTTTCCCTTAAATTGAGGGTTCATTTGAACAACGGTTGTAAAAAACCCGGGTAAAAAAAAAACCACAGCCCGGGCACAGGTAGTTGGGCGGGTACCCGGGCAGCTACCCACTACAACCCTTATGGTTGTAAAAAACCCGTTTTTTTTAAAACCCAGCTCGGGAGGGTAGCTGGGCGAGTACCCGGGCAGCTACCCACTAATACACGGATTTGAACCAGGTTAAACACGTTTCAAGTCAGAAAACGTTTAAGAAATAAAATCAAGCTCCACGTAAAAACTTCAAATTAATTAAATAAAGATATATCAGATATATTTTTTGGTTCAAAACGTGTTTAAACTGTGCCAAATCAGCGCACATTTTGCGAAGATTAGTTTGAGGATGGCAAGTATGGAAATTAATGGATGTCATCAAAATCTTTTATGCTTTACAATAATAAAAACACAAGTGACTAGTAAAAAATGTTAAATATTATGTATTCAAATTCTCATTTTCTCCTTCTTAGGAACAATTTTATAATCCAAAAAACAATTCAGGGTGTATTGAATGGCGTTTGAAAACTTTAAGAGTCGGAGTTGCCTCTTCAGTAAAGAAAAAAAGACCGAGAAAATGCAGAAATCAGCCCGAAATGAACGAAGAAGAGAAACAAGAGATCGTCATAGATGATGAAACACAGAAAAAAGTAAGATTTTGTTTGTAAATTTCATGCAAAATAAATAGCATATAAAGCATTATATTTAACTCTCTCATACAGGCGACATTATAAAGACTCTAAGCGGTTTGTCCGTATTTTTCCGTTTCCTCAAAACAACTTAAATCGGAAGTAGGCAAAAATATTTTTTAACAGAATTGTATTTTAAGATATGTGTAAAAGGAAGAGATATGACGTGTATTATGGAATCAAACAGAGAAAGAAATTGTAAATTAACATTACCCTCCACCTACCAGACGGGTCCAAGAACCCGACAGGTACATTCAAAATGACTATTCGAAGAAGAATTTCTTTCATAAGAAAAAGTAAATAATCAAAGTATAAATATAAATTAAATAGTTTTAAATAAAAATTCTGGTGTGAAATGTTTTTATCAAGGTTTTGTAAATTTTCGGAAGTTCTAGGGTTAATTTTATGATCATTTTTATGAAATTGCAGGCAAATGTTTTTTAACAGAATTGTATTTATAATAGGATATGTGTAAAATGAAGATATATGAAGTGTATTATAGAATCAAACAGAGAAAGAATTTGTAAATTAACATTACCCTCCGTCTACCAGAATGGGTCCAATGAAACTGACAGGTACATTCAAAATGACTATTCGAAGAAGAATTCCTTTCATAAGAAAAAGTAAATAACCAAAGTATAAATATAAATTAAATAGTTTTAAATAAAAATTCTGGTATGAAATGTTTTTATCAAGGTTTTGTAAAATTTCCGGAAGTTCTAGGGTTAATTTTATGATCATTTTTATGAAATTGCAGGCAAATATTTTTTTAACAGAATTGTATTTATAATAAGATATGTGTAAAATGAAGATATATGAAGTGTATTATAGAATCAAACAGAGAAAGAAATTGTAAATTAACATTACCCAGTGTTTTCAGATAGTCAAAAGTCAATTTCCCCAAAAGTTCTAAAATTTTCCCCAAATCGGTGTTTTATTTCCAAAGAAGTCCCCAAATCAGATTTTAGTCAAAAAAGTAAATTTTACATATTAAATTTACCACTGTAGAATTATTTAACCAATTTAAGCTTAAAGTTTTTTCCCCAAATTGAGCCATTTTTCAAAAAAAAAAAAAAAAAAAAAAAAAATTCCCCATTTACAAAAAGGAAAAAAAAAAAAACACGAACTTGCGAATCGCCATTTTTATTGTGATCAATTGCTTTTTTGAAACAAATAATATGAATTAAGAAAGATAAATAGATTTTACAATTACATGCACAATATATTAGAACTTAAAATACGTGTAATCGACGAATCCAGATCCAGTGTTGTCAGGTGACTAAAAGTAAATTTTAACCCGAAAACATGAAATAATGAAAAAAATCACTAAGTTTTTTCCCCAAAATGTTGATATTTCCCAAACGTTTCCCCACTAATAACTTGTCCCCAAAAATTTCAAAAGGAGACTTAAAATCCCCAATCTGGCAACACTGACATTACCCTCCACCTACCAGACGGGTCCAAGAACCCGACAGGTACATTCAAAATGACTATTCGAAGCAAAATTTATTTCATAAGAAAAATTAAATAAAATATAAATATAAATTAATTAGTTTTAAATAAAAATTCTGGTGTGAAATGTTTTTATCAAGGTTGAGTAAAATTCACGGAAATTCTAGGGTTAGTTTTATGATTACGTATTTTTATGAAATTGCAAGAAAACCTTCTGACGTTTCCCTTCCTTTTACAACAGCAATGCCTGTGTATATAATATGATCGTTAGACGACTATTTTCTACTTCAGTATAAGAAATAATTTAATAATCTTTTATATATAACATACAAAATTCATTATAATTTTAACAGGTTAAAATCTGTTTGAAAGCTCTTCCTCATATTGTTTGATAAATATTTTTTTCTCAAAATAAGGTATTAACCCTTAATTGCATAGTGATGTAAATTTCCATCACTTTTTATTTAACTTTTAATAAATAAATCAACTTCTTCGCCACCACTATATTTATATAGAAATATTAATCCAGTAAATTTCCCGTGAACTATGTTGCTGAACAAAGTAAAAAATCTATCTTAAAATTTCTGGTGTCTAATATTTAATATATGTATAAAAAAACACAATTGTAAAAGAAAAACTCATGCAAAGAAGGGTTTAAAGTCGGGTTGCGCTTGTCACACAAAGGCGTGGCATACACCAGTAGATACGGTACATAATATGCAGAGTTCTCTGTATAATTTTTGTAATAATCAGAGAATTCCACGGATCTTGCATGATGGGGCTGCCAAATTTTTAACTGCCAACCATGTGAAAACAAAATATTTTAAACAAAAGTTTGATCATATTCATAATACTGAAATATAATGTTATATGTATACACTCAATGAAATGTTAACATTATTATTATGGGAGTCATTCTACAGATTTTCAAGAAACATGGTATGCACCCCGCCCCATATTTAATTTTCCCTATGCTTTGCATGGAGGAAATTCCACACAAAAGAAATTAAAACCCATTTGAAAAAAATAGTTTGTCAACATTAACATGTCAAAAACTGCAGTTTTTCACGTTTTTGAAAATTTCAAAGTTTCATAAAATATTTAATATTTTTTAAACTAGACATAAACAAGATTTTCAAAAACATCTGTGAATCTACACCCTTGCTTCTATTAGATCGCGTAATTATCGAGGATTTATTTTTATTTATTGTAATTCAATATTTTAAAAGTATTGAAACATCATTCAAGATGATAGTCTTTGAAAAATCATATTTCAAATCTATATGTTTACACTAAATGAAATATTAATATTATTATTATGTGAGTCATTCTACAGATTTTCAAAAAACATGGTATGCACCCCGCCCCATATTTAATTTTCCCCCTGCTTTGCATGAGGGAACTTCCACACAAAAGAAATTAAAACCCATTTGAAAAAATAGTTTGTCAACATTAACATGTCAAAAACTGCAGTTTTGCATATTTTTGAAAATTTCAAAATTTCATAAAATATTTCATATTTTTTAAACTAAACATAAACAAGATTTTCAAAAACATCTCAAATCTACACCCTTGCTTCTATTAGATCGCGTAATTATCGAGGATTCATCTTTATTTATTGTAATTCAATATTTTAAAAGTATTGAAACATCATTCAAGATAGACTTTGAAAAATCATATTTCATTAAAGGAAAATAAATAAAAGTAGGAATGTTTATACATGTTATTACTACTTTCAATAAGTCCAGAAAAAATGCATAGGCTGTTATCTCTTTTCACTATTAGATTATAACAAGTTAGCTTTTGAAAAGTTTTCGAAATCCATTATCTTTGACAGCTTGTAACTCAAATGAGTGAGGTGGAATTCATATATGTCAAGTTCGTGTACATATAGTTAAACACTGTAAAAAAAAAAAATTCTGAAAAAAAAAACGGAAATTGTATTTTCCATATTTTAATGGAAAAAAAAATCCGTAAATTCCAGAAAACTTTCCGTAATTTCTGAAATATGCGTTTTTAAATTTCCGTTTTATAACAGATATCTTCCGTATTTTTTAGAAATATTTATGTCGTTGAAATAAACTTAAAGGACTAAAAAAAAAGTGACTTCTCAAAGATAGCCTTGTAAGAAATAAATACATTTCTGCTTTTATTCTATTTAATTTCTGAGCGAGTTTTCAGTAAATAACCTACCCTTGCCACGAGGAGAATCGAAACAAGAATCTTCCGTTTACTAAACTGGCGGTTTCGACCATTACGCTGGAACTGGACACGCCGCTTTCTCAAATGTTGCTACTTATTTAGTCGCTTTTTATGATGCAAAAAATTGGAGGTTTCATCGGTAGATGGATATTTTTCAGAGTTCCAATGCTTTTAATATTTTATTTTCATAATTTTCAATAGTTTGCTTTATTATTTGATGCTTTATAACAGATAACTGTTAACTTATTATGCATTATTTGCGTAAAACATTGTATTAAGAGTAATGATTCCTTCTTTTTGCAATAGACCAACAATTTCTTTTTTCTGACATATACTTTTTAAAATTATTTGTCTGATGATCTATTTATCAATTCAATAAAAACAATTATTATCTTAAGCAAGCAGACGTATTTATTACATGCTATTAAAATTAATTTGTTTTATCTCTTATTTAAAAAAAAAAAACTTATGTAAATAAACAGTTTTATAATAAATTAAATTATTATATGTGAGCTATGCTGAAAGCTTTTGCTTACGGTTCTGTTAAACTGAATAATTAAAAAAAAAATAGATTTTTAGAGAAAATTTTGAAATTAATGACCTTGGGATATGTAAATTTAAATTTGGACTTAAATTTAGTTTAACTTATAAAATTATAAACTAACGAAATAAATTATAAACTTTATAAAATTACAAACTTCAATTTTATAAAAGTAAAGAAAAAATTATTAACTATTTTTTTATTTAAGGAAAAAATTATAAATTTTGTAAAATTATAATTTATAAAATAATTTTATTTTTAGTTTAATTCATAAATTTTTAAGCCAAATCAGTTTAATTTAATACCAATTTACATAGCTATAATTTGCAGAGATATTATTTTATTAAACCTTTAAATAACACAGTATTGCCTCACGTTAGAAAAGTTAAAATACAATTTTAAAAAATTCATAATTTTGTAACACTACCAAAGAAAAAAAAAGTAGATTAAAAAAAATATCTTTCTGTAACTTTTAAAAATAAAATAATTTTCTAAATATTTTATTTAAATATATAAATATTACTATTATTTTGACTAAGACAGGGTTCGTACGCATCAGGCGATTCGGGAGATTTTATGTATTTTAGAACCAGAAATTTCGTAGAGTACTGGTTGCTATATCTGAAGATATCATTTTTTTTTTCATTAAATAAGCCAAATATTGCTTTACGAAAATTCTGGTAAAAAGTGCTTGAAAGTCCTTGAATCGTACGAACCCTGTAAGAATTACCGTCCAGACGTGGACCGGTTAGAATGGGTCAGCGGATCGAGCCGGGCCAACCCTGGATACTTGAAGAACTCTAGTAAATACAACAATCTTAATTCGCATTTCAAACAAGGCGATTTCTGTACGCAAACCTCTAAACGTTATTTACGGAAATCGCACTGTTTTGGAAGAAATACGGAGATCGTACTGTTTTGAAAGAAATACGGAAAAAATCCATTAAATTTACGAAAATCTTTCTGCATATTTACGGATGTGAAATCTTCTTTACGGAACTAATGTCATTTACGGAAATTCTACTGTTGTTTTGGAAAAATGAAACCTTCGTAAAATTTTACGGAAAATCTCTTGTATTTTCACGTTTTTTTTTTTTTTTTTTTTTTTTTTTTTTTTTACAGTGAACTCTTTTTGCAAAACTTCCTGATTATTGAAAAACTGATGATGAAGCCGATGTATCGGTTACTTCTTGTATCATATTATGCATTGTCCCAGGATTATAGAATTGGTCTTTTTTATTATAAATTAGCTTTTGGTAATTTATTTGTCAGTATGCATTCTGAAGTTTGCTATTAGAAAAAGTAAATTACCTGTAATTTGAATATCTATCTCTTTATTTTAAGGTCAATTGGTTAAAATCACAACCAGCAGTAGAAATGAATAAAGCACAAATTCTTAACGCCATGGAAGAGACATTTAATATACGAAGAAATTTTATAGTAGAAAGAACTTCGTCTGTAGCAGATATCCTAGAGGAATTTCCGCTTTTGAAGGAATTTGATGGTGCTTTAGTAAGTATGCATTAATTAGCTTATACAGACTTTTAAGTCTTATCCATTTATTTTCATTTCGTAGTATAAGACTGACACAATAATCTGATAATATCAAGCATAAATTATCGTAGAATAGCATTTATACAAAATAAACAGAACTTTACAGAATGCATTGGATGGATATGATGGATTTCATATATATATATATATATATATATATGTCACGTTTTAACTTGTATCACCATAATTTTTGTAGAATCATTCTCCAGGCAAGGGCTTCCACCGAGGAATTTGCAGTCGGGCGCCGAGAGTCAACTTTATAGTGTGCGTACAGAATGTAAATAAGAGGCAGTCCGTTCCAGTTCACTTTTTATTCGAATTTAAAAAAAGAAAATGGCCATGCTTTACTAATTACGATGCTAAATCCATACATGATGATTTTAATACCGTGGAGAAACTTGGTGACTTAATTTAATAATTAAGAAGACATTTTTGTTCTTACAGGCAGTTGTTTTTTCTATCTGCAGCCAAGGAGATTATTCCATCGTCGTGAAGTACGCGGCGGGGTTACATGTACAACCGGCTCCAGGAATAATACTGACTGTACGCGGGAAACTCCGCGTATATCTATTATCTAACGCCGCAGAATACATTTTCATTAAACAGTCTTTCGACCAATCAGCGCTACAGGACTAAATTCTCCGGCGCTCTGATTTCGAAGCTATAAGACCGTAATCTGAAAAAATGCGGGAAAAAATACTTCGGGAACATTACCGAACAATCAAATTCCTTCAAATAAATAAATAAGAAGGAAAAAAAAATACGTATGTTTCACGGAGCATGGGCGAGATGCCAAGATAATATTTTACATTGAGACTGAAATTAGCTTTCATAATTTTGTGAAAGAATATTGTTTTGTCAGAAAACATAGGGAAATAAAAAAAAAAAAGAAAATAAAAAGATATAAGTTGTTATTTCAAGAGAGTTGAAATATTTTTAGCTGGGAGATTGGTGTTTAAAAGAATTAAATTCTAGGTTGCATTTACATAATGAAACAAAAGTGCGTAATTTTAATTGAACAGCGCGATCAGAGCCATTTTTTAAAAGAATGAATTTAGAATAATGGGATTTACACAAAATTATAGTTTTGATGAGGCTAACGACGAAATTTTTTTAAAATTTGTTTCATATATATATATATATATATATATATATTATTTTTATCGCCGTTTGCCTCATCAATTCTATAATTCTGTTTATTTCCATTATTCTAAATTATTTTTTCGTTCTATTATTTAAATTGTCAAAATTCCGCATAGCTAAAAATTTTTTATTCTAAATTTATCGTCTTGAAAAAAATGGCGCTAGTATGCCGTTCTGTTAAAATTACTCGCTTTTTATTCCATTAAAATACACATCCTAAATTTTAATCCTTTTAAAATATCACTTTCCCTGCTAAATATTTTAATTCTCTCGAAAAACAACCTGTATTTTTTTATTTTTTGTTCCCCTATTTTTTCTGACAAAAAATATTCTTTTCTCAAATATAAAATTTAATCTCGGTTTCAATGTAAAATTTTAGCCTGGCATTCTTCCAAGACCCAGTAAAATCCACGCATTTTCTTTTTATTTCTACATTTGTTCGAAAAAATTAGATTCATTCCAGATCAGCCTAGAATGTTCTTTCCCGCGCTTTTTTAGTAGGAAGTTTAATATCTTCCATATCATAACGCCCAAAAATAGAGTCCCGTAACACTATTGGTCGAAAGACTGTTTCGTGAGCTTTAGCAAATGCTTATATGCTTCGTTTTCCCGCCTAGAGAGGAGATTGTTCCTGAATCTCGATGTACATATAACCCCGGCGCGTACTTCCGACAGTGGAATAAATCTCCTTGGCTGCCCATAGACAATACGACACTGCCTATTAAAATCTTGTGTCTTCTTCAAGGATTTAATTTAAATCACTAAGTCTCTCCTTGGTACTAAAAGTCATTATTCATGGAATTATCATGTGAAATAGTAAAAGCATAGTCTCAGAGTTTTTCCGGATTTTTAATAAACTGTGGATTGGAATCGACTGCCTTAATATTTCCTTCAGTAAGCACACCATGAATTGGGATTATCGGCGCTGCGACTGCAAACTCCTAGGTGGAAACCTCTAGCCTTGATAGTTTGATTTACAAAAAATAAGGTGATTCTCGTAAAATCGTGACACACACACACACACAGACATATATATATATATCATTTTTAAAATGTCTTCATATATTGGAATTGAAAAAGCTTTGAGCATATACAGTGGAACTTCCATTTAACGAAGTCTCATCGTTACACTTAAAAACTTCGTTATAAAGAAAATTCGTTAAATAGAAATTAACTTAAATTCATGAAATTTTTTCTTGAAATATGACAAACAGGTATTGGATTCAGAAGCATTTGATTCAGTTTTAATTATGAAACCGTCTTTTACAAAACAGTTGTGTACGGTCGATGAAATCACGTCACATTCCCAAGCTTTGACCCAAGCTTTCATCAGCTCTGATACACAGAATCTCAAACTAATGTTTTCAATACATCGGCTTTTTTCTGTCTTTTTCGATAATGTACTTCAAGATTTTTTATTATTCCTTAGACTAGTGATTGAAGTTTAGCTGTATTGGCAGGAACAAAAATAACTTTGATGTTCTTCGATTTGTATTTTGAAGCACGTTCTTTTGGATGTACAAAGCATTCTATCAGCATTAGAAGGTCAGAATGGTACCTGTCTGACTCTAATAGATATTTTTTGTTTCAATGTATCTGACGCCATTGCGACACCTCATCTTCTATATCATTGAAGGTAAAAAGGGGATTTTGACTTCCCCCCAACTGTCAGCGCTGGAGTCTCGGAGTGGGAGAATAGTGATAACAGGTGTTTTTCTTAGTGTGAAAAAAATTGTTTTATTTAGCACCAAGCAGAATGGAAATTATTTAAATGTGTTCCTTTTCATACAATCGAATCCGCTGAAATAAATTCGCATACCCTTCGAACAGCAATCGCTTAGTTTGAATTCTGTACACGTACAAAAGCGGAATAAACTTTCGTTATATAGAATATATTTTTCGTAATGTGGAGATTAATTTACATGCTAATGGTGTTCAAAGTCAAAGTTCTGCAGAAAATTTCGTTAAGTAGAAAACTTTGTTAAATAGGGACTTCGTTAAAGGGAAGTTCCACTGTATTTGATTTCTGAAACGTTGTAATCCATATATATAGCCATGATATAGTTAGAGAGCGGAAGTATCTGTTTGCTTTACAACATTCAGTGGAGATTTTTATTAGGTACAAGAATGATAGACAAAGCTTATAAATAACGACAAAGTGAAATTGATGCTTTAATGCCAGTCATAGCTGCCAATTTTTACGATTTTTTGTTACCACTTTTTTTTAATAGAACTCTTCCCATTATTTGAGTGAAGAAATTCTGCTGTCCAATGAAGAAATGTAAATGAAGGAAATCTGCTGTCTAATTAAATAAGATTTCTGTTCGAAAAAAAGCGGCAACAAAAAGGATAAAAGTTGACAGCTATTCCTAGTACCTAATACTAAACACCTAATGCGAAGCTATTTCTAATTAATGACAAAAACGAGATTTCGTCAGATACTCCTATGGAGTATCGTCAGATTTCCTCGTCAGATATATATTTCGTCAGATATTCCTTATTGCTTTCCACAAAGAAAACGACCCTTGCCAAGTTTACCTAGCGTCCCAAAATTGGGACGTCGTGGTTTTTCGGAAAAAAGTTAATATATTTTTTAGATACATGAAAAACTCCTGTATATAACGAATTTTAGCTACTTCTTCGGCTATTAACTTCTGTCACGAGGTCAATACGAAATTACCGCTTTTAATATATTTCTAATTTTTTCTAATATATTTCTAATTTTTATGGTTATGTTATACAATTTGCAAACAGAATATTCAGAGTAGTAGAATGTATTTATTGTATTCTATATGTAGCAGTAATAACTAAAACAAAGTGCTGGGAAGGAAAATAAACAGGCACAAATGAGTTTAATATCTTAATTAATATTTTTTGTTTGTATAATGCTGAAGCATATATTCAAACAGTTTATTTACATTCACTAGCACTTGTAACCTGCAATCCATAAACAACCTAGCAAAATCAGATTGACTCTTACATTAAGGCGTTCAAACTTGGATGAGTTTAGAAAAGTTAAAAATATTTTCCGTATTTAACACAACATAGGTAGTAAAAATAGGACCTTTTTTATAACTACCATATCGTTTATTTATTATAGTTTATATATTTATTAAACTCCTTCACGACGATTGTCCTTTACAGAATTTTTAATCTTTTGCCACCGGTTTTTCAAAACAGAAAATTTCGCCTAAATGAATCTCAGAAATGCTGTCATTAAATAAGGCAAAGTTTACAATAAAAAGTTACTGGTGGGAATAATCGAGGATTCTAAGCACCTTATGCGTCACGTATACGTGTCGCTCGTCCCCAAGGGGTTAATCCCTTCGCGACGAGCGTTCTTTACAGAAGTTTTAATCTTTTAATACCGGTTTTTCAAAACAGAAATTTTCGGCTAATTGAATTGCAGAAATGCTGTCATTAAATAAGTCAAAGCTTACAATAAAAAGTTACTGGTGGGAATAATCGAAGATTCTGAGCATCTTATGCGTCACGTATACGTGTCGCTCGTCCCCAAAGGGTTAATAATATTGAATTACTATTTTTAACGCGATTGACAACGATAAACAAGATTGGCACTTGACAACCATTTTCAGCGATCTATTTTCAAGGGCACAAATATACGTACGTGCAAAAAGTATTACGTAAATATTTAATCACATAAGATTATGATCCAACATAGCAGCTTTTGATTTTCAAGAACAATAGAGTTCCTACACAAGAGAGATAAAGGGTTTTCGATCGGTTTCAGCAGTCGGTAAAGGATGTTAAAAACTTCGTATAAATTCGCTACCAACTTCGTAGAATAACTGTAAGTCAACATTTGATAAGTAACAGTAAACAAAAAACACACTTACCTTACAATCTTTACAAATAAAGGCAAATTAATTCCCTGTGTATTACGTAGCCAGGATTGCCAGTTTGACCTTCTTTTTTCATCAGAAAATCAGAATTCATACTGGAAATTCCGACTGAAGGATTTTTATTTTTTGTAATCATGGAAGGTCTGTCATTAAATAAGTAGAAAGAAAGAATCACTATAAATTTTTTTTTGGAATTTCTGAATAAAAAAGGATACTAAACTATCAACCCTGTTACCAATCGCGATATAAAATTGAGATGTTTCTCAGTGGTGCCTTCAATGAATTTCAAGCATTAGTTTCAACACACAATTTAATGTTCAACACACAATTTAATGTTCAACACACAATTTGATGTTTTCTTGATTAGGATTTGGAAATTAGTTTCTATGGATAAATTTAATTATAAAAATTCTGGCAGACACCGTAGATTCTATCTATATTTGCATTAGAATTTGTAATGCATCTTAAAATTTAATTTAAATTTTAAATATAAAAAAAAACTAGTAATTCGTAAGGGCGGAACGTTAAACCATTTTTCAGCAAACAGAAAATACGAGGCGGAACATATACGCAGAGTTGCCAAGTCTCCGGCTTTTTGGACACCAGTATTTTAGTACAGAAAATGTTGTTTTGTATAATCGGAACAATCTGCGATTTAAAAGAACAACATTTTCTCTAAGATAATATCTGGTGTGCAAAAAGCCGGAGACTTGGCAAGTCTGCATACGAGTAAGTCGCAGCTCTTTTATTCAGTCTACGATAATCTTCAGAGTATTGCGAATTTATTTATTTATTTATTAGTATGTAGCCAAAATATTTACAAAAAAAAAAAAAAAAATTAATGTATTCTCTAAAAAGATGCAAAGAAATATTTTCAGACACTACCTGGAAAATACAGGCTTTCAAAATTATAAGACTATTAGTAATGATTATAAATATTATAATAAAGTACCAAGCTCAAATCACCCGTTTCGAACATTTTTATATACACACATACAGCGGTTTTTTTTTTTTTTTTTTTTTTTAATAAAAATTGACCGCTGACATAGTTTTAGAACTTTAAAAGATAATGTTAAATATGAAGTAAAATTTGATTAAACTTAAAGAAATGTACCAACTTATTGAAATGCTTCAAAATGTTAAACCCATTACCCGCCTGTTGCAGGGTTGCCATTTTGAACTCCTTTTTTGTTCAGAAATTCAAGGTCCACACTGGAAATTTAAAAAGAAGAATCTTCATTTTATGTAATCACGAAATATCTGTCATTAAATAAATCAAAAATTTCTATTCGAAATGTCTAGTATGAATTCGTAGTTTCTGAAAAATAAGTAGGCTAAACTAGTAACCCTACGCCGGTGTTGCTTTGACGCAATGTTTGAAAAAGTTTAACCCATTACTCGCCGTTCTCAGAGTTGCAAGTCTGGCCTTCTTTTTTATTTAGAAATTCCACGCTAATACGGGAAATTCCGAATGAAGAATTGTTTCTGAATGCAATTATGAAATGTCTGTCATTAAATAAAGCAAAAAGTTTTAGTCGTAATTTCTGAATAATAAAGGAGGTCAAACTAGCAACCCTGCGCCTGCGCTGGTGTTGCTTTGACGCAACGTTCAAAATAAATGTGTATGAATAATTAACTACCAAGCTACCACAATTTTAGTATAAAACAGTTTTCCTTATTTAATGACAAAAACTTTGTAATTAAATAAAGTGAAAATCACCTACTGAATTTTGCGATGGCAAACTTTCTGCAATAAAGTTGAAGACCTCACTTGATAATTTTAGAGATTAATGGGTGGCTAAAGGTTGAATTATTTTTTAACATTAAATAATCTTGTACTCAGCCTGCGGTATGGTAGCTATTAGATTATCCTTTATGTTTTATGTATGGCTTCACATAATTTTTAAATGCTTAAATGGTGCCAAAGATTGCCAGAAAAGGCTTTGCTTCTAAATTATCTTTACCATACATACTTACAGGGTTCGTACGCTTTTACCACTATTATTTAATAGAATTTCTCGCCTTATTTAAATGCAGAAAAGTATTACAAATCCTGCAGTTAAGCAAGGCGTCTACAATTTCTGCTATTTAAAAATTAAATAGAAAATTTCTATTAAAAAATTGTGGTAAATACGTACGAACATGGACTTAATATTATAGATTTGTTAGATATTTGAGAATAAAAATTGCAACTAATTGAATTTTTTTCTAAAATCTTAAAACCTATAAAATCATTGAAAATGGTTTTATTATTATTATGATTCTTATTTACTTTTCCTTCAGATTTATATATTTTCCAATGAAATGCCTGATTGTTTCAGTGTTTCAGCCCGATTGTTTTTTTCCCCTTTATATTCAGGTGTATATATTTTCCAATGAAATGCCTGATTGTGTATATCTATAATAAAATTTTAAAATATTAGAGAAGATATTCCAATGAAAAATTCTTAACACATTCATAACGTCATATTTTCAACCCTGAAAACTATATTACACTGATAAACATTGCTCTTATTTGTTTTACTGATCTACAAAATGACTTTTTTTTATTCATATTTTTTTATTTATATTTAAATGGATGAACAATAATAATGGCAATGATTGTAATAGTGATTTGAATCTTCTTTCATGTATAATTCATTTACTGTAAAAATAGGAATTTTGACCGTATTTTTTGTGAAATAAATGAACCTGTGTACAAGGCTACCATTCGGCACGTTTTTTTAATACCACATTTTGCAAAGAAGTATTTTTTTTAAATTTAGATGTATCTTACAAATTTAATCGAATCCAAAGATTTTTTGTGGTTGCAAATGTTACAAAAACCTACCACGGAAATTTTTCGTCAGAAATACTACCATTCAATAAACGAACCAGTGGTATAAAAACATGAAAAAATTCTTAAAGTACCATAAATTAAGGATTACGCTAGGCCTTTCGAAAGAACTTTGTCTTTCTTCGTTAGGCGCAAAGAAGACGTGCTACTACTTTGAAAGCAGAAGAAAGAATGAAAGGAAATGTGAGGGGAAAATTGACAAGTTAAAGAACAACCAATAGGAAACAAGTTAAGGAAATAGCCAATAGGGAAGAAGAAAGCATTAGCCAGTCATAGAAGAGAATTACCCAATCAAATGGATACAGAACAGAATGAAACATTATGAAGCAAATTGGATAAAAAAACAGTCAGAAAAGTCAAAAGAAATGACAAGAAAATATAATATATATAATAGACAAACAACAACAACAAGAGAAAAAAAAGAAAAAAATGAATGCTTGGTTAAAGAAGAAAGCTTGGCAATAGAAGATTTAGAAATTTCTTGATTAGAGACATTGCGGGAGTATTCTTTTAAGCGTGTTTCTAGATTTCTTTTAGTTTGACAATATAAGATAAATGACACCCATTGCAAGGGACATTATAGATTCCCCATTTGCGAAGATGAGGAACGAGAGATTTAGTAGAGGGGAACTTACATTTATTATTTTATTTGCTTGTTGTTGTTGTTTGTCTATTATATATATTAGAATTTCTTGTCATTTCTTTTTAACTTTTCTGACTGTAATGTTTCCTTCTGTTCTGTATCAATTTGATTAGGTAATTCTCGTCTGTGATTGACTGATGCCTCATGCTTCCCTATTGGCTATTTTCTTAACTTGCTTCCTATTAGTTGTTCTTTAACTGGCCCCTTTTTCCCTCCCATTTCTTTTCAGTCTTGCTTCTGCCTTCAAAATAGTAGCACGTCTTCTTTGCGCATGATGAAGAAAAACAATGTTTTTCCGGAAGGCCTAGCGTAATCCTTATTTTATGACGTTTTCTAGAAGTTTTTATGTTTTTATTGTTATCACATCAGTTTTTTAATACTTTAATGGGACCAGTAGGAGTCTTGTGTATAACAGAAAAGTAACTTCCGTCGCTGGAGTTACAAGACATAAACTCTACGTCACCTGTCGCAAATGTGTAAATTCGGGTGTCGACCGGTCAGTCTTCAGGGATATATCAATAATTTCTTATAGAAAAAATCTCTTTCTTTAATCGCTCGATTAAACAATGCTAATTTTTCTAAAAGAAAATTCTGGTATTTTCTATGAAAAATTCCTGACTAATGGTCAACCTAAGAATGTGTCAATATAAATTCTAAATCGATATTCTAACGGATTCTTTAATGAACCATTTGAGTTTTATGTGTAGTGTTTCTCTTCTTCAAAACTCTTTAAATTAAAATAATCAATGTTATTAAAAAATGCAGTTGCTTTTATGCGTATTCATTTGTGTAAAACACATTTCTTTTTAACTTTCAGATTGATGCAGATTTCAAGCTCATGTATCCGAATGCAAGAAATTTGTTGGATGTTCTACCAGAGTATTCGGAAAAAATTCGAATTTATGTCACTCAAAAGCGGAAAGATATTTCTGAAAGAGTGGGTCATGTTGCAGATGGTAATCTTATACTCGCCAATCTTCCTTTTTTTTAATGAAATAAGCATACTTTGAACCAAAAATTGTAATTAGTAGTCAATGAAACAAGTACAACAAAGAATCGAGATACAGACTTATATATATTTTTTTACTATACATATTTTTTATTTTATGTATGTCTTTTCTCCCTTTATAAACAGTAAACAAAGCAAGTATGCAAACTATATGTTGTACTTTATTAGATTAGGGTTAACCTTTTGATTACGGGGTTGGGGATATATGTCGTGTGAGTTGGGATATTTGTCGTGAGACTATTTCTTTATTCTATTCTCACCACTTTTTCAATTCTAATATCTGCCATTCACTTATACTACAGCGCCTAGAATACATAGTGTGGAAAACGGCTACAAAATAGTACTAAAAAATTGAATCCGATAAATGTAGAACGATGCTGAAAAGATAACGGGTCGATCGCAGCGACATCTTCTAGCAGTGGCGTAGACAGGGTGGAGGTCCAGATGGTTTGGATATGACTAATTTTATAAAATTATTTTTGCTTTATCTAATCGGAGAATTTTCTGCGATATTGAAGTCGAAGAAAAATTTATAATATTATTGGTTTCCAGAGCATTTGGACCCCCCTTTCTGGCTACGCCACTGTCTGCTAGCTCTTTTCAACGCAAACATTATATAACAATCGAACTGATAAAACGTTTCAGCGGGTGATAAATATTTTAAATAATTAAATTATACCCTATTTCCTTTGACTTGGATTGTGATTTTCATAAGCTTTGAAAATATGAATGATATTGGTAATGGCCAAAAAACATGATACGCATTCTTTTGTGCCTGGTTGCAGTACTCGATACAAGACAGCAAACTAGAAACTATTCCTATTTAACATACCAAAAGGATGAATCGCTGCTAGAAGAGTGGAAAAGATTAATCCCCTGTTATGATAAAAAACTAACTTCAAAATCAGTTACATCTGAAATATACACTTACAAGAATATTTTATTAACAGAAATTATGTTCATCTTGTCAATAGTGAAACGGTTACTTTTTCTAGAGGCAAATTTATTTTTAAAACAGATGTCGCTGCGGTCGCTCTATTATTTTACCGCATCGTTGCACGTTTATCGGCTACAATTTTTTAGCACTTTTTAAAGCATTACCAGTTTGGTTTTTTTTTTAAATTCCGAAATTTCGCATTCATACCAGAAATTCCCTATAATGTTCTTTTCGCTTCTTAATGGCAGATATTTCGTGACTTCTTAAAGTAAAAATTCTTGTTTAAGAATTTCCTGTTTGAATTCGAAAATTTTGAATTAAAAAACGGTAAAACCGTTTTCCACACTATGTATTCCAGGCGCTGTACTTATACCAAGATAAATTCAAGACATCTCTACCACAATGAAGTTATTTTGTAAATTGGGGTACGAGTGAATATAAAAATTGTTGCCAGTCGAAGCCCGCAATCAAAAGGTTAAGCAGTATTGTTTATCATTGTAGAATTCATCTGTTTTTCCATGATGCTAGTTTTATTTCTAAATCGATGCCTAAAAATATGAATCTTATAATACTCATGCACAGAAAAAAAAATATCTGTTTAACTATAAAAGATTTGGTGATGAGCATAAAATGGAAGAACCAAAACTAGAATTTTTAACCAAACAAATTTTAAACCAAAATTAGAATTTTTTAAACCCATTATTATGGGCCCACCTGCTTCTCTAGTGGTTAGAGAACTGGCTGCTGGACTTAAGGTGCCTGGTTCAAAACGCGACTCAGACATGGTTATTTGCAGTGGGACGGATTCCAATTAAAACAGAGGTCACGGTCTGTTTAGCCACCGTGTAAGAAGTTTAATGTTGTGCCGAAAATAAATTTTGTGGTTTGAAATGTGTTTAACCTGGATCAATTTAACTCTCATTTCATAGAAGAATAGATGGAAGTTAGCAAGTATGTTGTGGACTGTTAGATACTACATTAACAATATATATATACCAACAACCGGTCATTTCACCGGTACCAATGAAAATTTTTTGATTCGAACCAGAAATTTCTTCATAAAATAAATAAAATATAAATCACGCAGAAATAAAAAAGTTAAATAGTTATACATAAAAATTCTGCTGTGAATAAACAGTGAGTAAAATTTGTCGTATGTTTGGTGTTAAACAGATATCTAATGGGTTGTCCGGGTAGTTTGTGCCGTTTCAGAAAATTAATTCGTATCGTAAAATTCTATCATTTAATTATTAGACATTAATTCCGATAGCTAAGATATAATGGAATTTTTTTTTTGTACTACTTGTGCTACACTTCTATTTCATTAACTTGTAATTATTTTTATTTAAATTTTAACTTTTTAAAATTTTTTATGGCTCCTTTTTGCCTTGCAAGTCAATTGTCTTTAACCTAGAAGTTCAGTTAGCACGCTACTAGGTTCTCCATTTTTCAATTGTCTACTAATTAACGGGCAGAATTTTCCGGCACGAATTAATTTTCCCAAACGGCACGAATTTTTCGGTCAACCCAATAGTTCTGATTATCCATTGTTTGGACATAGTAACAGGGTTCATACGCTTTTACCGCAATTTTTAATTGATATTTTCAATTTAATATTTAAATAGCAGAAATTTTAGACGCCTCGTTTAATTGCAGGATTTGTAATACTTTTCTGAATTTAAATAAGGCAAAAAATTCTATTAGAAAATTGTGGTAAAACTGTACGAACTCTGTAGTAACTGTAAGTACTTTATGGTATAGCAATTTACCTCTTTATTGTTCAATATTTACCTGGTTATAGTTAAACTGGAGTACCAAATGTTGGAATAATGTTTCACCATCTTATGATAGCAACTTTTTAGACACCATGTTTTAGTGAAATGTTTAAAAAAAAATTTAACGTTGCAATTCTATAGCTGTTTCTATTTTGTAAATTTGATTTTATCCCAGTTCTATCACAAAGGATACTAATAAAATCATTCAAATCATCATAATCTAATAAATGTTTTATTCAAGATAAGAGGTTTATTGACAAACGTTTATTTATATTTTTAATGGAATGAAATGTCTTTCGGATTTAATGTAATTATTTCTTCTTCGAATAAAAGATAAGTGTGCTAGTATAAAAAGTGTAACAAAATTTAACAGAGTATATATATAAAAAAAATCACGAATTTACATTTAACATGGGACAAAATAACAATTTGCTTTCTCGAACTTTTAAAAGAGTCGACAATTTTAATTTAGAATTTAATAGAAGATCACAAATATAGATGCAATATTCCTTAAAATCAACGTGAGGCGTTTTTAATGCAATTAAAAAATTTTAAAACAATTCATTTTCACTTGAAATACATTGAATACGGGATTTCTAAAGTATAAGTTTATTTTAAGAATAGAAAAATACCAGCTTGCATATGATAGGCATGCATAGCAATAGACAAATATTTTATGACAGCTGCAATAGTTGAACCTTTTTGTCTAAAGTATTTTTCGCAATACTTTTAGCAAAATTTTTGCAATTTAACGGAATTTTCTTCGGGAATAAAGATTTTAATAGGCTATTTTGAGTTTAAAAAAAGAAAAAGAAGCGCTTTGCGTTAAGCACAACCTTTAAAAGGCCACTTGACTGAAACTCTCCTATCGCGAAATCCTATTTTAACCTACGAGAAAACTTAAAATCACGATTATTCATTGCCTGATATAATTATTTAAAGAAGGTTTTCACCTCAGAGTAAACATATAGTTAATCTGAGGTTTTCACCATTCGAAAGTAGACTTCAGATGCTGACGATGTGCGTTTTTAAAAATGGTCTTCGTAAATTTTAAGCCTTTAAAATATCCCTGTTACGCCAATGGCGCCTGGTGCCTGTAATATCCGTCGTGGGTGCAAAGTCCTCCAAGTTCCCTGTGAATTATACCACTGGACGTGCTTAGTCAGGTGAAGGTCTCGTCAAATAATCAAGATTCTAAATTACGAGATCGATTCCTTTTTTTTTTAATTTTTGCTTTTTTTTAAATCTGCCAATTCAACAATGTTAAATAGAAACCATGAACCAGTAAACAAAGGAAAATGTGGCAGACTACTACCAGGTACTAACTCATCAAGGTAGGCAGGCGCTCATGCCTGGCAGGTAGGGGCTTGGTTTGCAGTATAAAAAAATCCACTTGATGAAATTCCATCATCTTACAAAATACGTAAGTAGGCATCTGACGTCTACTTTCTGATGATGAAAACCCTATTTTAAAAAAAAAAGTTTAACTCTTAAATGTATGGTGCAGGGTCGGCGAACCTATGGCACGCGTGCCGTAGCTGGCACGCGAGATGATTTTTTTGGCACGCCGGTGATTTAAATTTTAAATCAAGATTCAGTCAAACTCCCCAAAATTCTGAACCTCATTATTTTTTCCAGTTATACACAAGCTTGACTTAAAATAGCTTTTATTTGTTATAATAAGTGCATGTGTACTTGTCATATCATTGAATTATCCGCTCAGAACATCTGCTCTCTGAACCCCCCCCCCCCCCCCCCACCCCCAATTACAAGATGCTGTGCCTGCATTACGTACCTTACGAAGTTTTAAATTTTCTTCTGAAAAAAGAAGATTTTACTTCAATGCATAAGAAATTGGAAAATAAAATTCAATCAACAAAAACCAAAGAAAAAACAGATTTCTTAGGCAGACGTTTTAGGTATTTTTTTTTATATTTCTTAATTTCTTCTTATGCATTGTAATATATTTTTAAAATAATAATTTTCCATTTAATAGCAGGTGTAAAACAGATATTTTGAAAATATTCGTAAATGATTTTTTTTCAATGTTTCTTTTCTAATTGTCTATTTAAAATAAAATTACTTCAATTATAAAGCCACCACTCTGCTTAAAATGTCAAAATCAACAGATCCCAAAGGCAACATCATGTATTACCATAATTATTACAGTCATTTGGCAAGTTGTCTCGATTAGAGATTTTAATATTTTTTTTTACGATTAATATAATTATATCTTATTATTTCTTTATAGTTATATCCACTTTTTCTATAATTATTACTATCGTTAATTAATCTTTTCTTGTGACCAGTTGTTTTGGTTTGAGTTTTCAATATCATACATTATTTAATTTAATATGTATGTTGATAGTACCCGAAGGTTCGTTATCCATATCTTAATCTAATAATAACAATAGTAACTTTATTCATTGGTTTTAAAGGTTTTTCATGCGGAGGGGGGGGGGGGGGGGAGGTCGTTGGTACGCCATGGTCACTTGAAAAGTTTTTTTGACAAAAATTGGCACGCGGATGTGAAAAGGTTCGCCTACCCTGGTATAGTGTATCAAATTTGCAACACTTTTTATTTAACTTTTAATAAGTAAATCAAGTTTTTCGCAATCACTATATTTATATAGAAAAATTAATCCTGTAAAATCACATAAATGCTATTAAATAAAGTTAAAAATCTATCTTAATACTTTTGATGTCTAATCTTTAATATAAGTTAAAGGTAAAACTAAAAGATAAAACTAAAATTACAAATAAAACAGAATTCTAAAAGAAAAGTTGATGTATTTAAGGGATAAGGCAATGAGTAATCTACGCTATTACGTTTTCCCACAGGTTAACATGGGATTTCGCAATTGGGGATTAATTAACATGGGATTTCGGTGAAGCAGTCCCTTAAGTTAAAGGAAATTTATTCTGCTTTAAGATAGCTAAAAATGAATTTAGTTTGCGATTGGAACGTAGCCCAAGTAACTCAAAATTATTGGACCAATGTGGGATAATTGACGGGTCGTCTGCAATAACAAAGCAGGTCGATTTACCTTGATTCTCAATTTTCTGATTTATGTAATGTATTATAAGGAATTTAAGGAAATATAAATTTTATGATCATAAGCAAAGTAGATATTCTATAAAATTCCTCTTAATAGGAGTATATGTAAAGAAGTTATATTCTAAATTAAATTGTAGAAAGTAAATTAAAAGTTTTGTAGCTTAAAACTCCATTTCACTTGCCTTGTTATTGCAGAGGGCCCTTCAATTATTGCCGCACTTTGCCCCATAGTAAGAAATATAAGCTTTAATGCACCATTGGTCAACGAACCATTTGACAACAAAAGTCCAACAGTGATCCAATCATTAGAAGCCTCCAAATTAGAGGAGGCCACACCAGTGGCTGAGAGGTTCTGCTCTCAAATCTGGTAGACGGGAGGTGCTGGTTTCAAATCCTGGTCGCGATCGTCGACCTAACCGTTCGGAATTTTCCATGGTTTTCTTCGAACCTCGCCGTAAATATAGGTTAGGACCCCTTAGAAAGACCCCCACGGAGGGTACTCCCCCTAGGGCCTGTATCCCTCGTGTAGATAATCGGCCGTCATAAAATCAACTAACCAAATTAGAAAGAGGGGTTTATACTTTTCATTTCCCAACGATTTCCAGAAATAGGAACCAATGGACCACGATTTTGTACTGTTTGGGAGTGCTTTCATATTTTGGTCATATTCGGATCATGTTGCTATTTGGTTGAGTTTAGTGCATAACAAAAAGTTTTTATTTCCGAAACCTTTCAATGTTTTAAGCAAAAACATTTATTTGTAACATTTCTACCCAATTCGTTCTAGCCTAAAAGTAATTTTAGTACATTACTTTGATTTCTTAGTCATTTAATATTTTATTTGTGATCTGTTTAAAATATATTTGTTTTCTTTTCTATTTCAGCAAATTTCAAAGCCATGATGTATTTAGCAGATTTGTTGCCCATACGTGAGATGAGAAAAAGAAAATTGGTAAAACATTCATATATTTTTGAACATTAAATAAATATACAGTCTGTATGAACTAAACGTGATTTTCTCATCTTTTAACACTTTCCAACGTAGTTGAAAAGTGTTTATGACTTCGGTTTGTCTGGCCGTCGGGCGGTCCGGCCGTTCTCTAACTCGCGTAAATATACTCCGATTGCCGTGAAATATTTGTATATTATTGTTGTTTACTACAGCATGTTCCTTATTTAAAATGAAGTGTGTGGCACTTATAGTTTTTTTACTGGGACAGTCAAAAATATTCCGTTACGTTACAGTCAATGGGAAATAATCGTTTCAAGTGCATTTTGCTGATGCTACGCCATTTGAAACATGATGATATATACAATTATGAAGCTAATTAAACACGCTTCTTGTAGAATATGGGTTGCATAGCATTTATTATTCATTTACAGGGTCAAACAAAATAAGTCTGTTACACATTTTTCTACGGGGAAACATCGTTTGGAGTGTAATTTAATGATGTTTAACTATTTAAAACGTAATGAAAATGATGTGCATTACTGAGGTACACTATAAATTGCTCGCTTAAAAGTATGGTGTGCATTGCATCCATTGTTCATTTACAGAGGCACGCAAAATATTGTGGTTACAGCGTACGTGCGATAATTACATTCTAATGTGTGATAAGTGCATTCTCAACTATGGTTTGCATTTTTAAGTTTAACTATTTTTTTTTCATAGTATGTTGTGTGTATAAATTCGGTTGATCATACACAGGGCTACACAAGGGAATTCGTAAGTATTACAGTCTATGCGAGTGAATTGGTTAAGGGTAGTTTTAATTGTATTACGCATTTTCCTTCTGAACTATATTTAGTACACTAATAGAAGTTTGTGGAATATAAATAAATTCATACACAAGGCTACGAAAAGATCAAGACATATTGTCGTTTACGGTTGGTAATTGCTGGAAGTAAGTTTTAAGTTGCCGTATGCGTTTTTTTTTTTTTTTTTTTTTTTTTTTTTAACCTGAATGCATTTTTTACCTTTTAGCTTAGGTGTGTACAAAAGTGTTTAAATAATATACACGCTGTACAAAATATTTCGAGTGCATTTCCATCGATTGGCGAAAATTGCTAAAGGTGAATTTTCTAATTGAACAAAATTTTATCATGCTATGTAGTATATATCCAAACCTATAGATCACATACAGGGTTATATGATTCCAACCTTGTTGAAAACTTTTTATGACTTCGGTTTGTCTGGACGTCTGGCTGTCCGTTTGTGCTCTAACTCTCGTAAATATACTCGGACTGCACAAAATATTTCAACTATTTTTTTCACAAAGGAAGGTAATTTCGAAAACTGTATTTTTCAATGTGTTATATTTTTTATAAACTGTTTATTTACATATCTTCTTTCACCTTATTTATCGGTGAAGTTTCATTACATTTTTTCTGGATGTGTTGGAAAGTGTTTCATAATGATTGCTTCACGCATGATTTTTGGTTCTTTTTTATTTAGCAAAGCTTTATCAATTTCATTCGTAATATATGTAGTATGGCAACAGTGCGCACACGAAAAACAATTGACACCGCTAAATTTAAATAGTATTCTTTGTGTTAATTAAGAACAGAATTTCTGATTTTATTTATTTATTAATATTTTTATTTAAGACGACGAATACTTTTAAAATTTAGTGGTGACAATCGCCCAACAGGTGCCTCACTGTTCCATCACTGATAGCATAATAATATTAATAAAATAAATATAACTAGATGGAACCCGTCAAAATATGACGGAAAAAAAATATTATAACAATATCAGTAAAATAAGCTTCTTTATTATTTAAAAAGGGGTGCGTATGAAACAGCCTTTCAAATATTTTATTTTTAAAGTTTTTTCCCCCAGTCAAATACAGTACTATTTCCGATGCAAACTCCCAACAAACAATCCGTAAACAACTGTGTAATGCAAATCAGTTTGACATTGTCGCCATACTCCCCACGGCAAGAAAAAAATTTCATGGACCTATGAAGTATATACAAATAGTATATCCCTACGGTCATATCATATTTAGTAAATAAAAGAACATAGTAATTAAAGAACACATCTCCCCCCCCCCCACACACACCTGTGATAATGCAACCGAATGAGC
The DNA here is from genome assembly GCA_963931845.1 of Maratus michaelseni. Taxonomy (NCBI): domain Eukaryota; kingdom Metazoa; phylum Arthropoda; class Arachnida; order Araneae; family Salticidae; genus Maratus; species Maratus michaelseni. Next base: position 192,200,358 of record OZ007598.1, on the reverse strand, counting down.
TCCTATGCGCATGTGCATTGCATCTGCCAAAAAGCACCGTATAAATTTGACCTTAAAAAAGTTTTAAAATGTTTAAATTAAAAGTTTTAAAATGTCCTCTTTAATCATTGTTCGTTTCAAATCCATATCTTCTAAAACGCATCCATTGTTTTAAGCTAATCAGTTTTTATGTAAAGATGAAGAATTTGTTTACAGTAATAAATCAGTCGGCCGATGAGGGAGATTTTTAATGTTTTCAAGTGTAATTTATTTGTATTTTTTCTTCGGTTCGTTTACATAATCAGGATGATTATCCCTTTTCCATCACAGTCGAGGATATTTTTCCTTTTACACAGTTGGCAAATGTAATAAAATATAAAAATACAATTCCTAGCATATTCTGATATCTGATGGAACATATACATCAACGAATTCAACAAATCAATTTTATGTTCATAAACTAAAAATAGTTTTCTTTTTTTGACAGATTTTTATTTAGCGCTAAAATGCTCTATCTTATGGATAATCTGATCTTATGATTGATCACTGTTTTTTTTTATTATTATTCACTTTTTATGATGGCTTGGAAATTCTATTTTCAATTGTGGCAACTTTTCCAGGGGCTATTTTACATTACTGAAGCAAACTGGTGGTCATTGATAAGATAGAATTGAAAAACTTTTCATGCTTGAAAATTATTTAAAAAATCGTTAAATTAAGCGGCAGTTTTCAAATAAATTTCAATCGAAATCTAATTTTTTTTCTAATTGATGATGTAAAAATTGACATTGTAAAATGTTGTAAAATGTAGTAAAAAATAGAAATTTGGAGTATTTAGAAGTGATGTAACCGCGATAAAAGCTAAAGCGATAGCGCCGTTTGTTGTCACAACCGTTGTACATTTCTAAAAATTGCCACTGTATTTTGGCTGGCGTCCAAAAGTTGAAAACCGTTTTTTTACATCGAAATAGAAATTCACAGGGAAAGAAATATGCGCCAATAAGGAACTGTTAAATGAACTTATAATAAAATAATTACCAATATAATTCCTATGAAATATTAGTCTTACATTGTTTATTCTAGCTAAAAATACAATCATTATTTCAAGATTTTTTTTCTACCATAACACTACTTTTAATCATTTTAAATTTCCTGAAATCCTTTACTTTTGTGATTTTGTTTATTAAAACAAGAACGAAAAATCATGCGTCAAGCATAGATTATGTAACACTTTCCAACGCTTACAAAATAATTTTATAAATCATACCGTTTAATAAGCTAAAAGATAACATCTAAGTAATCCGAATACTTTTATTCAGCCCTGTATAGAATCTATAGATTTGTATATACACTACATAAGGTGCTACATTTTAGTTCAGTTAGGAAACGCGTAGCACAGTTTAAAATTCTCCGTCTGGAGTTAAATTATACGGAAATGTGTTCGCGAACTTTTGTGCTTCCCTGTATAGGAGCTACAGAATTTATACACACCACGTGATAGACAAAAAGCGAGTTAAAATTAAAATCGCGTTCTGTAACTTAAACGCACTTCCAGGAATTATTGTTAGCATACAGTAGAGAATTCTTTTGTGTGTCCCTGTAAATGAACGATGACTGCTATACACACACTATTTTGTAGTAAGCCTCTTGTAATGCACCTTATATAAATTTCAATGCGTTTAAAATAGGGAAACATTATTTAAATAAACCGCAGACGATTTTTCTCCATAGACGTAATGCAACGGAATTCTTTTGACTGTCCCTGTAAAATAACTGTAAGTGCTATGCACACCCTATTCCATATTAAGTTTCTTCTAATGCACCTTAATGATATATATAAATTTCAATGCGTTTAAAATAGTGAAACATTATTTAAATAAACCGCAAATGATTTTTCCCCATAGACCGCAATGTAACGGAATTCCTTTGAGTGCCCCTGTAAAAAAACTGTAAGTGCTACACACTTCCGTTGAAATAGGGAACATGCTATAGATAACAACTATAACATATAAAAATTGCAGAGCAATCCGAGCACATTTACGGGAGTTAGAGCACGGCCAGACGGCAGACGGCCAGACAAACCGAAGTCATAAACACTTTTCAACTAGGTTGGAAAGTGTTAAAAAGAAATCTTCTAACCTATCATTAAAAAAAAAAAAAGGTAATTGGTAACATGTAATCAAGGTATGCAATCAAGATGAAGAAATCAATGACGGCTCCAATTCTAATCTTTATAATTATGAGTGGAAAAATCAGTTAAAATTAAGTCATGTTGGCACAATCATAACCAATACATTTTTCTCTTCAGTTTTATCAATGTTAAAATGCATTTCGAGGTAAGCATAACGTGATTTTCACCGGCGCAAACTTTTCACACGTACTTTGTATCAGTTACTTTAACGCTGAAACACCATACATACAAATAAAAATATATTTTGCATTTAATTGGAATGAAAAAATAGCATCAACAAAGTTATAATGCATAATGATAAAATAAACCCAATGGACAATATTCTCGTGACGTCATAATAAATATGAAGTTTTATTCGCTTTGAAAACACGCGGATAAATATTTTTAGGGAAATTTAACTTGCAAATTAAAAAATTCGGCCTAAAAGCCGCGAGCTTTTAATATTCATTATTTCTCTTAATATCATCGCAACCACTGAGTTCAGAGAGTAAACTCTATGCCTTGCAACAGTGGGCGTTTTCCGATTATGACGTCATTAGCATAAGTAAAAGTTTAATTGAAAATTACGGCTAATTAATTAAATTTTCGAACAAACGAATGCACGATAACAAATCTGTGTCCAAATATCTTTCATTTAAAAAAAGAATGATGTAATTTGATGCAGTAGTTTGTTCTCACGGATTGTCGAAAGAAATCGCTTAGCGTTTTAAATATATAGATTTTGCTAATATTTAAAAAAATGACTTCCGTAATTTCTGGTATATAACCCACGGCTCAAATAAATCGGTTTCGAACCAGAAATTTTATTTAATAAAATGTAACTTGTTTCTACTTGGTACTTATTTGACTCTATTTAATAAATAAAATGTGTGCTTCGAAACCGATTTATTTGAGCCATGGGTTATATACCAGAAATTACGGTATATATTTATATATTATCCCAATGCTAAAGTTTTTCGACATTAGCACAGTGAAAATCAATATAATTTTTCCAGTATCTACGTTTAATACAGTCCTTTTTTAAATATTACTATGTATTACACCTGTAATTTTATAAATATGTACAACAGTAAACTCTCGTTACAACACATTTCTGGTGACCATCGATTAAATTCGCTAGACTGAAATATTCGTTAATATAAAGTTTCAATAGGGCGTTTTAAAAAAAAAGGAAATTTGCATGCACTTTGAATAAAAATATCTATTACTAGGGGGCTCAGCCCCCTACTCGCTAACGCTCGCCAACCCCCCGTGAATTGCAAAGCAATTCACATTGAGACCGATACGTGGTCCCAGCTCGCTTCGCTCGCTCGCCCCTTTTTATTTTTCTAATAATTCTAGCCGGAATAAGTACTACAATAAATCATTTGAACATATGAAATTGACAATTTTTTTAATGTAAAAAAGTAATCGAAAACTCCGTTGAAAACACAACTAAAAATGCATTTAGTTGATGCTACTAATGGACATATAAATCATTTAAATACTATGAAAAAAGGATCTTGGAAACATAATTAGTTTAAAACTTATTGCACCTATAATATTGTACAGCGCGGCTTAAATTCCCTTTAAAAAAAAAAAAAAAAAAAAAAAAAAAAAAAACACTACGTGGAATGATTGTTTAAATTTCGTTCAACATTTTACTATTCTAATTGATTATAGATTTCTGCAAAAGAAATTTTGGCTTAGATGCTTTACACTCACGCTAAAAAAAAATAATTAATCGGTTAAAAAAAAAGAAAAAAGTCGCCAAATTTAGGGGATTTTTTTCCTTTAATGGCAACCTAGCCATTGTATTAAGTTATTCGTTCGGCGCAGTCTTGGAAATCGCGCCAACCAAACAGTCGCCAATCTTTTGTTTACATTTTAGCGTGAGTGTAACACATCTGTTCCTCAATATTACTCATAATTAAACGACAATATTACTCATAATTAAAATGAGGAATCATCTCAGACGCTTTGGATTACGTTCATATTATTTTATTTTTAATAATTGCTAGCTTCAGTTTCAGTGCTCTGACACTGACCGCCGCGCCATATTGGAGGTGGAGCTAACACAATCTTGTCTGTTCATTGGTCTGAGCTCTGGAAACTAAGGTTGTTGCCAACGATAAGGTAGAAATTCAGCCCTATTTCCGCGCCACGTAAGACAAATATATATATAGATTACTACACTTATATTAAATTTAGGTTAACATACAAACAGGTCAGTAAATAATAAATATGCAGTATATTAGTACTATGAAATCACTAGTTAGAAATAAGATAATTATTAAGTTCATTAAATTTCAAGATTTTAATCATAACTACTGTTATAAAGGAATTATAATTTATCTTACGTACATGACGGTTTAAAAAAACTCAGTGACATTTGCTGGTAATGTAAATTTATTTCTTTACAAAAATGTCAGAAATTTTTTCTGCGTTTAATTTTGTTTATTTCTCTACAAAAATATCAGAAGTTTTTCTGCATTTAATTTTGTTTATTTTTCTACAAAAATATCAGAAGTTTTTTCTGCATTTAATTTTATTTATTTCTCTACAAAAATATCAAAAGCTTTTTCTGCATTTAATTTGACAATGCATTTTGAAAATAAATTGTATAAAATGTTTACGGAACATTATTTTGCTGAGCTTTTTAAGATTTTCAGTATTCTATAAGGTATTTTTTGATTGTACAACACAAGCTTCGGTACTTGATGAGAAATCCTCATCAGGTTCATTTTCACTAGGTTCTGCGTCAATTCGTCGCACACAATTCATCGCGCACGATTCATCGCAGCGTCAATTCGTCGCAGCATCAATTCGTCGTGGTGTCAATTCGTCGCGACGTGAGTTCGTCGCAACGAAATTTTTATGAAGGCTATGATCATTAGATAAAGACAATTTACTAAAAATGTTTAATAATTAGTTTTTTTAGATATACAGAATTATAACTAACAATTTACATGCGATTATATCTAAAAAACAAATTATCTTTAAAAAATTTTACTAAATTATCTTTATTTTATCATCATAGCTTTCAATACCATTTTCGCTCCGACGAATTGATTCTGCGATGAATTGTGCGCGATGAATTGTTCTACGATGTATTGTGCACGACGAATTGACGCGACACCTTTTCACTATTGTCTGCCTCCTCTTCATTAAGTTTCCGACGAAAGTTTTCTTCCAAATTCTAGTTTTTCAATACAGATATTTTTTTTCTTGTCAACTCAACATTCATAAAACTGAAATGACAATTCTTTTTAAGCCTTTAATAAATTTGTTAATTTAAAAATTCGTTAAGGGTTCAGGTGCTCTTTGAACTCACAAAATACATGCAAAAAGAACCTTTATAAGAATTACAGTAACTCAGTAGCTAAGTCACTTTGAATTACAAAATTTAAAACACATATTAATAAAGGTTAGTTTTATCAATTGAAATTCTCAAAAAATGTATACATTCTTATAAAGCTTTTGAATTTATTTCAAAATATAATACACAATTTTACGAAATAATTTTTTTCTTGCATGCGCGCATGATTTTCACATCTAAATTGCTAAAACCAGCTAAAAATGTTTTAATGAGTACAGACATAATGTGTTCTCAAAATGACCTACAATGAAAAAATTAAATGTATAGATCCTGAGAAATTTTTTTTTAGAGAAGTTGTACATATCGGGGGTTTTTTTTAATGTAAAAGTAGTCATGAATTCTAAACTTGTTACTTGAGAACCATAATAATAGGTAATTTTTGCATCTATATGATTAATACATTCAATCAAAGTTTTATGAAATTCTAACCAACCATTTTTGAGAAATCGTGCGCGCAACGACCAATATCGCTGTGAAAATTGACTTTAAAGTTCAAACAACCCCTTGATTATATAGGAAAAGCTTAGACTGTTTTAAACATAACTCCTATTCTAAAGTACATTTTTGCTTGGGGTTTATTTTAAAATGTTACTAAAGAATCATGTTTAATTATAAGCTAAGAAAAAAAATCGCATTTTTGACACTTTAAAGGTTATCTGACCCCTTCATATGAAATTCGTTAAAGTGAATATTTTTTATAATGTGAAAGCATAGGAGATTTTTAACAATCCAGAAAATATTCGTTAAACTGAAAAATTCGTTAAAACGGTATTCGTTGTAACGATATTGTACTCTACACCTTCTGCACGGGATTTGACGCAAACTTTTATGCATTTCTGTGTATTGTATAAACATTTAATCTGTAAGGAAGAATCATGATTTTCTCAATTCAAAGATTTAGTAAAACTCCTCAATATTCAATCATAATATACGGAATACAATAATATTTTATAACAATTTTATTTTTTCGAAAGTTTTAAAACCACTATATAGACACCATACAGAAATTTTCTTTTGCATTTCTCTTTGGTGTCTGATGAAAAACATAATTTATTTCGAAACACGTTGCGTTATCTTTTTTTTTTGTTGTTGTTGTGGCGTATATATGACAAATATTTTTCCTTTAGGCTCAGGGTTCGTACGGATACCGTTAACTTTTCCAGGTGACATACCAGTATATTTCTCTAGAAAAAATACATCAAGATCAAACGTGCGAAATTTCACCTTATTTAAGAAGAGATTATCTATAATAAAATACTGGTACCGAATAATTTCCTGTTCTTAAAATTCCAGGACCCGTACGAACCCTGAGACTTTTAAAATTTTGTAAAGATCTTCTAAAACAGTGCGCTAAAACTTCTAAAACTTAATATCAAACTTTAACACAAACTGGGTATTAACACTTTACCGTCCGGCGACACCACAGTGTTGTCGTACGTAAAGTAACTTAATTTTAATCCTTAAATGCTACATTGCTATCAGAATTTTGGAATGAAAAATTCCTTTTATCAAGTACATGAAGAAAAAATTTTACTTATTATCGAATAAATTTGTTTCTAAATTCTGGTGTCAATCAATCATTTCAAAATTTTACGAGACATGCGGACGCCAAATTGTTAACAAGCAAGAAAAAAATTATCAATCTACCTAGGTATATTTACTTATTTAAAAACTGCTGCATATATATATATATTTCATTTTTTAGGAAGATGACAGAATCTATCACCCATCTGAACTGCTGGTAACTTTCGCAGGGGTAAGTAAATTAAACTAAAAACATATTATCTTGAAGTTATGAAATGATATAAATTTGACAATGTTATACATTAATGAGCAAATTTCTTAAAACATTATTTTCTAGACAGAGCCAATCAACAATACTTTTCTTGTTAAGTGTTTTGATATTCAGTTGTGCTTGTTAAGTGTTTTGATATTCATTTATAATATCTCTTCATTTTAAGGACAAAGTCTCTCTGAATTTCTCTATATATTGCAGAATCATTAATGTTTCGAAATTTTTTACTGTCATATATTTTAACAAACACAACTCTAACAAGCTGGACATTGTACGTCAAACATGACAAATGAAGTGCATTCGTACTATAACTAGTTTTATAAATATTTAGATCTTGGTGCAATAGCTGTTGCACTCTTGTGCAAAAATGCATGAATACAAAATTTATTTTATGTGCAGATTTTCATATTATAAATATTAATTTTAATTTATGAAAATAAGTTTCAATACACTTTTACAGACAATTAATTATAATCCTGTTACATTAAAAGTATACTTGTTCAAATATCAAATACAAGACAAAGTAAAAAAAAAATCATCATAATTATTTCAGTGAAATGAGTTATATCGTCTGTTATTATGATATGATTAATTTCTGTAATAATAATATAAAAAAACACATATTTTCTTGAAGTTATGGTATGATATACAATTTGAGAATGTTATACATTAATGATGAGCAGTCTTCTTAAAATATTATTTTCTAGACAAAGCCAATCAACAATACTTTTCTTGTTAAGTGTTTTCATATTCAGTTGTGCTTCTCTTTTATAATATCTCAAGGGCAAAGTCTCCCTGAATTTCTCTCTGAAGTTTCTCTATATATACAGAATCATGAATGTTTCGCAATTTTTAATGTCATATATCTTAACAAACACGACTTTAAGAAGTTGGAAATTGTACGTCAAACGTGGCAAATGAGGTGCGTTCGTATTATAACTAGTTTTATAAATATTTAGGTCTTGGTGCAATAGATGTTGCACTCTTATGCAAAAATGCATGAATACAAAATTTATTTTATGTGCAGATTTTCTTATTAAAGATTTTATTTTATGAAAATAAGTTTCATTACACTTTTACAAACAATTCATTACAATTTTGTTGCATTAAAATTATACTTGTTCAAATATCCAATACAAGACAATGTAAAACAAAAACCATCGTTATTATTTCAGTGAAATGAATTATATCGTCTGTTATTATGATATGATTAATTTCCGTAATAAAATAAGTATATTTTAAGTTGGCAATATTTTTGACATTTTCTGACATTTTCTGAGAATTCCAATGAAAAACTTAAGCCTAGCTTTGAAAATTTCAGAACATCAAATCCATATTTAGACTATTTTTTCATTTAATATCTATTTCTCCGGAAACATATATCCAAAAAACTGTCGGTAGATTATATGATTGCTATAATTAAACAATTTTAGCATGCAAATTCGGTTTTTAAATTCAGTAATACAGAAATAATATTACTGCATCTTAAATATGACGTAATCACCATAGGAAACTAGAATCATGGGATATCATTGAATTAATTACGTTTAATAGGATTTACTAGAATGAATACAACTTTTATTAATATCTTTTTAAGTTTTGATTCGATTTTCATAAAATTTGAAATGGTTCGACAACATTCTGCAACGATTATATAGATATTAAATTTCAATCCATTCGGTTGGGTAGTTTTTGCGCTGTTATACGCGGACAGACGGACGGACCAGGCAACGACTGCACTGTTAAATTCTGCAGCAAACTGTCCGGCCATTTGACCGTTTTTGTAGAAAACGGTTACATAACCGTAGTTTAACTCTATTCTGACTATAATATGGGGAATAATATGATCAGAATACCGCTATATTACGGTTATGTAACCGTTTTCTATACAAACGGTCAAATGACTGGACAGTTTGCTACAAATTTTTAACAGTGTATAAGTACTACGCATTTATGTAATTACGAACGCACCTAAAAATTACAAATAATTTTTTATGAACTATTTAATTAACTGTATGTGATTATTTCTGATACTTACGTATTAACGCCACCGTAGCAGAAGTTGCGCTATGCGCCAATAAAGAGCAATCTTGTTGTTCGCACGCGCACGCAGTTATCGTTTGGATTCCTTGTTGCCTTGTTGTTTGCTGATTTTTGACGCCATTTTTTAGTGCTACGAAAGATTGGCGGCACTTTAAAACCCCCAAATCTGCAGCTGCGGTGACGTTAATACGTAAGTACCTTCTTTCTTATCGTAATTCATTTTTTTTTAAATATCAACAGGAGGATTCTACCGTTTCCCTAGAAAATCTTACTAATCATCCACAACTCCTTTGCTGCGGAGAGATACAGGAAGAACAATTACAGTTTTTTCTTATATTGGACAAAGAGTTTGTAGATCTAGGAAAGTGTTTCATTAAAGCATTCGACATTCTGTATAAATCACACAAAGTATTCAATATTGACTATCCAAAAAATCTCGCCATATTCTACAATTTTTTGGATACTATGATTTACAAAATAAATACGGGTGCTGTTGATAGCTCTGTAGAACATCTGCATAACACAATTTGTAGTGTTAATGCTACTAACACTTGACTTGTAAATTATCATGTATCTTTGGTATAAATAAATGTTTCTGTTTTTATATATTGTAATTTTTAATAAAATAAATCCGTTCTTTTTGCGAATTATTTTTCTCGCGAATAGATACAGAATGAAAAGCTATCATCTGTCTTATATTAGAAAAATGAGGTAGGAAAATGTTTCATAAAAAGCATTCGAAATTTGAGGAAGAACAATTACAGTTTTTTCTTATATTGGACAAAGAGTATGTAGATCTAGGAAAGTGTTTCATTAAAGCATTCGACATGTTATATAAATCGCACAAAGTGTTCAATGTAGAGTATCCGAAAAATCTCGCCATATTCTACGATTTTTTTGGTTACTATGATTTACAAAATAAATACGGGTGTTGTTGATAGCTCTGTTGAACATCTACATAATACAATTTGTTCTGTTAATACTACTAATATTTGACTTGTAAATTATCAGGTGTCTTTAGTGTAAATGAATGGTTCTGTTTTTATATATTGTAAATTTTAATAAAATAAATTCGTTTTTTTTTTTTTTTTTTTTGCGAATTATTTTTCTCGCGAATAGATACAGGATGATAAGCTATAATCTGTCTTATATTAGAAAATGAGGTAGGAAAATGTTTCATAAAAAGCATTCGAAATTTTATATAAATCGTACAAAGTGTTCACTGTAAAGTATCAAAAACATCTTGTCATATTCTATATTTTTTTGGATGCTATGATTTACAGAATGAGTACAGGTATTATTAGAAGCTCTGCTGAACATTTCCAAAACATTATTTGTTGTGTTAATACTACACTGCGCAGTGATACATATATATATCAACTAAAGTTTAACCTTTAATGAATAAATTCAGTTCCAACAATAATACTATATTTAAATAAAAACATTTACCTTATACAGTGCGTGTAAAAACTTTAAGGACAGCAAAAGTTTTTGATAAATTTCAAATCAGATGAAAAAAAGTTTAGTATAATGTATATCATAAAGTTGAAAAGCTAATAAAGAGGTCATCAAAATTTATCTGTAAGTATTTTATTATGAAAATAAAGTAATTATACAAAAATCACCATCTCTGCTTGTGTAAAAACTTTAAGGACAGCAAAATAAAAACAATACTGTAATGAAGAAATGTATACTATATATGTTGTGCACACACTATTGCTTTTAATGACCACAAATATTCTATCTTTCATGGACATTAATAATTTTTGGCACAGTTTGGGACTAGTTTTGTACTATTCAGCTGCAATCGTAGATCTAAGTTCTGAATCTGAGGAAAAATGCCTTCCATTTTGGTAAATTCGTGTTTCTAGATCTACCCGCAAATTCTTCTGAGTGCCCATTGCAAAACTTACTCTAACATATTTTTCTTCTAGAACCAGAGTTTTGTCCTACGGCTTGCGTGGATGTTAGGCGCATTAGCTTGCTGATAAATTCGTTTTGTCCCTTGCTATAGTGTTGCAACTGGTGAAAGATGATCAGAAAGAGTCTTTAGATATGATTTGGATTAACTTTTCCTTTAAAAAAATGTAAATAAGCACACGCTGTTAAACGAAAAACAGCCGTATGTCACAATGGATCCGCCACCTAATTGACGTTTTGATAAAATTTCTTTTCTTTTCTAAAATCATGCCAACAATACCAAATAATATACTAAAATCATGCCAACAGAACCATCTTAGTTCCAACTGTTTTCATCGGATAAAATAACCAGCAGCCATTTATCGTCTCAAATCTTCAATTGTCTTGCACACTGTAAACGCTGGGTTTTGTATCTAGTTAGTAAAGATGGTTTACACAATTTTGCTATATATTGGAAATTTCCAGATCGAGTAATTGTATTGCAGATTGTTTTCTTGGATACATTAAACCCAGTTATTAGTCAAATTTCTTTACTTGAGTATTTTATAGTTGATAATTTTAAAAGTCTCCTTTCATCTCTGGGGAACAAGGCTTTTGGTCTTCCTCCAGCGCTTTTATTTCATACATTAAACATTTTAATCTTAAAAAATTGTTGATGACGGTTTTAAGTCTTCCTACCTTTTTTGCAATAGACCGGCAAATCATTCCTGACAACGAAAAAGATTCAACAGCAACTTTTTCATATTCAGTCAGTTTACTTGCTTTTGGCATCATTATAAAATTAACAAATCTCATAATAGAAAACGTCACTAAAATCAGTATGCATAAGAGGTTTTACCATGCAAATCAATGATAATTATATGTAACACTTCTATCAAAAAATAGTGGTGTCCTTAAAGTTTTTACACTGGCGAAAACAGCGGTTTTTTGCATAATTTTTATTTTTTGACAATAAAAATCTCACAGATACATTTTGTTGACTTTTATATTGGTACTATCAAGCTACGCCCGCTACGCTGGTCAATTTCTTTTAACGAACCTTTAATCAAACAAAATATTGACATTTCATAAATAACTTTTATATTTTAACAGAATAATAAGGCTACTATAATTTGTGACTCGTGCTATAGCCAATATACACGTCAGGACACGTCGCCCTTATCATTATCTTTTTACGCATGAAGGTTTCGCTATGGTACTCCATTGGAAAATTTGGTAATTTTTTAAATTCAATATTTGAAAAACGGCATAATCAGATTTGAAATTTATATCAAGAAAAATACAATTTTTTACCTTTCAAACGCAGTTTGTCTAACAATTTTCTGACAAATACTTTTTGAGCTATCATTTTTTTCAGTAACTTCAGATGTTTCATTTTCCGAGATTAATCTGTTGCAACAATTAGCGAAAAACACAGTCGTCAGCAACGCATAGTTTTTTATTAAAGGGGCTGTTGGAGCAGGGATTGTCACCACCAATTTGCCACCATCACTTTTGAAATCTGTTCCGTGGTTCCAGAGATTCCATAGAAATTGTAATTTAGAATGACTTCAGAACGCTTTTCGCTCATTTCACCCATTTAAATTTCGATTTTTTAAAAAATTTATTCTTAGAGAGCATTTACATCTTATAAGTAACTACAATGCTAAATTTCAAATTTCTTGCCCCTTCAGTATAAAAAAGTCGCAATTTTCGAAATTTTTTCGATCCGGCACCTCATTGATGTTAGTGGCACCGACATAAAATATAGCCTATGTTGGAGTAGGGATTGTCCCCATCAATTTGCCACCATTACTTTTGAAATCGGTTCTGTAGTTCCAGAGATTTCATAGAAATTGTAATTTAGACTGTTTTTAGAACGCTTTTCGCTCATTTCACCCTTTTAAATTTAAATTTCTTTTTTATTTTGTTCTTAGAGAGCATTTACATCTTATAAGTAACTACAATGACAAATTTCAAATTTCTAGCTCCTTCAGTATAAAAAATAAAAATAAAACTGCCCATTTAAACTGAGGGCATTGAGTTTACAGGCTATTCACACTAATTGTATATTATACTCTTATTTCAAAGAATTTGAAATAAGCCCATCGAAAAATAAAGAAATAAACAATATATTAAGGGGTGGGGGTCATCCCCCCGTTACCCTCCTCATAGTTAACTAATGAACCCCTTAAACTAATCAGGTAAATCTCTAATTACAATGAATATATATACAAAATTTGAAGAAAATCGGATAATTCTGCATGAAAAACCCATTTATATAAATTAAGGCGGGATTAGCCCCCTCCGTTCCCCCCCTTTATACTTAACCAATCAATCCCGAAAACTAATCAGGGAAGCGGCTTAACCCAATGAACCTATAAACAAATTTTGAAGCAAATGGGATAATTCTGCATGAAAAACCCATTTATATAAATTAAGGGGGGTATTAGCCCCCCCGTTCTCCCCCCCCCTTTATACTTAACCAATCAATCCCGAAAACTAATCAGGGAAGCGCCTTAACACAGTGAACCTATAAACAAAATTTGAAGGAAAACGGAATAATTCTGCATGAAAAACACATTTATATAAAATAAGGGGAGATATGCCCCCCGTTCCCTCCTTTATACTTAACCAATCAATAACGAAAACTAATCAGGGAAACGCCTTAACACAGTGAACCTATAAACAAAATTTGAAGGAAATGGGATAATTCTGCATGAAAAACCCATTTATATAAATTAAGGGGGGGTATGCCCCCCGTTCCTTCCTTTATACTTAACCAATCAATCCCGAAAACTAATCAGGGAAACGCCTTAACACAGTGAACCTATAAACAAAATTTGAAGGAAATGGGATAATTCTGCATGAAAAACCCATTTATATAAATTAAGGGGGGATTATCCCTCCGTTCCCCCCCCCCTTTATACTTAACCAATCAATCCCGAAAACTAATCAGGTAAATCTCTAATTACAATGAATATATCTACAAAATTTGAAGAAAATCGGATAATTCTGCATGAAAAACCCATTTATATAAATTAAGGCGGGATTAGCCCCCTCCGTTCCCCCCCTTTATACTTAACCAATCAATCCCGAAAACTAATCAGGGAAACGCCTTAACACAGTGAACCTATCAACAAAATTTGAAGGAACTGGAATAATTCTGCATGAAAAACACATTTATATAAATTAAGGGGGGATTATCCCCCCGTTACCCCCCTTTATACTTAACCAATCAATCCCGAAAACTAATCAGGGAAGCGCCTTAACACACTGAACCTATAAACAAAATTTAAAGGAAAACGGAACAATTCTGCATGAAAAACCCATTTACATAAATTAAGGGGGGGATTATCCCCCCGTCCCCCCCCCTTTATACTTAACCAATCAATCCCGAAAACTAATCAGGGAAGCGCCTTAACACAGTGAACCTATAAACAAAATTTGAAGGAAAACGGAATAATTCTGCATGAAAATCCCATTTGTATAAATTAAGGGGGGGATTAGCCCCCCCCCCCCGTTCCCCCCTTTATACTTAACCAATCAATCCCGAAAACTAATCAGGGAAGCGCCTTAACACAGTGAACCTATAAACAAAATTTGAAGGAAAACGGATATTTCTATGAAGAGTTATCGCATTACGTACGTACATACATACATACAGAACCGGCTGGCAAGCTCTCAGGGCTTGATAGTCAGTTTGATAGCTAAAAAATGGCAATTTTAGAACGTTTTTTGCTCCTGCACCCCCTGGGGTTAGTGGCACCGACATAAAATATAGCCTATGTTGGAGCAGGGGTTGTCACCATCAATTTGCCACCATCACTTTTGAAATCGGTTCGGTAGTTCCAGAGATTACCCCTACAAACAAACAAACAAACAAACAATCTTTACTCCTTTATAATATTAGTATAGATTAACTTTATGATCAACATTAAATAATCATTTCAATTATGTCATTTTATATTTATCAAAATATTCACAATTTTTTGCTGTCCTTAAAGTTTTTACACGCACTGTATAGTTGCAGAAATCTTCTATTAAATAAGGTGAAGATTTACTCCTTAAACTTTGTTGTACTAACCCTAAAAAAAAATCGTGCAGTGTAAGGTTAACTGTAAACTATATAAAAATACTGACCTGTAAATTATCGTGTATTATTAAAGTGAATAATAGTTTCTATTATTATTAATGTTATACATTAATCGTTTTTAACCCGGCTAATCCTATCCCATTACTCTTTCAAATATTAATCTTTGTTTTTAATATTCTTTTTGTAAAAAAAAAAAAAAAAAAAAAGCGGAGAGAGAGTATTGTTCGAAAAAAATGTTGAGAAAAAGCATGCTAATTTGAGTAGCATAATTCGCCACTGCGAAAAACACCCTATTTGCTTCCTTATTCTTTGTTGCGGAAACAACGGGAATTTATAACATCAAATTAGCCTTATATTATGCAAAACGTTTCGTTATTCGACCGTTTTTATTATGCAAATTTTCCTTGTCAAAACATATGTCCAATCAACTTGTCCTATCAAAACATATGTAAATATTACTGCTTCTTATTGTAAATATTTTTTTGTTGTTGATGTTTGACAGCAGGGGAACTCTGTATTCTCCGAAAAAGACCTTGGATCACCAGTATATCCTTTTAGAGAAATAAAAGAAGAACATCTACAGTTTTTCCTCATGTTAACCCTTTGAGGGGCGGTGAGATATATTATATCCCACCTAATTTTAATTCAATTCAAACCAGAAACTTTTAATTAAATTTTACTTTTTGCTTACCCATCATACGTAGTATAGGGTAAGTCTTGTAATCGTTTTGAAAATCGAAAAAAAATTTTTGACGGATTTACACGTTTCAGACACTGGAGATTCCGAAAAACATATTTTTAGAAAAAAAAATTTGCCGTCCGTCTGTGTGTCTGTGTGTCTGTAAACGCTCTATCTCCCGAAAAAATTGAGATAGAGACTTGCAATTTGGTATGTACTTAGTATGTAATAATGGGAAGAAGCCTATTTCATTTCAATAACCTCGATTAACCGGAACAATTTTTTCGGACTCTCGAAATATTCGTTCTGATGAAAGGTATATAAAAATTTTCGAAATTGTTTATTTTAAGAAATGAATATAAAAGACAATAAAAAAAAACATAAATTTTGCATAAAGCATGAAGTCGATCGGATAATTAGTTGCCGAGATATTTGGAATCCTATTTTCCACACTCTTCGATTTTTCATGACCCTGTATTTCATCCAAATTTCACTTCAAATATATATTTTAATTGGAAATTTGACTCTTAATCAGATGAAATAAACCGCTAGTTAATAGGATTATTATTTTTGGAGTTATAAGGATGTTTCTTTCAAGCAATTCAGTAATCGAGCCTTTAAAGTTTATTACGTCATCAAGCCACGATTTTATTTGAATTCCAATGCATTTTATAAGTAGTTTACACATTTTTATTTTAATATTTTACATTATGCATATCCATGATGGGTAAGTATTACGGTGGCCCCCAACGACTAGTTTAACTTTGACGGGAAAAAGTTGAAAAATTGCTTTTCTTTATTTTGAACTAAATTCTTTCCTAAATTCCGGTGAGAATTCAACGTTACAGGAACACAAGTGCTTGCCCCTGAAAGGGTTAAACAATCGGAAACTTCCTTATCTTAAACAATACATAAGCTATATAAGACGCATTTCCTAAAATTAGAGATGAGTTTTCAGTTTTATATAAGTTTTTATTATTATTATTTATATTTTTTTTAACACTAGAACGACTATAGCGGTCATTTTGATCGATACCAAATAAATATATTTTGATTGAAATCAGAATAAAAAGGTGAAATATTAAGCACGCAAAAATAAGTTAAACAAATTAGTTAAATAGTTTAAAATAAAAATTCTAGAGTAAAATATTTTTTTTTTTGTAAAATTTGAGTAAAATTTCTGGGCGTTCTAGTGCAGTCATGTCATATTTTTATTTTTATCATTTTATTTTACATATGTCATGACATGTTGTTTCTTTTTACTTAAACATTTGCAAAATCTGATCCTTAGCACTATAGAATAAACTTGTAAGAAAATCATTCTAAAAAAAGTGTTTCAAAAATATAAAAAGAATATAAGTAAAACTTTAAAATTTTCTTAAATTTTGAGAAAAAAATGGGGGGGGGGGGATTTAGATGAAATGAGGAAATTTAGATGAATATTTATTTATTATTACAACAAAGTAAGAAATATAACAGAAACTTAAAAAATAAATAAATAAAGTGTCAGGGTTCGTACGCTTTTACCACAATTTTTAATAGAATTTTTCACCTTATTTAAATGCAGAAAAGAATTACAAATCCTGAAATTAAGCGAGAAGTCTGCAATGTGTGCGGTGTAAATATTAAACAGAAAAAAAAATCTATTAAAAAATCGTGGTAAAAACGTACGAACCCTGAGTGTTTTTTTTTTTTTTTGTTATTATTTTGTGAACATAAGGGAGGAGGCAAAGATGAAGTATCAGAAGTTTTGAGCGAGGGGATAATTTAAATGATTGATTATTTACCATGCGTTATTACAGAGTAATAAACGGGGAGAAAAAAAAATTGTTTTCGTTTACATAATGGCATCAGTTGGATTGTATTACTGGGTCTCCCGTTTTCAATGTGGAGACTTTTACCTCTGTGCTACTATATCTTGATTACATCTTTGCGATATTTATCACTTATATTCTCTCACCTTTCCTTGGTGATTTTCCCCTTAGAATCAGTTGCGGAATTGGTTTAAAATTATTTAAAAATGGACGAATGAATCCGTTGGCCTATTTCAATGAAAATCGATACAGTTCTTTTGAAATTGGCCTATGACATATTCGCTAATAAAGTGTGTTTTTTTTTTTAATTTTGTGAACATAAGGGAAGAGTCAAAAAAGTCAGTTTTGAGTGAGAGAATAATTTAAATGACTGATTATTTACCCTGTGTTACTATAGAGTAATAAACGTGGCGAAAAAAATAAAAATCAAAGTACTTTAAAGACTTTCAACTCTGTATGTGTTCGGCACGGTAGGCGGCAAAAGGGAAACAATAAATCTGATGGTTGAGGAAGGATATAGATGAAATATTATTTATTTTTACAATAAACTGACAAATAGAGCTGAAAAAGTTAAGCAATTACAGTTTTAAATATTGTCAAATTTATGTGCTGGGAGAGGCAAATGAGAGGAAAAGAAAAGTTTCAAAAGTGGGAGAATTTGAATACAATTTTTAAAAGTTCTAATATCTGCCGAAACGTAGAGGATTCTTACCACTAATTTTAAGTTTATGATTTTACTTACCCATCATACGTAGTATAGGGTAAGTCTTGTAATCGTTTTGAAAATCGAAAAAAAAATTTTGACGGATTTACACGTTTCAGACACTGGAGATTCCGAAAAACATATTTTTAGAAAAAAAATTTTGCCGTCCGTCTGTGTGTCTGTGTGTCTGTGTGTGTCTGTAAACGCTCTATCTCCCGAAAAAATTGAGATAGAGACTTGCAATTTGGTATGTACTTAGTATGTAATAATGGGAAGAAGCCTATATCATTTCATTAACCTCGATTAACCGGAACTATTTTATTCGGACCCTCGAAATATTCGTTCTGATAAAAGGTATATAAAAATTTTCGAAATTGTTTATTTTAAGAAATGAATATAAAAGACAATAAAAAAACATAAATTTTACATAGAGCATGAAGTCGATCGGATAATGAGTTGCCGAGATATTTGGAATCGTATTTTCCACACTCTTCGATTTTTCATGACCCTGTATTTCATCCAAATTTCACTTCAAAGAGATATTTTAATTGGAAATTTGACGCTTAATCAGATGCAATAAACCGCTAGTTAATAGGATTATTATTTTTGGAGTTATAAGGAAAAACCTCTTTCAAGCAATTCAGTAATCGAGCCTTTAAAGTTTGTGACGTCATCAAGCCACGATTTTATTTGAATTGCAATGCATTTTATAAGTAGTTTACACATTTTTATTTTAATATTTTACATTATGCATATCCATGATGGGTAAGTATTACGGTGGCCCCCAACGACTAGTTTAAATAAAGTTTATTTTTTATTTTAAACTACATTGATCTTTTTAGAATTTTGTGTATGTGTGTAATTGTTTGGGTGATCATTAATATTGGTAATCCATATTCCATGGTTTCGATTGATAAAAATGACACAATTTTTCGCACAAAAATGTATGAATATTCTTCAAAAAGCAGTTCCGTTGAAGAATAATAATGGTGATGGAATGGAAAATGGTGATGGAAAATGGATATCTGTATATTTTACCGAAATTGGATGCCGGGCGGAGCCTCATTTCATTGCTTTTTGCACTGTCCGGTCCCGGGCAAAAATTTTAATATGTATAACTGACCGGATCCAGCATAGACTTAAAATTTTCGGCCCGTGCATAACTCTAAATTGTGTTACATTTTAAAATGAACTTCCTTTTAAATACACTTTTTCTTTATATTTGAACAGTGGAAAATTCGAAATGATCAATATTTAGTAACGAATATGTATGCGATCAAAGCGAAATCGGTAGAGCATGCCGAAACATCTAGCACTACTTTAAAACTTAAAGTCAATGATGGATACGTTTGTGATTTATAATGTTAGATATTATTATCGAATTACATTATTTTGTAATTAAAAATGCTAATCTCTAGCAATTTTAAGGGGAAACGGTATCCTTCCGAACCAACAATTGAGCATCTTGACATACTCTTTCAATTAATTCCTCATAAACAAAACCAAAAAAAAAATTATTATATTAAAATCAGATTCATACACCTTATAGAATATAGTACTAAAGTTTGAAAATTTGAATTCATTTTTGCAATTAAATAAACCAAGGGATGCAGCCCAGACTTTCAGATTTACAGAATACTGCTGGGTGTACCCAACACAGTAGAAATTTCTTTAATTACAAACTCTAATTGAATTTTACATTGAATCTACTTTACAGAGTGCCTATGACAACTTCAAAAAGCATTTTTATATGAAATTTATCAACGATATATTCAAATAAAGTTTTGAAATTTAAAAACGGTACTTTCATATTAGCTGCATGCCAGCCGTTAATATCCAAAGAAATTGCCAAAGATTTCACTATTTAAAGAAACCTTTTCGGTTCTGATTATTTTAGTGTTTAAGGTCGTAGTTCGTTTATATATCTGTTAGGTTTGAAAATTATTCTTTTATTTATTTATTGATGGAATTTTAATTTCGTTATGGATTATTAGCCGAAAACGTTTGCTCAACTTCCTATGTTTGTTTTATGTGCAAATGCGTCAAGCTTTCATAAACGGGCCGCACTTGATAGAGATAGATTTTTTCTTTTTTAATCATGCTTGAAAATTATTTTATAACCAATCAATTATTAGTTAGTTGAGATGCAGTTTAAAAATAAATCGCATTTGAAAGTACATTTTCCCCTATTCAACGGTGTGAAAATTTAAATTGTGCAATGCTTAGAATACAATTTTTTTTAAAGAAATCTCAAATTTTCATTCAGGTTTTTGTCAGTGTCAGTATGACGTCAGCGTTACTCACGGACATGTTATTGCTTTACAATTGAAATATATTTCTTAAAATGCAGAATATATACTATCTATCTATCTATCTATCTATCTAAAGATTTTTAAAGATACACAATAGAACCTATTTTATTAGGTATAATGATAGCTAAATATTGCACTTAGTATTCTGTAAACCTCAACTTTTGTGTTTCTGTAATGCTTAAACATTTTTAGAATATAAAAATTCATATGATTTTGGATGTAAAATTTACATAATCTAAAATGCTACAAAATGAAATACCGGGTGATTATAATTAAAGTTACGATTTCAAAAATCGATAATTTTAAAACTACTGGTCAGAATGACTTGATATTTTAGCAGAACAATCGTGAGGCAATGGAATTTTGTTTGGCGAAGGAAAAAAAATAGTTCAAAATTGTGCCGATAGATGGCGTTGTCAGGGTAATGTCAGGGGCAAGACCTCCTTATCATAGTATCAGACCTCTCAATCAGCAACAAGACCTCCTTATCATAGTATCAGACCTCTCAATCAGCAAGTTGCCTTTGACCGCTATACTTGTCCTGCTACTAGCGCCATCAATCGTCAGTAATAGTATTTACGACACGAAATCACACGAAATTTTTTCACAGCTCCATTTGTTCTATGCATTTGCTTATGAACTAGTAGTTTTCCTACCACTAAAATTTTATAGTAAATTTTATCTTATTAAATTGACAAGATCGTGTGATTACATGACGAAAAAAATTCTATTAAATTTTAGTGGTAAGAAAAAAGCGTGTAAGAGTTGGCAGCTATGCGGTAGCAGACCAGCTAGATTTTTCTATAGATTTTTCTATTATATTTTTAGATACCAGTTTTTTAGTAGAGACAATTTTGTTTTGTTTGATCGGAGAATTCTGGGATTTAAAAGAACAACATTTTCTCTAAAAATATACTGGTGTTCAAAAAGCCCGAAACACGGCAACTGTGCGGTAGTATCCACCAGGCGGCGATACTTTCCGGAGAAAGTCAATTAATAAGTTGGCAATTACCGCGGACATTTTCTCCCATAGACTTTCTCCGGATTGTCAAGTCTGATCTATGATAAGGGAGTCTTGGTCAGGGGAAAGACCAAAAATGTATTCTTGAACCCTTTCCGGCGCGGTGTAAATTTGTTTGCAAAATGATGAAATAATAGACTGACACCGGAATTTACAAACGAATCCATTAGTAAAAAGAAACTTGCTTATTTTTTGGTTCTTAATGAAAGGAAAATTTTAATTAAATATTCTTGGTGCCGTTTGTCAGTTTTAGAATTAAAATTGGGTGTCCTTTTTTGTGACCACCGCCCGTTAAAGGTTTTAAACATAGGAATGATATTGCCAAAAGGAAAAAAATAGAGTTCAGAGATTTACTAAAAATTTATTAGCGAAAAGACAAGACTACGTGTTTACAGCGACGACAGCGATAATGACAAAAAAAGAAAAAAAAAAGAGCTTCATGGAACAAACACCTTACTGATTATTAAGGCATAAGTTGCTCAATATACCCTCCGCCTTGTTCCGCTACTAATTGGAAGCGCAAAACGGCATGCTCCACAACAGATCGGAGGGTATCTGTACTAATGCAATGGGTGTGTTGTGTGATGCTTGCCTTCAAGTCGGCTAGATTCTGAATCCGCCCGCTATAAACAACATTCTTCAGGTACCCCCAAAGCCAGAAATCACACGGGTTTAAGTCGGGGGAACGTGGCGGCCACGTTGTTTGAAAATGGCGGCTTATGATCCTATCATCTCCGAAATTATCACTCAGTAGCTGCTTCACAGTAGTAGCAATGTGCGGAGGAGCGCCATCTTGCATGAATATTATGCGATCCACACACTGACGCTGTTGAAGTACCCGAAGAACATGGTTACGCAAAAGTGCTTCATACCGCTTGCCAGTAACTGTGCAGGTAACGGGACCCGCAGGTGTGATCTCCGCGAAGAAAAATGGACCGACGATAAACGCTGCCGTTATTCCGCACCACACAGTGACCTTTTCAGACTGAAGAGGTAATGGCTGTAGCTGGGATGGATTCTCGGTCGCCCATATCCTGCAATTTTGCGTATTTACAGAACCTTGCAAATGAAAGTGGGCTTCGTCAAACCACAGAATGTTCCATGGCCATCCGTTGTCCACTTCCATCCGGGCAAGAAATTGTAGTGCAAAAGATTGACGTGCTTCCAGGTCAGCAGGTAGCAACTCCTGCACATGAGTTATCTTGTACAGATAACAGCATAAGACGTTCCGTAGGACTTTACGCACCGTGCTGTTCGGCATATCCAGCATTCGGCCAATCCCCCTTGCACTGCTGATTCCAGCATCACTGTCAGTATGTTCCTGTAAAGCTGTAGTCACATCTTCCACTGCCGCAGCTGAAACTGGTTTCCTTCTTCTACCCCGTTTAACGTCAAATGAACCGGTCATTTAGCAATCATTTTTTGCAGACCATTTGTTGTTATTGGACCTTTTTTTATGGATTTTAATGTCCGAAACTTCCTTATAGCTGTAAGTGCACAGTTATCGTTCTTATCAGTGGTGACCATCCCCCCCAAACCCAATGACGCAAATTCCCCCCCAAAAAAGCTTCATACATTAACATAGAACCCCACCCCCCCCTAAACAGAACATCATTTGTAAAATATATTCTACTGATAATTTAATAATAGTATTCCTTACTTACTATTACACAAACATGAAAAGTTTTATCAGCATAATATATAGTGAAGATCTATATTTTATTATTAGCAATCTGGTTGTTTCCACATTTACAAGTCCTGACTGAAAAGCCCGTGTTAATAAAAACGTTCACTAAGCTCCAGTTTTTACTGCAATACAAGCATTATTTCAATTAATATGATTTTAAAGATATAATGCAATATTAATGACTGAAGTAATGATTAATACTCTTAATGATTACATTCATATACGTAATCAATTTTTTGTTCATGTTAGAAAAATCAATTCTTTTCATCATTTAAGATTAAATACAGGGAAAACAACATTACAATTTTGCCCATTTGTTCGTTAGCCGGAGGATATGAAAATTTAAATTCGTTCCAACATCAGTATACTTGCGCCTTGCTTTCTGCAGGACATGAGGATGGCTCTTGCAAAGCAGTACTTGTTTCTCGAGATCAGTATGATAGCTCGATATATTACACTTAATGGTTCATCTTTAAATAATTTAATAACAAATAAATACAATATAAACTTAAAGAAATTTTTTTTTATCAAAAATTTTAATCTACACATATTATAAAAAATATAAAATATGTCCTTTCTAAGCATTGACTAATAGATGATTTCTGAACCGTTAGTCTTTGATAAACAGTTTCAATTTCAAAAATATTTAAAATTAGCTGAGGGATTATGTTATACGCCGTTAGGGTAAAAAAAAAATCCCTGATGGCTCGGCCTACAGGCGCAGATAGATTTGGAAGACGCAGACCGTGGGGCGCCTGTTTATTGCGAATTGCAAAAGAAATTACGTTTTTCGCATGATGCGGCAGTTGGGACCACCCACTTCGGAATCTACCTGTGTCTGTAGGCGGAACCGGCAGGATTTTTTTTTTTTTTCTGTAAAGGTTGGTCCTATAAAAAACTTGTCAATATAAAAGTTGTAGATAATATTAAGAGGATTTATAATAAATTTAAGCGATTTGATATCATGTGAATTGACGAAGTTATGAATTTTTTTCTTCTTAAATCCCTATTTCTCTCCCCCCCCCCCCCCTTTGAGGCCGTTTTTAATGATATCAAAAATCTGTCATACATAAATTTTGGGCCCTTTTCCTAGAAATAATAATAACTTTAAACGGATTCGATACGTATTATAATTGAGAAGATATGGGGTTTTTTCTGTTTTCACAAAAAGCCCCCCCCCCCCATTTCCCACCCCTTGGTTCGATTTTGTCAATTAACGAACTTGGCCGAGATTTTATGCCCCTTGATTTTATGCATCAGTTTGGAAGAGATTTGTGCAGAATTATGGAAGTTATCATGTCCATAAAAAAGTGATATAGATAGATAGATAGACAGATATATATATATAGTTTTGAACTGGGGGTGGTTTTGGATTATGGGAGTCATGATCGGCGTAGATCTGCAAACATTTTTCAGAAATTCCAACATAGGGGAGAATGTAATAAGTAGTATTTCTTATGAAATCTACCTAAAATGCATTTTTGAAGATGCTACAAAACTTAACTTTTTATACGTCCCTTGGTCCTATAAGTTAAATTTAGTGAAACAGTCCGCATGCTCTGACATGCGGGAGAAAAAATCATTATAGTACGACCATAATCCATAAGTTACCGATTTTCAAATTTGGAAAAATTCGGCACTTAACACAGTGCCTGAAATAATGTACGATTTCGATCTAACAGCACATCACTTCCGGCACCTTGTTAAAAGCGAAAAATTTCCAAATTTTAAACTCGCATAACACGGTGAGTTTTGGTTGTAAAAAATGATGTTTTTTCCATTTGATATATCAGAGCTTCAGGATTGTTTTACCAAATATAACATATAGTACCCGTAGGCTGTAGAAAAAGTTAATTTTTATAACTTATTCATCAGAATTGCATTTTTTTATGCAAATTGTGTCCAACATAATTATTTAGTTAATTTTAAATACTTTTGGAAGTGGAACTACTATATGCTAAGACTAATGATTAAGAAATTATCCATTGGTCGACGTTTGAAAAAAACACACTGTATGTACCGTACAACAAATACCGTAAAATCCCGAAAGTAAGCCCCCTCCAACTTTTAAGCAATTTTGATTTTCTTTTACATTCCCAGATATAAGCCCCCCCCCCCCCCGCACCCTCACGAACATTTTTTTTTGCACAACAAATTATTTTACAAATCCAAGGAAGAGAATTTTCAATCTTTTGAAATTTTTGGGAGATTTCCACTTTTACTTTTGTATAATGTTAATGAAATCCCCACATGAAATGTCTGCTTCCCTTCTTCCCAAAACAAAAAGTTCAAAATCTTGAGAATCTTAAATTCTTCTGGCCTTCTTGCTGCTCACTAGTAATATAACAATAAGTAAAGAATCAATCATCTAAACTACAATCTCTCCCTCCATCCAAAATGTATGTTTCCTCCTCCCCCCTCAGCATACAAATTTTGAAATCTTTAAAACTCTTTATTAAAAAAATCTCTGTTATATTTGTTGCTCCCTAGTAACAGTAAATAAATAATCAGCCATTTAAATTATCTCTCTACCAACTCTTTCCCCCTTTTGCCCATTCAGCAAAAAAATCGTTAAATTCTATTTAAAAAAATTCTTCTGTCCTATTTGTTGATCTCTAGTAACAATAAGTAAATAATCAATCATCTAAATTACCTCCGCTCCTCTCTGTCTAAAACGTCTCTTCTCCTTCCCTCCCTCTCCTCTCAGGATACAAAGTTTAAAATATTTCAAACTCTTTATTAAAAAATATATGCTTTATTTGTTGCTGTCTAGTAACAATAAATAAATAGTCAACCATTTTAATTATCACTCTACCCCCAAAATGTCTGCTTCCGCCCTTTTTGCCAACCCTATAATTTTTTTTTTTTAACTATTCATAAAAAAAATTCTTCTGTCCTATTTGTTGCTCTCTATTAACAATAAATAAATAACAAATCATCTAAATTTCAAACCCCTTCGTTTGAAATTCATATTATCCCCCTATCCCCAAGAATACAAAGTTTAAAATTTGTAAAACTCTTATTTGAAGAAATCTTTTGTCCTATTTCTTGTACTCTAGTAAAATTAAATAGATAATTTCTCACCGGAGTTTTCTGTCTACTCCAAAAATGCCTCCCCCCCAACCCCTCTCACACACATACGATATTTAAAATCTTTAAAACTATTTTTTTTTAATCTGTTGTATTTGTTCATTTTTAGTAACAATTAATGAATAATCCTTTCCTTTCTCCCAAAAGTTCCATTTTCCCCAACTGCTCCCCCTCCCCACTCAGCAAATACTTTAAAATCTTTAATATATATTTGTTTAAACGCTGTTCTATTTCTTATTTTATAGTAAGGTAACTCATCTCATATAAATATCACTCATCTCATCTCAGCTACATCATCTCATATAAATATCACTCATCTCATCTCAGCTACATCATCTCATATAAATATCACTCATCTAAAATAATCATTCCCTTTAAAATTTTTGCTCTGTCCTTTTCTCCCAAGGGAGAAAGGTGGATTTCTAAATGTGTGAGAGGAAAGCAAAAATTTCCATCTTTTTTACAGTTTGGTTGTTCTTTCCTGAATCATATGTATATTTTATGTTTTGAAATAAATATGTTCTCTAAAATAACCCCCTTCCCATTAACAAAATATATCTCTATATAAACATTTTCTCTCTGCCTTACACCTCCCCCCTCTATGTCTAGAAATTCACCCCTTTTCTGGGGATGGGAAATGTAAATTTAAGGGGAGAGTTACATGATCATTTATTCATTGTTGCTACAAAGTAACAATACAGCATAAAAATCTTTAAAAAAAATAATTTTAACGATTTTAAAGTTTGTGTGCTAAGAGGGTGTAAGGGTGAAGCAGGATTTTTCTGGGTGTGGGGGGGGGGGAGCAAATTAGATAAATATATAATTATTGTTGCAAAAAAATTATAAATAGAGGGGGAGGAAATTAAAGACTTTAACGTATGTACGGGGGGGGGAGAAAATAAAGAGGACTTTTTTGGGGGAGGAGGAGGGGAATAATTTAGATCGTTATTTAAATATTGTTACGAAAAAAAATCACAAATAGAGGCGAAAAAAATTAAGAATTTTAAAGATTTAAAATTTAATGAGATGCATTTGCAGGGGGGGGGGGTGTCTTCATTAGATGAGGTTGGGGGGGGGGGCATGGGGAGAAATGCAGAGATATTAGGAGAAGGGGTTAATTCAGGTGGTAGATTATGTTAATTTATTGTTAATATAGAGTAAATTATGAGGTTTTGGTACCAGGGGGGGCAAAGGGGGAAGCATTGTTTTTGAGGGGATTTAGATGATTGATTTATTGTTATAATATAATAACAAATAAGGCAGAACACAATTAAGAATTTTAAAGATTTAAAATTTAACGAGATGCATTTGCAGGGGGGGGGGGGTTCTTCATGAGATGTGATTTGGGGGCAGGGGGAGAAAAGCAGAGATTTTAGGAGGAGGGGTTAATTCAGGTGGTAGATTAGGTTCATTTGTTGTTAATATAGAGTATTAAATAAGTCTGAAAAGAAATTTAAAATTAAAGAGTTATAAAGGTTAAACTATGGGGATTTTGTACCAGAGGGGGGAGCAAAGGGGGATGTAGTATTTTTGAGGGGGATTTAGATGATTCATTTATTGTTACAATAAAATAACAAATAAAGAAAAATATTAAAAAAAGATTTTTTTTTAATTTCAATTTTGGGGGGGAAGAGAGGGGGGGGTGGGATTTAGATTTTATTTATTTCTGAGTGAAAATCTGTTGAAATACAGAAGATTCTCGCCCCTTTTTATTTCTAAATTAATGATAAAAACGGGTTTTTAAATGATTTTTTTTTTTAATCTCGATTATAAGCCCCCTTCTACATTTAACACTTTTTTGGTTTCGAAAAAGGGGGATTTGGGCTTACAATCGGGATTTTACGGTATAGAAAACACATTCTGGAAAAAATGGAAAGGAAAACAATTCTATAGAACAAATTTGATAAACGTTTGAAAACAAGTAGAAGTAAATTAAAATAATAATAAACTTCATTTTTTTCCGCAGACTATGTGGTTTAACATATGAAAACCACATTTTTTCATTATTTTGCGTATAAGAATACACCAATCTGAAATACATTATTATGTGTTATAAAAAGTATTTTCAGAAATACGAGTTACAAGTTTAAAAAATGCAATTTTTAAGCCACTAAAGTTGTCATATATTCAGAAAAATTATTAAACTCTTGAATAAACTTTTTCCCCTTCTCTTTGAGAGAGAAGACTACTCTTTAAATTTATCTGATAAAATTTAAAGCATTTTTTTTTCACATATTTTTATATAATTTTTCACAACTTTTATATAACTTCTCTACTAAAAGTAAAATATTTTAATAAATAAAGCTACTTTTTTATGAAAATAAATATTTACTTACAACTATTTAAAAGAAAAATCTTTTAAATTATTACAAAATAAATCTTAAATACAAAGATTGCAAATCGTTTTAAGAAGAATAAAATATTAAAGACGGTTCGTTTATATCAAAGGTGTATGCACATATACATGTACATACGCCCTTATTTAAGATTAAATATTAATGCTTAAGATTTCCCAATTTTATTTTTTACACTACCTAGTCATACAGTTTAATCCCCCCCCCCAAAAAAATCTCTAAATTACCCCCCCCCCCTAAAATAAAAGGTGGATTGAAGCGTTTATTTCAGTACAAGATGTTGCCTTATACTGCTTTAACAACATACAATATACTCTTACAAGTACCGATTCTTATAAAATGGCAGACATTGTACCATTAAAACATAGTCCTAAGTCTATTGTAAGCCCCTGTATTCTGTATATGTTTTTCTTTCACACGATAATTTTTTAGTCGTATTACCTAGTAATTAATCATCCTCCCCCTCACAAATAAATCTAATTTTTCTTTAAATTCCTCCCTTCCCTCTAAAATTATTAGTGGCTGGAAGTATTTTTCTCTGTACAGGTTGTTTACCTTATACTGTTTTAATGTCATGCAATATTACTCTTCTAACATCACTAAAATATACTGTATTTAAATTCTAGTTTTCTGAAAATGGTCAAGTAATTTATTTTAGCTTTGTCTCTTCCTTTGAAATTCTTATTTTGTTGTTCTTTCTTATCCCACCCATCAAGAATATATTTTTGCACTCGGACCGTACGATATACCCTGTCAAACAAGATAATGAATTACTTAAGACACTTCTGGAAAGCTATTTCTTTTATCACATCTTGTGGTCCTAATTGCCTTTCAGCATGTGTTAAACATTTCCCCATCTGTATTCCAAGTATTTTTTTTTATTACCGCACCTTCAAAGATAGCAAGATGCAGAATAGGTTCTTATTGCCCTTATCTAGAATTTAAAGCATGAAAAAACAGGAACATTTCTGGAAATTGAATGTTAAAAGAAAAAGTTAAAAGTGATGTTAAAAAAATCAAGAATTTTTGTAAAAGTGGAAAAAAAAGGAAATATTAAGAATTTAAAAATCCCCCCCAAAATGTACTTTTTCTCTAAATTCCCCCCCAAAAATAAGTTGTATGACGCACTTTGCGTCACCAAACCCCTCTCTGGGCACCCCTGGTTCTTATAAAAAAGCTTCAAGAGCAGAGCGCGATCCTTCATAGTCAGAGTCATGATGAAGCATTCAGGCAAAGAGCTGCTGCTCTGCATTTTTATGGTTGCTATGTCTGCGGTGCGCATGTCACGTATTAGTAATTTGCATATCTTCAGACAATGTGAACCCAGACAGCGCCATCTATGGGCACATTTTGAAACTTTTTTTTCCTTCGCCAAACAAAATTCCATTGCCTCACGATTGTTCTGCTAAAATATCAAGTCAATCTGACCAGTAGTTTTAATTAAAATTATCGATTTTTGAAATCGTAACTTTAATTATAATCACCCGGTATTTAATTAAAATTTTCCTTTCATTAAGAACCAGGAAAATAAGCAAGTTTCTTTTTACTAATGGATTCGTTTGTAAATTTCGGTGTCAGTCTATTATTTCATCATTTTGCAAACAAATTTACTCCGCGCCGGAAAGGGTTCAAGAATACATTTTTGGTCTTTCCCCTGACATTACCCTGACAACGCGATCTATCGGCACAATTTGGAACTATTTTTTTCCTTCGCCAAACAAAATTCCATTGCCTCACGATTGTTCTGCTAAAATATCAAGTCATTCTGACCAGTAGTTTTAAAATTATCGATTTTTGAAATCGTAACTTTAATTATAATCACCCGGTATTTTGATCCCATCAATAAACTAAAACCAGTGAACCTGTGCGAGGATTTCGCACTGCAGTCTAATTTTTTTTAGAAATATCTAAAATTTTTTTCGATGCAGGTTTATATTTCTTAAGAAAAATTAACTATAAAAATATCCGCAAACAACATTAGTCAAACCAGGATATCGTCTCATTTATTCCATGAAAGTTACAGTTTTCTTCTAAATATTTCAATTTCAATTTTGCTTTTTAACCATAATTATGAAATAAACCCGTGAGTAGAAATCATACTTTATCTTTTGTGTACTTTTTATTTTTTTTTATAATCACTGTTGATCATCATATAATGCGTTATTTTATTTTTGTGGTAACACTAATTTGAGAAAAACCTTTCATTTCATTTATAAAAACAATGCCTATTTAATTTTTAATTAACGACAATTTTTAATAAAAAAACATGTTTTAAAGACATGTTAGTGTACTATGTCAGCAACTTGTTCAAAATTCTTTCGTATGGTATCTCATTCACAGTTCTGTATTTTGTATTTGCTTAGAAAAAGGGATGTTGACAACAGAAATATTATATATGATTTTACAGAATAAATATCCGTATGTTACAAAACATGAATGTAAAATTTCATAATTCTACGTTTACAACTAACTGTTTTATTATACTTGCGGGTAAATAAATATACAAATTAGAAACTGAAAAAAAAATCAAGTTTAAATATTTTCTTTTAGATAGAACAAATGACGAAGAATATTTATTTATTTATTTATTTTGCGTAGGCGTAACTTTTGTCTGATTGTTAAGCTGCGTACTTTTAAATGTTCCTAAAATTCCGAATTAAGTTTCAAAGTTATTTTGGAAAAATGGTTTTTTTAAGACGCAAATGTACCACTTATTTTTAATCAAGATTTACACCAAAATTTTCCAATTGAAATTTTACTTTTACAGCCTTGGTACTTTCGGCATACTGCTTCTTATATTTGGTTTGATCATTGCACGGGTCCGCAAAAATAGAACCTTTCCTATCCCATATTCATGTTGTCATCAGTTTTCCGAAATGTTCACGAGTGTGCACTAGGCAGTGCTGTACGCTTTTTCCCCAGTTGTTATTTTTTAATCTTTTACTTATTATTGTAGTATTGTGTACTACTGATAGGCTTTTTTCGTGGCTCCGTTAGATGTGTTATGCAATTTACACATCTCCAGGACTCTGAGTTGTTTGACAACTAGGAAGCCCCTGAATCTATTCACTGTTCACTATTCAAATCGGGTAAATTCGAACATTCTTGCCCGAATTCAATATTGCAGAAACACAATTACTTGAACATAAAATGGTTAAAAGAAATTTAATGGTACTGTATCATTGAAATGACACTTTATAAAAGATTTTATTTTACTTTTAGTTTGCGAATTAGAAATGAGAGAATGTCATAGTCTCATTGGTGAATACGGAGGAAAACATGAAAATTATAAAAAAGACCAATTTTGAAATGTCAGCAGACTTTCGTTCTACAAATTGACACTTTACCCTTTTGCAGAATGATAAATTGTCTTCCATTTCTTACTACAATGTTGTAGGCAGTGCTGTTTGTGAAAACTTGAATCTTTAAAACAAGCTTGACGTTTACTTTAAAGATTTGTCATATTTTGAGCAAATAGTTGATTCTTTCCATTTAAGTTGACACACGAACAAAAGAAAAGGTTACATTTGTTTGCAAATTTCTGTAAACTGGAATACAAAATTTATTATTTGTATACTGTGTACAATGTAAAATCCTTTGAGAATTTTAAAAATAGATTTTTCTTTCACTGAAAATTTTTATCTCGTTGTTTATTCTTGTCATAATATGTATAGTATTTAAATATTTTTGTCAGTTACTGAACAGAACTTGAACACAATGGTTCTTACTCATGTTCATGTATTTCTACAAAATATTCTCTCAGGACTTATATAAAACAGTAACATTTTTAATTGTTGCAAATATCATTATAATCTTTTTTGTATTGCTGATAATAATATAATGAAATCTTTTATCGTTGAATTTGATTAACTAGAATTTATTATTTTTGAAAGAAACACAAATGAAAATAACCCTTTAAGAAAAATAAAAATTTTTGAATAGGATTTTGTTATTTTATGTAGATGTAATGTTTTATAAATTTTAACATAAAAATTATTATAATCATTAGACGGTCATTAGTATTAGTTCTTTTTTAGTAACGTAATTTTTCTAAATCTTCACTTTATAATTATTTTTTAGTATTCCATAATTCTTTTACTTCCACCATATCTTTCTCTCTCTCTCTCTTTTTTTTTCAAATATTTCAAAATTAGGAAGCTCTAGTCAACTGTGATAATTATTACAACAGAAAGAGCGAAGAAGAAAAAGCCTTTGTCTCGTACATTATATTCGTTTGAATTGAACATTTTTGTTTCAGCTATTTCATACTTCTGTATTTTTTTAACACAAAGAAATAAAAGTATGAAAGTCTTTTATTTTCTCAAAAATAAATTTTAAGGAAGGCCTCCATAAGTGTATTCTCAGAAGAAAAGAACAAGAAAGAAAAATCATGCGTCAAGCATAGTTACGAAAGACTTTCCAATAGCACATTCAGAATACTGTAACAAAACTTCTCAGTATAATATGGTGAAAGATGATGTCTAAGTAAACAATTCGAAAAACACATACAACACTTGAAAATCCAATGTAAGCAATTGCCGTCAGTAGTCGTAAAAGTACCCGAATGTTTTGTAAGCCCTTTATAGGATTCACATATTTGTATATACAGGGTGTCCCAGGATTATTGGGACAAACTTTAAGGGGAGGTAGGGGACATCACAAGGATTCAGATTTGCATAGCAACCCATGGTCGAAAATATCATGGGAAAGTAGTATGACAGTTACAAGAAACAAAGAGACACAAGACTGAGATAATCTGAAATAATTTATTAGTCAAAGATATTACATGTGCTGTGGTAGATGATATGTGAAAATGTCACAAAAGATGTTCAAAGTTTCCACCATTGCTAGCGATGCAGGCATTACACCGTCGGACCATGGATTGGCAGACTCGCTCAAATACACCTGGATTTTGTTGCATATCCGAAGCAGCACATCAATGCTGCTTAAATCAGGAAAACGTGGTGGCCAGGGAACCGGTCCACCACGGCCAATCCATCGGTGACTAAACACCTGATTCAAATGTTCACGGACATATCTGTCATAATGGCCAGGTACCCCATCATGTTGAAACAACGTAGGGCGTTTGGCATGATGTGGCGTAGTGTCAAGTAAGCTTGGTTGTACGTCTTGCAAAAAGATGCGATAATCTGCAGATGTTAGAGGTGTTGGCAACCAGTGAGGCAACACCACCTAACGGCGAACGAAGCCGTTTCCGACAATGGGTTGCTATGCAAATATGAATCCTTGTGATGCCCCCTACCTCCCATTAAAGTTTGTCCTAATAATCCTGGGACACCCTGTATAATATGTAGTTAATTCTAAAATTTACTTCAGTTAGGAAACGCATAGCACAGTTGAAAATCCCTCTACAGCAAATTCCTCCAATATACGGAAATGTACTGGAGATCTTTTGTGCAGCCCTGTATAGGATCTATAGAATTTATGTAACCAAAGTAAAGTGCAAAAAATGAGTTAAATTTAAAATTACGTATCACAAATGAAAACGCACTTTCAGCAATTATTATTCAATTATTATTGATAGATAGTATTGTAATTGAATTCTTTTGTATGTCCCTGTAAATGATTGTTGAATGCCATGTATACCTTATTCTATAGTAAGCCCCTTGTAGTACACCTCAGTCATATGTCAAATTATCACAGTCATATTATCAAAAAAATATTGAAACGTTTGTGTATTATGACAAGTTAAGAAGATTTTCTCAACTTTAAATGATAAATAATATTTATGAGGAGGAAATGTTGCAATGCAATGTGTTTCATGCGTCAATTTATTCAAATGCTGCAAGCTGTGGGTTCCCTCAGCCAACAGATTTTTTATTTTTTAAATTTAAAATCTTACAAGAATTTTTGAATATTAATCTTCGGTTTATATAATCATGGAATGTTTTTCGTTAAATAAAGCAAGAATACTATTCGAAAATTTTAGATAAGGTAGGTATTTTGAATTTTTGGTGTCGAAACTATTTATTAGAAATATTCTCAATTCACCGCGTTTTTTATTCAAGAAACCTATCACAGTTTTAAAATAGTAATTTTTTTAATTAACCCCTTGAAGGGCACCGGTATATTATATATACCTCTTAATTTTAATCCTAAAATGCCAGAATGTCAACAGAATTTTGTAATCATATTTTGAATTTATAAGGTACATGAGGATAAGCTTTTACTTATTTTAAAATAAATTCGTTCGTGAATCCTGGTGTCAATCACTCATTTCGATATTTTAGCTACAAGAGTACTTTGCCCCTGAAGGTGTTAATTACAGACTTTTTTGATTAAATAAACCGAATGATCTTGTGAAAAATTTTACACGTTTGAAGATTTTTCGTTTTACCTAAAACACATATTTTTCATTTGTGGAAAGATATACGTATATAGATACTATAAACCGGGTGTCCCAAAAATGACTGATGGATTTTTAAATTCAATAACTTGCATACGGTGACAGATATTTAAAAAATTCTTTCAGGAGGGTTATGTATGATGTCAGGAGTTTCATTACTGTGATTCTCGATTTTAGTTCGAAGTTCAAACAATAGATGGCGCTGACAGCGATTGGCGCTTAGTCGAGGCCGAAACTGACGCCACTCAGTATTGATGCACCGCCCCTGATAAAAACGGCGGCTGTCACATGAGGATTTTTTTTGCAGCATTTGAACGGTCCCTCCAACTTCAGCACCAATAATTTCTAAAAGCTTTCTTCGCCCAGTTTTTAAGAGATGAAATAAGTCAAAGAAAACTTTTAGATATTATTGGTGTTGAAATACGAGGGACCGTACAAACGCTGAAAAAGAATCCGTTTGCGACAAGGGCAATTTTTGTCAGTGCGCTGCCCTAGCATTCAGGGGGCGGAGCATCAATGCTGAGAGGCGTCAGTTTCGGCCTCGATTGAGCTCCAATCACTGTCAGCGCCATCTATTGTTTGAAATTCGAACTAAAATCAAGAATCACAGTAAGAAAACTCCTGACATCATGCATAACCCTCCTGCAAGAATTTTTAAAACATCTGTCACCATTTGGAAGTTATTGAATTTTAATATCCAACACTTATTTTTGGGACACCCGGTACGTGCGTATGTGTTTTCACTTAGAAATAATACCAGTGCTTTAATTATTATTTCTATGTTTTTTTCCCTTTAATATTTTATTTATTGCACTGACGTAAGTTTCTTGGCTATTATTTCTGTAGGTCTATAGATATTCTTGAGTACAATCAAATAGAAATATTTGCTTTATTTAATCATAGCAGATTTCTGTGATTAAATAGAGCCAAGATTTCAATTCAAAAATAGTGGTAACCAAATAAAATATCTTTGTATCCTGTTATACTGTATCATTTTCGAATTAAATCTATTTTTTCATAATCTTGTAAGATTTCCGTTGTGGCTGAGTATCCGTTTATTGTCTTTTACATTGCCTGTTCTTTTTTCTTCCCTGCTGTATGCTTTAATTGCTTGCTTTAAATGCTTTTTAACACTTTCCAACCTAGTTGAAAAGTGTTTATGACTTCGGTTTGTCTGGCCGTCTGCCGTCTGTCCGTGCTCTAACTACCGTAAATATACTCGGATTGCTCTGCAATTTTTATATGTTATAGTCGTTATCTATAGCATGTTCCCTATTTCAACGGAAGTGTGTAGCACTTATAGTTTTTTTACAGGGACACTCAAAAGAATTCCGTTACATTGCGGTCTATGGGGAAAAATCATTGACGGTTTATTTAAATAATGTTTCACTATTTTAAAATCATTGAAATTTATATATATCACTAAGGTGCATTAGAAGAAGCTTAATATGGAATAGGGTGTGCATAGCACTTATAGTTACTTTACAGGGATAGTCAAAAGAATTCTGTTACATTACGTCTATGGAGAAAAATCGTCTGCGGTTTATTTAAATAATGTTTCCCTATTTTAAACGCATTGAAATTTATATATATCACTAAGGTGTATTTCAAGAGGCTTACTACAGAACAGTGTGTGTACAGCAGTCATCGTTCATTTACAGGGACACACAAAAGAATTCTCTACTGTAAGTTAACAATAATTCCTGGAAGTGCGTTTTAAGTTACTGGTCGCGATTTTAATTTTAACTCGCTTTTTGTCTATTATGTGGTGTGTATAAATTCTGTATAGCCTATACAGGGAAGCACAAAAGTTCGCGAACACATTTCCGTATTATTTAACTCCAGACGGAGAATTTTAAACTGTGCTACGCGTTTCCTAACTGAACTAAAATTTAACATCCTATGTAGTATATATACAAATCTATAGATCCTATACAGGGCTGAATAAAAGTATTCGGATTACTTAGATGATATCTTTTAGCTTATTAAACGGTATGATTTGTAAAATTATTTTGGAAGCGTTGGAAAGTGTTACATAATCTATGCTTGACGCATGATTTTTCGTTCTTGTTATTGAATGACATTAATTGGTATATTTATGTTTCAAGGCCTCCCTGCTTCTGATGCGTATGTTTTTTAATTGACATTTGTTATATTCAGGTGGAAACGGTCGTATTGCCCTTATTAATATTGCTATGAGGCTTATTTTAATATTTATCTCATTGTAGTGACATCATGTTATCGGTACATTTTTGTGTCTGTGTCTGTTCTATATGGTCGCATTTCAGACGCAAAAGATTCATGTATTTTTAAAGATACCATTTCCTCATCTTTGGTAAAGTACTTATGAACATAAATAAAAGTATGAGAATTTTAATGTTTTCCATACTTAGAAATAAAAGAATTTAAAATAATACAAA
Organism: Maratus michaelseni; assembly: GCA_963931845.1. Classification (NCBI taxonomy): domain Eukaryota; kingdom Metazoa; phylum Arthropoda; class Arachnida; order Araneae; family Salticidae; genus Maratus; species Maratus michaelseni. The sequence continues at coordinate 192,162,550 of OZ007598.1, read as the reverse complement.
GATTGTAAAGTTTTAGCCTATAGCGTAACACGAAACTCAATAAAATTGCAACTGTCGTTTCAAAACTATCCGAGATTTTATTAGAATGTTCAACAGGGTAAAGAATCCTGTTTGACGTTTTCCATTAAATTTTATAAAAAAATGCATTGTATTAAATTGAACGAATTTCACTTTGAATAAAGAAATATTTCCAAATCAAATACCATGTTACCCCTTGAGCCTTTCGAAATCACTCACAATTCTCCGGGGATGAATTCTATCACAGAATATTACATCGAGAAATAGAAAACAATTTATATATAAGTTGGATTCTGTTAAATAACTGAAACAAATTATTTGAAAATTTGAATGTGTGACATTAGGAAAACGCTTTCGAACGTTAATGATAAATAATATTTTTGACAAGACAGATATTGCTCTATAGCATGATTTTATGAGTCATTTTATTAATTCTTTTACCGTTCGGCTCGTGTTTTTCCGTTATTAGAAGTCGTGTTAAAATGGCTGTAAACAAAAACTAGTCGTTGGGGGCCACCGTAATACTTACCCATCATTGATATGCATAATATAAAATATGAAAATAAAACATGTGTAAACTATTTATAAAATGCATTGCAATTCGAATAAAATCGTGGCTTGATGACGTCATAAACATTAAATGCTCTATAACTCCAAAATTGATAATCATATTAACTAACGGTATACTGCGTCGAATTAAGCGTCTCATTTCCAATTAAAATATATCTTTGAATTGAAATTTGAGTGAAATACAGGGTCATGAAAAATCAAAGAGTGTGGAAATATAATTACAAATATCTCGGCAACTCATTATCCGATTGACTTCATTCTTTATGAAAATTTTATGTCGTTTTATTGTCTTTTATATTCACTCCTTAAAATAAACAATTTCGAAAATTTTATATACCTTTTATCAGAACGAATATTTCGAGAGTCCGAAAAAAAATAGTTCCGGATAATTGAAGTTACTAAAATTCAATAGCTTTCTTTTCATTATTTCATACTAAGTATATACCAAATTTCAAGTGTCTATCTCAATTTGTTCGGGAGATAGAGCGTTTACAGGCACACACAGACAGACGGTCGACATTTTTTTTTCTTCTAAAAATATGTTTTTCCGAATCTCCAGTGTCTGAAACGTGTAAATCCGTCAAAAATTTATTTTTTTCGATTTTCAAAACGATTACAAGACTTACCCTATACTACGTATGATGAGTAAGTAATACATTTAACAGCATTTTTTTAAAACCGTATATAGAATGAGGGATATAAAAGTTATTATAGTGTCAAACTGCGATTAAAAAATACATATATCCTGGGATTTACAAGCATACTTATGAAAATACAGGAAAACCCGCAAGCTGTGAAATTTATACAACGTGTATAAAAATAAATAAAAGATACCGCTGTCGTTACTTGCCAAACATTTTCAAGTAAATCAATGCAAAGTTTCATTAATGTTTTTATTCAAAATATGAAAGCTTTTTCAGAATAAAAGATTATTTGTAAATTGAAAAATGTACTAACTATTGTTTTTCAATTAGTTAGATATTTTGTTTTCCAGGAAAGCATTTAAGCAACACATTAAGTATGGTAAATAATAACATGAAAAAAAAAGTATATGTTTATCAAGTTTCTCACGAATTTTCGGTACAGCAATTTTTTTAATAGTTCAAATTATCGTCCATAGATGGCAGTGCACTATATCAAATTTTAAACCGCTCAACCTGACGTGTAAAACGGCGTCAATGATCTCTCAATTGTTCCTATTTAATCTTCTGAAATTTCCGACGTATAATCCGCGGATCAAACAATTCTGTTTCAACCCAGAAATTTATTCAGTAATTGAAGTCAAATAGTTTTAGCGATCTGATCTAGTAAGCTACATTTTATAAACTAAAATTTCTGGGTCGAAACATGATTGTTTGATCCGCGGATTATACGCCAGCAATTATGGTATTAGTTATTAAAGTACGAAACAAATTTGTTGTATCTTAAATTTCAATTTTATTTGAGCATTTCTGCAGTTTAAGGCAGTATAACGCCATACATTGTGAAAATTTTTAACTATACTTTTCAAATAGCTATACACAAAAGTAATAAATTACCTTCTAAACAGAAAAATTATTTAATATTTTTATTTATTATAGTTTATGATTTACTGAATTTTAAAATTAAGAAGTAGTTTATGAAACATCCTGTAGCAGCACTGTTTAAAAAATTTCTTTTAAAACATTAAAGAAAAACATTATTTCTTTACAAACATAATTTATTATCTTTAGTTTTTCCATTTATGTACCATATTTTCTTCTGAAAATGTTTCGATTTATCCAATTTTTTACTGAAAAATCCGCAAAGCTACAAAATATTTCCAGCAGTAATCTATTTCAAACAAGTTTGGTTTTACAAATATATGAAAGCGTTTTATAAAAAAAGAACAACAATACCAAAAAACACTGCATATCTTTCTACATATTTCAAATAGAATGCAATTCTGTTTTAGGCGTTATTCAATTTATTTTCGAACAGATTCGCTTTAAAGCCTACAGTTTACAGTTATATAAGCTATTGTATCGGGAAAATAAAGCTTTGAGAATGAGGCATTTAAAATTGCATTACAATAAATACATGTTAGAAGTTCTAAAATCTAAACTAACATGTTTTTTTTTTTTTAATTATTATTTACTATGTGTATTTCGATGTTAAAAATAACAATAAAAAGAAATTTACATTATTAAATACGCTATATTATAATGGACGCTATATAAAGTTCGCATTATAAAGTACACTATATTATAAAGTATGCTGTATAAACTATACATTATAAAGTATATTTTATATTTCATTATTAAGTATATTTTATATTTCATTATTTGACATTCACGGGACCCGACGTATGCCACATAATCGGAGTCATTGGTTAATCGGGAAGACATTATCGGATGCATTTTATTTAGACTTGTACAAACGTTAAACTATAAATATAAATAAATAAATAAAAAACAGTTACCATCGTAAAAGAAAATCAATAACTTATCTCATAAAATAATCATGTTAAATAAAAATACGGAATTATAAGAAGAAAATTTTAAGTACTTTTTATTTTTTAACTAAATATAAAGAATTTTTTTTTTTTTTTAATGTCATTGCTGCATTTTATTTTATATTTAACGGTGGTTTCTTTTCAGCAAGATATCGCATTCTAACATATTATATCTTGAATTATATCTTTTTCTTTCTGATTTCCCCCTTTTTTCTTGTCACAGTCGTAGTTTGTACAACTTGCTGGGTCTGTAAAGTAGATTATTTTTTTGTTTTCCTGATATATTATTTATATTTTGTTCAGTGTTTTGTAAAGTTAATCTCAAGTTCAATTTAAAAAAGTAATCTTGTTTTATTTTTTGGCCTTTTTTTTAATATAATGATTACTGCCAGGATAACTTGAATCATGCCCATGACAGAAAATTAATACAGTGCATTGAGAAATTATAAGGCCACTGAATGTGTTCGTGAATTATTGAAACAGAAGAGATAACATGCACATTTTACTTCATATATTTGAAATTGATAATAAAACACTTTTTGTATGTATCTGAAAGTTCAAAATAAACTTACATTTTATTAATATATTATCCTTTTTCTATAAAATATCTGTTAAGAAATTATAAAACCACCTAAAGAAATTCCCATATTACATGTCAGTTCAGAATTTTCATAAAACACATGCATTAGTATTATGTAAAGTCATTAATAAAGAAGTGAAGTTTCAGATTTTGAGTGTGATATTCACGATTTACTACTTGATGTCTTGATGATGTCTTTGGGATAAGATTTATTTGAGTGCGAAGTGAGAAAAAGTCTATTTTATAAGGGTGATAGTAAATATGGAAGTGAAATAATAGTAAAATATCCGTATATCACTAAAAATAGCTTTAATAAAACACGGTGAAATATTTGAGAGCAACTGATAAGTTTCGTTAAAAACAAATACAAACATGTAAGTGATATTATGGATTAATTATAAATATTTCCGCGTTAATGGTAGGGTTCATACGATATTACCACAATTTTTAATACATTTTTTAAATTTAATATTTAAATAAGCAGAAATTTCAAAAGCCTCATTTAATTGTAGGATTTGTAATATTTTTCTACATTTAAAGAAGGCGAAAAATTCTATTAAAAATTTGCGGTACAAGCGTACAAACCTTGTAATGTAAAAAATTTCCAATACATTATTATAATTGCAAAACTCTAACAACAAATCATAAAATAACAATAAAAATACGTACTTCTGGATTAACAAATATGCATATTAAAACGTTAATTTTTGCACAAGGATATTTATCAGTTATGTAAAACATCTTAATAGTTATCCCGAATAGTTGCTTGAACAATTAATTATTGCGGCTTTTCAAAATATCTCGTATCACTTCATTGCCACAATCCAGTTCACATCAACTTATACCTTTACTCTGTGATGCAAAGAAAGACCCGTAGAAAATTCGTAGAATGAGGACTTGGAGACACAGTCCTGAAGAACCATTTTGATATCGTATTGATAATATAAAAATTTATAAATGCAACTCTTGGTGTGGATCTTTTTTATCCTCTTCAATTTGCTTCTTGAAGTAAATTTATGATTGTAGTTTCAATTTCAAATAATTAGCGATCCCCTTTTCTTGGTGTAGAAGGCAGCACTTACTACGGCACGCAATTAAGGTTAGGATTTGAATGGTAGACCCAGATTCCAGTGGCAAAGTTTGACAAAACTGTTAGTTATAAAGTGCAATATTTTACAGTAAAATCTTAAACGCTATGATTAAAATCACAGAAACTTGGATTAATTTGGTTATAGAAACACAGACGAAGTTTCAAAGAGGAAACTAAAATACAAAAGAATTATTTCCAAAAGGTTTTTTTCTAACAGGTTGTTTAGCAAATTTTATTTCTATTAAGAAAGATTACATTTATTTTGTTTTAAGTGTTCTTTTGTTCTATAGAAATTAGAATTCGTCTTTTATTCCAGTAAATTACCTGTCTTCAAAATAAAACGTTCGTATGGGTGCAGTGTTGCCAGTTGGCTACTTTTTGTAATTCAGTTTCCTTGATTGCTACCAGTTTTTTGAGAAAGTAAAATTCACCCTATTTAAAGACAGCTTAATTAAGGCAAAACAAGGTGAAATAGACTATTTAAGAAATGTGGTGCCAATCAAGCAATCTCAATTTTAAAAAAAGTAACCCACCGGCAACGCTGTACGTGTGCATACATTTCAATACTACTAATTCTGAAACATAATCTTTGCTTTATTCAATCACATAATATTTCAATTAAATAAGGGGATTTTTTTTTTTTTTTAATAGTGGTATTCAAAAGTAAGTTACCGTACGAACCCTGAAATGTAACTCAAACAACGAAATTTTTTTTTTTAATTATGTCAGTTTATATTCAGATATAAATGCTCTTAAATGCTCTGGTCTTTTTTAATACCAGTTTTCCTGTAGAGTACTTTTCGTTGTAGTTTTCTAAAACATTTGCAATAGAAATAACCTTCTTGGTAGCTTTCTCCAAAATTGCATGACAAATCTTAACACCTTCGCGACTAGCGTCTTTTACAGAACTTTTAATCTTTTACGACCGGTTTTTCAATACAGAAATTTTCGTCTATTTGAATCGCAGAAATGCTAAGATTCAATAAGGCAAAGCTTACAATAAAAAATAACTGGTGGGAATAATCGAAGATTCTGAGCATCTTACGCGTCACGTATATGTGTCGCTCGTCCTCAAGGGGTTAAAAGGAGATTTTAGCTTCAAAAAGTGGTACTTAAAAGACGGATCCTTTGGGAGACCTGAAATCAAATACAGTATCATAGAATAGTAACACTGAATTATATTTGACACTTGTAATTGATTTTACAACAAGATTTTATCCAAAGAAAACAGCACTCATTGATTGATGTTACAATAAAAATAAAAATATATTTTACAACTTACATGATAAATGAAGCAAGTAATGATTCTTTTTGGGGAAATTGTATTAAACTATCATTGTGATGGAAAATTAAAAACGTAGAAATACAGATAACAAACCATTTTTTAAATGTACAGAAGAAGAAACAAACGCAAATCTGATTAAAAAAAAATAACACAAGAAGTTAGAAATTTTATACACTTTATAAGAGTTCTATAAATGTAAGATAACTATAATAATATTAGAACTTAACAACATATTTTCTTTTACATGGCGAAATAATAATTTTCATGAAGTTATTTTATTTTTACCTAAATAATTAATCAAAACATACAAATGAACCCACACATCTCTCTTGTTTTAGTTTATAATTTTACGAAATGTTTTAGTATTTATATATTATATTAGATTTCTATGTATGCTAATGGATTTATTGCTCAACGATTATTTTCGTAATTCGTATGCTTTACATGTTATTAATGTTTATCTATGATTTGAGAACTTTTTAATAAAGAACAAATATGAAACAGAACAAACATGAAAATGAGAAGAAAACCTTTTATTGTAATTGAGATTAATTTATATTTATCAAATGCATAAATATTCATTACATACAAAATCTGTATTTCTTGCTCTTATAGATGCTATTAAAAAAGAAAATCAATTACCGTATATACTCGCGTATAAGTCGAGGAATTTCTGACAATTTTCGGCAACCAAATTGGGGAGAGGGGATGGGGTTGACTTATAAGTGAGTCAAATAAAACAACAACAAAAAAAAAACTTCAAATACTGACAAAATTCTGGATTTTATGTGTAAGAATAATAAAATAATATTTAAAATACACAAATAATAATAATTTATCATTAAAAAATATTTCATTTATTTGTTTTTCTTTACTTACCACTTTTTCGCATTACTTTTCCTCTAGAAAGTGAAATCTTTGGTATGATTTTATGCAAAATTGAAGTAAAAACTTAGGGGGTCGACTTATACGCGGGTTTTTGATTTTTTGCAGAATTTGCATTTAAAAGTTAGGGGGTCAACTTATACGAGAGTATATACGGTATTTAGGCTGAAAGATAAGACATCTTCAGACAATATTTAAACTACAAAAAAATGTATCAACATCATAGCAAATATGCAAAGTGCATGCACTCCTTGGAATGTACAGGGCGCGGGCACCACTATTTCAGATTTGAAAATTACTATTTGATATGTAAATCTATTGGTCTATTTGATATGCAAAATTGTAATGTTGTTTTCTTTGTATTTTATTTTAAATGTAAAAAAAAAAAGATGATTATTTCAACATAATATAAAAAACTTAATTACATATATGAATTATGATTCCTTGAGAATATTAATCATAACTCAATGCATTAAAACTGCATTATATCGGTAGAATTATATTAATTTGAATAATGCTTGCGTTGCAGTGAAACATGGAGCTTAGTGAATGTATTAAGAGGCTATTTCACTCAGGCGAAAATACCCGCTCGTTAATGTTAATCCTATGGAGGAAATAATTTACGATATCTCGTTCGCATTTTAATATTTTTAAATGATTTTTTTTTTGCATTGGGTAGCTGAGGTCAATCCCTATGCACGCTCCATTGTACTTTTTCGATTTTGATTACAAGGTTTTTTTTATTAAGATACTTTCACGTTCAGAACCAGTTTCGAAAGTTAAAGTATCCTCAATAAAAGAACTGCAACAAAAATCTAAAAAGTACAAAGGAGCGTGCATAGAGATTGACCTAAACTACTCAATGAAAAAAAAAAAAAAACTCATTTAAAAATATTGAAATGCGAACGCGATATCGTAAATTATTTTCCCCATAGGATTAACATTAGCGAGCGGGTGTTTTCGCCTGAGTGAAGTGGCCTCTTAACACGGGCTATTCAGTGAGAGGGTTTTAAATAGCAAAATTCGTAATCATCGCATTAAATTGCAGAAATTGTACTGTTTTTCTGAGAAAAGACAATCCAAAAAATTCTATTTAAAAAATATGGTACAGTACGCGCCCTGAATATTTAAATATGAATATGATAATTATGTGCGTACTTTAACCAAATCAATTACAAAATCTTTTTGGTAGTTGGATTAAAATACTTTGAAAGTCTTTAATCACGTATAATTTAAAACGCATTTGAAATAAGTTCTTCTAAATAAAATCTTACCGACATCACATACAAATTTTGTAATTCTTAAATTCATTTTCATTGTGACTTGAAATTCTAAGCTAATTCAACTTGTATCATAGTCAGCCAAACCAGTGTTAGTGTTGGCAATCAATAAAAAAATGGTTTGGTAATTTCATTAGTTTTTTTTTTATTCATAAAATCAATTTTTGGTTTATTATTGAACATATAAAATTTCTCAATCACGACTTTACACAAGACATCAACACACGTTTTTTTAATATATCTATCCGAGATATTCCGACTTTAAAAGAAGAAATTGTGAATTTTAATCGTATCTCTAATTATAACGAAAAATTTCAGAGAATATTGCAAACAATATATATCTATGCAGTGGTGACTCGTAAATGGCTTTTTAGGGATTACAGGGAACAGTTCTGTATCCTGTGGTGATTTTTTTGGCGAGTTGTTTTTTAAACTCTGGAATAGACTTTATCTACGTGACATCACACACTTTTGGCGCCATTTTGGATTTTTCTTGCCAATCGTGCCAACAAGCACAGGATATGGAACTCTTCCCGGGGTATAAAATAGGCATTAGCACAAATAGACATTTGATTAGAAATTATGTCTTCTTTCGATTTATGTTAAAAAAAATAAGCTTAGAGCTCCAAACTCTGAAACTTCCAATAGAAACACCCGATTTTGACAGCACTTTTTATTTTTATTTACTTTTTTGGTACATACTTTACATTTGGTTTACTTTTTTGGTACATACTTTACATTTGGTTTACTTTTTTGGTACATTTTAATTTTAGATACGAAACAGGAAATCATTCGGTCAAATACTTTAGGAATTACAAAAGTTTCAAGTTTGGAACTCGTAATGTTAAAATTATTTTAAATCCTTGCAAATCGGATTGCAATGCAGCTAATTTCTAAAGCATTACTAAAAAGCTACTTGTCGGAAGGAATTGTAATTTTAGATTAGGATATTTGAAGCTTTCAGAAACCGAACTATGTTAAATAAAGGTTAGGTAATTAATCATATTTCTTTCCAAAAATATCTTTTAAAATATGTTTTTTTCAAAATTAATTTTCGAAAACATTATGATTTGTAACCTATAAACTTTTTCATAGAAATTAATTTCTAAAAGCTTCAACTATGCGAATCCAAAATTGAAGCTCATTCTAAGAAATCGTTTTTGAATTATTCTTTAAAAACTACATGCATTGCCAGTTATTTTGCAACGATTAAATGAAAATTTAATAATACTAGTTTCAAACTGTAAACCTTCAAAATTCCTAAACTATTGGACCGGATGACTTCCCGTTAAGTAGTCGAAGTAAACTGTACCGAGAAATCCAAATATTCTGCAAAATTGTAACATTTTGGGAATTTTTTTTTTATAAATTGTTAAAAGATTTTCAGCCTAATTTAATTGTATAAAATAAAATAAAATCTGTTTTTGTGTTTAAGATTTAACACACAAATTAGAACATATATAAAAAAAAAGAAAAAAAGGTCAAGAAATTGGAAAAGCAAACTTCGTAGAAATCCGCCATTATTTTCAAATAAATAAAAAAATGCTCTGAATAATATGTTGTTGTTCTAGCCATGAGAGCGTAATGGTATATTTTCGTGGCAGAGGTGTTTCTAAAGCCTCAAGTGCTCGAATTTTTTTAACTTTAACAATGCGCAGTGGCTTATCCAGAGAAGGGGGGGACGTCCAAATGCTCTGGATACCAGTAATAATGTAAAGTTGTCTCCACATTGATTATCGCAGAAAGTTGTCCAATTAGATAAGTCAAAGAAAATTTTACAAAACAAGTGGTATCCAGAGCATCTGGACTCCCACCCTGGCTACGCTACTGACAATGCAGCATACTGTGTAATATAGAGATCGAGGTAACCTCCTATTTTTAGATACGCCTGAAGCTGGTAAATCACGAGTAAAAAGAAACCTTGGTGAGTTGAAGTCTGAGGATTTTCTAGAGATGCCTTTAGCGAACGCGGTGATCATGAACATAAAACTAAAGATGGACATCTAACGAAATAGTGTTAACACATTGACGGACAGTAGGAACAAGTGAAGTTCGAAAATGGACACTATATGTTTTTGTAATTTTTAGAATATTAGAAGTATAGTTTTACTCTTTCTGCTTAAATAAACTTAATTTTGATTTATTCAGCACCTTTAATTAGGTTGCACTACTCCCTTCACAACCACGTCAGGGTGGCTAGTGGTCAGGGAAAAATACAGTCAAAAAAAGTGATAAACACCAGTATATTCTTATAGAAAAATTTATGTTGATTATTCGATCAAATAATCAATTTGAATTTTTCTATAAGAATATACTGTTAATTATCATTTTTTTTACTGTATTTTTCTCTGACCACTAGCCACCCTGCACGTGCATACTGAAGCTGAAACTCGTATAACAGGTGGAAAACGAACTTCAACCTAAAAAATTGTTTCCAAAACATGACATGGGCTTCTACTTGTACGCCGGTAAATGCACATTTGTGCTGCTATAGCCGTAGTGTCTAAAAACGACCGTTTCGTTTTGGACGGCTATTGCCGTCATGCCACATAGTGAACTTCGCTTTGACGGCTATAGCCGCAAGTGTCCGTCAACGTGTTAATATCGTGTAGCGACTTTGGAACGGAATGGCAGCTGCACAGCTACGTGCACGGTTCTGCGCAGCAGGCGAGAATCTTTGCTAAGGCAGCGTCATCTACAACATCAAACCGAAACTGTATATCAGATACCCACCAGATGACAGACGGTTTGACGAAGCAGACGAACTGGTGACGTATGGGGAAGCAGTCCTACACATGCGCTACCTATTTGAGGCATTTTTCAAGGAATGATTTTCTTCTTGGAAAGGCTATTTCGTTAGCAGTCCTTCTTTAGATCTATGTTCATGGCGGCGATATTTGGCTGTATCCAGCTCGAACAAGTGAAGTTCGAAAATTGACACTATATGTTTTTTGTAATTTTTAGAATATTAGAGGTATAGTTTTACTCTTTCTGCTTAAATAAACTTAATTTTGATTAATTCAGAACCTTTAATTAGGTTGCACTATTCCCTTCACAATCACGTCAGGGTGGCTAGTGGTCATGGAAAAATATAGTCAAAAAAAGTGATAAACACCAGTATATTCTTATAGAAAAATTTATGTTGATTATTCGATCAAATAATCAACTTGAGTTTTTTTTATAAGAATGTACTTGTAATTATGAATTTTTTTACTGTATTTTTTCCTGACCACTAGCCACCCTGCACGTCCATACTGAAACTGCAAACTAAAAAATTGTTTCCAAAACATGACACGGGGCTTCTATTTGTACGCCGGTAAATGCACATTTGTGCTGCTATAGCCGTAGTGTCTAAAAACGACCGTTTCGTTTTGGGCGGTTATAGCCGTCATGCCACATTGTGAACTTCGCTTTGGCGGCTATAGCCACAAGTGTCCGTCAACGTGTTAAATTAACATTTTCAAAAATCTCGCGCGATTCCAACATTTCCGAAACAAAACATTTTCGCTGAGAGTGTAAAAATGCCCGCGCAGTCCAAAGCGTCCTCTTTGAAAACCAAAACTGTCTGCATTGACGGTTTTATGTCTTGAACAAAATGACTACAGAAAAACAAATTAATTTTTTGGATTTTTATATCTCTCTGTAAAGTTGTTTTATTTTTTCCGGTGACGATTCATTTACCAACCCATCACATATGTTGAATTACTTTATAATTTAAAACATCATTGTGGTGATATTTATATTTCCGAAAGACATTTAAAATTTGACATTTAAGTTCTTTAATTTTTTTATTTAGTTCAGATTCAAACAGAATTTTTATTTGTGAATAAAACAGTACGATTTACATAGAATTCAATAAAAAGGCGTCGGAGCCGTATCGTTTCTGGCCACCTCTAATTCCGTAAAATTATTTTCGGGGTATATTATTACAAGAATAGTATGGAAAAACTCACAAAGAAGCTAGTTTTTGAGAATTTTAAAAAATAAATCTACCATCTAAAATTTTTGTTAATTAATGGTTAATATTTTAATTTGGTCTTGTTTAAAAGAGACCGTTCCAAGGTCTGAATGCGACATTTAACACCAGAACTACCGGAAATTTTACTCAAGTTTTTTAAAACTATTTCACACCAGAAATTTTATTTAAAACTACTTAACTTATTCATTTAACGTATTTCTGTAAGTTTTATATTTAATTTATTTCAAAAAGAAATTTCTGGTTCGAATCGGAATATATTCACTTGGTAACCGTCAAAATGACGGCTCATGCTAGTTCCGGTGTTAAGTTTACAAACTTTTGTGTTAGAATATTCCAGCATTCAGATTTTTTTTTCTTACTTTATAAAAATCTACTGTTTTTTATCTTTCTTGTACGCTACAATTTGTGATCCAAACATTTTCTACTATATTTTAGTGGAATAAAGTCTGAAAAGAATTTCTTTTTCTAATATATTTCAGAAAATGATATATAGATTTATAACGTATCATCAGACACTCGTAAACAATGTTTTATTGCCATTCTGACACTTGAACATAAACCTAACAACGGATGAAACAACATTTGAATCATTGATTTCGGTAAAGATTTATTGTTTACATGACGTGTGACTTGTTCCCTTCCATTTATTTCTTTGGCGATACAGAGAAATTGTGAGACAAATCGTTACTGGTAAAAACATTTTACATTGTTGTTTATTACCAGTGGAACTCACTAAGCGGCTCATGAGCAGTAGAGTTACAACTATTTTAAAATGAAAAATCTTCACTTGTTTTGTCGCAGAATTTGTGCCATTAAATAAGGCGAATATTATTGTCGGATTCCCTCTAAGTCCACCCACCTTTGAAGAATAATCCGGTATTTTTTAGTATGCTGCCACCTCTGATATGATTATGTGATATCGGTCACGTTATGAGAGGTATATTGAGAAAAAGACGACCTCTTTCAATTAAACTTAAACGAATAATTTATTAACACAGTTTTTACAAATAAGAAGACAATATTTACAATTACAAACTTGGATATAGTTGATCCGGTTCCACACTAAATAAAATACAGAAAATACGTTCTGTGTACTGCTAAACTACACTAATTAACTCTGATACCAGAGATTACTATTAATCTCACCAACACTTTATCTCTTCACTCCAAGAGATTCACCCACGTGTCTCAGAGCTCAGCTCTCTCTTGTGACCAATACGTTTCACTCCCACGTTTAAACTAACTCACTCTCCTGTTCCCACGAGGCAACCCACCGTAAAACGGGGCTGGTCCTCTCTTCGCAAGGGTTCCTTGACAGAACGTAATCCCCTTATGATGGATCTTTCATCTTAGAGAATGGGTGAAGTTTGTCTTATCTATGCACTTACAATGACAATAGAAAAACTCCCTTCACTTTACTAAACATTCCTTCCACACATATCAGGTCACTCCCCAACTCGGATTAAGATTTCAGTTAGGAAAGGAACGATAGTTTAAAGCTTAACAGTACACAGTAGATAAGCACACAAAAAGATAATATCACATAACAATAGTTCTAAGCCTGCAGCTGCCAGGGAAAACCTGACAATTATTTTTTTACAAATGACAGTGTGAAAAATACTTTTCGCAAAACATAATGAATACCACTGCTTTTACCCGTAGAATGTCAATTATTTACACAGGTTAGTACAAGATTGCTGAAGTCAACCGTTTTTTACTATTTCACCTATACTACTTTTATTTTGCAATAATTTTCTTGTTATGCAGTATCTGGTAAAAATTTAACATGAAGACAACTGCTTTTAAATTGGGATTAGAAAAATAGTAAAACTATGCTCTTCTTTGGCTACTATAAGTGGTAGAAGTATAAGTTGGCACACTGTAATAAAACACAAATCAGTCTTTCTAGTTCTTATGCTTCTTAAGCTTTATTAGAATATAATATAACATCTTCCAAAATACCAACGTTTTCGGAAACGTTTTTTTTTTATGTTTAGAAGCCTCCGAAAGCAATAGATTTTTAAAAAAGTCTTTCTGAATTTTTTTTTTTTTTTTGGGGGGGGGGGGAGGATCGTAATTTTTGGAGTAGCCTTCACAGTGTATTAATCAGTTTTCTCAGTTCGGAATATATATTTTAGAAAGCTATTAAACTTCAGGCAAACACTTTCAGCTGCGTAACGGAGTTTATACATGCAAGAATAACAAAATAATGTTAATTGTTGTTAATTACTGTTAATGTTATTTATTTCAGTGTTCATATGTACAACATATGACTCGGTCAGGTGGTCAGCCTAACGCGGAGCCCCAGTGCTTAGTTCCCAAGGAAGCTTTGTAGTCCTATTATCGACCCCGAAGGGATGAAAGTTTGAATGAATCTTGCCTACTTCCGGAGCGAACTCTGTACCTGTTGCGTGGTAGCGGTACACATTGAATACTAACTTAGTGGGCTTCTCAATTAATATCAGAAATTCTAGAATTAAATAAGACAAAAATTTCTATTTAAGAATAGTGGTACCCAACATATGGACTGCTAATTACCCATTCCAGTTTGTGTATCTTTATACTGAAAGTTTTACAATATTTATAGATATATTATATATCTATAGATAATTAGTTAGTAAAAAAATTCCATTCCTGTAGATTAATATATTAGATACAGGTTTTTTTTTTCATTTTACTCAGAAACTAGTAATTGTAGTAGTACTGTTCTTTTGTCAATTTTCATGCATTTATAAAATCTGTATGGCAGAGTTTATTTTTCAAAAAGTGGTACAAATAGAATAAAAAATAGACCTATATGTCCAATCAGTAATCAAACGGTAAAGCTTATCGTTGCTACCATGTCAAGCTATTGAATAAAATGCATTTTTCATTACAGTACAACTCCAATTATCCGAACTCCGACTATCCGAATCGCTGATTATCCAAATCGCTTTCAGAATTTCAGGAGAAAAATTAAGACGGAAACGTACTGCGATTCGCAAAATAATGATTCTGTCTACGCGCGCTATTGCCCTTCCCGAAGCTAGTGTAGGCGCAGTGCGAACATTATTGAGACGATGAGTCACCGTCGAATAGTGCAGTTCGATTAATGGCTGTCCTCCATGGCTAGGTAGCCGGCCCGGCCCACCAGTCACTGTTCGTTCTGATTAGTCAGTCAGTGTGACGTGACCCGCTAGTTGAATAATTGACCTGCTACTGTGACGGTACTGTTTCGCATCGGTGCGTTACTTTGTTTGTGAGTGCGTTTCGTGTTCACCATAGCTTCTAAAAGAAAACGTGTTGTGTTATCGTTAGCGGATAAACTAAACATTATAGAGCAATCAGATAAAAGTGTTACAGGTAAACAGTTGGCTGAGATGTACGGTGTTGGACAATCAACGATTTCAGACATTAAAAGGAGCAAACCTACACTTTTAAACTTCGTGTCAGTGCTTGAAAACGAAGATGGAAGTTCAAGAAAATCAATGAAGGCAGCAACAAACAAAGATTTAGAAGATGCCGTTTTCAAGTGTTTTTTGCAGTAATGTTCTATGGGAAACCCAATTTCGGGTCCGATTCTGTGTGAAAAAGCTAAGATCTTAGCTCAGAAACTTGGTTTTACTCTAAAAATAGTTTTTTCTCCCATTTTCAACGTACATACAGTAATTAATTAAAATAGACTCTTTTTCGGAAAAAATCCAACTATCCGAATATTTGATTATCCGAATGGGGTCTGGTCCTAATTGATTCGGATAATTGGAGTTCTACTGAACTTTTAAAAATGGGCCGGTTGCCACCACTACATTTTATTACAATTCTTCGCCTAGAAAAAATACTAATACAATTTTTGGTAAGAACTGGTAGCCAGTTTGGCCTTCTGTTTTATTCAGAGTATATTTCTCCAAATTCATACCGGAAATTCTGAGAGTTTGTTTTTTACTTCTAGTAATGGGGAAATGTCTGTCATTAATTAGACCAAAAATTTATATTTGTAATTTCTGGTATGAATTCGAAATTTCTGAATGAAAAATGTGGCCAAACTTGCCACCCTGCTGAATGATTATCTAATAAAATTTAGTGGTGACAATCGGCCCATTTTTAAAAGTAATAAAAAATGCCTTTTTTCACATTCTACAGTTTAACATGGTAGCGACGATATTATTACACAAATGCCTGTAGGATGTTCTGTCAAGATCGCATGAACTGTGCAGAGCAAGATTCCTTGTTCCAAGGGTTGCCAGATTGGATTCGTTTTTCATCTGAAAATTCCAAATTCATTCCGGAAATTTCGGATGAAGAATTTTTATTCTATGTAATCACAAAATGCCTATCATCAAATAAAGCAAAAATTTCTGGTATGATTTCGGAATTTGGAATTCAAATTGGCAACCCTTGTACGGAAGAATCGCGTTCTGCATAATTTATGCAATCTTGACAGAACACATTATATGCAGTTGTGTAATAATATGATTTACACTTCGATTACGGATTGGGACAGATACATTTTTATAGACTGTTTCGTAGTCTATTCGTACTACTTTTTGAAAACGATTTTTGCCATATACTTATACTAAATATTTTTCAAGGAAAATCTGCCAAAAAGAAAAAAAAATGCAAATTATGGTACGATTGAATATAAAAATAGTCGTGAGTTCTGGTCCGTACTCAAAGGGTTAACTCAAAGGGTATATGCACGGGCTGAACTTCCCATAATTTTAATTCTATGTCGCACCACTTTCTCAAAATGAAAAACCTTTTGATCACACGCAATACAATTAATACAATTTACAGCACTTGCAAGAGAAATACAATGCAAAATTTATATTTTAAGAATAGTGGTGCTAATGGATTGTAAAAATAGTTATGATATTATGATTTATTCAATGATTTTGTCACTCCTGAGATGATTTTAAAACCACTTAATCATGGCCCCCGATACCTTCACGGGAAATCATTTGTAAACAAATTTGGACGTGCCCGTTAACATCACGGGCAGTGTAGGCCACTTTTTTTAAAAATTCAGATTGTTTGATTCCCACCAGTTTTTTTAAATAGCGCAATTGGCCTTATTCTACCATCAATTGCTCATGTACAGGGAGTGGCGTTGATTACAACTGGGAATCCAATTGAAACATTCAACTGTTCCGCTGTTTCACTGTTTCTGTCACTAAATAAGACGAATATTTCTACTTCAAAAAAGTGGTGGCAATCAAGCAATCTGTATTAAAAAAAGTAGCTTGTGTAAAAAAAAAAAAAAAAAAAAAAAGCCTAATATAAGGTAAGTAAAATTGTGAATTTCAAAATTTGAAAAAAAAAAAAAAAAACAGTGTTTATTTTACTAATCAACTGAGGATTTTATGGATAATAAAATGGGACAGTAAAAAATAAAATAATCGACAATTTTTGAAGGAATTTTTTGAACATTACGCGACGGTTAAGGGGTTAATAAAGAGTTTCATGTTTCATCTTACACTGTAATATCCGTTATATTTCATTTTACCTCTTAGACTTTGTTTCCAAGGTTCATTTTCCGAAAATCTAACAATTATTTTGAAGTTGTTTTTAAACTTTTTTTTTTTAAATGTCCTGTTGTTGAAACTGATTTAAACAGCTATACACGTTCTGTAATTTTTTAACAAGTCAAAAAATTTTTACCTTGTACATAAAAGTCATTCACATAGATCAAAAGCAATTCTCGCATATCTTATTCCTTTATCACCCTTTTTCTTCTTCATTATTATTCTCTCTTTAATTAGTTCCTGCTAACATTGTAGCATCTTTCATTCGTTACATTCTTTTTCTCTTTCTTATTGCATCCATTCATTCATTTTAACATTGTACTCTTAGTCTGTACTTTTTCGTTAGCCGCTAACTTATTGATTATCGTCTCTTAATAATCCACTATTTTTTTTCCTTTTTACTTACCCATCACACGTAGTATAGGGTAAGTCTTGTAATCGTTTTGAAAATCGAAAATTTTTTTTTGACGGATTTACACGTTTCAGACACTGGAGATTCCGAAAAACATATTTTTAGAAAAAAAATTTTGCCGTCCGTCTGTGTGTCTGTGTGTCTGTGTGTGTGTGTGTCTGTAAACGCTCTATCTCCCGAAAAAATTGAGATAGAGACTTCCAATTTGGTATGTACTTAGTATGTAATAATGGGAAGAAGCCTATTTCATTTCAATAACCTCGATTAACCTGAACAATTTTTTTCGGACTCTCGAAATATTCGTTCTGATGAAAGGTATATAAAAATTTTCGAAATTGTATATTTTAAGAAATGAATATAAAAGACAATAAAAAAACATAAATTTTGAATAAAGCATGAAGTCGATCGGATAATTAGTTGCCGAGATATTTGGAATCCTGTTTTCCACACTCTTCGATTTTTCATGACCCTGTATTTCATCCAAATTTCACTTCAAAGATATATTTTAATTAGAAATTTGACGCCTAATCAGATGCAATAAACCGCTAGTTAATAGGATTATTATTTTTGGAGTTATAAGGATGTTTCTTTCAAGCAATTCAGTAATCGAGCCTTTAAAGTTTGTGACGTCATCAAGCCACGATTTTATTTGAATTGCAATGCATTTTATAAGTAGTTTACACATTTTTATTTTAATATTTTACATTATGCATATCCATGATGGGTAAGTATTACGGTGGCCCCCAACGACTAGTTTGTGCTTGCCGCCAGTTAATTATCCTTCAAAAAATGGCCTCGTTATCATTTATTTGTTTTACGTATTATTATTTTTTATGTGTGTGGGTTAACGTTAATCATTTGATAGTATTTTATGTATGATAGGCCTATATATTATATAATTAAACATTAAATATTTGAATTATGAATTTGTATTATGATTTATTGATGTAAATGGGTGATCTTTAACCCTTCTTTGCATGAGTTTTTCTTTTACAATTGTGTTTTTTTATACATATATTAAATATCAAGACACCAGAAATTTTAAGGTAAATTTTTAACTTTGTTCACCAACATAGTTCACTGGAAATTTACTGCATTAATATTTCTATATAAATATAGTGGTGGTGAAGGAGTTGATTTATTTATTAAAAGTTAAATAAACAGTGATGGAAATTTACATCACTATGCAATTAAGGGTTAAAATAATGAAATTTACTCTGGATATAATATTTAATTACTTCACATTTATAAATGCTCAGAAATTGACATTATATATTATATAAAGTTCTTGATGTTATAATATATATTGTAATTACAAATATACTGTATGCTGTTCCTGTAATAAAATGTATTTTATATATTTAATGTAACTGTATTTATATTTATCTATATCAAACTATATAAAGTATAAATCTACATCAAGAATAATATTATGTAATCGTGTTAATTCTGCAATGTGTTTAGAAAATACCTTGAAATATATTATTATAAATGTATCAATTACATAATTATATATCGCCCACCAATTTTCTATGCACTTATGTAGTAATTGAGACAAATAGTTAGTGAAAGCATATAGAACAATAAATGTATTAAACGTATTTATTTTTTACTTGAGTATTATTGTATAATGTACAAACAATTATTATTTTATAACCTGAAATTGTGTTTTCTACAAGAAATCACCCTATTTAAAGAAATATATCAACATTCTATTTCGCAGCAATTTTTCAAAACAGAAGTATTCTACATATACTTTAACGAAATGGACACCAAAATTAATTTTTTAAAAACAGTGGTGCGAATAGAATATGAAAATAGTCGCCAGTGGGATCACTTTAATAAACAAAAGTGCAAGTACCCTTAAAATCAATGTCATTAATCATTTTTCAAGTAATTATAATCTTCAATATATTGATTATATTAACTACTAATACCTATTTAGCAACATAGTATGCCGTTATATTTTCTTTTTAAGTATAACATTTTATTTAAAAAATAAAAAGAATTTTGTTACAAAATCAAATAATTTGACTTGTCTGTATATATATATAAATATATACATACTTATATCTATTTAATTGCTTCAGATATTAATATTACAATAAATACACAAGAGAGAATTTATCCGTTTTTCGAAGTCTATTTTTCAAAAATTCAACCAAAATACATGGAATTGAAAAACTTTTGTATTTTTGTAAATTGTGCAAGATGTCTAAAGGGAAGCGGCGGGAGGGTGGGGGTGGGGGGGAGAGGATTGACTTTTTTTTAATTACGTAAGGAATAGATTTAAGGAATTGAATAAATAAGGAATAGATGTAAGGGGAAAAAAAGAAAGCGAATTAAGGAGAAATATGATATCCATATAAATGATATATATCTATAGCATGCATACATCACGACTCCCAAATAGTCCGTTTTTTTAATACATGGGTCGCAGCGTCCTATATATTTTTTTTACATATTTGGTACTATTTTTTCAAAACAGTAATCCTTGTAGTAACTATTGCAAATGTTAAGCAAAATCACCACAAAAACAATAGTTTAGAAGTACTGGTAGCAAATGTATAAATAATGTAGGACGCGGCGACCCCTGTGTTAACCATTTTTATAAAACGATAATTTTCTTTTGAGATCTTTATTGGAAATGTTGTAAAAACCTATCACGAAAATTATTATTCTTAATTACTGATACATAGCTGCCAACTTTTACGCTTTTTTGTTACCACTAAAAATTAATAGAAATTTTTGCCTTATTGAATCATGTGATTTTGAAAATTTAATAAGTTAAAATTTACTGTAAAATTTCAGTGGTAGGAACAAAGCGTAAAAGTTGGCATCTAGGCCAGGGCCTGATTACTGACGGGGCACACTTCCACCAGTAAAATTTAATAGACTTTTTTGTCGTATTAAAACGCCCTATTCATGCGAAAACACAGCCATGAATAAGAACAAAATTTCTATTCTTTTTTACTGGTGGAAGTGTGCCCCGTTGGTAATAAGGCCCTGAGCAAGGCTGATATTAAAAAAAAAAAAAGAGAAAAAAAACGGACCATTTTGGAGCCATCATACATACAACTTTGAATATATAGAATAGGTATAACAATTCTATTTTTAATAAAGGAAGCTAACGGTACCTAATAAAGAATCTTCCATAATCTAATTCAAAAATCATTTACTGTATTGAAGTCATAACAGTCTGTGAAACGACAGTGATGCAACATTTGGGCGATTGTCACCACTAAATTTTAATAGTATTCTTCTTCGCCTTTAAACATTTCAAAAATTATGTTTTTAAATAAGACAAATACTATTTAAATTTAGAGATATCAGTTGTTTCTCTGGTGCGCCACTTATCCACCACTGAACAGTGGAAATATTTCGATGTGAACCAGAAATGTCTTTACAAAATAATAATGTACAAAGCACGCAGCCACAAGTGAAAGAAATAATGTTCGATAGTTTTAAATAAAAAATCTGGTGTGAAGTATGTTTATAAAACTTGAGTAAATTTTCCGGCTGTTCAAGTGTCGATATGAATATTCTTGCAGAAGTTGCTACTACATTGTAAAAAATGACGAATGTTTCTGAATCTACGAAAATATAATATAATGATGAATAAATTTATAATATAAACTCATCCTTGTTAACCATGATTCTGAACAGTGTTTCTTTATCCTTAGAAACCTCAGACATCAATGGCATTTCGAGATTTAAAGAATCATTTAGAAAAACAAAATTTTTCTTGCTGTCCGTAATTTTCCGAAACCTTTACGAGTAGCTTTTAAAGTGTATTAATCAGTTTTCTAAGCCCGGAATATAGTTTTTTCCGATGCTATCCATTCTCAAGTAAACATTTTTATGTTCAACAAATATGTTTAACAGACAAACATGCAAAATTAACAGTGTTAACATTAGCATTAAAAGTAAGATTATTTCTTTACTGTTTTATGTATAAATTAACTTATGCAGCTGAAAACGTTTACTTGGATGACATTCGATAAATAGGTATTCGAGGCTGAGGAAATTGTTTAATACACTATAAAAACTATTCGGAAACGTTTCTGAAAAAACGTTCTGCAGCTAAAGAAATTTTGTTTTTATAAATAATTCTTTAAATTTTGGAAATGTATTGCTTTCTGGGGATTCAAAAGACAATGGAATACGCTATTCGGAATTACGGATAGCTCAGAAGATTATATTATATTTTCGTTCGTGGTTATAGTATATTTTCATAAAATAAGAAACATTGGTCATTTTTTACAGTGTATTTCATATTTATTTTAGATGAAAAGCATACAGAAATTACCTCAATACAGCATAATTTTTTCCCATAATAGGGGTATTTTTATCATAAATGACACGAGTTTATTCCGGAAACTGATATCAATAGGAAACTGTATCGCTTAGAATGGAACATAATAAACTAAAAAAATAAACAAATTTCCATTGAATAATTTCTTACAACTAATTAACTTGAATAGATCGATGAAAGAAACTCCTTAAAATAGTAATTACTGTCCGTAAAATTAAACTTCTCTCTATTCATACTATATAATGTATTCCATCATCTCTAATAATGAAGAGTTTTCCTATTAAATCAGATGTAAACACTGAAAAAAAATCTTAATTAAGTATTTGTGTAATGAATGAGTGTGAAAGTACGTTTCAGAAATATCTTGATTAACGTTCTTCAAATTTCTTGTTGATCCTGAAAAGATAAATTACGTTGTTCGGTAAGTTCCATAGAATCATTCTATTATTTTTATCTTAAATAAGGTTTTTGCACATTATTGAACATTATTAAGTATTTTGCACATTATTAAACATTATTAAGTATTATGCACATCGAAAAAAATATTAACACGTTGGTGACGACTAGTTTTTGTCTTTAAAACAGAACTCCGTGCGTTAGCCTACGGGCATTACTCTTGCATTGTTAACAAAATTTTTGCGTTACATTGTTTAACAAAACGATTTTCGCTGTTCGTGTTTATATTATAATTGAAAGTATATATTAATGGTATTGTTTCTATATGAAGAATTTTTATGTTATTTTAATTATAGTACTATAATTGTAGTATATAATAATAAAAATTTATAGTACTCTAATTGTAAAAGTACTCTAATTATGTATGTTTTTCTCAGAAATAATGTAATGCATGAAATGTAAAAGTACTGCCCGTGGGTAGAATTGCACATGTCCAAAGACGTGAATTTAAGTCTCCCGTCGACAATGTTTTTAATTGGAAATAGTTGAACATTATACATTATTAAATTGAACATAATATATAATTTCAAAACATATATATATCAAGTGGAACCTAAGATTTTTTTAATACAGAAATCGATTTCCAGAAACTTTAAATGTGCGAATCCAAAATTACATATTATTTTACCAAGTAGTTTACAGTTGTGCTTAAAAAACTACTCACCGTGAAATCTGTTTTTCAACGAATCAAAATGTATTTAACAGTAGTAAATCTTCATAATTCATAAACTACTTGACCAAATGACTTCCCTTTAGTATTCGATGATAACATTTATTGTAGAATCAAAGTTTGCAGCCAAAACTAAGTATTAGTCTTGAAAAAATTAAGGTTGAATGCAATTTCTGTATGTACACGACGCCTAAAAAAATTTCATTCTAACCTGATTTTAGAAAATAATAAACATGGAGCTTTGATTCGATTAAATTTACTCTGCGTCTAATATAATGGAAATAATGAACATCGTTCGGATTTTTTTTCTCGGCACAGGTTATGAACGGTCCGGTCCTTCTGTAAGTGAAACTAATTCAAAGTAGAAATCTCCGCCTTATCTGGTCTCATAATTTCTGCGATGAAGTAAGCCGAAGACTACTATTTGGAAATAGTGGCAAAAAATGTAAAGTATATGAGACGCTCGTCCCGAAGGCGTTAAAAATTCCAGTTTACTATGGAAATGATGCCTTGTAAGTAGTTTTATGACAAATTTATGTCTTTAAAAGTTTTTTTACAAAGTGCGTATGTAGCAAACTTTTTATGTACAAGGCCATAAAGCTGTATACTTATACAATAAAATCTGCTAATACAGAAAAACGTAATTAGTTTTTTGACGGTACATTTAAAAGATTTTTACCTGTCGGTATATCTTTTGCCTCATGAGTTCATATCGCCTCATACATGACTTTTATTTTGTGCACAGTGAGACCATACTCATGGCATACTCATGGCAGATTAACACGGCACAAGATTGCCGAGCCCGTGTACAACTTGCAGGCAAAAGTTGCTGACTTGAACTTGAACTTGAAGAAGGTTCAATGGGCTTCCCAGTCCTCGTGATGAGTACTTGTATTTCATAATCCTGTGGGAGCCATATGAAAAGTCCAGCCGTAGTCCAAAAATGGTACAACAATAAAGAAATTAGGATAGTGTTAATTAAAAGTGTGCGAAAATGTCTGCAGTCAGACTAATGTAAGCGGGCCGCAGGATGCTGACGACGACGGTAAGGAATTGGTCTTGATAAAGACCAACACAGTCAATACAAACATCCGAGCGGAAGTGGCACTTCGGCTGACTGATTACAAAGTGAGTAGACTGATAGAAAAGGGGATGGGTCTATTTACATGGAAAAGCTGCCTGAGCAACCAATCCACAAATAAATTAGGCGAAGCTTCGCCAGTGAGCTGGGAAGTTCGAACGCCGTTTATAATGTATCCTGAGCAAGTCAATCTAAGGTGGACTTTAATCATGTGTCTTCACATTTTTCACGAATCATTTCGTGGTCATAGACTGAATAAAGGGGAGTTTCAACAAGATGAATGTGTGTTTATCCAGCTGTCAATGGCTCCAGCTCTTGACCTATGACCTTTCAGCATACTAAGAAGTCATAAAAGATGAAAAGGAGCGCTTCATCACATAAGATCCCACTTCACCACGCCCACTTAGACCGTAGTCTAATCGGTTCTTAAGTTGAGAAATGTATAGATATTAAAAAAAGTTGCTGGCTGTGTGGGAAATCAAATATATAAGGGATAGTGTGGGTGTTTCGAAAAGTAATTAATTTGAGGTTGGGTGGTTAACGTGTTAATTAACAAACTATTTCTTTGAAACCTACTGAATACGTTTTTGATTGATCTTGATACCTGTCGACGGTATTGTTGTATACAGGGTGTAACTGAAATGCTTCAACAAACTTTGAGGGATGATAGTACTCATGAAGATGAACAAAAAATGCAATGGAACATGGGGTCGCAAATGACGTTTAACCCCTTCAGGGGCAGTGGTATGTTTATGAAAGCGCTTAATTTTAATTCCAAAACGCCATAATGGCACCAGAATTTTGCTAAAATCTTTTCCATTTAATATGTATGTGAAATATAGCCTTTTTCTTATTTACAAACAAATTTTTTTATAAATTCCGGTGCCAGTCATTTATTTCAACATTTTAGTACTAAAAGTAGTTTGCCCCTAAAAGGCTTAAAGGATAAAAATAGAGAAAATGCGTCTAAAAATGGACTGGCACCGGAATTTACAAAAAAAATTCTTTCTAAATAAGAAAAAGGCTATATTTCACATAAATATTAAATGGAAAAGATTTTAGCAAAATTCTGGTGCCATTGTGGCGTTTTGGAATTAAAATTAAGTGGTTTTTTAGACATACCATTGTCCCTGTAAAGGTTAAATGTCATTTGCGACCCCGTGTTCTATTGCATTTTTTGTTCATCTTCATGAGTACTATCCTTCCTCAAAGTTTGTTGAAGCATTTCAGTTACACCCTGTATAAATATTCCGAGAAATCATGAAAATATCAGTTTAAAAAAATTATTTTCATTGTAGACAGAAGGACAGTACAAGACAGTTGTCCCAAAAATGTTAATCATTCCAGTTTACTATACAAAGGATATTTTATGACAAATGTCTGTTTCTAAAAGTCCTTTTACAAACTGCGAATGTAGTAAACTTTTTACTCACAAGCCATAAAGCTGTTTATTTATACAGTAAACTTTACTAGTATGGAAAAAAGTAATTAGCTTTTGCATGCTACACTTAAAAAAAGATTTTTGGTTGTCATTGTATTTACAAGTTTTATTATAGTTTTTCATTTACATAAAAAATGGTTTTGACTAAAATAAATATAAGTCAGCTCTGCTAAACCTAAAATAATGTTCTTGTATGCTATTTTAAAAAGTAATATGTTTCTTGGAAAATCTCTTAATTTAATTAACTTAAAAAATTTCTGTGAAAGCTATTGAATGAGAGGATTGGATTAAAACAGCATACACATTTCCACTTTTATCAATCCAGTTTATCATGCAAGCGAATTCTCTTTTTTATGATTGCTTCTTGTTATGTAAATTCAGCTGTAGACAAATTCCGTCGTCACAAGTTTTACTGTAGTTCTGTATTTTAGATAAAAAATAACTTTTGTTAAATTAAATAGTAAATTAAGAAAATATCTTTGCAT
The DNA here is from genome assembly GCA_963931845.1 of Maratus michaelseni. Taxonomy (NCBI): domain Eukaryota; kingdom Metazoa; phylum Arthropoda; class Arachnida; order Araneae; family Salticidae; genus Maratus; species Maratus michaelseni. The sequence goes on along the minus strand of OZ007598.1, from coordinate 192,136,029 downwards.
GCTAAATTTTAAAGTTTTTTAGTTGACGGAAAAAAAATTCCTTACTTTAATTAATTTAAAATAATCATTTGGAACGTACTAAATACTTTTAAAATTTGTTCATTGATTAAAATTGTTTTAAAAATTGCACTTTCATCTGTCAAGTTGGTTATACAAACGAAGTCTTTTATTTCAATAGTTCCGTCATATGTTTTTTGTTACTTTAATCCAGCGCTGTAGACAGATTCAATGTTTTTTACTATAATACGATATTCTACATTAAAAAAAAAAAGTTTTTACTAAACTACGTAGAAAAGAGCCCTTCTAAATCTAATATAATGTCCTCGAAAGCTATTTAAAAAAAATCTACTTCTTGAAAAATCTCTTACTTTAATTAGCTTAAAAAATTCCTTTGAAAGCTACTGAGTAATACTTGTTTCAATGGGATCTTTGATTAAAAGTGTGTTAAAATTATCCCTTTCATAAATGTAATTATAATGCATTCGATGTCTCGCATTTAGTTTCGTGTTACGTTTTTGCAATAAAACAAATCTTTTTATTAATTGGTAATTTAAAACATGTGGGTAAGTGTAATCAAAGATCGCACAAAGGGAAGACGCGCGTTTAATATTACTTTCAAAACACTTTATCCTTCCTTTAATAGATCGAAATAAATTTAATTTTCCAAAAATTAAGTCATGTTTTTTATAAAGTAAAAATTTACCGGTCTATTTTTCTCGTTTTTTCAAAAATCTGGACCGGTCCAATATACCCGCTAATATACTCTGTCATGATAATATCTGTCATGTGGACTAAATGCGATATTAAAAAAAATCAATTTCAAAATTAAACATGTTGTATAGAGACCTTCAAAATGTTGGACGTCAGATTAATTTTCTTTTTAATATTCCAATGACGTCATATTAAGCTGTTTTCTATTAAAGATACTCATACTTCTTGTATTATTGAGAAATGTTTGAAAATTTCCGTTTTATTACCAATATGGCGTCATATAATACGATTTTTTCAAATTTTATGATTTTGAGCTTCATAATAGGTACTTAGCTATAAGTACACAAAATTTCATCACTGTAAGTTACATAGTTTCTGAGAACCGACTCTGTGACGGACGAACAACGAAGTGGGAGTAATAGGGTTTCGTGAGATGAACGAAACCACAAAAAATTAAAGAAAGAAAATGGAAATTAAAATTAACATACAATTCAGATCATCTTCTGATGCAATTAATCAATTCAATACTTTTTAATCAATTCAACTTAATTTTATGTTAATTTTATGTTCGACATAAAATGAAAAACTGTATCTTCGTTTAGAGATTTCAATTTAGCGATAAATTTATTAAAAGTACTTTAAGGTTAATTGCCTTTTTATATTTTTTTCTGGGCAATAAACTGCCAATTAGGGCAAGTCTGCTAGTAATTATTGTATATTATTGTTATCAAACCGTTTATTGTTGAGTGAAACTATAATCGTTTTTGGAAAGTATTTCAAAAGGTTGTAAAATGTCACTAAATGGAACTACAGTTTTCAAACAAATTTTATTCGAAAATACATTTTTTATCCCATATTGTAAAAATAAAAATTGTTTGACAGAAGTGAAATATTACCGACAAAATTGATACCAGATTTTAAAAGCAGCCGTCTAAAAGTGGTTACACATTTCTGACAGAAAAAATCCATAGTAAAAGAACTATGACTTTGTTGATAATATAATATATATATTACCAAGAAATGGCAGAAGCTATTTGCTATAGATATTTTTTAAAATATCATTTGACATTATGTCAGTGCAAACGTGGCGTAAAAATAAACTTATTCGAAACGAAAAATTTAAATTTAACCTAAAAAAAAAAGGAAAATTTAGTTTATTTAAAAAATAATAATTTTTCTCATGCTAAAATCAATATACTAGTTTAATGTTCACTTTCACTATTTATTCATTTGGTTAAAAGGTCGTTTTATTTTATTCATAAGACTTTTTGAAAAATAAGCTTTGCCATACACTTATGCTAGGAACAATGGAACAATGTAGTTAACAGAATGGAATACCTAGTTGTGTACCAACTGCATTTCTAGGATAAATAAATGTAAGCGACTTGCGAGGCAAATTGGGAGACGTGAAAAATATAAAAAGTTAAAATGAAAATAAAAATATAATATAATAAAGAAATATAAGTTTAACAATAACGAACTAAAACATTTCCATTAGATCCAAGATGACAGACGAAACCTACCGAGGTTCGAACCCATCTCAAAAAAGAAAAAAATAGAGACTCCTTACAGAGACCATACATTTAGTTTAAAAGTTACAAAATAATAAAATCTAGGAAAAATAAAAGCGACTAGGCAAACTAAAGAGTAGTTTTATTTATTTATTTATTTATTTTTAGGCTACTATCAAGAGAAATGTACGACAATTTTGTTTTCTGTAAAATGTGGTACGAGTTAATATAAAAATAGTCGCCAGCCATAGCCCGTAATTAAGAGGTTAAGTTTGCGAAAAGTTTTAGCATAACAGATTTTTTCACATTATTTAATCGCTGAAAAATGTTTGAAATTCTATGACTAAACGCGGTGAACCAGATTTCTGTGATTGAAATATTAAATAGACATTTTCTTATCTGAAATTAGTGGTGACAGACTGCTTGAAAATTCATAGAAATGTATGCAAGAAGGTATATGATTATCAGGAGATATAAAAAATAATTACGTTATCACAATTATAAATTTATTTTCTTTCCAAATTTATATTTTAAAAAAAAGACAGGATTTTTTTATATTTTTTTCGTTTTAATATCAACACAATAAATTAACTACTATTGCGACTTAAAAATGCTCTAACAGGGCGTTAATCGCAGCTGTCGGTACAGGAAAATTGTCTCTTTAACCCTTTAACGGACATTGGTTTCCCTATGAAACCACAAAATTTTAATTACGAAATTCAACAATGACAGCAGAATTTTAATAGAAATGTTTTCCTTTTATTATGTATATAAAATATCGCTTTTTTTTTTTCTTATATACAAATAATTTTTTTTATAATTTCCGGTGTCAATCATTTATTTCAACATTTTAGTAATTGAAGTGCTTTATCCATTAAAGGGTTAACTAATGCTAAAGCACCGCCCCCTGAATACTAGGCCTGCACGCTGAAAAACAATGGCGGCTGTCGCAGGTGGAATCGTTTTTACAGTCCCTCGAACTTCAACACCAATAATATCTGAAAGTTATCTTTGACTTATTTGATCGCCAAAAAACAAGGCGAAGAAAACTTTTAGAAATTATTGGTGTGGAATTTCGAGGGACCGTTCAAACGCTGAAAAAAAAATCGGCCTGTGACAGCCGCCATTGTTGTCAGCGCTCAGGCCTAGTATTCAGGGGGCGGTGGCTAAAGTGCCATTGAAATCAATCAGTGGAGCCAACTTTTGAAAAATATTGGGTGGGCTCAAGAATATTTGGGTTAGATTGCATGACCAGTTTTTTTTCTTTTCATTGAATTGTGGACGGAAAGGGATGGACAATAACTGAAAATCAAATTATCATGTTTTAAAGTAAAAAATAGCGTTGTAATATTATTAAATCCTATTCTTGATTCTTTGAGACACCAATATTTACTATTATATCATCATACTATGACTAGAATTTGAAAATGCAAAAAGCTAAACATCGAGCAAAACATTTAAGTCATTTTTAAGTGACTTATTAGTGTTAGTGGGGTATGAAAAGAAATGGTCTTTGACTCACCCCTACTGCTAAATGATGAAAAAACAATTTTCAGGGTAAAAAATAAACAATGAAATAAATAATGAAATAGAACAATGGGATTTGGATAGGCTGGGATGACAAGTTATTGGGTAGGCTCGGGCCCCACAGACCCATATAACTTTGCGCCACTGAAAATCATAATTTATTGTAAACACGTTTGAAAGTGTTATACATTCAAATTCGGATAATTTTTACCTTGTCATATAAGTACGGAACACTGATGTCGCACGAAATGTGAACTTGTGCAAAAAAAATTATCATTATGAACAAATTAAAAATATATGTAATGCAATGGGCTTGCAAGGGATTTTCTTGAAGCGACAAGTTATGTCTTTTCTCTACCAGATGATGGCGTATAGGAGCGTTTGAATCGCCAATATATATATATATATATATATATATATATATGTCAAAACTATGTATTAATTAAATATTGAACCACCGGAGATCGGTTTTTAAACATAACTTAGAAGACTTATAGTAAAGGGAGAAATCTCTTATAAAGTACAGTTTTTCTTTAATACTCTGAAACTTGTTTTATAAAACAAACGAAACACCTCTAAAAACTAGGCCTATGCGCTGACACAAAGACAGCGACTGTCGTAAGCAAAATTTAATCATCGTTTATACGGTCCCTTGAATTTAAATACCAATATTTTTTAAAAGTACTCGCCGCCTTATTTAATAAGAGAAAAATAAGTCGAAGAAAACTTTTAGAAATGACCGGTATTCGAATTCTTACGAACAATGCATCCACTGAATAAACATATCGAGGGATTGTTATTTTTCAGCCTTTAATTATCGCTTGTTATACAGGGTGATCAAAAAATCGCACAACTCTTGAAAAATATTTTGTTTACTAAAATACAAACATGATTCAAATTACAAACATATCAACTAAATTGAAAAAGAAACAATACTGAGACCAAAACTGACAGAAAATTAACATTGTTACAGAAGATATTGAAAATGCGACCCTTTTCTCGGATACAAAGACGTATGTGTTTTTATTAGCACTTTCCAACCTAGTTGAAAAGTGCTTATGACTTCGGTTTGTCTGGCCGTCTGTCCGTGCTCTAACTCCCGTAAATATGCTCGGATTGCTCTGCAATTTTTATATGTTATTGTCGTTATCTATAGTATGTTCCCTATTTCAACGGAAGTGTGTAGCACTTATAGTTTTTTTACAGGGACACTCAAAAGAATTCCGTTACATTGCGGTCTATGGGGAAAAATCATTTGCGGTTTATTTAAAGAATGTTTCACTATTTTAAACGCATTGTAATTTATATATATTACTAAGGTGCATTAGAAGAAGCTTAATATGGAACAGGGTGTGCATAGCACTTATAGTTACTTTACAGGGACAGTAAAAATAATTCTGTTACATTACGTCTATGGAGAAAAATCGTCTGCGGTTTATTTAAATAATGTTTCACTATTTTAAACGCATTGGAATTTATATAGATCACTAAGGTGCATTACAAGAGACTTACTACGGAATATTGTGTGTATAGCAGTCATCGTTCATTTACAGGGACACGCAAAAGAATTCTCTACTGTCTGTTAACAATAATTCCTGGAAGTGCGTTTTAAGTTATTGAACGCGATTTTAATTTTAACTTGCTTTTTGTCTATTACGTGGTGTGTATAAATTCTGTAGATCCTATACAGGGCAGCACAAAAGTTCGCGAACACATTTCTGTTTATTGACAAACTCCAGACGGAGAATTTTAAACTGTGCTACGCGTTTCCTAACTGAACTAAAATTATCATCCTATGTAGTATATATACAAATCTATAGATCCTAGACAGGGCTGAATAAAAGTATTCGGATATTTTTCCGAATATTGTATATGTTGGAAATTCCTGAAATTATGTTTTTAAACATGTTATGCGTTTTCTAAATTGTTTACTTAGATGTTAGCTTTTAGCTTATTAAACGGTATGATTTGTAAAATTATTTTGGAAGCGTTGGAAAGTGCTATATAATCTATGCTTGACGATGATTTTTCGTTCTTGTTTAAATTTGATGCCGCTCTTCTCAGTGTTGAAACACTTTTTTTTTAATCGCATGTTAAATTTTTGTTTTCAGGTCAACTATGGAGTGTGGAATATTTTTCGGAACAATTGATTGCTGCTTTGATTTAGGGGTTACGTGTGAGACACCCAGGTCTCATACCCTGTGACGATACAGCTTAAAAAGTCATCACCCTCGTCATTGTACACTACACACGACACATGAGACAAACGACATCGCCAACAAGGGCGTAAGCCAAACTAGCAATAAGGTATCGAAAAATCATAACTACAGTGTTTTGGGACAAATAAGGCCTTTTATTGGTAAATTTAATCCTACGTAACACAAACAATCAACGCGGTTGGTTACTACAAGACGCTTAGAAAACTACAATCAAGCAATACAGAATAACTGTCCAGGCATGCTTCAGTGGAGGTGCTGTTCTGATTCATGACAATGCACGCTCACATAAAGCGATTGTGACGCAACAAATCCTTACGGACTTCCGCTGGGAATAGTTTGACCGCGCCTCCTACAGCCCCTATCTAGCACCAATTGACTATCTTCTTTTCCAGCATCCTATATCGTTTCTTTCTGGCAAGCAGTTCACGATAGAGCATTAAACCCTGTTCACATCGGACATTTAAGATATCTTAGACCGCCATTTTTGAGATGGTACCCTCCCGGAATTGAATACCTGTCCCCACTGCAAAACTCATCTAAGATAACTCACAGAACATCACTGTGTCCGAGATCTGAACAAACATAGTATGTGCGCATGCGCATAGGTTAAAGGCAACTTCAACAGCCAATCGGCCTCCAGAGCCAATGGGAGTGAGTGACTGATGGTGAGTGATATATGGCTGTATCTAGCAATAGAAAATTCGAACTCACTAAGTGAGTTTCTGGAACTCCCTCAGTGAGTTTGGCGGTCTAAGATATCTTAACTATCCGATCTGAACGTAGTATAAGTTTTTTATTACTTTAAAACTTAATATCTTGCATAAAGAATCTGATTTTGAGCATGATCAGCTATGTTTATTGATACAAGTCTTAGTAACCTACGCGTAATTAACTTTTAGGTAACGTCATTTAATGAAAACAGGTAGAACTTTTTTGCACGCTTAATATAAATAATATTAAACTATATTAAATACTAAAGGAATTAGTAACAAGTTTATTAAATCCAAGTGTCTTTCATTTTGCAAAAGTAATGTATTGTTTCTCCGATTTAATAATATTCAATGCACAGTTATTTTAATGAAAAAAAGAGATTAAAGAATTTTTGAGTTCTCAGGAGTTTAATTAAATCGACATTTTAGAAAAAAGGTAAGCAACACATTTCTTTTGTACATAAATTATTGATTTTGGGATACAATATTAATAACAACAGAGACATCGCAATTATTATAACTGGAATAAATATCAAAATTGTTGTTACAACTTCTGAAATTAAATTAGCTTTTCTTATTTTTCAACATGCCATTCTTATATTCTCTATTTAGAACTCAGAAAAAACAATTTGTTAAATAAATTAAATCTCTTTATAAAATATGCTAACAAATTAAAAAATATATATATATGATTTATTCATTAATTGTATTCATGAATAATTTTGTCTTTCAAAAATATATGCTTCTAAATAAAAAAAATTCAATAGCACAAATTCCAAGTGTTTTTTTAACTTTAAAAACTAATTAAATATTTTAATTGGTTGTAATAAATCAGTTTTCTTAAGGCCTCCCCCCTTTTATTAATTAAATTTATAAATCTTAAAGAGGGAATTTAATTACTGTCACAGCTGCCAACTGCTAGGATTTTAATCACCATTATAACAGAATAGTAGTCCTCCTCTTATTTAATTGCTTAAATCTGCTATAAAAAAAAGGCAAAGATTTCTATTTGAAAATAGTGATGAAAACACGCAGTTGGCCGCTACTGGGTTATCGGTATAGAACGTACTGATTGAAATTGTTCAAGGTGCTACCAAAATGGCGCTATGTGCTATTTTTACTGGGCCTGAGAGAAGTATTAGTAACCTCAAAGACGAGATCGAGTCCGGTCAATGTATTCAGACAGAAAGATTTAAAAAAGAGAGATTTTCACTCGTATAATTTGTAATTATATAAATAATAATAGTAAATTTCATAATCGTAAAATAAAATGGAATTAATAAATTGTTTTACAACAGAAAATTAAAAGTTTCAAATAAAAAAGAATGCTAATATTAATAGATCTGATTAAACATATTGACATATCTTTGAACATGAACATTATCTATGAACATTGACTTATATTTTCCTAAAACATTATTTTACAATAAATATACGTATAAAAAAAATTATAAAACTGACAAAAACTATCAGTCACATTCCCACTTTTACCACTACATATCATACTTAACCCTTCTTTGCATGAGTTTTTAGTTAAATATTAGACACCAGAAATTTTAAGATAGATTTTTAACTTTGTTCAACAACGTAGTTCACGGGGAATCTACTTGATTAATATTTCTATATAAATATAGTGGAGGCGAAGAAGTTGATTTATTTATTAAAAGTCAAATAAAAAGTGATGGAAATTTACATATCTATGCAATTAAGGGTTAAAAAACCAAAACATAATAAATGTCAATTTAAATAGAGAAATTGGTATCTTTCAATTATAGATACCGTGACACATTTTTAAAAGCTTGTCGCAATTCGGGCTTCAGAAAGTGAGATATGTTTCCAAATTATATACACAGCTATTAAAACAAACCTAATGAACTTTTATGTTTATACATAAAATTATTTACATTTGCAATTACAGCAAATAGGTTGCCAGAAAATATGTTGCAAGAAAATATGTTGCCAGAAAATATGTTGCCATTTTTTTTCTCTTGCCATGTTCCATTTTCTCTATTTCGCCTGTATTTGCTTTACTGTTTTACAATAACTTGATTAATTTATTTACAATATTAACATACAATATTAACTTATTTACAATATTTTTAAAAAATGTCCATTTATTATACTTGTGTTAAGGGCCTAATAACCACTTAAAGGAATTCATATCAACATATTTATTTTGATAATATATTTGTACACTTAAGTTAGCCAAAATTTTAAATGAAACTACTATCTTGGGGAAATCAGTTACTTTTAACTTTATAAACAAAGCAGCTTCACCTGTAACTAAGTGTATCTAGATTTCATTCAATTTCTAAAATTAACTGGTATAATTAATATACCACAGCCCTTGAATTGAGTAAAGAATTTTATAATTTTATAATTTAGAATTTTTGTTATAACGTTTAATCCTGGTTAATCTAATGTGGCATTTAATTAAATAATTAATCGTGTCAACGGGATTATTATCTATTACAACATTTGACTGATTTTTCCAAAATATTATCAATAACAGAAATTACAGCAACAAGAACATTTACACATACTTCTGATCTATATAACATAATCGGTGAAATATGTGTCGATTGAAAATTTTATCGGCCAATATATGAAGAGGTTAGAATGACAGTGGAGTAAGTCAAAAATTTGAAAAATCTAGATAACCATATTTTCACGAAACATATATTAATTTCTGTCCAGTGTGACAATCAAATAAGTCATAGTTCACTTAGGGAGTCGCTAGAGGGTAAAACAAATTAGACCACTTAATGCAACGGCAATATGATAATTTCACAAATATCTTCATTTCTCAAATTACTAAATATTGACTTACTCCACTATCATTCTAACCTACTCATAAACGAGGGTCGATCCAGAAATAAGGTTCCCAAAGAGCTCCAGCCGCACGGGAATGTGCGAGGCAAAATACGGCCACAGCGCTGTGCGTGGCTGTGACCCCACCCACGATTCCTCCGCCCGCGCTTCGCTGCTCCGCACATTCTTGTCTCAGTAGCCATCCGAGATGGAGGTTACCATTGTTGATCCCGTAAAGTGCGAGATTCGTTCCGTAGTTCGCTTTTTGCACGCCAAAGGGTCTCCACCCGTCCAGAACCGCCGGCGAGGACGACTGACAGCCGGTGTAACGTTGCTTCACGACAACGCCCGACCTCACGTCTCCCGTCAAACCCAGGCACTTTTGACATAATTTGATTGGACTGTCATGCTCCACCCCCCTTACAGTCCTGACCTCGCAACTAGTGATTATTATTTGTTCCCCAAATTAAAGGAACACTTGGGTGGCCAACGCTTCTGGAAAAACGACGATGTCAAAGAAGATGTGAAACGCTTCCTCAACGGGTTGCCGCCAGAGTTCTCCGGCATTGGATACAGAAATTGGAGCACCGTCTACAAAAATGCTTAGAAAAAGATGACGATTATGTAGAGAAATAGAGCAAACTTTCATTTTTCTAACGATGTAAATTTCTATGAGAATAAACAATGTTGTCTATTTGTAAATTTGATGGGAACCTTATTTCTGGATCGACCGTAGTATCATTTTCTCTTTAGTTTGTGACTGGAAATTAGTCGAATTTAGCTTTTCAAGACGATAATTATTTTAAATAGATTTGATTGCTCTTTCCTTCAAAAGATTTATCAATAAACCAAATATAGACAGAATAAGTATTTTTGGAAATAATTCTTATGATGCATGTGTCATAAGCAGTGACATTTGTGCCGATCGAACGTTATGTCGACCAGTATTTCAGTTTTTATCTGTCTTGTGTGTGGAAATTAATAGATATATCAGAACTGCAACTGCGATTTTTTCTTTTCTTATAACTCATGTTGTCATCGTTTGCAATTATTTCTCTAAGATTGTCGCGTAATGAAAAAGTGTTTTGATTGTAGTTAGATAAGTAGTTAATTACAGTGAAACTTTTCTAATTGCACTTGTGATATTTTACGACTAATTGGAAAAATATTTATATTGTACTTATAGAATAGTATACTCAAATATTATACTCAAATATTTGATTTTCAGTAATTTTACCCCCCCCCCCCCCCCCAAAAAAAAAAATAAATTATATGTTAGTTTGTTTATAGAAAATCATAAAACTATCGGGTATGAATTTATATATCTTAGATAAAAGAGTTTTCTTGATCATATATTTGTATTATGTCACACAAACGTGTTTCAGGTCAAACCAATTTAGTCGCCGACATTTTCAAACTTTCTAAATAAATGTTATTTTTACAAAAAGAGTTGTTTAAATATATTTTTATAAGACTTGTTTAAATATAATATACTGAATACACTTTAAAATTATACGAATATGTAAACATAAATTTAGACTCATAAGTCAAAACTAAAAATATTTCAGTGGAAAATTGAATTAGATTACTGATTAAAATTTAATGATGATACTTTTAATCATGACTAATGATTGACCGATTAAAATTCGTTTCAATTCTAATCATAGATTAATAATTACTGATTAATTTAATGATAAAATTATCCATTAATATAATAAGTTAATCTATTTAATGATTAATGTTTAAAAATGTAGTGTGTTATTTTATGGAACTGATTGGGAAATAAAATATCTCTTATGTTTAATGTGCATTTATGGTCTTACTTTAGTCAGTTTGCTTGAATTGCCAGGACATTTGTTTAAGCTATTGAAGCAAAGAAAAGCATGTTTCCTAATGAAAATAATAGGAGTAGAATATACAGTTTGTTTAAAGGAATTTACAGAATAATAAACTTCGATATAATAGAGTGTATTATATCTCTTTGTCACTGTTGATAATTTTGAGATTCTCACGGTTCCTACGTTTGAATACCATAATTCCCGAATAGTAATCCAGTGATAGTACGCATTTTCCACAATATTTTAATAAAAGGTTTCGCATCATTTAAATACAGAAAAGTATTACAAATCTTGCAATTAAACGAACGTCTACAATTTCTGCTATTTAAATATTAAATGGAAAAATTATATGAAAAAATTGTCCTAAAAGCGTACGCACCCTGTAATCTTTGCATTATTTAACCCATTAGCCCCCAAAATTATAAGGTAAGGATCTTCAACTTTCTTGCTGCAATTACTTTGAGACCACAGCTACAAATATGATCTTCGCTTTTAAAATCTCAAAGTTTCTTTTCGTTAAAAAGGTAAATTTCCGAAAATAATTGTATATTGGTAGTTTAATTTAAATATACGCATTTATATGAACTGTTGCTTCAACTCAGGAATAACGGGTAATGTGTTAATGCAGAATCTCTTTCATAAAAAAAGCCCAAGATAACTATTTTAAAATAGCTGTCTTCAAAAGTAGGGACCGTGTAAACCTTGTATTTTACAAATGCAAAAGGACGATTCTCCAATATTCGCAGTTAGTGCAATGTATCAAAACAGTATGAAAACCATATCAATACTATAATTTACAGGCACACATAAGTTATATTACATAATAATAATAATTATTATTTATAATATACACGGATAATTTTGCTCTGTTTTGGGATTAAGACCTGCTGTATCTCGTCAACGATACTTTAATTTTCCACCCCCTAAATAATATGACTGAGCGCTGACACAAAAATGGTGGCTGTCGTTTGCGGATATTTTTAAGCATTTGTACAGTACAGGGAATTCTTACAGCAGCAATATATACCAGTTTTCTTTGACCTATTTGATGTATGAAAAATAAGGCGAAAAAACGTTTAATAATTATTGGTGTTCGAATTCAAGGGACCGTACAAACGCTGAAAAAGATCCACCTACGTTAGCCGTCATTTTAGTGACAGCGCACAAGCCTAGTATTCAGAGGGCGGTGTTTGGTCTATGACTTTGAAAATGTTCACAATGCTGCGGGAAATGAATGTTTCTGACAGACACACATGAAGGAAATACTTTATTTTATTAAAAACTAGATTAGACTGGTTGCTATTAAGGGTTATCGTATTAATTAACGAATAAATTCATATACATTTATGTTACTCATCGGTCAATTTATTAAGGACAGACTGTACTTAAAAGTGCTTCAACATTTGAAACCGGAAATTATGTTGAAGAACGCCTCAAAATGTTAATACATTTATTATTACATACATGTCATGTTTAACCCCTTAATCGTCGCATAATTTTAGGAAAATCCCGTCAAAAATCGTCGATTTTTTTTATTGCCCGATTTTATTATTCATAAAAGTCTGAATTCATTTGTAAAATAAATAGTATATTTTTTTCATATTTGCTCTTTCAGTGGCGGTGGTATGTTTATTAAACCGCTTAACTTTAATACCAAAAACTATACTGGCACCACAAATTTGGTACATACATTTTCCTTAGTTATATATGCGAAATTTAGCTTTTTGATATTTTGAAATAAATCTGTAATTAATTCCGTTGTCAATCCTTTATTTCAACTTTTTAGAAATGGAAGTATTTTGCCCCTGAAAGCGTGAAAGGATGGATAATATTTTTAAAAATCACAATTTCACTTACCTTATATGTCTTTTTTGCACTCACATGACGCGCAGGGAAGCTTTGGTGGAATGTCGTAATTTGTGGTTTCACTTTAATTTAAGGTTAAGATATAAAAATAAAATAATTTGCTATATTACCACAAATACGATAATTTTATTCAAATTTAATTTCAAAATCGGCATTCAATACATTTTTCAAAATTTATTAATTTTTCAATGTATGGAAAATTTTGGAACATGGTATGCACAGTCCTACATTATAGTCCTTACAATAATATCTAGTTTCTTTTCGAATTTTCTTTCCATTTTTATTCACATGGGATGAACAAACTTTATATTCTCTATAAGGTTTACCTTTTTTTGTCCGTAGGGGGTATAACATCCAGAAAATGGCGTTCATACAAACGACTTGATGTTGCGTCGTCCGAAGGACTGCCCCGTTTACGGAAATATCCTTCTGTATGATATTTTTCAACGCTTTCATCTACTAAAAGGAGTCTGAACTTTAGATGAGATTTTCTGCCTCCTTCATTCTTTTAAACTTGAAAAGCATTGAAAACGGCTTGGTTCAATAGATGGAAGAATATATTTTTATAATATTTTTTCCCACCATCTCTGGCTAAATGGTAGCTTGAAAGAAATTGATCTACTACATCAACACCCCCCATAGTTTGGCTGTAACCTACAACTGCTTTTGTCTTCCTTGTCATTCTTTTACTTTGAGTTGTAACTTCAACAGTTTCGGAATTATGTATTGATGATAACAATGTCGCATCTTTTTTGTCTTTCCATTTCAACGCCATAAGTTTTCCTCGTCTAAACGCATGAACTTTACCAGTTTTTAACTTTTTTTTTTCGCAAACCTTCTGGCATATCTTTTCTGTTTTTTCTATTTCCAATAATATCTGTGTAACCCAAAGCCATTAAATAATAAGCCCAGTCACATAAATGGGAAACTTTTCGCAAGTTGAAAATAGCGCCATCTAGCGGTTGGGAGTGCTGCATTCGGCACCAAGAATATTTTAATAAAATTTTGCTTCTAAAATTAAAGCTTAAAATAAGGAGTTCATATTTTCTAAGAAAGTCGTTTGTAAATTCCGGTGTCAGTCAGTAATTTCACATTTTACGAACATAATTTGTCTGTGCCGGAAATGGTTAATTGCATAGTGATGTAAATTTCCATCACTTTTTATTTAACTTTTAATAAATAAATCAATTTCTTCGCCACCACTATATTTATATAGAAATATTCATCCAGTAAATTTCCACATTTTTTTATTTTCATTATAGTTTTAGCTTTAATGTAAAAGATCCCAATAATTAGCAAGCTCTTAAAGGAAGTGCAAAAACAAAACATCGATAAAAATCGTATAAAATATCGATATAAATAAATCGTATCGTTTCTCTGCGACCCACTTCTGTTTTGTCCTCCTTCCGCAGCAGAGGTTTGGCGCTAGTGTGTCGCTAACAAATTTAACACTATCTGACTGGGTTTATTATTTAATGGCTTTGGTGTAACCTAACAAATTGACTGCTATTGGTGCTTCTAGTGTTAAAGTAATTTCGCAAACGAAAAATTCAATGACGATACCAGAAAATATTAGCTAAAGTCATTAGAAGCTTAGCCCGTGAAGGTCACGGGCGCGACGAAATTTGTTCATACATGACCAAAGCCATTAAATAATAAGCCCAGTCAGATAGTGTTAAATTTGTTAGCGACACACTAGCGCCAAACCTCTGCTGCGGAAGGAGGACAAAACAGAAGTGGGTCGCAGAGAAACGATACGATTTATTTATATCGATATTTTATACGATTTTTATCGATGTTTTGTTTTTGCATTTCCTTTAAAAGCTTGCTAATTATTGGGATCTTTTACATTAAAGCTAAAACTATAATGAAAAAAAAATGGTGGAAATTTACTGGATTAATATTTCTATATAAATATAGTGGTGGCGAAGAAGTTGATTTATTTATTAAAAGTTAAATAAAAAGTGATGGAAATTTACATCACTATGCAATTAACCCTTTCCGGCACAGACAAATTATGTTCGTAAAATGTGAAATTACTGACTGACACCGGAATTTACAAACGACTTTCTTAGAATATATGAACTCCTTATTTTAAGCTTTAATTTTAGAAGCAAAATTTTATTAAAATATTCTTGGTGCCGAATGCAGCACTCCCAACCGCTAGATGGCGCTATTTTCTACTTGCGAAAAGTTTCCCATTTATCTGACTGGGCTTATTATTTAATGGCTTTGTACATGACTGTCCGTGAATGTCTCGGGCGCGACGATTAAGGGGTTAATACATTAAATGTTAATCCCTTTCCCTACATGAAGTTATTTTATTCCATTCCCTGAAACGCTGACATACTTAGAGAATGTAATATTTCATATTAGTTACTAGTCGATCACAACTGCAATTTAAAACACCCTAAATATAAGTTGGGAATAATGAAAAAATTCAATTAGATGTTATCGAATTAATGTATGTAATTTAGTGATCAATAAACATTATAATGAATAGTATTGAATAATATACAGGGTGTTTAAAAAATGACCGGTATATTTGAAAAATCAATAAAAACTAAACGGGCAGCGATAGAAATACACCGTTTGTTGCAATACGCTTGGGACAACAGTAAAATTTCAGGCAGACAAACTTTCCAAATTAGTTACAATTTTCAACAACAGATGGCGCTGCAGTCTGGAAAAATCTAAACCACGCTATTTTCCATATAACCACCCTGCGCAGCAATAATATGGCGTAGTCTCTGAACGAAATTACCGGAAACCTTTGTAAACGTGTCAGGCGGGATGGGTTCACATGCAGAGGAGATGTATACTGCTTCAGTTGTTCAATTGTTTCTAGATTGTGGCGGTACACCTGGTCTTTCAAGTGTCCCCACAGAAAGAAGTCACAGGTTTACAGAGGTTTCTGGTAATTTCGCTCAGAGACTACGCCATATTATTGCTGCGCATGGTGGATATGTGGAAAGTATCCAGGTTTAGATTTTTCCAGACTGCAGCGCCATCTGTTGTTGAAAATTGTAACTAATTTCGAAAGTTTGTCTGTCTGAAAATTTACTGTTGTCCCAAGCATATTGCAACAAACGGTGTATTTCTATCGCTGCCCGTTTAGTCTTTATTGATTTTTCAAATATACCGGTCATTTTTGAAACACTCTGTATAAATGAGTTTTAAGAACTACATCCCTATGACAATGTTGCCAATCCACTACTTTTTTTAAATTCAGATTGCTTGATTTCCGAAAGAGTATAATTCGCCTTATTTTAGAATTATATAATTTGTCATTAAATAAGGCGATCATTTCTACTTCAAAAAATGTCGGCAATGAACCAATCTAAAGATAAAAAATATATATAGTAGCTATCTTGGCATACTTTGTGCCCTATGAATTCATGGAAGATTTATTGACAAATAGAATAAATAATAATTCAGAATATTGAAAAAAAATAGATATAACATTGCACACATTAAAAAAAATAATTACTTACAAAATTACACGTTTTTAGAGATTTTAGATATTACATATGATATGTAACACCAAAAATATATTTTATGGAATTTTTATTCGCTAACATATGAAAATAATAACGTTTTTGAAAATATAATACGGAGTACAGTTTAAACTGTTTTTATGTCTTTATAAAAGGGCTGCCAGTTTAGCTTCTACCTTTATTTAGAAATTCCAAATTCAATCCAAAATTTCCGAATAGTTATTTTTGCTTTATTTAACACCAGACATTTCGTGATTACTTACAGAGAAAATTTCTGAAATTCATTCAGAATTTACGATTTTCTGAATTCCTAATATATAAATGAAGAGGCCAAATTAACAACAGTATACTCAGAAATCTTCTTTAAAGGGCCACGCAATGTTTCCTACTGGCTACTTCTTTTTAATTCATTTTACTTGATTTTCATCAGATTTTTGAGAAAATAAAATTAGTCTTATTTAATGACAGATTAAAGAACGCGATTTGTACTATTTCAAAAAAGTGGTGCAAATGTATCAATCTGAATTTAAAAAATCTAGCCCACCGGCAAAACTGTGACTACGTAGCCGAATGCCCAGATCGAATGCTCTCTTTTTAAGCCACAGTTGTCAGTACCGACAGCTACATCTCTTGAAACGGTCTAACAAATATATATTTCATTGTGAAGGACATAGGTTTTCTATAACGTTCCATAAAATATTTTCCGGTGTCGATGTTTTTTCCAAAATAAAATTTTTATATTAGTCTTGAAAAATTAAAAATTGCGTGTTTGTAACTTTTTAAAATATATCTCCAATCCTCGAAAACCACAGATGAATGACAAATAGTACGGTTATGTCTTACTTACATGATTCGCCAGGTATCATATATGACAATACGAGTAAAAATTGTGCGTGTGTGTATGCAAATTTGATCTTAAAATCGGCCCTAACAATTTTGACGAAATTTTGTATCTTACCGTTATCGGGCACGTGAAGTCCATTGTGCTAGGTCACATGTTCGAGAAAATTCGAATTGTAGATCATTTTGGGTGACTATGGGTCAGCGTCAAGCTAATTATATCTAAAAAAACGGCCCAAGCGTTTTTGATTAAATTTTATATCCTACCGTTTTAAAGCAAGAAAAGATGATTGGGATAGGTCACATGTTCAAGAAAATTCGATAAGCGGGTCATTTTTGGGTCACAGCGGGTCAAGCTAATTTTGTCTAAAAAATGGCTCTAGCGATTTTCAGTAAATTTTGTAGTCTATCGTTTTCAGGCACGAGAATACCATAGGGTTAGGTCACATGTTCGATAAAATTCGATTAATGGTTAAATTTTGGGCCATTACGGGTCAAGCTAATTTTATCTAATAAACGGCTTTAACGATTTTGACTAAATTTTGTATTTTATCGTTTTCGGGCAGGAGAAGACAAATGGATTAGGTCACATGATCGAGAAAATTCGATTAACACGTCATTTTGTGTCACTACGAGTCAGGGTCAAGCTAGTTTTATGTTTAGGTTGAAACGATTTTCACGAATTTTTTTATTCTAACGTTTTCGAGCACGAGAAGACAATTGTGTTAGGTCAGGTGTTCGAGAAAATTCGATTAATGGGTCGTTTTGGGTCCCAATAGGTCAGGGACAAGCTATTTATTTCTAAAACAAACGGTTCAAGCGATTTTGACTGAATTTTATATCTAATTGCCTTATTGCAATTTCAGTACTCTCATAAATTGTAACATACATGTGTAGTCTTGCAATATTTCCTGATTCATATCTTTGGTTACTTAACACTAGACCATTCGGAAATTTTACTCAAATCATGTAAAAATATTTCAAAGCAGAATTTTTATTTTCTTACTTATTTATAAAAAAAAATATTTTTCAAATCGAAATATATTTATCTGGTGCAGTCAAACTGACTACTATGGCGGTTCTACGGTTAAAACCGTTAGACCGGCAGACAGCGACCAAGGCTGTAGCTAGAAGTAAACAATAGGAGGTTCTCAAAAACTGTAGGGAGGGTCTCATACTATTTCTCTCTCTCTCTGACACATGCACGCACAAACGTAGATATATATGATCAAAGTAGTATATAGAAAGATAAATTAGTGCATATTCATAGTGTAGGCACTATGTTTCTTATTAAATTCTTTATAATAACTTTATTTGATGCTAAGAAAAGTAAGAGTTGCAGACAGGGATGTAATACCTTCTGGATTATTTTAAGGAATACCGTATACACTCTTCTCAAAAACACTGTAGCATATACTTTTTAGGGTATATCCTCTGCCTAATGCGTATGCCCTTTGGTTTTTTTACTACTACATCACTGGCTGCAGAATAAAAATATCCAATGTATAATTATACTAGTGAAATAATAAGTGATGATGCTAAAAAGTAAATAAAAAGCTGTTTCACCTGTTTCAAAAGAGTTCAAACCTTTAATTTTTTTTTTCAGAATATTCCCTGCCCTTCAGGATTCAAAAGTTATGTTATTATATGATAAAAAGACATTAGAGTAATCAAGGGTGTATTTTGCATTTTAAAATTATTTTTGTGTCTACTCAAAAGCTAAAACCACTTGTATTTAAATTGGCTATAACTCATTAAAATAACTTTGTTTTATGGTAATAATGGAAAACTCAGCAAAATGAAAATTTTCAGTATATAACTAATACAAAAGTCAATGTTTGCATCAGGAAAAGGTTGCTAATTCTGGGTATGTGCAAATAGGATGCGCACCTGTTGAAGCACTTATTTGCAGTTTTTAAACAAATGCTACATTTAGAATTTATATAAAACTGTAAAGAGCCCCCAAAACTAAATACAATTTTTGAACAGAGTTTCATTTGGATTTTTGAAACAGAATTTCATTTGGCGGCGTTGGCAACTTTTCCAGGGGGGGACTCAAAAATTATCAGGGGGTGCTGAGCCCCCCTGCCCCCCCTAGCTACGGCCCTGACAGCGACACGTTTTAACTACCAGTGTATCGCGCAGAATTTCTGACATCAAAAGAGACGAAAATGACTTTTCGGAAATAACGGTGCTCAGTTATATACGGACAGTGAGAATCTTGTGTTATACAAATGCAAAAGGAAGATTCTCGAAAATTGACAGTAAGTGGAATGAATCAAGATAATATAACAACTGTTATCAAATATCACATGAACCCATAATTTTGATCTATTTTGGGATTTAAACATACTGTCGGCCGTCAATTGTAAGTGGCCTATGACATTGGAAGAGTTCGTAATGTAATTTTAGTATGTTGCTACAGTCACCCAGGGCCTGATTACCGATGGGGCACACTTCCATCAGTAAAATTTAATTGAAATTTTCGTCTTGTTAAATGCAAAATTCGTCTTATTATCATGCAAAATTACTGCTATGAATAAGTGAAAAAAATCTATTCTTTTTTACTGGTGGAAGTGTGCCCCGTTGGTAATCAGGCCCTGCAGTCACCTACATCATGCTTTTTATTGAAGAGGGTTAACATACTATTTTTGGTTATTGTACAGGGCCACACAAAAAATCTGTCTATATGTACCGATTTTATGAAACAGATATCTGTCAGATGCTGGTTTTGTAAAACGCGGATGGTAATGTAATTAATAATGTAACACAAGGAAAAAAGTAGGTATCACACACAAATGATAAAATAAATGCTTTATTTAATTAAAAATTTGATTGTGCTGAATGCTAACAGGGATTGTCGTATTAATTCATATAAATTTCTGTTATTCTTTGGTGAAATTACTACAGAAAGACAATAAGTAAAAAATACGTCAATATTTGAAACAGAATATTGATAGAGTTCCCAATCAGTACATAAAGTTGTTTTATTTATTACTAACAAATGATGATTGTTTAACTGTTGTAGAGAGTGTAAATTTTATATTAGATATACGTTGAGTACGAATGTATTTTAAAGCATTCTAATTAACTATTCGAAAATTAAATTAGATTATATTGAATTAATGTATGTATTTTAACGATGATTAAAAAATATAATGCATAGCAATGAATAAAATATATATTCGTTTCAAAAACTACATACATTTAAATTCATGCTGTTTTTTGGACAAAAAGAATAACATGATTATTTAGATTAGTGAAAATAAAGATATCCATTTAAATAGGTATAAAAATCAGTTACTTATAGAAATTACACGTTTTCAGAGATTTTAGATATTACATATATGTAACATAAAGTATATTTTATGAAACATTTATTCTTCACCATTTCAAATTATTGACTTTCTTGTAGAACAGTGTCAAAATATTTTATAAGCCCAAGTAGTGGTAATTTATGCTTTATTTAATGACAGACATTGCGTAATTACGTACAGCGATAATTTTTTATTGTGAATATTTAATCTCACAACAAATAAAAGATACCAAGCTGGTAACTCGAGAGAAATCCTTGAAATAAAATGCCAGCAACCCTATTCAACAACTCCTTTTTAACTCAAAGATGTTGGTATTGACAGCATCAGCTCTTGAAGTTAATTGATTATAATAGCTGAAATCAACATGATCCTTGAATTTTTTAATGTTATTTTCAAAGAACATTTAATTTTTTCCGGTGCCGTCTGAATTTTTCAAATTAACGTATGGATATTAATCCTGAAACATTTAAGATGGAGCATTTATAAACATTATTTAAAAATACCTTCAATTCTTAAAAATCACAGATTGATGGATAATAGTACGTTGGCCTGTCACTAATATGATTAGCACT
This sequence comes from Maratus michaelseni, assembly GCA_963931845.1. Lineage (NCBI taxonomy): Eukaryota > Metazoa > Arthropoda > Arachnida > Araneae > Salticidae > Maratus > Maratus michaelseni. The sequence goes on along the minus strand of OZ007598.1, from coordinate 192,114,610 downwards.
GTATTTATTTTTATTACCGCTATTTCGAATAGTAATTTTCAATTTATTTAATTGCAGTTCTATGCTTATATATAACGAAGATTACTATTTGGAAAATATGCTACAAAAAATAAATACCGTATGAGTCGAATAAGTGAGAGGTCACTGTATTTAAAAAAAACGGACAAAGTATTAAAAAACAAAAAAATAAATAAATAATAAAATATTTATTTGTTTTGAGTGAAAATATCTTTCCCCATTGGTATTTCGGCCCAATTTATGGAACTCAGAAAATTATTATATAAAACGATTTTTCTCTACTATCATGTTAAACTAATTTTCATATGATTTTCAGTTAAAAGTTAAATCAGAAACAACTACAATCCACAAAATACAATAAATTACTATTTATAAATAATTATATTTTCTGACACTTCTCTGAAAAACATAGAGATTTCGCAAAAGACAAATATATTTTTAATGCTTGTACATTTATACAATAGTTTATAATGGTAATACTTCTGAAAAATTTGACAAATGACTTGATAAACTACTACAGTCTGGAGCTTCTTAAACTCTTACATAATCAGAAAATACATTCTGGATTAGCTTTTTGCTATGTTAAAATTTTAAACTCAAAGTTTTTTATTAAATAAATCATAAATATTTTTTAAAAATTCCAAGGACGTAAGTAACATTTAGTTTCAACTTTTACATCCGCTAATTACTTGTTCAGACATTTGCGTAAAGACCCGTATGTATTCTTCAATGGTTATGAATTGAAAGGTCTTTAGTCATTTAATTTAATTTATAGAAACAATGTATAAATATACAAATTTTAACTATTCCATGCATGGAACTTCAATGTGTCACTATTAATAACAGCAGTTTCCAAGTACGACTCGTATTGAGCTGCCTTAATGTCCGAACAAAGGCATTCGCATTATTTAATTCCAGAGTTTTGCAATTAAATAAAACGAAGTTCACTATTCGGTTATAGGGATTACACACAAGCTGCAGTAATAAACTCTTGAATTATAAACTCTTTAAAAGAATGCCATCAATTTACAAAATTAAATCCGAACGAATAAAATGACTTATTAAACACAGTTGAGATATTCCAAAAGTGAAAAAATCTAAACTTTTTATTAAAGGCTTTTGTTTTAACCCTTTCAAGAAAAGGGTTAAAACAAAGAAAGTGTTCAGAAAAGAAATGCTGTTGCTAAAACAGTGTTCGTACGCTGTTACCACATTTCTTAATAGAATTTTTCTTCTTTCATAAATGCAGAAAAATAATACAAATACTGTAATTAAACGGGAGGGGGTTTACAATTTCTGAAATTTAAATATTGAATAGAAATATTCTATTAAAATTATGGTTAAGGCGTACGAACCCTGTAATATACAGAAATGAATGACCGCCATCAAAGTTTACCAAGAAATTGATTTGAAAATAAATAAACTCATTTCTTCTATTACGTAATAGCAGCAAAAAAAAAGGCTTTTGTCTTACATTTTTCTTGAAAGAGTTAAAACAAAAAAAGTGTTAAGCAAAGAAATGCTGTTGCTAAAACAGTGTTCGTACGCTGTTACCACATTTTTTACTAGAATGTTCGGCCTTTTATAAATGCAGAAAAGTAATACAAGTCCTGCAATTAAACGGGGAGGCGGGTGTGCAACTTCTGCTATTTAAATATTAAATAGAAAAATTCTAATAAAAATTATGGTTAAAGCTTGGGAACCTTGTAAAATACAGAAATGATGGATTGCCATCACAGTTTACCAAGAAATTGATTTGAAAATAAACAAACTCATTTCTTCTATTATGCAATAAGAGCAAAATTTTCTTTAAAATTTCTGTATTTCAATTGGCAGCTTCTAATTAAAATAAACTCAAATACGTAACAGAATGCTAACTAACTCGTTTCAAATTCCTTCAAACAAACAATGTTCTGTGTTTGGTTGTTATGTATGTGTGTATGTATGTCGTAAGATTTCTCAACAACCACTGATAGTATTTGAATCAGGGATGAGATTTCTCCGCTTTTTTGCATACCAGTATAATCTTACAGAAAATGTTTTTTTATTTAATCGGAACGTTCTGCGAATTAAGAGAACAACGTTTTCTCTAAGATTATACTGGTATGCAAAAAAGCGGAAAAATCTCATCCCTGATTTGAATCTAACTTTTACTCTGCAATCAAATAAATATCTAATAAAGAATTGATGGATTAAATTAAATAATAAATAAATAAATAATTGAAAATAATTAAATTCATTTCTTCACATATGTAATAAGAGCACAATTCTCTTTAAAAATTCTGAAAGACAATTGACTGTTTGGAATTAAAATTTAATTGGTTTAATAAAATACTGCTGACTTTCAAAGGGTTAATTTATTTATCTCACAACCATTCAAATAATAAGAATAAGAGATACATACAGATGTTAGAATAAGAGATACATACAGATGTTAGAATAAGAGATACATACTTGCCAACCTCTAACTATGCTTCGGTAAAATGTAGTTTAACTTTACACAGGTTAAACAGTGTGTCGAATTAGAAAAATAATTTTATAAATATTTAGTTAGTTAATTGCATGATTGTTGATACGTGGAACGTATTTGATTTTATTACTAAAGAAAAAGCCTGCTTTGAAACGTGTTTAACCTGTACAGTTTAACCCACATTTTATGGAAGAATGCTGGGAGGTATAACCATACATAACATTTTTCATAATGTATTTAATTGTTCATAAGTAACTCTAAATTAAACCCCACTGTTATTTAATTTAGTATTCATGAAATACAAAAGGAAACGATCACAAAAATGAACAATTTGTGCAAAACAAACCGCAACATTTTCAGTTATCTCATCAATTATTATAACATACATGTGCAGTCTCGGAATGTTTTCTGAATAATACCTTTGGTTATTTAACACTCGAATGGCCGAAAGTTTCACTGAAATCATGTAAAAAAAAATAACTCATATAGCATTTCTATTTAATATTACTAAAGGGCTCTGCCCCCTGCTCGCTACGCTCACCAATCCCCGTTCTGATTTCACATAGCCTCTTAAAACCTATTAATGTATCCTGTTTTAAAAAGATGATGATGATGATATCACGAACGGCGACTATCTTCTGTAATCAGGTTATGATGCTTTTTCATTTAACTGGCTATAATGCTTTTCCATTTAATTCATTTTTTTAAATTTTTAATATTCATGTGTAAACACAATTTTTATGACGTAATTTTCTTTATTTCCTGCTTTCAACACGTGATCATTTAATTATTATTTTAAACTTTCATTAATGTTTTTAATAGTCTCGCGCAAATAATTTTTTTATTTGAGATAAAACATAATCCTTTGCGCTTATTTAGAAATTGGCAACAATATAAAAAATGACTTTTTCAATAAAAGATTTTTTACTCGATTTTTAAGAATTCTTTGAGCTTTTATTGTCCGACCGTGATAATTTTTTGAATTTCTGAAAGCTTGTTATATTTCGCGTCTGGTGGTATGATTTTCGAATCCGTAGGATGGCTAGAAAGAAAAGTAATCGCTCCTCAAAAAAGTCCCTAGTAAAAAAGCGATGAGAATAACCCGGAATATCTACGCATATTTTCATTGGTCCATTTCAAAACCATTATTTTTTTTATATATAGAAGGATTTAATTGAATTATAAAACTTATTTCAGCGTAGAATCTTTTGACTTATTTTATGGAGAAATTTCTGGTTTGAATCGAAATATATTTATTTGGCCCAAGTCCATGGCTCCCAAATGGGCGACATTTCGAATTCCACTAGACTTCTGTTCTAGCGTACTTCTGAGCCAATCAAGGATATCGCTGGATAGAAATAGAACAACCTACTTGTTTACAAGTCTCACTCCGAGGGGAGTGACAAGTTTGTTTTGTTTATATTGACTGAACAAGAACAGTCTAACCTGAACTACATGTGACTATGTGGGAATTAAAAAAAATAGATTTACGCTCTGTTTTCAATTATTTCGTTGCGCTATTAAATGAGTAATATTTAATATTATAAGTTGAATAAGAGAATTGTCGCCATTTAGTTTGCAGTTACTTTTGACCAATATATGAGCTTAAAAAAAAAGCTAATTGTATATTAATTAACACACAGAACAATAAAATATTTTTAAAAATGCGGCTATTTCTATTATAGGATTACTTACAAATCAACATTTTCAATCTCTAATATTCATGTTAGACCTTTATTTGAGCTTAAAAAAAACTATAATGTTTAATAAATTAGCACACAGAACAATTCTTTTAATTTCAAACACAAAAGAAAAAAAACGTGCTGCTTTCTTTACTACTCTTTCTCTGTGAGCAAATGTGACCACGCGTCTGGGCTGCTACTAAATAGTTTGATTGACAATGCGACAAGCCAATCAGATAGTTCTGCTGAACCTCTAAAGCACGCTAGAACAGCGTTGCCAGTGGGCTACTTTTTTAAAATTAAGTTTTCTTGACTGCCACCAGGTTTTCGAAAAAGCAAAATTCACCTTGCTTAATGACACATTAACCCCTTCGCGACGAGTGTCTTTTACAGAATTTTTAATCTGTTACCACCAAAGCCATTAAATAATAAGCCCAGTCAGATAAATGGGAAACTTTTCGCAAGTTGAAAATAGCGCCATCTAGCGGTTGGGAGTGCTGCATTCGGCACCAAGAATATTTTAATAAAATTTGGCTTCTAAAATTAAAGCTTAAAATAAGGAGTTCATATTTTCTAAGAAAGTCGTTTGTAAATTCCGGTGTCAGTCAGTAATTTCAAATTTTACGAACATAATTTGTCTGTGCCGGAAAGGGTTAATTGCATAGTGATGTAAATTTCCATCCCTTTTTATATAACTTTTAATAAATAAATCAACTTCTTCGCCACCACTATATTTATATAGAAATATTAATCCAGTAAATTTCCACATTTTTTTTTCATTATAGTTTTAGCTTTAATGTAAAAGATCCCAATAATTAGCAAGCTTTTAAAGGAAGTGCAAAAACAAAACATCGATAAAAATCGTATAAAATATCGATATAAATAAATCGTATCGTTTCTCTGCGACCCACTTCTGTTTTGTCCTCCTTCCGCAGCAGAGGTTTGGCGCTAGTGTGTCGCTAACAAATTTAACACGTCCATCTTATATTGCTGCCAACTAAATACAGTGGAACTTCCCTTTAACGAAGTCCCTATTTAACGAAGTTTTCTACTTAACAAAATTTTCTGCAGAACCTTGACTTTGCACATCATTTACATGTAAATTAATCTCCATATTACGAAAAATTTATTCTATATAACGAAGTATATTCCACTTTTGTACGTATACAATATTCAAATGGAGAGGTTGCTGTTGTGATGGCTGTATGAATTTATTTCAGCGGACTGTATGAAAATGAACACATTGAATCATTTAATCAAAACACACATATTTTAATCACATTTTAATGAAAAAAGGAAAGGTACGCTTCTGTTTTTGTTTACTCTTTGTTTTGTGTTTTTTACACATTATTCTAATTAAATTATTCTCATATCTACATTGCAGAAAAAAATGACTGCTCGAATTAAAAAATACGTTTTTCAAATATTTCCATTTTATGTCTACTTTTCATTTTATGTGGGTTATATGTATACAAGTTTCATAAATTTAAGTTGATTTCTATTTAACGAATTTTCTTCATAACGAAGTGTTTTTGTGTAACGATGAGATTTCGTTAAATGGAAGTTTCACTGTACCAATATTTTTTAAGAGAAAATTTCATAATAGGTTTCTAGAATATTTCCGCAAAAATTTACCTCCGAAGGTGGTTTCTGCAAAATTTGAAAGAAAAGTCTAAAAATAAACTTTTTCTAAGAAATTACCGGTATTAAAAAAGTGGCCCATTTGGCAGCCCTGCAGTTTTTATATCTAATCTGTTTTTATATTAAAAGTTTTAGAGCGGAAAAAAAGTGATACATTTTTGCTACCGATGTTTAGCGCAGAATTTCATTAAAAGTGGTGATGGTAGCTTTTCAAAAAAAGTGATGTCAAAAGTAGGAACCGTGAGATCGTTTTAACCCTTTATATCCTGAATTAATTTTCCAGCTCCTTTTCAGATGTTCAGAATCCTCGATTATTCCCACCAGTTATTATTTTTTTGTAAAGTTTTCCTTATCTAATCATAGCATTTTTGCGATTCAATTAGGTGAAAATTTCTCATTTGAAAAACCGGTGGTAACAGATTAAAAATTCTGTAAAAGACGCTCGTCGCGAAGGGGTTAAAGTGGTGCTTATAAGTACCGTCAGGATAAAAAGGGTTAACTTAGAAATGCCAAAGCAAGATTCTAAATAAACGGCTGTCAGTTCAGTGAATAAGGATAGTCTAACAAATCTTATCAATAACCACATGCACGCATAATTGTGATCTGTTTTTCGATTTAAACCTGCTGTAGTCCTTCAATGATAAGTTGGCCTATGACCTTGAAAGTATTCAAGCTACTACAAGGAGAGAAAAATGATAACACGCAAATGATGGCGAAAATTCTTTATTTAATTAAGAATTAGATGTGCTGGTTGCTATTAGGGATTATCGTATTAATTACCGAATAAATTCTTATAATTAATTCTTATAATTCTTATAATATATAAATTCTTATAATATATAAATTCTTATAATTAATTCTTATAATTCTTATAATATATAAATTCTTATAATAACTCTTAGTAATTGCTCAACTTATTGCAGACAAACTATACGTAAAACAAATTCAAAGTTTTAAACATGAAATTATGAAGAAGAAATCGTCAGAATGTTCATTGAGTTCCTTAGTACATGAAGATGTTTTATTTCTTTTCCTGAACCGATGCCTTATTTTGCTTTTGTAGAGAGTGTCACATTTGACATTAGATAGTGGTCGAGCACAACTGAGTATTAAAACATAATTTATATTTGGAAATAGTGTGAAAATTAAATTATACGTTATCGAATTAATTTTTGCAATTTTGTGATGAATAAAAATTCTAAGAATAACAGATATATGTGTTTTAAAAACTACATCCTTATTAATTCATGCAAGAATTTTGAACAAATATAACAAAGTTGTTAAGAATACTGAAAATAAAGATATCATATTATACACATAAAAAGTGACTGTTTTAATAAATTACACCTTTTTAGAGATTTTAGATATTATAGAAGATATGTAACAAAAAAAAATATATGTTATGGAATATCTATTATCCTCCCTTTGAAAATCATAATCGTTGCCAATTTGGCGTCATTAATTTATTCAGAAATTTGGAGTAGTAATTTTTTGCTCGATTTAATTAAGAATTAAGATATTTCGGTATTACGTATAGTAAAAATTTTTGTTTCAGAATATGCGGTATGTATTTCGAATATCTGAATGAAAAAGTTTCCAAGCTGGCAACCCTAGAAGACTAATGCCAGAAATCATCTAAATCCATTGAATGGCAGTGTGAGATATTTTTTCAAACTCAATTTAATCAAGATTTATAAGAGAATTTTTGAATAAAAGTTAACTTTTATAACTTAGGTGAAAAAATCACGATAAAATTGCATTTCAGTATACTCAAATAAAATTCAGGTGTAAATTCAATATAACAGAAGAAAAACATCTAGCAACTGAGCGAATAAAAATGGTCTTGCAACCCGAAAACGTAGCCGCCTGGTATAGCTTCATTTCCCGACTGTATTGAAAAATATTACTTACACTCTAATGTTTGAATATTTTATATATGTTTATAAAAAATTATGATTTTTTCCCGGTGACGTCTGATTTTTTAAACCCCACTTGGATATCAGTCTTGAAAAATACAAAGTGACATTTATAAAGATATCTTCAATCCTCGAAAATCATAAATGGATAGGAATTATTACAGTGACATTTCACTAACACAGTTAGCCCAGTATTTTGTGTAGTACCGCTATTTACGAATACTACATTTTGCTTTATTTAATCGCAGTTCTACAATTCAATATAAAAAGTTTACTATTTGGAAATAGTGGTACTAAAAATAGATATCGTATGAGTCATATAATTGAAAGATCACTGTATTTAAAAAACGGATAGAAATTTGAATGTATAAGCCAAAAATACATTATTTATCGGTTTTGTGTCCAGCTATTTTCCACCATTTGCATTTAGTTAGTCCGAACTTAGCCCCCTCAGACGATTACGATGTTAAAAAATTTTCTCTTTTATTATGTTAAATGAATTCTGATAAGATTTTCAGGTAAATAATATGTCAGATAATACTGCATTTCTTTCTCAAATTAAAAAAGGAATATTGCTATTTATAGAAACGTAATTTCTTTTTTACACACTTCTGTCAAAAATATAGAAATATAACATTTCACAAACTATAGAGCATATTATCTGTTTTCTAATTATATAAAAAATCACTTATCATCATTAAAGTAAAGATGTATTTGCTTAAAGTGATATCAGTACACATAAAAGCTTATACATAGATCAACAAGTTTCGTACCGTCAATCGGCGACATTTTTCAGATCAATACTGATAAATAAATTATTTTCGGAACTTTTTTTTTAAAGTAAACTTGATAAACAAAAACCACGAGATCAGACGTATAAGAAAAGCAGGTGCTTAAAAATGGTCAATTATAAACGTGAAAATTATTATACCCTATTTTTTTATTATTACAATTTTTTTTTTTACTTGCTTCTAATTATAATAGAAGAAAGTAATGTAATCGAAATTTTTTTCGACCTCCGGTTTTCCACGGATTTACCCATTTTAGGGGACAGAGATTCGAAAAACATATTTTTTATAAAAAATCTGTCTGTCCGTGTGTACGTGTGTATGTTCTCTTTGTACCATCGAAAAGTATATAAAGTTATTCTTCAAATTGAACCAATTTTCATTTATAGGATTTTGGTTATGGCTAACAGGTCCCTCTTGAATTTGGGGATATACCGACAAAAGGGGGCGCTGTGATAGCGATTTTCGTTCCATTTTTACTATTGTATCATCGAAAAGTGTATAAAGTTATGCAGATAATTGAACCAAATTTTTTGTATATGTGTTTGACTATGGCATGCAGGTCCCAGTTAAATTTGGGAATATTGCGCCGGAAAGAGGCGCTGTGATAGCCATTCGCAAAATTTCGAATTCAAAAAGATGTACACAAAAATTAGAACTCCAAAAAGTTTTTTTGCGTTAAATGTTTGGTTTTGATCAAAGGATTCCAGAGCATTTTTTGTTTTGCCTATATCTTAAAAAATAGCTGAGATTAGCATTTTGAAATTTTAGGGTGGCTCACATTTTGATACAATACAGCATGATTCCTCCGTAAACAGATTTAATTTATAAGTTTTTAGTGAACATGGTTTCGACAAATTTTCTTTCATTGTTCTAACCATCGTTTCAATTATTATATTCTTATCGCTATATATTTATATTCGCCAACGCCAAATTCTCACCGCCAAACTTGGCGACATTTGGCCAAATATCGCCAAATCTGGCGACTAAAATACGTTGCTATATGTGAAGCCAATTTAGCTATATCTGTCTAATTTGACGATATTCTCATTCGAATTCAATATTGACAAGAACTGGGAATGGCTCTTCTGTAAACGGGTTCCACACATTTTAGCTTCGTGGTTTTCAGTAAAATTAGCTAAAATCTTAAAACAAAGCAATAGGGAGACTCTCTTTCCTTACCGGTACAGGCCAGAGCGACTTTTCGTAGTTAATTATAATACATCGGCTGCTCGCATTCAGGTAACCTGACGATACGCAAGCAGCTGACGTATAACAGAATGACAAAAAATATTGATTTTGTTGGCGGTGTGATAGCGAATTTTGAAATATTGACGTGTATCAGATAGAATAAAATTTTGGATTTGCATACCCGACTAGTTTAAATCTGTAATGCATCTTGGAGCACATTGTGAGTAACTCTGAGGACGCTTATTCATCTTTAATATACCTGGTTATAAATCACTAATTTATAAGACTAACACTTTTGAAAATATGACTGTCGACATGATAAAGCAATAGGGAGATTCTCTTTCCTTACCGGTATAGGCCAGAGCGACTTTTCGTAGTTAATTATAATACATCGGCTGCTCGCATTCAGGTAACCTGACGATACGCAAGCAGCTGACGTATAACAGAATGACAAAAAAAACTGATTTTGTTGGCGGTGTGATAGTGAATTTTGAAATATTAACGTGCATCAGATAGAATAAAATTTTGGATTTGCATACCCGACTAGTTTAAATCTGTAATGCATCTTGGAGCACATTGTGAGTAACTCTGAGGACGCTTATTCATCTTTAATATACCTGGTTATAAATCACTAATTTATAAGACTAACACTTTTGAAAATATGACTGTCGACATGATAAAGCAATAGGGAGACTCTCTTTCCTTACCGGTACAGGCCAGAGCGACTTTTCGTAGTTAATTATAATACATCGGCTGCTCGCGTTCAGGTAACCTGACGATACGCAAGCAGCTGACGTATAATAGAATGACAAAAAATATTGATTTTGTTGGCGGTGTCATAGCGAATTTTGAAATATTAACGTGTATCAGATATAATAAAATTTTGGACTTTGGGGCTTTGGGGGAAAATGCCACTTTGGGGCTTCTAAAATTGCTGTATAATAATAATAAAAAAAACGTTCTATATGTGTCTCTTGAAAGGTTTAAGCTTCCAATTAAAACTATTTTATTAAATACATCATCAATATTTTGAAAATCTCCAATGCCGTAAATTCATTTTATTTTACATAATGGAATCAAAGTTTTTTCATATATCCGCTATCGTTAATTTTTCACACATTAGAACTATTATTCACTTCTTTCAAATTCAGATATATCGAATAATTTAATGTAATACATAAAAAAATGTAACACTATAGAAATGTTAGCTACTGCATGCATGTAAATTGCATGTTTCATTCATTTTTAACAGCGATATTCAAATGCTACCTGCGTGGAAACGCCACAATGTTCGAACAGTAACTAACATTCACCTTCTTTATCGCAGGAGTCAGCGATGAAATAAGGCAAAGTTAACTATTCAGAAATAGGGTTTTAACGCTTTAACGGACATTGGTTTCCCCACGAAACCACAAACTTTTTATTACGAAATTCAACAATGACAGCAGAATTTTAATAGAAATGTTTTCCATTTATTATGCATGTGAAATATTGCTTTTTTGTTATATACAAATAAATTTGTCTATAATTTCCGGTGTTCATCATTTATTTCAACGTTTTAGCAATTAAAGTGCTTTATCCGTTAACGGGTTAACGCAAGCCGCAATTATAAACATTTTAAGAATGCCAACTGGCAGATGAACAGATAAAAAGATCTTTTAGACAAGGGTGAAAATTTGAAAGATATTGCAAAGAAAACAAAAACATCACATTTTAATAAAATGTTTTATTTTAACCCTTTCAGACGCAAAGTAATTTTGTTGCTAAAATATTGAAATTATTGACCGCCAATAGAGTTTAAGAACAAATTAATTTGAACATAAATAACTTCATTTCTTCAAGTACATAAGATCGGATTTTTTTTTTTTTTTTTGGATACTATTTGGATATTTACAATAAAAATTAAATGGCTTAAATTACCCTAATTTCCGGTGTATAAGCCGCGGCTCAAATAAATTTGTTTGGGACCGGAAATTGTTTTTAACGAAATTTAACGTTTACATCTTGGCACTTATTTGAATTTATTTCTTTAAAAATAATTATGGTATGAAACAAACTTATTTTACCCGCGGCTTATACACCGGAAATTACAGTATATAGTATCACCTTCCAAAGTGTTAATTTTTTATGAGTTGCAGTTGGTTTTTCACACATTCGAACTATTATTATCTTGTTGTGAATTGAGAGATAGGGAATCATTTAATGTAATATGTAGGAACATGTAAAACTGTACACATTTTAGCTATTGCATGCATTTAACTTGCATGTGTCATTCATTCATACAGGGTTCGTACGCCTCCTGGAATTTTGCGACCAGGAAATTCTTCGGTACCAGTATTTTCTTACAGAAAATCTCTCCTTAAAAGAAGGCAAAGTTTCTCGAGTTTAACCTAGATTTCTTTTTCTATTTAAAAAAAATACTGGTAAGACTCCTGGAAAATTCCCTGATCCGTACGAACCCTGTTTATAAAAGTGGTTTTTAAATTCTACCTTCTTGGAACCAACACAGTGGCGAACAGTAAAATTAACCTTATTTAATAACAGGACTCAGTGGTAAAATAAGACAAAGTTTAATATTCGGAAACAGGCATTCGACACAATCCGAATGTTAAACACTTTCAAAGAATGCCAACAGGCAATGTTTTCAAAATTGTAGATGAACCAATAAAATGACCTGCTAGACACTTGTGAAAATTTTTGAAAAGCGAAAAAGGAACATCACTTTTTTACGAAAGGTTTTATGTCAACCCTTTCAGAGTAATTTTGAATAATAACTAAAATATTGAAATGATTTACTGCCACCAGAGTTCATGAACAAATCAATTTGAAAATATATAAATTCATTTCTTCAAGTACAAAATTAAAACAGAATTTTATTTAAAACTTTTGGGTGCCAGTTGGCAGAATACAATTAAAACTAAGAGGCTTAAATAATATGCTAGCGTCCTCCAAAGGGTTAAAATATTAGGCGTTATCGCTATAATATATTTTTCATAATTTATTCTATCGATCATAAGAAATTCTGATGAAAATACCAGTGTTATGTCTTTTAGAATTCATCAAATTCAAAATAAAATTATCTCAAAAATATGCACTCTGCACCATGAAACATAACATTTTTAGCAATCTCATAAATTGTTATATACTGGGTGTACCAGCTTAGATGTTACAAACTTCGATGGGATGTAGGGTGCACCTAGACGACTCGGAATCATATAGGAATGCCGGGTCGGAAACGCCTTCCTGACCCACTATGGGGGATCATTTTCAGAATTATTTACGAAAAGGTTCGTAAAATGATGAAATGGTTGATTGACACCAGAATTTACAATTTAACATCTTCGAAAGTGAAAACTTGTATTTTTAAGTATTCTCTATAAACACTAAAATTTTTTTTAATTCTCTTGGTGTCGTTTGTAAGTTTGGAATTAAAATTAGGTGGTCTCGCCGTGGGTACACTGCTCTTGAAAGGGTTAACACTCTCGAGAAACTTTGCGCTGAGAACACTATCCGTCTTATCCGCTGGCACCACTCTTGCAATTCCAGGACCCAGTGTGGCTAGTAGGCTACTTTTCTAAATTCAAATTTCTTGATTAAAATGATCAAATTCGCCTTATTTAAAGACATATCAATTAATGCGAAAATAAGGGAAATTTTATCAATTCAAAAAAGTGGTGTCAATAAAGAAATCTCAATTAAAATAAGTAGCCCACTGGCAAAACTGCCAGGGTCAACGATCATCTTTGTGTGATCCAGCCTTTTCATTGCCTCTACTGAGTCAGGAAGTCGTTCCCGACCCGGCAATCCTATGTGATTCCGAGTCGTCTAGGTGTACCCTACATCCCCTCGAAGCTTGAAACATCTTAACTGGGACACCTTGTAGAATATCTGGAAATATCTGGTTCAAATCGAAATATATTTGTTCCATTGAGATTGACCGCTTTGGCAGTTCTAGTGATAAAACTTTTTGATCGGGAGACATCATCACATTTTTCGCCACCGATATTTAACGCAGAATTTCCGTCAATAAAAAAGGCCGAGATCATCTACTGAAAATAGCGGTGCTCAGTCGTAGGAAACGTGAGATCCGTGTGTTTTATAAATGAAAAAGAAGATTATCGAAATTTGGCTGTTAGTGCAATAAATAAATATACTCTAACAGATCTCAGGAATTACAAGATTTACGCATACTTTTGATGTGTTTTGAATTTAAACATGATGTTGTGTGTCAACGGTAAATTGGCCTATGCCCTTGAAAGATTTCGCGATTGTACAAGGAAAAAATGGTAACATACAAAAATGATGAAGGAATTGCTTTATTTATCGTAATTTTGCACGTATGCGCCGATGCTTAGTTAAGTCTTTTTCAAACCAGAAATTTTATTGAAAATAAGAAGTCAAATAAGTTCTAAGCAGAAGTAAGTCATATTTTATTTAAAATAAATTCTGTTATGAAATCGAAGTGTCTGAGGTGCGGCGTATAAGCGCGAAATTACGGTAATTAAAAATTAGATAGTGCTTTTTGCTCTAAGCAATTGTCATATTATTTACCGAATAAATTCATATAACTTTCAATTATTCATTGGACAACATATTTCGGGCAGACTATACGTAACATAGCTTCATCATTTAAAACAATTATTCAGAAGAATGCTTCAGAACATGCAAGCATTTCCTTTTTTAGCATATGGAGTTACTTTATTTCAGTAAAACGATGACTGCTTTAGCGAATACAATACTTTATATCAGACATTAATTGGAACGATAATTCATTTTAATATATTCCAGGTTTTATTTGGAAATAATGTGAAACTTAAATTAGATGTTTTCGAAATCCTGTATGCAGTTTAGTAAAAAAATAAAATAAATAAAAAATAAACAGCAATGAATAACAGATATATGTGTTTTAAAAACTATGAATTTATGCAGGCATTTTAGGGAAATAGAATAATATAATTATTTCGAATATTGAAAAAGAAAATATCATATTGCACACATAACAAATGATTATTTTAAGAAATTACACGTTTTAAGAGATTTTAGATATTATATATGCTATATAACATAAAAAATATATTAGATTGAATATTTATTCTCCACCATTTAAAAACATTTAACATTTTCTGAAAGAACAGTTACAGCTATTTCAGTTTGGCCTCTTTCAGTTTGCTTCATGAATTCTGAAATCATGCCAGAAATTCCGAAGAATAATATTTTGCTATATTTAATAACAGATGTTTTATGTATACTTAAAGTACAAGTTTCTCTTTCGGAAATTACGGTATGAATTCCGAATTTATGAATGGCGGACGAGGCCATGTTAGCAATACCGGAATAGTAATACGAGAAGTCATCTTAATCTCTTGAAGGGCGGTGCTATGAATTAAACTAACTTAATTTTAATCCTGATATGTACAGAATTAAGAAAAAATGGTGAAAAAAACTGTAAAAGTGCGCTTTGATATTTTTAAATTAACTTCTTGAAAAATCTGCCGCGATTCCAACATTACCGAAACAAAAGCATCTTTTCGCTGAGAGGGTAAAAATTCCCACGTATTCCAAAGCGTCCTCTTTTAATAAAACCAAAGCTCTCTGCATCGACAGCTTTATCTCTTGAACTGAAGGACATTATAAAGAAACAAATTCGCCTTTGGATTTTTATATCTCTCTGTAAAGCTGTTTTAATCTTCCCGGTGACGATTCATTTACCAACCCATCACTTGAATAATATTAAACTTGAAAAATAAAAAATGCTGCTTTTGTAACTTTTAAAAAGATATCTCCAATTCTCGAAAATGTCAGATGGATGGCAAATAGTACAGTGACCTTTCACTTATACTAATCGCCCAATATTTATTTTTAGTACCACTATTTCCTAATAGTGATTTTTGTCTTATATAATCACATCGCTGTTCTACGATAAAAAATAGCGGAGATTCGTAAAAAAAATGGCACTATTCGGGAAAAATGGCACTAAGAAATAAATACCGTATCAGCCGTATAAATAAACAGTACAAAAAATATTAACGGGTTACAAGTTTGTAAAGCAGCAGTTTATCTTATGGGTCTAAGAATGTTAAAAATGGGTCTTAAAATTAATGATATCAAAATGTAAATGACGCTTTGCTATTAATGATTAAAAAATGATTTTTTAATTTATTTATTTCATAATTTTATTTTTGTTTTGCTAATATTCACTTGTTTTATTTATATTCACATGTTCACGTTATGTTTAACATGACAAGATACAAAAACAATAGCTGATGCTTTATCATTAACATTTGTAATATATTCAAAATATGGATTTTACAAGAGATGATATCAAAATTCGATTAACGCTTTGTTGTGACTTTAATAAGTCTGTTTTAAACTTCAATTTAAATTATTTTTGGTTTGTCTTCTAAAATATATTTACACATCCAAACAATACTTTTGAATTTAAATTACATTGTTAAATATATCATTTTCTCTGAACGTATTTTATGCTTTGAAATGTATTTATATGAATAAATTGACTATTTTTTGCGTCACGCTATCCAAAAGCATAAGTAAAATTGATATAAATGGTTTCTTTGCGTTATAGTATCCAATTGCATACTATGTTTAGTTTGGATACTATGACGTAAAGTAATCATTTACATAATCAATTTTTTATTTTACATAATGAAAACAATGAGGTGTTTTTCTTTATGCGCTATAGTTAATTTTTCAGAGATTTGCACAATTATTATCTTGTTGTGAATTGAGAGATATTGAATTATTTATTTTAATGTCTAAAAACAATGCAAAATATACAAACTTGACCGCCACCATGTCCGAACACTATCATATCCTTATTTAGTCGCTAGATTCAGCTATTAAATATGACAAAAATTACTATTCGCAAATAGATATTCTACGGAAGCTGCATTTAAAAATTCCTGATATATAAACTGTTTAAAAAAGAATGCCGAGTGTCAAAGTTAGCAATATTGATGATGAACCAATAAATTGACTTAATAGACACAGGTGAAAAATTGAAAGATATAAAACCATAATCACTTTTTATCAAAGAGATTTCTTTTAACTTTTTCATCAGCAAATTATTTCTGCTGCTAATAATGCTGAAATGACTGACTGCCAATATAGTTTAAGAACAAATTAATTTAAAAACAGATAAATTTATTTCTTCACTTACAAAATAACAAAAAAACTTTAAGGTAAAATCCTGAGTGCCAATCCTGACAGTTTAGAATTTAAAATTAGCGGCTTAAATAATGTACTACCTCTCTTCAAAAGGTTAAATTATTTAACTCAAAACAGTTCAACTATGTGTTATGATCAAGCATACATATTTCCCAACTTCGAGCAATAGTACCATGAAATGTGGTTTAGTTTTACCAGGTTAAACATGTTTCCAATTCGAAAATTAATTTTATATTATTTGTATATATTGAATTTTTCCACGTGGAACGTATTTGATTTATTTTATAGACAAAAAATATCTGATTTGAAACTTATTTAACATGCGTCTAATTAACTTGCAATTTATGGGAAAATGCTGGGAGATTGGTATATGTAGGCAAACATAACCATTTTCATAATTTATTAAATTGTACATAAATAATTGTCAAGAAAATGCTAGTGTTTTTTCTTTTAGCATTCTTTAAAATCAAAAGGAATTTATCTCAAAAATCCGCAATTTGCACAATGAACCATAGCAGTTTTAGTACTATAAATTGTTACATGCGTAGTCTTGCAGTATTTTCTGATCGATATCTTTGGTTGCTTAACACTTAAACAACCGGAAAATTTACACAAATGACATAAATCTCAAAATTAACTCTTCTATTAATGTAACTTTAACTGAAATTTTTATTTAATATTATTAAATTTAATTATTTAACTTATTTCTGTGGGGCTTTTTTTAAAATTTCTTTGACATGTTTTACGAAGAAATGTCTGGTTTAAATCACGGAGTAAAGAGGAACTGGAGATGAAATGTTTAAGTTTGGCGTGATGACAAACATGCAACCCTAAAGTCGGCCCTAACAACTGGCGGCTACCTTTTAAAACCTCATCCCGTCCAATGAATCCAGTCCTTGTTCCACGTGCAGCCTCTCTCCGTCCAATGAAGTGGCTTGTTTGGGCCTAGTGATTTGAGCGATAACCGGCTTCGTATTACAAGCCGTTTTTAACGGTTCTCTGCCTCTCTATTCTTTCTCTTAACTCTGTGGGCTCGAATCAAAATATATTTATTCGGTCGCAATCGAACAGATCGGTACTGATATTTAACAAAGAATTTCTGTCAGTAAAAGAGACGGAGATAACTTTTTGAAAATAGTGGGGCTTAAAAGTAGGAACCGCGAGAATCCCGTGTATTACAAACGCGACCGTCCAAGGTTAAGGTAGTGGGTTTCACAAATAAATTTTAAATTTTATTGTGTATGAAAATTTGAAAAAATCCTCAGATCGTCAAAAGAAACGATGACTCTCTCGATAGTATAGTTGTTATAAATTGGTAAAAGATTTAAAATGTTTGATGCAGATTCGTTGCCGAGTTTAAAAACATAATTTTGAGATAATCCCGATTAAAGTTTCAAGTTATGATTTATATATGTTGAAACAGAGCAAATAATAGCGGCGTAACTTTATTATTTTTTTATCAGATCGACTTGAAATTTTGATTTAATATTCCTTAAGAATAAAAAATGCATATTTTCAAAAGATTGAAAGTGAGTGTAACAGAACAGCATAAACTGTCCAAACAGCCCGATTAAATGTATTCCTCTTAAACGAAAGTTAGACTGTTTGTTTTTACATCTTCAGAGATTGAACGATTAACAATACAGAGAAAACACAAACCGGAGTGGTTTTTTTTAAAGGCTCCATAAAGATTCTTTAATTTTTTCCGGCGACATTTGATTCTTCCAAACCAACATTTGCATTAGATTAATTTTAACACAATTATTTCAAATTGGTAAATAAATCATACGAGTAGTAATTTTCCAACTGGACGAAAAACGTATTATTTATTTATCAACTTGAAATAATTGTGTTAAATTTAATCTAGTGTAATCACGTATCCAGCGTTTACAGGAGTTCCTTTACCCGCGACCTTTTCTGTTGAGCTGATTAAAATATCGAATTCGATTATATTTTTATATTTAACTATACACCCTAAGGGATTTTTATAAATCTTTTCTGAAGATTCTTGTATTATTTCCGGTAATTATTGCTTTTTTTCAAACCCCCATTGGATTTTACCCTTCAAATATTAAAAATGGAGTTTCTGAAAACATTTAAAAGATAAATGTAATAGATATCGCATTACATACATAAAAAAATGTTATTAAAAGAAATTACACGTTTTCAGCGATTTTAGATATTGCATGTTGATAAGCGCAATAATAAATATATTTTATGGGATATTAATTCTCCATCATTTGAAATATTTACGATTTTCATGAATAACGGTTTTTCATGTTTTTATTATCACGCAGTGGGGGTTCATGAGTTATTTAAATGGATGTTCACAATTACAATACAAAATTACCAAAATAAAATACGTAGGTATGACCAAAATAATATACGTAGGTATACGTAGGTACCTACGTATAAAATACGTAGGTATGTAGGAAACACGTTCTCATAGAAGAGAAAATTTCATCATTTTACTTTTTAGAAAAGAAAGTACAGTACGAAAGAAATAAATAGAGAATATTCCATCTGTATATCGCCAAGTTGTTGCAGAGAAAAATTAAAAATTAATCATTTGATTTCGAAAAATGTCTTTTTTCAATTAGGTTTAAAAAAATATGCTTGTATGGCCGTTTTCATATTGAAATTGTAAGAAACTTTCAAATTTTGAATAATTAAACCTAATTTTTACATATTTAGCAACATCGGAAAATTTTATTTTGGTATACCAAATGGAAAGTCATTCAATGCATTAATTTTGTAAATATGCATATGTAAAATTTTGAACTTCTAATGTTAAATTAATTTTTAATAGTTCATTTTTAACAATTCGTTGCAAAGTAAACCGAAATACGTTTGACAACATTTAAAACATTTCAAAAGATTTTGACAACTTAAAATAAAGAAAGAAAAAGAAACATTCTTTAAGATTCCATAGAAAAAAGAACTAAAAAATATTAATTCTGTTATAAGATATTTTGAAAATAACAATGCATTCCATTATTATATATTTAACATTAGCGAAGAGAATTTTGGATTTGACTGACCAACTCCCTTGAGCAATGCATTGGGTTGTTCGGAAAGTTCCTTCCGTTTAAGAAATCCAATTGGTACCGGGAAATTCTGCCCGTAAATTATTAGACGTTAGAAATCGGAATTTATGTCTAATAATTAAATGATGGACTTTTCAGGTACGAACCAACTTTCCCAAACGAAAAAATCTTTCCGAGCTGCTCAAAGCCATTAAATAATAAGCGCAGTCAGATAGTGTTAAATTTGTTAGCGACACATTAGCGCCAAACCTCTGCTGCGGAAGGAGGACAAAACAGAAGTGGGTCGCAGATAAACGATACGATTTATTTATATCGATATTTTATACGATTTTTATCGATGTTTTGTTTTTGCACTTCCTTTAAGAGCTTGCTAATTATTGGGATCTTTTACATTAAAGCTAAAACTATAATGAAAAAAAAATGTGGAAATTTACTGGATTAATATTTCTATATAAATATAGTGGTGGCGAAGAAATTGATTTATTTATTAAAAGTTAAATAAAAAGTGATGGAAATTTACATCACTATGCAATTAACCCTTTCCGGCACAGACGAATTATGTTCGTAAAATGTGAAATTACTGACTGACACCGGAATTTACAAACGACTTTCTTAGAAAATATGAACTCCTTATTTTAAGCTTTAATTTTAGAAGCAAAATTTTATTAAAATATTCTTGGTGCCGAATGCAGCACTCCCAACCGCTAGATGGCGCTATTTTCAACTTGCGAAAAGTTTCCCATTTATCTGACTGGGCTTATTATTTAATGGCTTTGGAGCTGCTCAATAACTTTAGTTTTTCATTCCGTCGATAATGTTGAAAAATACAGTTACTTTAGTTACGAAACAATCATTTTACTATGTGCCATCTTATATGTTTACAACTAGTTCCTACGCAGAATAATTCATATAAAAAGCAAAATTAATATAAATATTAATAATCTTAAAAAAGAAAAAAAAAGAAGATTGCGAACGAAGGGAAATATTGAACGTATAAGAAAGAAACAGACAAAAAAGGACCCTCCCGCACATTACGGCATGTGCTAATGGAAGACTACGAACGATGCATTCCCCTCATATACCTCTGTTTGCTTCTGCCTGCATAATGTGGTTTTGAAGAGCCGTTTTTTGGTCGCACGTGCGAGTGAAGAACGTCCGAACGCAATCGGTGGAACATTTTAAAGTTTTGCAGTACTCCAATAACGTTTTGTCTTTGTAATGTCTAAAAGGAAGAGAGGAGGATTGAAAAAGTTTATCCTGCCAATGGGAAAAATTAAAATGTGTTCTTTAATTACCGTATATACTCGTGTATAAGTCGACCCTAAATTCGAGATGAAAACAAGTTTAATACCAGTAATTCAGAATGGTTTTTCATACGCTTTATTTTGTCTAATTTTATTGTACATTATTAAGGCGAAGAAAACTTTGGTAAAATATTGGTATTAAACCTGTTTTCCTCTCGAATTTAGGGGTCGGCTTATACACGAGTATATACGGTATTTTATTTAACTGGCTAATATATGTATTTTTTCATTTTTTGGAGGGATCCTGTGCTCATGTGAGCCAATAGAAGATCCGCCAATGTTATCATGTGAGGTTGCTAGTTTGACTTCTTCTTTAATTCCGAATTCATATCTGATATTCCGAATAATAATTGTTGCTTAACTTTAAGACATTTCATGATTATGCACAGAAAATATATTTATTCTGAATTTATAGTTAAGAAAGATAATAAAGAAAAATAGGCAAAACGAGCAACTATATTGACAGCTTCATTACTTGAATGCATAATATATATGTAAATATTTAGATAAAACCGTGTTGGATTTTTTTTATTATTATTATTCATGTTATAAAGTGTTTTTTTTTTTTTTTTTTTTTTTTTTTTTTGTTATGGTTGGTTTTTTCAAACTAACATTTGGATATTTATCTTGAAAAATTTTAAATGACGTATTTGTAATCTTTCTAAAGGTATATTCAATCCTTGATCAATACAAATAGATGGCAAATAGTATGGTTACATCCCATTTATATAACTCGCCCGGTATTTATTTTAATTCTCGTTATATCTAAATAGTAATATTCGCATTTTTTATTCCCAGTTTTACAATTAAGCATAACAAAGTAAACTAAAATAAATACCTTTCAAGTCGTATAAATAAGAAGACACTGTATTTACAAAAACCTTTAAAAGAAAGAAGCGAAAAAAAAATATATATAATTAATTTGTTTTGAGTCAAGACATCTTCCCCTAATTTTATTTTTACTCAATTCGTGCAACGCAGATAATTATGATACTAAACAGTTTTCTACTGTTATCATGTTAAACTAATTCTCAGAATATTTTCAGGTAAATATTATATAAGAAACAATTATATTTTTCAAAATACAATGAATTCTATTTATACAGAATTATCTACAATTCACGAATATATCTCAAAAATATATATACGTGTAATATGGCAAATATGTTTACAATGCATATACATGGTTAATATGCACTAATTTATAACTGTAATGCTTTGGAATCAATTTTACGATGTGGGACTTCTTAACCCGCTGCCGTGCGGTGAGATATCTTTTATACAACTTAATTTTAATTATAATTTGTACCAGAATTTTTAACTCCAAGGAATTAGGGCCAATTTAATTGTACATTATGTAATAAATATTTTTTATCCTTTACAATTGCCTTTTCAAACATTTGCAGAAAGAGCCATATCTATTATTCATAAGTTATAGAGAGCATCCATGTAAAAATACAGAAATTTTAGATATTTTATGTATGTAACATACATGTATCATTCATGTATAACACCACCTTCCAACTGCGGCTTGCGTTGAACCACAATTTCTGAATTGACATTCGAATTGTTTATTCTCAAAGTTTTGAATTAAATAAGACGAAGTTTACTATTCCGAAATTAGAATTCTACAGAAGCCGCAGTAGAATGGTGCAAAAAATTACTCTAATCCTATAAAATTATTTTTAAAAAGAATTTTCATTTAATACAATTTATCTTATTTCTGTGTGGCTTGTTTTGACATATTTTATGAAGAAATTTCTGGTACTATTCAAAAAATGTTTATGTGGTACCCGTCAAATTGGCCGCTACGGTCGTTGTAGTGTTAAACATTTTACCCAAGAGAAAACCTCACATTTCCATATCCAGTTACAGCGTCGTGATTTTGGTATAAATAATACCTAGAACAAAACTATCTGTATGCTGGAATACCACTAGAGGATTTTAGATTTTGTGCTCAACCGGCAAATTTTGCCATAGTAAAATATTAATATATTGCTAGATGAAATTCACAGCATTCAGATTAGAAATGGGTGTTGAGAGACGCCAATTTGGAACAAGCTTCACAATAATGGTTACTTAAAAAAAATCCAAATGAAAAAATTCGCTATATTCAAAACCAGAAAAAAAATAATTAAAATTGAATAAGGTATATATTATTATTCGGAAATAGTGATATTCACACGTCAGCGCCCGTCAAAGTCTGTCAAAACTCCTCTTATGAAACACTAATTCAATTTCTGGGAACTGATGCTGTAAATTTTACTCGTTTGTTACCTAATATTTATAGCTTAAAAAAACAAGTTATCAATCATATTTTATAAAACATTATTGTGTAAAAGTAATTATTATTTGAAGAGTGGAATCTAAAAATATTTGTAACCTGCTTTTAATCGCTTAACTATTTTATTACGGGGTTGGGACACCGTATGTTCCGCCCACTATTATTTATTCTATTCGTAACACTTTTTATAAATTATCTCTGTCGTACACTTATACTAGGATATTTTCAACAAGTATCTACCGCAACGATATATTTTGGTAAAATGTGGTACGATTGAATATAGAAATACTCGTCAAACCTCGCCCGTAATGAAAAGGATAACAGTGTAATATTCTGCACGATATGTTTAGACTACTAAATATTTTTTTAAAGATCAGAACAAAATGCTATGAACGTTCCATTTCGTTATACGATAAAAGATTTGTTGAAATTAGTGAGGTTAATTTCCATTTGATAACTACGGTTGAAGTGCTTGACGGACGCCACTTTGACGTCTGGCGGCGCAGCTCAGTTTTTTTGTATACCAGATAAGTTATGTTTGTGTCTTTCCTGATAGTTTGAGAAGTTTTGACAACACTTATAACAGGATTTACTTTAAAGTATCTTACCACAATTCTCACTTCCTTATTAGTCAACTAATATGTCTTTCTGTCCGCGTAAAATCTTTAATCTGCTTATAACACATGGGCTGATAAGTTCTCGGTCTGGCACACAGATGGCGTTGCAATCGCCGAACCGATGTTTTTTTAGTAAATACTAACCTTTAAAAGGTAGCAGAAAAATGCCATGACGATTCACCGTGTGGATAAAACGTTAGAGTAGTTTTAGTTGAACGACTTTGTTGATAAACAAAAAAAAATGGATGAACAAGAATTTCAAGAATTGTTATTTGATGGGGAAAAAACACCGTTCAAAGAAAAGCTTGGCTTGATAAGCGTTATTCGGACACTGCACTCAACCACGTTAATTTCCATTGCAATATTTATGTATTTATACGTATTTGTAAATCTACTTTATTGGATCATTTCACTGACTATTCCAGTTCCTTTCATTTTTCATTTCATTAATTTCATTTTTTTTTTTAATTTTATGAATAATTTATACGTAGATATATTATACGATAGTTTCTGTAGTTTTTTGTACAATGCTAGTAAAACTCCATTTTTATTCCAACATTGTTTAATTCAACGTCTCAGATTCAGTATATTTTTAGAAGTATTCTAGGTATACAACACTCGGTACTCCAAGCATTGGATATAATTTACCTAGTTGAATATACATTCCTCTGTTCATTATGACCTAATTGCATAGTATACAGGAGTTTCCGTGCTTTGTCAGATTCATCATGTAAAATGCTATAGTTATAGCTCGGATGAATGAAATTAGGGCCGCAGTTCGCAGCCTTGTCCAACAGATAAGAGTGAAATATGGCAACCAGCATATCGTCCGGATTGCTCAGTATAGGGAGAGCGTTGGTACGGCAAACCAAAGTACTCAGGTTCGAGTCCTGGTCCGGCATATTTTCTCTCTGTTAGAAAAAAATCTCAACTATGATATTTCAACCATGTGATACAACACAATATTCTAAAAATTCCAAAAATCGACTTAATTAATTTATCGACTTTGTTTTGGTTTAAATCGATCATACATACTTGAAAAAAAAAAAACGCATGTAAAGGTTGTTAGTACGGTTTTTTAGACGTATATCTGAGATGGATGAAGTTTTTCCGAAATTTAGGAATTTTGAACCATTCTGCGCCTTTTAGGCAACGTTCTTTTTGCACTAGGCCATCGATTTATCTATAAAATGTCTTTTTCTCGCCGTAAATAATAGCAACTTTACATTTAATACTTATTTAAAACTTATAACAGTTTTGATTGCTGATTTTAATTTATATAATCGGTATGAGCATAATATCGTTTATCAAAAAGTTTCTTACTTCTGAGCACAATGTAGCGGAAAAAACAACTATTAAGAGGTTAATAGTTACGTATGAAGATAAACACATAACATTGACGTTCGATATGGAAACAAAATATTGCAAGATACAATTCCTTTTTCTGTGGCATTCCACGTGACATTATATGGTTTTATACCACTAATTTTATACGGTAGACGCACATTAATTAAAATAATTTCATCGAACTGCCGTAAAGTATTCGAATGCAAGATTGAAATTCACATATATTGGAGCAAAAAAATGCGTAATTTCTTAATTGACAGTGAAAATATTGTTATATTAGCAATAAATAACTGACTGAATCAAAAAGATCTGTTATGAACACAGGGTTCGAAGGCTGATAGAGATGAAACATGAAGTTTTCGCTTAAAGCTAAAAGTGCAAACCTCATAGAATGTTCTTTAAAGTGGTCTGTTACCCGCAGTCACGCCAATGTCTCAAACAATGATCTTTGAAATTTTACGTCGAAAGAATTCAGTCCTTCATTCTCGTGCTTGTTTTCCTATCGCCGAATGAGGGCATTTAATTTTGACAGAAAACGGGTGCGTAGAGCAGAGTTTTGTAGCGCTATACTACTTCTCTATTAAACTTAGAACTCTACAGTAAAGAATCGCATTATCAAAATACAGTGTTAAATAGTATGCCCAAAATAATCATATTAACCCTATAGTGCATGAATTTTTCTTTTAAAATTGTATTTTTTTATACTTATATTAAAAGTTCGACACCAGAAATTTTAAGAAAGATTTTTAATTTAATTTAGTAGCATAATTATGTTAATTTTAGAGCATTAATATTTCTGTATAAATATAGTGGTTGAAAGAATTTCATTTATTTATTAAAAGTTAAATAGAAAGTGTTCCCGATTGGCTACACTATGCACTGTAGGTTAATGTTTATCAGCTTCAGAACAACTATTCAGAGTAGTTCCGTTACTTGAAGTTTCATGAAAACGAACATTACACATAACGCACTTTTTGTTTTCTTATGCTCTTTACTGTTGCATTGTATTTTTTCCGGTTTATATGTTTTTTTAGATTCTTGGCAATTATATAATATCACACAAAATAGTAACACATGGTAATCACTAATAACATCACTAATATCACATGCAATATAAGATTAAAAAAATAAAGTCGTGATCACGAGGTGCAAATAATGATACAAATTAAGTAGTGCGCTGCATTACTACGCCGTTACTTAGCAAAAGTATATATGAATATTGTGCTTACATGAATAAAACAATACATTATTTTACCCCCATACGCTCGCGGTGATAATCACATATACAGTCAGCCATGTGTTTAAAATCAAATTATATGAACAGGAATGTTTTGATAACTTGTAAGATTCAGTATATTCCCAAGTAGTGGGGACATTTCAAAATACGTTAATATATGTTAAAATGTGAAAAGAAAAAGACAGACTCTGTTCATGGATTAATATCCTTTAAGACGCTTCAGTAGAGCATGGACGTCAATACAACTAGCAGTGATCCTAAACACTAATTTTCGTGATTCAGAAACTTGATAGAAATGATTCGCAAAATTGGTAACGTACCGTAATTTCGCGCGTATGCGCCGCGGCTTAGTTGTCTTTTTCAAACCGGAAATTTTATTGAAAATAAGATGTCAAATAAGTGCTAAGCAAAAGTAAGTCACATTTTATGTAAAATAAATTCTGGTAGGAAATCGGGTGCGTTGTATACGCGCGAAATTGAGGTAAATAACGGTCGTAAACTTTTCCAGCAATACTAAAATATTGTACGTTACTCCATAGTTTCAATAAAACAAAAGTTACGAGAATAAACATATCCCACATTTGGTTAGTTTTCTACAAGCATATACGGTTTGAGATCAGAAAGTCCTTCCGGTCAGTACCGGGAGAAGAAGGTAGCTCTCAAAGTACATGTTTTTAAAAATTCAACTCATTTTACTCAAACACAAGAAGCTAAAATGCTTGAATTCCGATTATAGAAGATTCAATCCCGATTTTCGTTAATACTGAATCTGAATGCGAATTTCAGCATGAGAGCTACAGCATTAAAAAATCACACTGTTTCAAAATATTAACAACCCTAGAATTTCAAACTGAAAAATCTCAGCTATTTTTTAAGATAAAGCCACAACAAAAAATGCTCTGAAATCCTTGTATCACGATCTAACACTTAACGGAAAAAACTTTTTCAATTTATAATTTTTTATGCATCTTTTTGAATAAAAAAAAATAAAAAAAATTAACTGGCTCCCATTTTGAAAAAAGATGGTTCATGAGGCTGGCCAACGAACTCAGTCGAGACCTTGAAATATTCTGTACACATGATCAGTCACATTCATATCGGTTCATCAATACGAGAGTCACAACATAATAAATATCAGATTGTTTCAAAATTTCAGCCACCCTATAAAAACTGCCGTATGTCAACTATTTTGTAAGATATAGACAAAACAAAAATGTTTCAGAATCCTTGTATCATGTTGTAACACATAATGGAAACATATTTTTCAATTTATATATTTTTTTTACACCTTTTTGAATTTTTAAAAATTTAAAAGCTATTAACTGGCCGCCATCTTGAAACAAGATGACGGATGAAGCTGGTCAGCGAACTCGGTGAAGACCTTGGTATATCCTATACATATATTGGGCTGTCCTCTTAAAAAACCAATTTTTAGGGTTTCGTTCATCTCACGAAACCCTATTACTTCCGCTCTGTTGCCTGTCCGTCACAGAGCCATTCTCAGAAACTATGTAACTTACAGAGATGAAACTTTGCGTATATATAGCTGAATACCAGCCATGAAGCTCAAAATATTAAAATTTGAAAAAAATCCTATTATTTTAATAAATAGAGATAAAAAACCAAACTTCTAGCAGTCTTTTCGCTATTAAATTTAAACATGTTTCGTTATAGCAGTTGCCAAAAATTAAAAATCCACAGTGAAATTATTTCTACAATAATGAATTTTCTATTGAACTATTTCCACGTGAAAAATGAAAATGAAATAAAAAGTTTCACCAATTGAAAAAAAAGATAGATATGAAATAAAATTGATTGACGTCATAGTGATAATAAAACGGAAAATGCTTATGAAAGTTGACATAATAAGAATGAAGTGTCTCTCATTCTATATTTGATAGCCCATTTTTAGGGTTTCGCTCATCTCACGAAACCCTATTACTCCCGCTCCGTTGTCTGTCTGTCACAGAGCCATTCTCAGAAACAAAGTAATTTACAGAGTTGAAATTTTGTGTATAAATATGAATACCAGCTATAGAGAGCTCAAAATATTAAAATTTGAAAATTTCGTATTATTTTAATAAATAGAGATAAAAAAAACAAAATTCTAACATCCTTTTCCTATTAAATTTAAACATTTTTCGTTATAGCAGATGCCAAAAATCCACGATGAAATTCTTTCTACAAGAATTAATTTTTTATCAGACGATTTCCACGTGAAAAATGAAAATGTAATTAAAAGTTTCACCAATATAAAAAAAGATTAACACTAGAACGACCATCAGCGGTCATTTTGACCCGTCCCAAATGAGTATATTCCGATTCAAACCAGAAATCTCTTATAATAAATTAAATATAAAACTCACAGAAATGCGTTAAATGAATAAGTTAAATAGTTTTAAATATAAATTTTGGTGTGAATTAGTTTTATAAAACTCGAATAAAATTTCCGGTCGTCTAGTGTTAATATGAAATAAAATTGATTGACGTCATAGTAGTAATAAAACGGGAAGATTTCTCAATAATACAAGGAGTATGAGTATGTTTATGTACACAAAGCAGATTAATATCACGTCGTTAGAGAATTAGAAAGAAAATCTGACGTCATATTGGAAGTTTAACGAATTTTTAAAATTTTTGAGAATAATACAAAGCGAGTATCAATATGAGTAATAGAGAATAGTAAATATATGAGTTTGAGGAACATATTGAATCGTGATAAAAATCCGATTATGGATATATTCGCATATTTTAACATTTTGAAGGTGCACAACATGATTAATTTTGAAATTATTTTTTTTTAAATATTGCATTTAGTCCGCATGACAGAAATAATTATGACAGAATATAATAGCTGGCTTCGCCCGCTATCGGGCTGGTTTAGATATTCGGAAAAACGAAAAAATAGACTGGTAAATTGTTACTTTTGTTGCTAAATGAAATTTATTTGGATTTATTAAAGAAAGGATAAAGTGTTTTGAAAGGAATATTAAACGAAACCCTTTGAGCGATCTTCGATCACACTTACCCACTTGTTAGGCTTTCGTTCAACTCACGAAACCCTATTACTCCCGCTCCGTTGTCTGTCTGTCACAGAGCCGTTCTCAGAGCCTATGCTTGATAAACCGATTTCGATTAAAAATATGATATTTTAAATCTTACTAATAAAACACAACTACTTGATAGAAAGAAACAAATGTAAACAACGTTATCGTTTGTAAACAAACCTATTTATGTACTACAGGCGCCATCTATTGGTTAATAATGAAACGTTATGGTTTCAAAATATGGTTGCATAAAGAATAAATTTGAATAATGATTCTTTTGGTAAAAGAAATTCAAACATATACAGAAAAATGAAATGCTGGTGAAGCTTTTTAAAAGTAATATTGAAAAAAAAAAATTCTAAATAAAATGATTCAAAAAGTACAGAGTTGAAACTTTGTGTATATATAACTGAATACATGCTATGAAGCTCAAAATATTAAAATTTCAAAAAATCGTATTATTTTAATAAATAGAGATAAAACAGCTCAAAATATTAAAATTTGAAAAATTCGTATTATTTTAATAAATAGAGTAAAAAAACAAAATTCTAACAGCCTTTTCCTATTAAATTTAAACATTTTTTTTTATAGCAGTTAACAACAATTAAAAATCCCCCAAAAAATTCTTTCTACAATAATTAATTTTCCATTGAAAGGTTTCCACGTGAAAAATGAAAATGAAATAAAAAGTTTCGCCAATCGAAAAGATTATTAATATGAAATAAAAATGATTGACGCATATTGGTAATAAAACTGAAATTTTCAAAGATTTCTGAATAATACAAGGAGTATTAGTATGTGTATGAACAGTAAGCAGATTAATATCACGTCATTAGAGAATTAAAAAGAAAATTAATCTGACGGTATATCGGAAGTTTAACGGATTTCTCAAATGTTTGAGAATAATACAAAGCGAGTATCAATATGAGTAATACAGAATAGTAAATATATGAATTCAGGAACGCATTGAATCATGATAAAAAGCCGATTATGGAAATATTCGCATATTTTAACATTTTGAAGGTGTACAGCTTGTTTAATTTTGAAATTATTTTTTTTAATATCGCATTTAGTCTACATGACAGATATTATTATGACAGAGTATAAAAGCGGACTTCGCCCGCTATCGGGCTGGTTTAGATATTCGAAAAAATGAGAAAAATAAGACGGGTAAATTTTTACTTAAAAAAAAAAAAAAAACGACTTTTTTTTTGGTTGCTAAATGAAATTTATTTGGATTTATTAAAGAAAGGATAAAGTGTTTTGAAAGGAATATTAAACGAAACCCTATGTGCGATCTTCGATCACACTTACCCACTTGTTTGAATTTATTTTTATATAAAGTCTAATAAAGATTATAAAAAAAAATAATAATAACACAGCTATTTTTTCACAGCTTGTTCTGACTAAGATTTTAATGCTGAGCATTTTTCATTCTATCAATTTAATACAAAATGACAGCCAAATAAGCAAGAATTTGAAAAACCCCACTTTTTTCCCCAAAAAACCCCATGTTACCTAAAAAATACCCACATGTAAAAATACTTGGAAATAAAATTATTTGACAGCAAAATATATTTTTTTCAGTATTATTTATTTTTAAACCACAATTCTGCAAAAAATATTTAATATTTCATTATTTTTGTAAATTGAAAGGATTTCAAATCCAAAAAAAGAAATATATATATATAATTGAACCACCAGACGGGAATAAATTCAAAAAATAAGAATGGAGATAATTAAAAAAAAACTTTATAACTCTTTACTTTCAACTTATAGGCTCATGTGATATCAATGATAAAGAAGAAAATATAAATTCTGATTTATTTACTAATAGAGCTGGCTGAAATATATAATACTCATTTATATATGTATATGTAAACGTGTTGGATTTATTCCCTTCTTCCAATTTATCATATACTATATACAAAATAATTTGAAATAATAAACAATATAATGACAAAAACTATTTATTTATTAGAAAAAAACGTAAGGACACTCTATCATTCATCTATTTCTTCACTTTCGGATCTTGTAGTTTGCCAGGTCAGAATAATATCGTAAAAATCTTTGAATTCGTCAGGAATATATTGGATTATTTTTTGCATGTCGTTCATTTTTTTCTTATTTATGGGTATTTTAGTAACATATGTCAGAGTTTCTGGTATTTTCGGGTTTGTAGAAGGTTTTTGGAGCAAAAATTTAGCTTTAATAAAACCATCGATAAATTCGGAACATGTCAAGTAACCTTTATGACTTGAACTATACTCAAAGCTTCTGTATTGCGAAATCTTGAATGTCTAATGCCTTGTCTAATGACTTACAGCTTTTCCTGAAACATCTCTGCCATGAATTTTTAAAATCAAGTATGTCATTAGAAGTAATGGGTTTAACTAAAAAAACCCTTTTCGTCTTTAAGTTTTTGTTTATCGAAAAAAAAACAGGCAAAAAGAAACACTATTTCTATACTCCTACAGTTGATAGTTGGAAGAAGGGAATAAAGGTAGGATATGTTTCCTTCTTCCAACTAACTATTTTTATGGCCAGATGAATCTATACGAAGCGAATGGTTTTTGTTCTTTTCTTCGAACTCACAATTAAGCTCTACGTCTAAAGAATGTAAAAGTGTAGAAAAATAAATGTGTAAAAAAGTGGCGTTTATTCCCTTCTTCCAATTGGTGGTTCAATTATTTGTAAATTCCCTCCAAACTTTTCCATTTCTTTGAATACATCTTCAGTAAATTTAAGAAGAAAATTATTAAACAACATTTGTAAAATCTTCGAGAGTTTATTAATGGAGAAGCATCAGTAATAGCCCCATTTTCGTTTATTTTGTTCTGAATAATATGGTCATCAGATTCAAATTTGAGTACTCTTTTAATTTTTGTTGGCATTAAACAATTTATTCGACGATCATCATTTACTTCTTCAGTAATAATACCATGAAACTTTAAATCATCTTATCTAACAATCACCTACTGGCCACATTGTAACTTCTCAGCTTCTGGTACTGAACAGAATAAATCATTGCCTTCATTATTGGTAATATCACTTGCGGTGTTCAAAATGCCGGCTTCTTCTGTATTATGCAGATCTGCATCTGATAAATCTGATCAGCATAAAGAATATTTATTACTTTTCTTTTTCTGACTGCCATCTTCACTAGTAG
Organism: Maratus michaelseni; assembly: GCA_963931845.1. NCBI lineage: Eukaryota > Metazoa > Arthropoda > Arachnida > Araneae > Salticidae > Maratus > Maratus michaelseni. The sequence continues at coordinate 192,081,667 of OZ007598.1, read as the reverse complement.
TAGTACTTTCATTCTCGATGCTTGTTTTTGAATCTCTTTTATGCAGTGAAGAGTGATTACAATGCTTTTAAGTGCTGGGAGATTCATGTGATTTTAACACTTCATCTATTTCATTTTGTGTAATAACTGAAACACTTATCTTTATTCTTTCCTTACATCTTGTACGAGCTGTAGTTTGTGCTTTATTAAATTCATCAGTGTCAATGTAGAAAAAAAAATATATCTAATTGATATTAAAAAATATTCAGTACTGAGGTAATAAAGGGCTTGGTGCTGTTTCCAGAACATCCGCCAACTTTGGCACACAAAATCTTATTTTACAAATCACATTTCTTCAACATTTTTGCATGTGTAGATTTTTAATGCTTTCACTTTTTTCTACCATTGATGCAGTAACCCTAGGGACGGCAAGTATTAAGTCATACTATCAGATCTGAACCTTTAGCCCATATTTGGCACCAAAAAAATTTCCATTCCATTTAATATCTAATTACGTCTGTCAGCACCACCTTATGGCACTTTTCCTACAAGGAGAGGGTACAATTTTCTTGCATGCTATCAAGGATTCTACTTTTGCTGGTTGCAATATGTTTATATTAACATATTTTTGGGGGCTATTTAATTTTAGATTAATACTAATAAAAAATTATTAAAAGTTTACTGTTTAACACTTTTAAATCAAAAAAGTGGCCACTAGTTTAAATATAGTGGCCATTTGTAAAGCTGCTACAACTGGCCAATAATGAAATTTCCCAATTTTGTCTTTTACCTAATATTATTAGTCCTCGTTTTATCCAGGGTTGTATTTGTTTAAACATGGAAAATAACAGTTTTAATTTTCCTGGACAAAATATGTTTTGATCATCAGTAGTTAAGACTCATTTTGATTCGGAAAAAGAGATTAAAATTTATTTTGTTAAAATAAATTTAATACAACATGTGTTACTTATTAAATAACAACTTTTGCTGTATTAAAGTTAACTCAGATCAAACTTTGAAAATTATCTTTATTGCTGAAGAGTTTACACAACAATTCACCAGGTGCAATATGAAATCCAAAAATTTCAAAAGTTTTTTTAATAGAGTTTCAATTACTTTTGAGTGGTTGAAGCAATTTTGACCACTTTTAGATGGTTAAAGCCAATTTTGATCCGAATCCTGATTAAAATGAGTCTTGACTGTTCAAAATTACAACCCTGGCTTCACCTTCTCAGATCATAAAGCAAAGATAATGAAGTTCATCCAGGACACAGAAAGGGTGCATGCTTGTTCTTGAAAGGATATTTTCTGATTAAATTGCTGCTACTTCCTACCTGAATTGCATTACGCTTTTCTTCTATGGTATATTTTAAATTACATAAGAAAGGGAGAATGCATCAGGTTTCAAGTTTTACCTTTTATGCGAAAGACAAAATGATATTTTGCAAAAAACTGTGCAATCTTATAGTTCATCTGTATGCTTAGAAGAAAAATCGTACAAGTTAGCAGCTATGCATCTATATTAGTTATTCCTAACTTAAGTAAAATATTTTGCATTAAAAAGCAAACAGAGGGAATAAAATAAAATAAATAAAAGTTTGAAAAAATCAAAATAATGTGTAAAATACAAGTGAAGGGTATCTGAGTGTAAAAAATATTGATGGGTTTTATTTTTGCAAACATGAATTTTTTTTAATAACATACTAAAAAAAAAAATCTTTAGAAGTGCTTTTAATATGCATTAAATTTGCATAATTTAATTATGTTCCTTATGAATAAATGTATTTTTAAGAAAATTTGTATTTTTTATCATTTATTTATTTAAAAATTTCTTGGTTTTTTTTTTTTTTTAATTCCAGCATGGGTTTTTTTTAGCTCAATTTTCAAAGGTCGACAGTCGACAGTCGAGCCATACATTACATAATCAGCTGAAAATGTAACATTTTATTCACACATTAATGGTTTAACATAGAAACATTTCAAAATTGATGTACATAATTTTAACATAACGTATTATAACAAGCAAATATGTGAAAATGAAGCTCAGGTTTTGCCAAAATTCTGCATTATTAGATATACTTCTTTTAAAACTAAATAAACACTCCTTGGGCATTATCAAATGCTTTTACTGTTGTAAATGGTGTATAGAAACAGGGCAAAACCAAAAACTGATTTCAACGAAATATTTGATAAAATACTAGGGTGTTTTTTTTTTTAGGAAACATTTCACTCTGGGTTTTTTTTTTAGAAAACATTTCACTCTGGGTTTTTTAGAGAACAACACAATACTCAGTCACGTCCAAATCGGTTCAAAAATATGAGAGTTACAGCATGACAAATGCCAGATATATATATATATATAAATCAACATTTGAACGGAAAATGGTTTTGGGGTGTGGGGGTCCTGATCGGTGAAAATATACCAAAATGTTTTGAATTACTTTCCTCGGCACGGCTGCAATAGATAGATTTTTGTAATGAAAGCTACCTAATAGAAGAAATCTAAATCACAAACGTGTTCATTTAATTAAAACTAGAAAGGAGGAGAATATCTTATTTACTTTATCAAGTATTCGGCCCTTGTGTTGCACCTTTTCTTTCAACATTTTCTTGAAAATAAAAAGTTTACCAAAACAATGCAATATATGAAATTCTGGCATTCGTTAAATTTTCCGTAGCACTCTAGTTAAAAAACACAATAAAATTAGATTTCCCACAACGGTTTATGTTATCTACTTGGGTTCAAATTAATTCAATTTAGAATGACAAAATGCATAACAGATGGTCACTAGTATGGCTTTTTAGATACATTGCGAAGATTTTACTGAAAATTAGCGATTATGCACCTCTGTGAGGTGTTCGGACAACTGTTTTTTTATTTTTGCAGTAGTCCATCAATTTGCCTATAATAGTGTGTTATTCTGCCGTAAATAAAAGTAAGTGAAATTATATAATATAAATTTTATAATAGTTTTGTTTGCTAATTTGAGTGTATATAAACGATTTGAATATAAATATTGTTTATCAAAAAGTTGTTTACGCTTGAACAGAATGTAGAAAAAAAAATAATAACTGTTAAGTGGTTAATTGTTATGTACGAAGCTAAAACACAAACACTGACGTTTGATTTGAAAACAAATTATGAAAAAATTGCATCCTTCTTTCCCGTGGCATTACACTTGAAACATATTAAGAGCATGCAGAAGACTGACATTAATTAAAATCACTTTATTGAACTTCTGTTAGGTAGAAGAATGAAAGATATAAATTTACATAGTATATTGGGAGGACATTATGTATGATGTCTTAATTGGCTACGAAAATATTGTCACAGTATCAATCAAAGTTGCCAGGATTGGCCTTTTTTTAATTCAAAAAATTTCGGACTCTTACCGGAACTTTTGAAAGAAAAAATTTTACTTTAAATAATCAGGAAATGTCTGTCATTGAATAAAGAAAATAATATTGTAGACAATTTCTGGTATGAATGCGAAATTTTGTAATTAAAAAAAGGTTAAAATGGCAACCCTGGTACCAATACGTTACTGACTGAATCACTATTTTTTTTTAAATGCTAAACCACTACGCTTACAGAAAAAAGGGCTTTTTAAAGAGCTCCAGAGCGACCATACAAAGTAACCCTGCTTCTTGAAGCTCTTAAATTACAAGACATGTATAACGCAATCATTTTTGTTTTTATTTGCTATTTAGCGTTACTTTATTTATTTTCCGGTGCAAATAAGTTGTTTTATAGATTCTTAACAAATAAAACAAATTCACATGATTTTTATGCAATATAAGAGTAGTGCTCACGGCCATACAAATAGCCATACAAATAGCCATACAAACTATCCAGTGGGCTCAATCAGCCGTTTCTTAGCAAACAAATCAATGATAATGGGACACGCATTAATAGAACAGCACATATTTTAACTGTGGAACTCAGGCAGCCCTATGTTTAAAACAAACTTTGATAAGTAATTTTTTGATACCTTGAACTTTTCAGTTACTTACTAAGCAATGGGTACGTTTAAAAATACATTAATATATGTCAAAAAGTGAAAAAACAGACTGGGTCCCTAAAGTCAATTCCTTAAAATTTTTCTATACCGTGCAGACATCAACGTCACTACGAAAGGTTACTTAGCTTATTGCTAATCTTTCATTGCCTTAACAGTGGTTCATGAAATTGGTGTTTAACCACCGGAAAAAAAATATTCTTTACGTATTATACGTAACTTCAGAATTTTAGTGAAACGAGTTATTAGCAAAACACATATCGCACATTGCATACCTGCCAACTTCACACTATTCTACCGTAAAATGTGGGTCAATTTAAGCCATGTTAAGCATGTTTCAAACCAGAAATTTTTTAAAGAAATGAAATCAAATAGGTTCCGCGTAAAAATATGAAATGAAAGATATATTGTTTTTATCAAATAAATTTTCTGGTTAGAAACGTCTTTAACCCGGATCAAATTAACTCACATTTAACAGAAGTTTAATTGAAGATTGGAAAGTATGAAGTTAGTTTTCTACAGCAGATCTGGTGAAAGGTCTAATAATAAACTTGTAATAAATTTGCTTATTTAATTAATACGAGGAAGGTAGCAACGATAGGTAGAAGGTAGACGAGAGAAAGTAGAAGAATATTCATAGAACAAATTTATTTGAAATTAAATACATTCCTTTCAATCTTAATACAAAAAATATGTCTTGTTAATTAAAATTATATGGCATAAAAATATACTACCACGCTTCAAAGGGATAAATTATTTCACTCACACCCGATCAAATATATAATACGGTCAAGCATATTTAAGATTAAAATTTTCCCAGGTCAAATACTTGTCTAATCAGAAAATTAATTTGATTTGAATCAATATATTTAATTTAATGTTTATATATGGAATTAATTTTATTTTTTTTATAAGAAAATATTCGGTTTGAAACGGGTTTAACCAGGATAAAATTAACCCACATTTGCAGAAGAATACTGAGTGGTTGACGGGAACAGGCATACATAACTTTTCCGTAATGTACTCAATAGTTCATAAGGAATGCTGAAGAAAATTCCAGTGTTATTTAATATTCATTAAAAGGTATTGATCTCAAAAATCAAAAAATATCCACAATAAAGTCTTGCATTTAAAGTACTCTCATAAATTGTAATATACATGTGTAGTCTTGCAATAGTTTATGAGATTATTTTATTTAATACAATTATCTTAAATATTTAACTGTTATTTTGCGTTGTTTTGATTTGATTTATGAATACATTTCTGGTATATATCAAAATATATTTATTAGGTTCCAATGAAACTGACTGCTAAACGTCATTCTACAGTTAAATCTTTTCGACTGGAAGACACCGTCACGTTTTAACTACCAATGTATTGCGCAGAATTTCTGTCATTAGAAAAGGCGAAAATAATTTTTCGGAAATAACGCTGCTCAACCGTGGGAACAGTGCGAAACCTATGTTATATAAATGCAAAAAGAAGATTCTCGAAAATTGGCTGTTAGTAAAATAAATCAAGATAGTATAATAAATTTTATCAATAACAACATGCAAGCGTAAGTTTGATTGTTTTGGGATGTAAACCTGCTGTAGTCCGTCAACGATATGTTGGAAGAGTTCGCAACATAATTTTAATGTGTTGTTACTGTCACCCTCAACATGTTTTTTCATCGAGAGTGGGACTATAGCATTTATAGTTACTGTATATGGTAGCATAAATAATACAAATATATGTAATGATTTTATGAAACAAATATATGTTAAATGCGGGGTTTGTGAAACGTGTAAGGTAATGCAATTAATAATGTAATACAAGGAAAGAAATTAGGTAACAGACACAAATGGTAAAAGAAGTGCTTTACTTACTAATTAAAACTTTGATTGTACTGATTGTTAATAGGGGTTTTCGTATTAATTATATAATTTTCTATTATTCATTGGCCAACTTAATGCAAAAAGGCAATTATCAAAAGGACTTCAATATTTGAAGCAGAATATTGATAGTGATCCGATTCAGTACGTGAAGTTTTTGTATTTCTTTCCCTGAAATTATAAACTATTTCGCTGTTGTACCAGAGTGTAACGTTTGATATTGGATATATGTTGAGCACAAATGTATTTTAAAACATTCTAATTATTATCTGGAAATAATGCGAAATTTAAATATATTTGTTTAAGATATATTTGCTTTAGAAACTACATACAGATAAATTCATGTTAATTTTTGGACAAATTGAATATTTTCATTATTTAGAAAAGTGAAAATAAAAGTATCGTATTACACACTTAAAAAATAATCATTTAAAGAAATTAAACATTTTTAGAGATTTTAGATATTTTATATGATATGTAACATAAAAATACATTTTATGGAATATTTATTTTTTACCATATCAAAATAAAGACGAGAGTTTTAAATGCTCTTGGGGTTATTGCGCTATTACCACATTTTTTTAAAAATATACTTTTTCTATTAAATACTTAAATAGCAGAAATTGTAGACAACTTTTTTTAATTGCAGAATTTGGAATACTTTTTTTGTATTTAAAAAATGCGAAAGAATGCATTTTAAAAATTGCGGGTGTATTTCGAACAATTGTCGCCAAGGCAATCACTTGTCCGACAACATCTCCAGAAATTATCCAGAAAAATATTCAAAAATGGAGTATGTTATGCAAATTGACCTTATGGAGGTCCCCACCCAGATATTTTAAATTTTAAATTTATTAAGTTTGATTTTTTGAGTGTTTCATGAAAATTAATTTATACTTAAGTTCTCCGAAAATTTCCCACAGAAGGATTCAAAAATTCAGTATTATATGCAAATTAACCTTATGGAAGTACACAATAAACATTGGAAAATTTGAAGTTTGTTAAGTTAGGTTTTTTAGTGAAATTCTCTTGGCGAATTATTAAAATCTTTGTGAGAATGTTTGATATGGTAACCCTATAGGTAAGTGAATATTTCTTCAGCACGATGACAGATGGCGCTACAATAGCTTTTCAGATATTTTTGTGCATTATTTGAGGGAAGGTGGAGCTTTATCCAAGAGTCACATCATTGGTCAATTCGTTAAAATCTTACATTCAATTGGCTGTGTGTAAGTATAGGCGCGGTTTACGAAATATCTAACGTTTGTAAGCTTATTGAAAGACGTAAGTGGAGGGGCGTTTCATATTATTTAGGTTTCAATAACATTTATTTAATTTTTTGATTCTCATGGAAATAATTTTAATGACTTTTCTGATAAGGTTATGAGCGAAAAAAAGTTTAATCTTTTGACTTTTTTTTCTTTGCTGTGTTATTGATGTATGATGATTGATTAATAGACATTAGACAGGGTTTCTGGAGCTTGCGCCATTCTGGTTTGCAAACTGGTTTTAAAAGACGGTAAAGAAGGGGGGGGGGTTATATTATTTAGGTTTTCTCATGAACTTTTGGTCAGAAATACAAATTTAATTTGTCTAAATGTCATAAATTAAATTGACAATCATTAAAACTGAAGTCCCCTAGTTTGTTTAAATAGATTTTCGTAAAAAAAAAAAAAGAAAAAAAAAGCGAAGAGAAAGAAACAAAGTTTTTTTCCACAAATTGAGAGTGACGCATAAGAGAAATCGTTTAGGTACCTAACTAAACAATGTTAAACAGTATTTTAAAGGTATTAAGAAGGTATTTTAGGGGTATATGTACAATTTTTTTTACCCCCTCTCTCCAGATTTATTATTTATTTATTTATTTTGTATACTATCATGCGCGATAGGAGAAAGCATAAATTTTGGCGAGAGAGGGTTAATTTGCTTGATTGATTATTAATTTATTATCACTAGAAAGCAGCAAATAGGTCAAAATATTTATACTATTTAATATATATATATACATACGATTTAATTTTTTTTTACATGCTTTGGGGGGGGGGGTTAAAATGGGGAGGGACGTGTCAGATAAAGACGTACATAGTCAAACAAGACTGCATTTTGCTAAATATAATCGTGGTCGGATAAAAAAGATTTATTGAGAAAATTACTATGGATTTAAATGCTAACAAACAAAGAACAACATAGTTTCTGCCACCCAAACAGTGAAAACGTGCCCATGCTCTATTCTGGCCCTTTTCATTGAATAAAATATGCAGTAACAGAACGCAAATTCTTTTTTTTTCGTGTTTTTATTATTTAGGTTTTCTTACGAGCTTTTGTTCGGAATTGAAAGCTTAATACATCTAATTGTCAGTGGCGTACCCAGGATTTAATTTCAGGGGTCGTGGTGACTTAAATTTCAATAACGTACTGAGTCTTACGAAAGGCATTTAATTGTGTTGTAAACAGAAATCATATTTGACAATAAGGCCGTAGCCAGAGGATATCGGGAGGGAGAATACGAAGCCGATCCCAAAACGTCCCCTCCCCCCTTGCCGATATAAGATACTTGAAAAGTGTTAATGGGTTCTTTCATATAGTACTTCCATATAAAAGACAGTCATTGTAACTTAAAATGTATAAAATTGTCCCGGAGCCCTAATCTATACTTAATATTATAAAGTAGTAAAGATTGTTTTTTTGTTTTGTTTTGTTTGTTTGTTTGTTTGTTTGTAGGGGGTAATCTCTGGAACTACAGAAGCGATTTCAAATGTGATGGTGGCAAATTGATGGTGACAATCCCTTCTCCAACATAGACTATATTTAATATCGGTGCCACTACCCCCGGTGGGGTGCAAAAGCGAAATACGTTCTAAAATTTCATTTTTTTTTTATACTGGAGGAGCTAGAAACATGAAATTTGGCATGGTAGCTACTTATAAGATGTAAATGCTCCCTAAGGACAAATACTAATAAAATTCGAAATTTAAAAGGGTGAGATGAGGGAAAAAACGTTCTAAAAACATTCTAAATTACAATTTCTATGGAATATCTGGAACTGCAGAACCGTTTTCAAAAGTGATGGTGGAAAATTGATGGTGATAGTCGCTGCTCCAACATAAGCTATATTTTATGTCGGTGCCACTACCCCCAGGGGGGTGCAAGAGCGAAAAACGTTCTAAAATTTCGATTTTTTTTTTATACTGAAGAAGCTAAAAACATGAAATTTGGCATGGTAGTTACTTATAAGATGTAATTTCTCTCTAAGAACAAATTCTAATAAAATTCGAAATTTAAAAGGGTAAGATGAGCAAAAAGCGTTCTAAAAACATTCTAAATTGCAATTTCTATTGAAAATCTGGAACTACAGAAGCATTTTCAAAAGTAATGTTGACAAATTGATGGTAACAGTATCTGCTGTAACATAGGCTATATTTCATGCTGGTGCCACTTTCCCAAGGGGAGTGCATGACCAAAAAACGTTCTAAAATTTCGATTTTTTTATACTGAAGGTGTTAGAAACATGAAATTTGGCATGGTAGTTACTTATAATATATAAATGCTCTCTAAGAACAAATTCTAAAAAAAAAAATCGAAATTTAAAACTGTGAGATGAGCGAAAAGCATTCTAAAAACATTCTAAATTGCAATTTCTATGGAATCTCTGGAACTACTGAACCCCTTTCCAAAGTAATGGTGGCACATTTTTTATGACAATCCCTGGTCCTACATAGGCTATATTTTACGTCGGTGCTACTAATCCCATGGTGGTGCAGGAGCCAAAAACGTTCTAAAATTTAATTTTTGAAGTGAAAACTTCTTTAGGCGTGTTGGGCATTTTTTGAGATGGGAAAAAACCATTGAACTCGCGACACTGTTACTGTAACCGACACTGTTACCGACACCTCTGTATATTTGAAGTGAAAACTTCTTTAGGCTCGTTGGGCATTTTTTGAGATGGGAAAAAACTATTGAACTCGTGACGCTGTTACTGTAACCGACACCTCTGTATATAAGTATGTACATGTATTGTGTATAGTTAGGTATGAGGTAGGGCGGGGTGGGCGCGTCGCGCGCAGCATGCTTGCCTGTGCGCTATTGCACCGCGGTATAGTAAGTGCAGAAAAATGTAAGCGGTATAGTGAGCGCAGAAAGATGTAAGCGGCATAGTACGCGGTATAGTAAGCGGTATAGCAACGCAGAAAAATGTAAGCGGTATAGCAAGCGCAGAAAAATGTAAGCGGTATAGTAACACAAAAAAATGTAATCAGTATAGTAAACGCAGAAAAATGTAAGTGGTACAGTAAGCGGTATAGTAAACGTAGAAAAATGTAAGCGGTATAGTAAGCGCAGAAAAATGTAAGTGGTATAGTAAGCGCAGAAAAATGTAATCGGTATAGTAAGCGGTATAGTAAGCGCAGAAAAATGTAAGCGGTATAGCAACGCAGAAAAATGTAAGCGGTATAGTAAGCGCAGAAAAATGTAAGCGGTATAGCAACGCAGAAAAATGTAAGCGGTATAGTAAGCGGTATAGAAGCGGTATAGTAATCGCAGAAAAATGTAAGTGGTATATTAAGCGGTATAGTAACACAGAAAAAATGTAAGCGGTATAGTAAACGCAGAAAAATGTAAGTGGTATAGTAAGCGGTATAGTAAACGCAGAAAAATGTAAGCGGTATAGTAAGCGCAGAAAAATGTAAGCGGTATAGTACGCGGCATAGTAAGCGGTATAGTAATGCAGAAAAATGTAAGCGGTATAGTAAGTGGTATAGTAAGCGGTATAGTAACGCAGAAAAATGTAAGCGGTATAGTAAGTGGTATAGTAAGCTGTATAGTAAGCGGTATAGAAGCGGTATAGTAAGCGCAGAAAAATGTAAGCGGTATAGTAACACAGAAAAAATGTAAGCGGTATAGTAAACACAGAAAACTGTAAGTAGTATAGTAAGCGGTATAGTAAACGCAGAAAAATGTAAGCGGTATAGTAAGCGTAGAAAAATGTAAGCGGTATAGTAAGCGCAGAAAAACGTAAGCGGTATAGTACGCGGCATAGTAAGCGGAATAGTAATGCAGAAAAATGTAAGCGGTATAGTAAGTGGTATAGTAAGCGGTATAGTAACGCAGAAAAATGTAAGCGGTATAGTAAGCGGTATAGTAAGCTGTATAGTAAGCGGTATAGAAGCGGTATAGTAAGCGCAGAAAAATGTAAGCGGTATAGTAACACAGAAAAAATGTAAGCGGTATAGTAAACACAGAAAACTGTAAGTAAGTATAGTAAGCGGTATAGTAAACGCAGAAAAATGTAAGTGGTATAGTAAGCGCAGAAAAATGTAAGCGGTATAGTAAGCGTAGAAAAATGTAAGCGGTATAGTACGCGGTATAGTAAGCGGTATAGTAACGCAGAAAAATGTAAGTGGTATAGTAAGCGGTATAGTAAACGTAGAAATATGTAACCGGTATAGTAAGCGCAGAAAAATGTAAGCGGTATAGTAACGCAGAAAAATGTAAGCGGTATAGTAAGCTGTATAGTAAGCGGTATAGTAAGCGCAGAAAAATGTAAACGGTATAGTAACACAGAAAAAATGTAAACTGTATAGTAAGCGGTATAGTAAACGCAGAAAAATGTAAGTGGTATAGTAAGCGGTATAGTAAACGCAGAAAAATGTAAGCGGTATAGTAAGCGGCATAGTTAACGCAGAAAAATGTAAGCGGTATAGTAAGCGCAGAAAAATGTAAGCGGTATAGTAAGTGCAGAAAAATGTAAGCGGTATACTAGCGGAGAAAAATGTAAGCGGTATAGTAACGCAGAAAAATGTAAGCGGTATAGTGCGACTGAAGTCTGGTTTCCGAAATTTTCGTATGTAAAATAATATGCATTATTTTTCATGTACAATAGCGCATTAAATGAAAATTGTAATATAATTTTTGTAGTAGTAGTTTCTAATAATGAATAAAAAAACACTTCATTTAAAAGTATTTCCTGCACAATAAAACATTACCTGACGATTCAAAAAATACACACGTAATTGTTCAAGTTTTCACTTCTGTCGGCACTCCCAGAGTGCCAATGTTTTTTTTTTTTTTTTCCAAATCAATTTGTCCATAAATTCTTGTGCCATTCACTGAGTTCAATATTTTAGCAACAGAAATACCTTTCCAATATAATCGATGAAAATATTTTTTTTATCATTTTTTTTTCTATTTTAGGATTAATTCACTATTACTGGCAAGACACGTGAGGCACTTTCCCAGAACAAACAAATTTAAGGGGCCCAAAAATTTCTAGCGTCATAAGTGTATTTATAATTTTTCTGTACATTTAAAATTTTAATTTATCATACTGGTGCCCACAATATTTTAGCTTGTTTTTATATGTTTAAACTTTCAGATGGATGTTTTAATTTTATGACTTTCTTATCTATAAAATCACACTTTCTTTGGGATATGTACGCTTTTTATGTTCATGCAGAATTATTTCATATTTATTTAGCATCCTATTTGAGTCTGCCACGTTACTTTTCATGAAATTTGTCAATAACAATAATCCAACTTCAATTACCAATGATTCTCAATTACTGTACTGAGAGTAATGCAATTAAATTCCCTTGTGCATCTCTGTAAAAAAATGACAGAAGCTACACTATCCGTATTCTATATAAAGCGTATTGTAGTGCATTACAATAATACATATCAATTTCATTATGTTTGAAGTAGTGTAACATCATTAAAATACATTGCACAGACATTTTCCCCATAAGGCATAATGTAACGAAATAGTTCTGTACGTCCCTGTAAATACACAACTAACTAGGGATGCACAACCTGTGGCCCGCTATGGGTTAATTGGTGGCTTGTGGAGTCTAGGGCCGACACCCGACATCACCAGTCTTTTTATCTACTTGTCAATTTTAATGCATTTATTTCAGTTTTTCTTTTGGATTTTGCAGCTGCAAAACATTTTACCAAAATATCACATACATACATACATGCACACACACATATATATACGTATATATATACATATATATAATAAAACTTTTGTAAATAATAACCATATATATATATATATATATATATATATATATATATATATATATATTAGTATCAAACGACAAATCAAATGTTCATTTGGCGCCACCTTCGCCTTCCATTCTGGCGCCTGGGGCACACACACACACACACATATATATATATATATATAATGTTCACACACACACATATATATGCATATATATAACATGCAGGAGATAAATAACTTCTAGTTTTAAAACTTATTTTGCCTTAAATATGCATTTTTTGTTTTTTTCATGTAAATGCACATCAGTAAACTTTCGTAAAAAACGGCAATGTCTATAAAAGGTAAAGTATTTGAATGAATAAAATCATCTTTCATTCCACTCTCTATTTTACAAATAGATAGTATTCTATAGTAACGTTTGTTAGTTGTATCCACCTTATCGTACACTGCTTATTTTGTCATTTAGCCTCTCAGAATTAGAATAGAATAATCATTTGCAGATTTCAGCATCTCGATTGTAATCACTTGAAGCTTTTTGTGAAACTACTCCTCATAAGGTGCTTCATTTTGAGAAAGTGGAGGAAGAGGGGCGGGGATATTAGATCTGGTTTTTCTTTCTTCCTGGGGTCTTTTCAAGTAAAACCAAATAAATCATCCATCTGATCTACTTTTTTCCCAAACCCCTGTATTACGCGCATAGGGAGAATACGTTATAATTATACCCGTAATGAAGTAAAGAACTATGTATAATGTAAATGAAACAGAAGAACGTTATATGAAAAGATTTGCTAAAAATTTAAACATCCTGATCCTATAAAGAAATTTTATTCTGTATATTTTAAATATTAGTCATAACAATAGATATGTCTCCCAAATTTCTCTCAACAATAGATTTTTCCCGTTTCTCCCAATTGGTCTATAATTCCAGTTTTATTTCCACTTATTCAAAGACTTATTGTTATTATTATAGTTAGATTCTTATAGCAAATAATTTTAAAGGAGGTTTACAGCCGTCAAGGTCTATCTGAGAATAATAGAGGGTGGTGTTGTATAAGAATGTAAAAAAATTGTTTAAAGCATATCCATACCTTTTACCATAATTTGCTGATTTTGTTTTATCAGATATTACTCTTTAGTGAAGAACACGTTAGCCAAAATATATAGCTTTCACTATTAATTTACGGATTATACGCCAGAAATCTATTAATATATTTTTTGTTATATTTGTACTCCACCTTCGCTGTTTTTTATATTTAAACTCCGCCCATCGTCATTTAGATATGTATTCATTAATAATAAAAGCATTAGTATACAGTGTCTCACTGTAGCATTAGTGCAAAAAAAAAAAAGAAAAAAAAATAGCTATACGAAGTAGGAGGAGCATCCTCTCCAGCACGATTTGCATACAGATGAAAATTATATTAATATTAGTTGAGGAAATATCTAATTTTTGAATTTTGCATAAAACTTCTTTTTTTTTTTAAATCATTGCACCGAATTTCATGAAATTAAAGTATGTTTTAGGGGTACTAAAGAATTAGAATTTGGTAGTTGTTTTTAGAATATCTTTTAGCGAAAAATTGTGTAAAAAACGATGATACATATTCTTAAAAAGTCAAAAAGATACCCATACCCAGAGCTTGACAAATGCGGTCGCCAGGTCGCCACTGGCGACCAACTTTTTTTATCTGGCGACTAACTTTTTTAATCTGACTTTTTTTGTTTCATTTATTTATTTATTTTTTACAAAAATTGAACTAAAAAATGAGCACAAACGACATTTTCTCTAAAGCAAAGTTAAAAAGGCATTCTCCATTTCATGCACATAAAACGTCATTCTTTTCCGCTCTAGTCGGCTAGTCATGTGATTAGAATGTGAGGAGAGGGGGGGGGGTTCAATAACAAATAGTCTTATGTGGCTTCTAAAAATTGGATGCAATGATAAAAATGCTTACTTTTTTGTATGTTTCAAATCAGATTTTTGTGTTCAGAATTAAAACTTTTAATCTATTACATTCATTTTAAAAGAATAATAACATATAAGTGATTATAAGTAATTCATTCGAAGTAAATCTATAAAACTTAATTAAAATTTCAAGAATAATTCATTTTAATAAAAATATGTATTATTATTTTTAATATTTTTTCCCGGCTTAAAATGCTTGGCGCCTCGCGTCTGTTTGCACCACACGCGTTGGACATTGCCGTCGTCACTCTGTCTTGGCGACAAGTGTCTGGTTCAGAGTTGTTTCTCAATAGTATTTTATAATTACATTGTTTGGATTATTATCTGCAGTAAATGGAAATAAAAAATCATTGATTGCACTTCAAAAAGTTTTTTTTTTTTTTTAAATTCTTTTTGTAGATCGTTGGATGAAAATAAACCTCAGCCGGCTGCTGATTTCGATTTAATCCAGCGCGGGAAAATACATTTTTTTCTTTCCTTTTTAGCTACGAAAACAAACGTTTACATAATCACTCGTAATATTACGCGTTAATAGCCCTCGAGTTTGCGAACATCACAACGTTTAATTAAATTTTCTGTAAGATATCTCATTATAGATGCTGCAAAGTTACAAAATATTAAGAAATAAATTTGAAATTATATTCACACACACACAAACAAACAAACAAACAACAACAGAAAAAAATAACTTATTTTTAATTTGGCAAAACTATTGCAAATGTCATTAAATGAAAATTTTGAAATAATTAAATCAGAATTATTTGACTTTTTTATTTTGATAGGCTAAATAGGCATAAAATCGTTTTCCGGCTTCACTATTTTATAGATGCCCTCTCATCCGATATAGATTTTGTAGCACTCAACTATTTGAACATTTGAAGCATACGGCAATCAGCATTTCCCGAACATGTCGGTTAATTCAGAGTTTACAATATTTCCTTTATTATTATTTTTTTCACAAATATATAACTTTGATAAGTTTCCTTAGAAAACTTAGTTATTATTCACTATTATAAACTATGTAACTAATAATTCTAATCTATGTTTGTTATAATTTTTTCTGACTTAATTGCTAAGCAAACGTTTGTACTTTTTAAAAATCAATAACAGGGAGGGGGGTGTTAAATTTTTTTACTGGCGACTAGAATTTATACCTGGCTACCAGATTTTTTCAAATTTGTAAAGCCCTGCCCATACCTGATACTGTTGTAAAAGCAATGTTTTCCTTTTTTTATGCATATTTGTGTGTATTAAATATTCATTGTGGTTGATCATGCCATATTTATATATGTATTTAGATTCAAGTTGTGTGATGGGTATCACAGATAAGTATTTACAAATATATATAAAATACTAAAGTACGGAAAAGGGAATAGATTTAGGGCGGAGTTACACATTATTTCGATTTTCTCCCTATAAATCTTGCCTTTTTTTTCTTTTTATGTATTTTTAACAATAAATTTGTAAACATTTATGTGAACAAAACCACTTTTGTTGCAGCCATGTGCCATTTCTTTTTACATATTTATTGTCATACTAGCAATACCCGCGGCTTTGCTCGCGTAATTCTTGAAAAATGCCAAGTGGTATTCGTTGGCCTATTTTCATTAGAGGAAATTTTACTGCCACAGATAATTCAGAAATTACTAACTAAGCCACACCAATGTTGAAAAAAACGAAATTTTAGAACGTTTTTTTTGCTTTTTTACCCCTGTGGTAGTGTCACGATATAAAATATACCCTATGTTACAGCAAGGACTGCTCCCATCACTTTTGAAAATGGCTCTGTAGTTCAAGAGATTCCATAGAAATTGTAATTTAGAAAGTTTTTAGAACGCTTTTCGCTCATCTCACACTTTTAAATTTCGATTTTTTTAGAATTTGTTCTTAGAGAGCATTTATATCTTGTAAGTAACTATCATGCCAAATTTCATGTTTCTAACACCTTCAATATAAAAAAATCAAATTTTAGAACGCTTTTCGCTCTTGCACTCTCCTGGAGGTAGTGGCACCGGCATAAAATATAGCGTATGTTGGAGCAGACTGTCACCATCAATTTGTCACCATCACTTTTGAAAACGGTTCTGTAGTTTCAGAGATTCCATAGAAATTGTAATTTAGAATGTTTTTATAACGCTTTTCGCTCATCTCACCCTTTTAAATTTCGAATTTTTTCGAATTTGTTCTTAGAGAGAATTTACATCTTATAATTAACTACCATGCCAAATTTCATGTTTCTAGCTCCTTCAGTATAAAAAAAAATCGAAATTTTAGAACGTTTTTCGCTTTTCTGGTGACTTTTGTACACATAGCATATTAAGCTAAAAGCCAACTTACAACTCACTCGCAGTAATTACCAAACGTAAACGACAATGTATCTTTTTCTTTGCGTAAACGTAATAATTCTAAATAATAATAATAAACGCATAAATTCATAAACAGGTAACCCTGTATATGAATTTATTTATATTCCACAAACTTCTGTTAGTCTACTAAATGTAGTTTAGCAGAAAAATGCGCAACATAATTAAAAACTACCCTTAAACAATTCACTCCCATAGTCTGTAATACAACGAATTCCCTTGTGTAGCCCTGTATATGATCAACCGAGTTTATAAACACACACGTATACTATGAAAAAATCGAGTTAAACTAAACAAGAACGAAAAATCATGCGTCAAGCATAGATTATGTAACACTTTCCAACGCTTCCAAAATAATTTTACAAATCATACCGTTTAATAAGCTAAAAGAGAAAATCTAAGTAAACAATTTGGAAAACGCATAGCATATTTAAAAACATAATTTCAGGAATTTACAACATATACAATATTCGGAAAAATATCCGAATACTTTTATTCAGTCCTGTATAGGATCTATAGATTTGTATATATACTACATAGGATGCTAAATTTTAGTTCAGTTAGGAAACGCGTAGCACAGTTTAAAATTCTCCGTCTGGAGTTTCTGTCAATAAACGGAAATGTGTTCACGAACTTTTGTGCTTCCCTGTATAGGATCTTCAGAATTTATACACACCACGTAATAGACAAAAAGCCAGTTAAAATTAAAATCGCGTTCAGTAACTTAAAACGCACTTCCAGGAATTATTGTTAAGAGACAGTAGAGAATTCTTTTGTGTGTCCCTGTAAATGAACGATGACTGCTATACACACAATATTCTGTAGTAAGCCTCTTGTCATGCACCTTAGTGATATATATAAATTTCATTGCATTTAAAATAACTAAAACATTATTTAAATAAACCGCAGACGATTTTTCTCCATAGACGTAATGTAACGGAATTCTTTTGACTGCCCCTGTAAAGTAACTATAAGTGCTATGCACACCCTATTCCATATTAAGCTTCTTCTAATGCACCTTAGTGATATATATAAATTTCAATGCGTTTAAAATAGTGAAACATTATTTAAATAAACCGCAAATGATTTTCCCCATAGACCGCAATGTAACGGAATTCTTTTGAGTGTCCCTGTAAAAAAACTATAGGTGCTACACACTTCTGTTGAAATAGGGAACATGCTATAGATATCGACAATAACATGTAAAATTTGCAGAACAATCCTAGCATATTTACGGGAGTTAGAGCACGGACAGACGGCCATACGGCAGACGGCCATCCGGCCAGACAAACTGAAGTCATAAACACTTTTCAACTAGGTTGGAAAGTGTTAAAAACACAAACAAATTTGAAAACGCACTTGTCACATATAGACTATAAATATCGCACATGTATTGTAACCGATATATTTTGTGTGTCCCTGTAAATAAACGCAATGCACACAAGAGAGCAATTTATAGTGCACCTCAGTAATGGATATAATTTTCATTACGTTTGAAATAGTGAAATATCACTAAATTACACGGCAAACGATTTTTCCCCATAAGACAGTATGTAACAGAATTATTTTGTTTGACCCTGTAAATGAATATTAAATGCTTTGCACTCCATACAAAAAGCATGTTTTAATGCGTTTCATAATTATATATCAATTTTATCATGTTTTAAATGACGTAGCATCATTAAAATGCACTTGAAACGATTATTTCCCATTGACTGTACTGTAACGAAATATTTTTGACTGTCCCTGTAAAAAAACTATAAGTGCTACACACTTCAGTTGCAATAGGGAACATGCTGTATTAAATGACAATAACATACAAAAATTTCAGGGCTATCCGAGTATATTTACGCGAGTTAGAGCACGGACAGACGGCAGACAATCTGAAGTCATAAACACTTTCCAACTAGGTTGGAAAATGTTAAAAATCACTAAAATTTGCCTATAAATAGAAAAAATAAAATTTTGAAGGATTTAAAAAAATATATATTCTTCAAAGTAAAAATCACTGACAAAAATTCTTTTTTTCTTATTTCTATTTTTTTTTTGTACTTTTAAATTTATTATAAATTTTTTAAGTACAAATTTTATAAATTCTGAAGACCAAATGACAAGGAACCTTCCCAGCAAACAACAGTGAAACTAATCGGATGGGACAATCCCAAAACTTTCTTCTATCTCACACACGTTTCGCATACACTAAAAAGAATCAGCACCAATTTTTATCAGGATCTAACTAAATCTAAAGTTTTATTAAATTCCGTGCATTAGTTTTTGAGATATGACTATTGCTAAAATCGTGTAAATCCTGCAAAAGGTAGCACAGCAGTATTACCTGTTGGGAGATTTAGACCAAAACATAATCAATAACAACTTATGCCACCGTCTTACTGAATCAGAAGTTTGATGAAAATCCGTGCATTAGTTCTGGAGGTATAGTTATCGTGATAATAATGAAAAACGTAGTATAGCAGCGCCACCTGTTAAGCTATTTACACGAAAAAGTAAGCACCATCTATTTATGTCAAGGTCTAACAAAATCTGAAGTTTCATGAAATTCCGTGCATTAGTTCTTGAGATATAGCTATCGTAATAAACATGAAAAAAGTGGTATAGCAGCACCACCTGTTGAGATATCTACATCAAAACATAATCAGCGTCTAACTGAATATATTCTAACTGTCAATGTCTAATTGTCAATCAACTGTCAATGTCTTACTGAATCTGAAGTTTGATGTAAATAAGTGTATTAGTTCTTGAGATAGAGCTATTGCGGAAATCGCAAAAAATGCAGCATGGGACAGCCACCTATTGGGCGATTTTCACCAAAAACTAATCAGCACCAAATTATGTCAGGGACTAACTGAATATAAAGATTTAATAAATTTCGTGCATTCGTTCTTGAGATAGAGCGCCCACAAAATTTTTGTCACATACAGACAGACATACATTTTCTAAAAACCGTCAAATCGTGTTCAGGACATTTTAAAACGTATAAATCCGTGGAAAACCGGAAGTCGAAATTTTTCATGAATCCAATACTTTCTTCTTGTAAAAATAGTTAAAAGTAAAAAGTAAAAAAAAAAAAAAATCGGGCAAGAGGTTTATCAGTACTATAAAAAATTACATAAGTTTAAAATTAAAATTTATTTAAAAAAAATAAAATTACAAAATGTTAAAGACATTTTTTTTATGTGAAATGTAATTTTATAGACAGATATATTGCAGGAACCCCCCCCCCCCCATAAATTTAAATAATGAATCAATAATTAAACAAAAGACTATTTTAGAAGTCAATATAACCCTACAGGAATCATGCATATATTTTCTTGTATACGATTTTTTTAAAATGTAATATCAATATTGTTTACATAATGCAGTAGATCTTACATTTCATTATCAATTTCAGATATATTTTTTCTCGTTCTTGTCAAATTCGTTGACTATTCGACGCCTTAGAAATTTTTCGATGACACTGCCAATTCTTCCTTTTCTTATTTCGTTGTTTTCCCATATTTCAAATGAAAAATGTAAAAGAAAAAAAAATTAATTATTTAATTCAAGAGTATAGTTCAATGTTGAATAGCTGAGAAAAGCATTTATATCCTCTTAAAACATGTAATAAACCATTCAATCATTAAATATTCATTCATTGATTAATATCTCATTTTCTGTAACGACACCTCACGGAATGCTTATCTTTCGTTACTAATTGAAAAAGCTGTAATACGATATCCCCCCCCCCCCCATGCACACAAACCCCTGACCTCATTTGAAGCAGGACTTTGTATTGCCAGTAAAATTGACTACGAAATACGTTTCATCTATTGGTCACTTTGCGCGAATGAATGACAGACTGAATCTCCTCCTTTTTTTTAAAAAGCACTACCCCCTCTTAAATTTCCCGGCAATATTCAGCGCCATCTATGAGGAAAAGGTAATTTTCTTCATTGTTCGAAATACACCCTTAAGTCTTTATTAAAAGTTTTCGAGTTTGGCATCTTTCTTTATTGGGAAATTCCGTATTCATACTAGATATTCAGAAAAGGAATTTTTCCTTTATTTATTGACAGACATTTCGAGTGAAAAATTTTCATCCTGAATTTTCGATTTTCCGAATTAAGAAAAAGAGCCCAAAACGGTAATTCTGGGGTAAGTCTTTCGAAAGAGCGAAGCAGCCCGAAAGGTATTCTGCATTTTACACCAGAGCTGTTTGAAATGACAGCCTTATTTCTTGAAGTTCAAAAATATTGTGAAAGTAGCCGTAGTAACATCACCGGATATTTTTATTTTATACAAACATACTTTTAAATGTTTCCGGTGACAGTTTGATTTTTTACAAAACAACGGCTCGATATTAATATTGGAACGTTTAAAATGGCCTGTTTGTAGCTTTTTAACATTTTCCAACATAGTTGAAAAGTATTTATGGTTTCGGTTTCTCTGCCCGTCTGTCTGTGGTCTAACTCTCGTAAATGTATTCGGATCGTCCTGAAATTTTTGCATGTTATTGAAGTTTTCTGTTACCGGATCGCGATTGAAAATAAATCGTGTAGCTCCTTTACAGGGACACACAACATATTTCGGTCTGCAAAGAAAAATCCTCTGTGGTGTCTTTTTCTGATATTACACAATTTCAAACACATTGAAATTGATATATATCACTGAGATGCATTGCGAGAGGCTTAATACAGAACATTGTATGCATAATATACATCGTTCATTTACAAGGATAGATAAAATCATTCTGTTAAAGTACTGTCTGTAATCAATAATTCCTGGAAATGCGTTTTCAGTTACGGACACGAGTTTTTAAATTTAATTAATTTTTTCCTACTACTTAGTGTGTTATTGTTCAGTGCTATCCACTATCTGCTGCATGTAAAGTGTCGTTGTGTGTGAAATGGAAAATGTATGAAACAAAATAAAATGTTTTGTTTTCTGTTGCTTCTCTTGCCTTATTGGTTGTTTTCACTATTCTTCTTAGTCTGTCTAGCGCCGGCGATTTTCGTGCTACAGGTACCGTTCCAACGCTTTTTATGGTTTTTCACTATGAAGATCACATTCCAAAAAAAAAAAAAAGTAGGTGTTGCCATTTGAAATTTTCGAAATTTTGTCACTGCAACCGTAACGGTTAGAATTTAACTGTTGTTTTTCACATGATTCTTGAGTGCATACTTCAAAATGCTTTAGGCCAGAATTTCATTCAGTTTCTGTGAAGGGTATGACAGTTAGGGGCTCATACATCGGGATAGTTTTTTATAATCACCATAAATATATATATATATATATAATATACATATATATAATATACATAAATATATATATATATATATATATATATATATATTTCTTCGCATTCATAACAAGATAAAAATAATATAATAAAATTCGGGATGCAAATTTGCAGGTTATAATAAAAGTTAAGTATCATAAATAATATATTACCGCTCATCAAAAGGCTGAATTATTTACCTCACAACCATTCAAATATGTATTATTTAAGGCAACTTTCAATTCTGTAAACTGTGTTTTATTTTTACCAGATTAAACCCCTTTTGAATTCGGAAACGTATTTTATATATATTTTTACGCATAGTTGTTGCATATTTCTACGTGGAGTACATTTGAATTTAGCTCTAAATAAAAGGCTGATTCAAAACGTATTAACTTTAGTCAAATTAACCTACATTTTACAGACGAATGCTGGGATGTTGGCATGTATAAGATTACGTAACCAGTTTCATAATACATAAAATTATTCATAAGTAATTCTATAGAATATACCAGTGTTATTTATTTTAGTATTCATTAAATCCCAACAGAAATAGTCTTAAAAACCAGACATTTGCACATTGAACAATACACTTTTCTGTACTCTAATAAATTGTAATATACATGCATATTCTTAGAATATTTTATGATTGACATATTTGGTAATTTAACACTATAACGGATGAAAAATTCCCTCGAATCGAACATAAACAAGAATTCCTTTTTAAGTTCTATTTAACTTATTTTTGCATGGTACTTTTTGACTTAATTTATGAAGAAATTTCTGGTTCGAATGGAAATATATTTATTGGTTCCCAATGAAATTAACTGTTATGGACGTTCTAGTGTTAAATATTTTAGAATGTAAGACAGCGTCATATTTTCACTACAAATGTTTAACGCAGAATTTCTTTTTTTTTTTAAAGCAGCGTAGATATATTTTCGGAAATAACTCTGCTTGAAAATGGGAACCGTAAGAAACTTGTATTTTACAAACGCAAACACGAAATTCCGTAAAATTGGCAGTTCGTGCAATGAAGAAAGTTAGTATAACATATCTTATCAATAACAACATGCATGCATAATTCTGATCAGTTTTGGGAATTTAAATCTGATGTACTCCGTCAACGATATGTTGGCGTATGACCTTGAAAGTATTCGCGATGCTACAAGAAAAAGAGGTTCTAACAGACACAAAAGATTCAGGAAATGATTTATCTATTAAAATTTGTTATTAGGGATTGAAGTATTAATTACCAAATAAATTCATACAAATTTGAATAACACACCGTCAACATATTGTGAACAGATTATACATAAAAAATCTTCAATGAAGAATAATGTCTCAGAAGCTCTTAGGAATTATCGTTTTATTTACCGAATAAATTGATATAATTTTCAGCTGCACATTGGTCTATTTATTGCGTGACAGACAATACCTAATAAACTTTCAACATTTGAAACAATCATGAAGAAGAACCCCATCACAGTTATGTTTCTGTAAATGAAGTTACTTTATTTCTTTCCCTGAAATGATGACTTATTCAGCTATTGAAGAGAGTGTAACGTATGATATCCCATATCTGCCGAACTTAACTGTATTTTAACATTAAAATCATTATTTGAAAAAAAAAAGTTACACGATTAATATATACAATTTATTGATGAATAACACTTATAATGAATACCAATGAATAACAAATATATGTGTTTTACAACTACATCCCTCTGAATTAACTCGCGCTTTATAGACTTACAGATAAGTATTTAAAACATTCAAATAAAGATATCACATTACACATATGAAAAAATAATTATTTAAATAAATTATAATGTTTAAGAGATTTTAGATATTATATATGATATATAATATAAAAAATATATTGTATGGATTATTTATTCTCACCAATTTGAAAAAAGAAATACGATGTTCTGGAGCAACTTTTAAAAAGTTTTTTAAAGTTTTTATTAAAGGATTGCCAGTTTCGCTTTTTCTTGTACTCAGAAATTCCGAATTCATACCATAAATTCCTAATAGTTACTTTCGCTTTATTTCACGACATTAATTTCATCAGTACATACAGTATTTTTTTTTTTTATATAATTTACGGTTTTTGAATTTTTTTTTCTAAATAAAGAAAAGAGGCCAAACTAGAAGCAATATCATCATAAATCCTCTTAACCCTTTCCGGCACAGACAAAGTCTGTTCATAAAATGAGAAATTAATGACTGACACCGCAGTTTACAAACGACTTTTTTAGTAAATACGAATTTCTTATTTTGAGCTTTCCTTATAGAAACAAAATTTTATTAAATATTCTTGGTGTCGAATGCAAGTTTGGAATTAAAATTAAGTGTGCCCGGAGTGGGACCACTGTGCCGGAAAAGGTTAAGGGGTAATACCTAATTGCAAGGTTAAACAAGAATAAAAGATCATGCGTCAAGCATAGATTATGTAACACTTCCTAACGCTTCTAAAATAATTTTACAAATCATTACCGTTTAATAAGCTGAAAGATAACATCTAAGTAAACAATTTGGAAAACGCATAACATATTTAAAAACGTAATTTCAGGAATTTCCAACATATACAATATTCAGAAAAAGATACGAATACTTTTATACAGCCCTGAATAGGATCTATAGATTTGTATATATACTACATAGGATGCTACATTTTAGTTCAGTTAGGAAACGCGTAGCACAGTTTAAAATTCTCCGTCAAGGAGTTTCTGTGAATAAACGGAAACGTGTCCATGAACTTTTGTGCTTCCCTGTATAGGATAAACAGAATTTATACACACCACGTAATAGACAAAAAGCGAGTTCAATTTAAAATCGCGTTCAGTAACTTAAAACGCACTCCCAGAAATTATTGTTAACAGACAGTAGAGAATTCTTTTGTGTGTCCCTGTAAATGAACGATGACTGCTCTACACACACTATTCTGTAGTAAGCCTCTTGTAATGTATCTTAGTGATATATATAAATTTCAATGCGTTTAAACTAGTGAAACATTATTTAATTAACCACCATAACTCTGTCAAATTTTATCTAAAATTATAAAAAGCATAAAGTAATTAATTTCTCGAAACGCCTAAAACTCGAGAATAATTGTTTGGTTTTTGGATAAATTGATTTTGAACAAGATAGCGACCATTCAAAGTTAAGTTACTGGGTTTCACAAAAAATTTGAAATTTTATTGTTTACAATATAAATAAATAAATAAATAAATAATCCTCAGATCGCAAAAGGGAACGTTTACTATCTCGATAGTATAATTGTTAAAAATTGGCCAAAAGTGGAAAAAGATGATTGAGATTTGTTGCCGAAATTTAAAAACAGTTTTGAGATAATCATGATTAAAATTTCAAGTTATGATTTATACATGATAGAACAAAACAAATTATAGCGGCGTAACTTTATTAATTTTTATCACATCGACTTGAAAATTTGACTAAATATTTATTATGAATTTTACTTTATAAAAGTGGATTTTTTTTTTTTTAAAGATTGGAAGCAGGTGTAACATCTTAAAAATGTCCAAACAGCCTGTTCAAACATCTTCTTTCAAACCAAAACTGTCTGTGTTGACAGTTTGATCACTTGAACGTTTTACAGTCTAATGAGTTCAGGAACCCGACTGGATTTTTAAAAAAAAGTTTCATAAAGATCCTTTAAATATTTCCGGCGACAGTTGATTTTTCCAAACCAACAATTGCATATCAAAATTAAAATGCTAAAAATAGCGTGTTTGTAGTCTTACAGAGATATCTTCAATCACAGATGAATGAGAAATAGTACGGGGACCTCTCACTTATATGAATCGCTCGGTATTTATTTTGCGTACTGTTATTTCCGAAAAGTAATATTCTCCTTATTTAATCGCAGTTCTACCGGTTAATACAATGCTACTAAAAATAAATACCGTATGAGTCGTAGAAGTGATGGGTCACTGTATTAAATAATGGATAACAGACTGAAAATAGAAAATGTGAAAGATACATAATTTATCGGTTTTCTCTCAAGATATCTTTCCCAAATTGCATTTTCGCTCAATTTATGTAACTCAGACAGCAACTATATTAAACTATTTTACTGTATTATCATAATAAACTAATTCTCACATGATTTTTAGGTAAATAGACAAAACAACTATATTTATCAAAAACAGCTATATTTATAAAAATAAAATGAATTACTATTTATAATGTATTATCTTCTTTTTAATATATTTGCACTAATTTATAATAGAAATACTTTTGAAAAATAGGTAGATGGAATTGAAAAACTACTACACTGTGGCACCGTTTAACTCCTTGACGGGTGGTGGGATATTGATTTACCACGTACTTTTAATCAAAGTAGTAGTAATCAAAATTTTTGAACAACATTATAGTTTTATATTTGTGGTGAAAAAAGTTACAAGCTTTCATTTTTTGTTTCCAAATAACATTTTTCGATAATTCTCTTGTGAATTCAACATTACAGAAACAATATTAGTTGTCCCTAAAAGAATTATATTGTTACATAATCAGAAAATCCTTTCTTTTTGCAAGTCTTAGGATTCAAACTAAATTTATTGTATTTAATAAATCGCTAATATTTTTTTTTATATACAAGGTTGTAATTCCGCTTTCGTTCTGCATCATGTAATCAAATCTTCTTTTTACAGCTACAATTAGTTTTTCAATAATTTGCACAAAAAGCCATATGTATAATCCAATGGTTAATAATTGAGAGATCTTGAATCATTCAATTTAATACATTAGAAACAATGGACATATTTACAAAGCTTAGCTATATTATTTTTGTAACATGCATTAGAGATTCACAAATAAGAGAGTCTTCCAACTGCAGCATGGGTGGATCCTTAATTTCCAAATAGTCACACTTGAGTTATTTAAACACAGAGTTCTGCAATTAAATAATAGAAAGTTTCCTATTCAGAAATAGGGATTGTACACAAGCCGAAAATGGGAACGTAGCCGTAATTTACAGATGAACAAATAAATAGGCTTATTAGACACATGTTTAAAATGGAATAGAAAATAAAATCTTCCTCTTTAAAAAGGGGGTTCAGTTTTCACGTATTCATGGGTAATACTGTAAACTTTAATTCTGTTGATTGAATATGTAAATGATTGATCACCACCAGAGTTTACGAAAAAATTGATTGAAAATATATAAATTAAATTCTATGCATTCATAATAAGTGCAAAATATTATTATAAATTTAGGGATGACAATTTTATGAAGATATTTCTGAATCGAATCGATCCCAATCAAATCGACCACTAACGATATTTAATACATAATATCTGTTAATAAAATAGGCGAAGATACCTTTTCGAAAATAGCGGTGCTCGAAAGTAGGAACCGTGAGGACCTATGTTTTAAAAATGCTAAAATAAAATTCTCGAAAATTCGCAGTTAGTGTAATGAATTAAAATAATATGACAAATCTTATCAGTAACAAGATGCAGTCTTAATTTAAAAATGCTTTCGAATTTAAACCTGTTGTAGTCCGTCAACGGTAAGTTGGCCCATTACGCTGAAAGTGTTCGATTTATTACAAGGAAAGAAAGTTTGTAACAGACACAATTGATGAAGAAAATGCTTCATTTTTTTTAAAATTAGATTTTGCTGGTTGCTCTAAGCAATTGTCGTTTTATTTACCAAATAAATTCATTTAAATTTCTGTTGCACATTGGTCAATTTAATGCAATAATTTCCACATTCAAAAGGATAAATGTAACTGAATTTTCGTTGGCGAGAACATCAGAGTACCGTCTGATATTGTCAAAGTCTACTTTTGTTTAGCGCAACATATCTTTATGAATGTGCAACCCCCCCCCCCCTTTCTTTGTATGAAAAACAAATACTGGAATAAACTAAAAATCGAATCCGACTTATGACTAAAACTACCTAATATTGAGAAAGACATGCGGAAGCTGTGCTTGATAAAACAAGCCCACCCTTTTAATTGACGATAGAAGTACATTAGCGCAATCAGTCTCCTACAACAGTATATGAATCAGTGTGCGCCGATATATGTCATTATAAGTTTTGTGGTTTTTTTCTTTCCTATACCAAAATACTGTATTTTGTTATCGTATACATTATTAAAAATTAATGATGATATCGCTTTTTCTTTCAACGTTATCATAATATTCAACGTCAGTCATGCAGTAAGCAGAAGAATAAATTTAGTAATGTAATCATTCATTTTTAAATATAAAACCTGCTAAGATGGAAACACAAAAGACCGGATATACATTTCGTTTTAGACAGGTTCCTTTTCTATAGGTTTTTGTATATTAGCTTTACGTTTGTTAGCTGGTGGTACGCAGGAATAATGAACTTCGATTTAGTGGTACGTCGGTCTAAAAGTTTGAGAACCCCTGCTATAGAAGGTATTAAACTGAAAGGATTGATTATATCGTGTATACTTTTTAGGTACATGTCAAATATTTTAATGTATGAATGTCTTCTACGCTTCATACAGAATCAATATTCTGTATAAATTTTGGGCAGCCCGTTTAGAGTTCTTTTTAATTCAAAAATAACAGTAATTTTTGTTTATAATATGTTTTGTAATAGTAATTTTAATTTCTTAATGTAATTATTGTTTTATTTAATAACGGACATTTCGTAATTACGTACAATAAAAAAATTTCGCTCGAAATTAACGATTTTCTAAATTCCAAATTTCTGAAAAAATAAAAGAGGCTCAACTGTCTGAGAAATCCTTTTAACCCTTTCAGGGGCAAAGTAATTATATACGTAAAATGCTGAAATGACTGACTGACACAAGATTTTGAAAACAAATTATTTAAAAATAAGTAACAGCTTTTCTTCAGGTAATTCCTAAAAGGACAATTTTCACTCCAAAATTCTGATGCCAATATGGGATTTAAAATTAGTTGGTCCAAAAATGAAAAACGCCCTTGAAAGGGTTAAATTGACTCACACAGCCCGAAAAGATACACTGAATGCCTTTTAACCCTTTATATCCTGAATTAATTTTCCAGCTATTTTTTAATTGTATTTTTGCCTCATTGGATAAGTTTTGGTGCAGAATAAACATAGGAAAGAGGAAAATAATTTTTATAGTGTTTTAGTGGTTAATTATGCAACTGTAACCACCATAAATTTTTTACCCTATGATATAAAATAAAACAGTAATTTTCAAATAGTAAACTTCAAATAAAATTTAGGAAATGTTCACCTGTAGAGTATAGAAAACAATAGAAAATAATAGTACTAAATAACCAGTAATAAACCACTAAAATTACTCAAATGAAGAACAACATGCATGTCAACTCTATTGCAAAATGGATTTCGAATGTAGCGTGGCAAATGTAAATTCCCTACAATGCAAAGAAAGAGGATATGGGCTTGAATTTGCCATCTCCTGCCTGCTGTCAGAAATACACTCTTTGTGCCAGTGTGAATACCGTTAGGAAAAGTGGTCATATTACGAATATATAGGTGTTTTATTAACCCCTTGGGGACGAGCGACACGAATACATGACGCATAAGATGCTCAGAATCCTCGATTATTCCCACTTTTTTTTTTTCTTTTTTGTAAATTTTTCCTTATCTAATCATAGCATTTTTGTGATTCAATTAAGTGAAAATTTCTCATTTGAAAAACCGGTGGTAACAGATTAAAAATTCTGTAAAAAACGCTCGTCGCGAAGGGATTCAAGGGGTACTTATAAGTACCGTCAGGATAAAAAGGGTCAAACCAAAGCTGTCTGTACTGACAACTTCATACCTTGAATGAAAAAAACTTAAAATTTATTACAAAATATAGTTTGGATGTTTATAACATTTTATAATGACCCATTAATTTTTCCCGGTGCAAATCGGTTACTTCAAACCAACATTTAGATATCAATCTTGAAAAAGTATAAATTAAGTGTTTGTAACGTTTTGAAAAAAAAAAATCTTCAATTCTCGAAAATCACATATGGATGACAAATAGTACTGTGACCTCTCACTTATATGATACGTCAGGTATTTATTTGTAGTACAGCTGTTTACGAATAGTAAATTTCGCCTTATTTAAAGGCAGTTATTCGATTAAAAATAACGAAGATAGATATATTATACAAAAATATTGTGAAATATTCAGCAATATTTCACTGATAAATGTTTTTAAAATATACACATTTATAATAGATAACGTGCGTAATTTTTTTAAAAAGTACATGTAAATAATAACTTCAAAGCCCGTGCAGCTTTAGAATATTCTCATTTTATTTTTGAAAATGACTCAGAAGAGTCGAAACATGTAAAACAACTAATAAAAGTTATTTTAATTTATATTATAGTTGTTAATTATACACCTTTAGCATTTAAAAGTAATATACACATTTTGATTGCTATTTTGAAGTTAAGTAAAACTATAACGATCGAAATAAAAACTACGACACTCTGAGGCTTCTTACAATTTTTTATACATAGAAAAAAGTAATGTATCTGCTTTTTGCAAATTTTAAGCTTCTACCAAATACTATTTTATTAAAGTAAATCTCAATATTTAAACAAATTCGAAGAACGTAAGTCGACTTAAATTTTGCATAATTTAATCAAAGCTTTCAGCCACTACAATTATTGTATCAGATATTTTCACAAAGAGCCGTATCTATTAGCAAATCATTATGAATTGAGATATCTTGAATCATTTTTTTAAACAAATTTTAACGATTTTAAATACGTAACGTGTATGCGTCCTCCATTTATAACGGCACTTTCTAACTTCGGACTGCGAGGAACTACAATTTCCATATAGTTACATTCGAATTATTTAATAGTAGAGTTCTGTTATTAAATAAGACAAAGTTTACTATTCGGAAATAAAGATTATACACACGATCCATATATAAACGCCTGATTTATAAGCTCTTTAACCCTTTATATCCTGAATTAATTTTCCAGCTACTTTATAAGATGCTCAGAATCCTCGATTATTCCCACCAGTTATTTTTTTTTTTTGTAAAGTTTTCCTTATCTAATCATAGCATTTTTGCGATTCAATTAGGTGAAAATTTCTCATTTGAAAAACTGGTGGTAACAGATTAAAAATCGACGCACAGATTAGACGCTCGTCGCGAAGGGGCTAAAATGGTACTTATAAGTACCGTCAGGATAAAAAGGGTTAAAAGAATACATGCAGGCAAAGTTTTTAAAATTGAACATGAGTCAATAAAATGACTATTTAGACTCATTTGAAAAATTAAAAATTATACAAAAATCATTACTTTTTTACTTACAAGAGTTTGTTTTAACATTTTCAGGGTAAAAGAAATTGTGTTACAAAAGTACTGACATAAATAATATGCTACCGCCCCTCAAAAGGTTAAATTATTTACCTCATAACCATTCAAATTTTTGTTATCAATTATGATCAGACATACATACTTGCCAACCTTCAATTTTTTTTCGTAACATGTGGTTTAACTTTACCGAAGTTCGTCATGTTTCTAATCAGAAAATTAATCAGATTTAACACATATATTTAACTGCATGTTTGCAAGTGAATGTATTTTATTTTATTTCTAAAATCAAACTTTTGATTTTAAACATGTCTAACCTGGATCAAATTAAACCACATATACGGAAAAATGCTAGATGGTTGGCGCGTATAGGCATACATAAAAATTTTTACAATAAATTTAGTTGTTCATATAATTTTATGAATACATTGGCAGTTTTGTGTATTTTAGTATTTATTAAATTCAAAAGTTAATTATTTTAATTTCATCAATTTGCACAATGAACCGTGATATTTTCACTGCTCTCATAAATTGTAACATACATGTTTAGTCTTGCAATATTTTATGCAATATTTTATTGAAATTTTTGGTCAGTTAACACTAGAATGGCCAAACATTTTACTCAAATGATATAAAAATACATAGCAGAATTTATATTTAATAATTATTTAACTTAATTATTCAAATTATTTCTGCTTTAATACATTTTCTAAAGAAATCTCTGGTTCAAATCGAAATGTGACTATTCAGCTCCAGTCAAATTGATCTTTATGGACGTTCCAGTGCTAAATCTTTTAAACTAACGTCACAGTTTCACTGCCAACGTTTAACGCAGAATTTATCTCATGACACAGGACTACAGCGCCTAGACTACATAGTGCGGAAAACGGTTTCACCGTTTTTTAATTCAAAATTTTCGAATTCAAACCGGAAATTCTGAAATAAGAATTTTCACTTTAAGAAGTCACGAAATATCTGCCATTAAGTAGCATTACAGGAAATTTTTGGTGTGAATACGATATTTCGGAATTTTAAAAAATCCAAACTGGTAACTCTTGTATCAAGTACTGCAACCAGGCACAAAAGAATGCGTATCAAGTTTTTTGGCTATGATCAATATCATTCATATTTTCAAAGCTTATGAAAATCACTATCCAAGTCAAAGGAAATAGGGTATAATTTAATTATTTTTTAATTATTTAAAATGTTTACCACCGGCTCAAATGTTTTCTCAGTTCGATTCTTATACAATTTTTGCGTTGGAAAGAGCTAGCAGACTGCGGCTTAGCCAGAAAGAGGGAGCAGAAGGTTCAAATGCTCTGGAAACCAGTAATATTATAAAGTTTTCTTCGCCTTCAATATCGCAGAAAATTCTCCGATTAGATAAGGAAAAAATATTTTTATAACATTAGCGGTATAAAACCATCTGGACCTCCAACTTGTATACACCACTGCTAGAAGATGTCGCTGCGATCGACCTGTTACCTTTTCAGCTTCGTTCTACCGTAATTTTGCGCGTATACGCCGCACCTCAGACAATTCGATTTCCTACCAGAATTTATTTTAAATAAAATGTGACTTACTTCTGCTTAGCACTTATTTGACTTCCTATTTTCAATAAAATTTCCGGTTTGAAAAAGACTTAACTACGGTGCGGCGCATACGCGCGAAATTACGGTACATTTATAAAAAATTACATTTTTAGTACTATTTTGTAACCGTTTTCCACACTATGTATTCTAGGCGCTGTAGTACTGCTAAAATCCTATTTTACGAAAACAATGCCAAATAGTATGTTTGAATCAACTCTATTACTTTTCAACAAGCTTCTGAACCACCATTCAGATTAGATCTGCTTCTTGAACCAACTCCGATTGATTTGGATTAAAATGTGTGTTTTTCTTTTGCTCTTTGTCTTTACTTATTTTATTTTCCGGTATATAAGTTCTTTTAGATTATTGACAAATAAAATAACTAATTTGGCATGATTGTTATTAATAAAAGATTAAAATATTGTCAGAACATAATTATACGAATTAAGTAGTGTGCAGTATAACCCGTTCCTTAGCAAAACCGTCTATGAATAAATTATACATCTATACATTATTTAACCTTTAACAATCCTTGTTAGTCTCACAGAATGAGTCAGTGACATGTTTAAAAGGAGCTTCGAACACAAATTTTGGGACATCTTGAAAATTTCAGTAGCTCTCCAAATAGTAGGGACATTTTTAAATACGTTAATGTATATCAAAAAGTGAAAAGCCAGTCTGAGTTCTTAGGATGATCCTTTAAGAGGTTCCAATAGTATTTAGACGTCAGCGACGACAGTATCGATCCGAAAAGCTATTTGCCATGTTTGGCAATGGTTCGTTGACTTGACAAGGTTTGCTCGTCATGTTGGCGTCGTCATTAACCACTGCATAGTCGGTTATTTTTCTGCAAGCAGCTCCATTTAAAAACCTAATATAATACATATTAATAATAAATGTGTTAGCTTAATTAGTCGGAGAATATCTTATTTAGATTATAAATTATGCGCTGCTCTACCGAATGTTTTTCCTGAAAAAAAAAGTAAACTCTGGTTCTCTAAACAGGGTTGCCTAAATGGATTTTAAAAAATTCCGATTTCTTACTAGAAATTTCGAATAACTGCTTTTGTTACATTTACCAATTTCAACGGCACGTAATTGTGTTTCTGAAATGATTAATTTACACCACAGTTTTCGAAAAAAATTATTTGTAAATAAGCAAATATAATTTCACAACTTTTTTTCACAAAAGATGTAAATGTAGAATTATGTTAAAAAATTCTGATACAAACCTTCATTCAAATTAAGTGGTAAAAAAAGATCCCACCTCTTTTCAAGGGGCTTTAACCATCTTAGAGGCAATGGTATGTTATATATACCACTTTAATTTAATTTCAAACTGTCAAATGACAACTCATAATTACAGAATAAAATTTTATCTTTAAGGTTTAGGAAAATGTGTACATAAACAAAAGAGTGCGAATAGTGTATAAGGCGATTAGGTATGAATTCTAAAAAATATATGTTTTAGAATATTTTGTTCTGGCTAGAAAAGCATATAATATAGAAGTTATCGTAATAAGTTTGAGTATACCGTCCTTTCTGCGAAGGAAATACTGCATATTTATTTAAAGTCTAATATTGAAGTTTTTAACCATTTTCATTGTGTAATAAAAAATATCTAATAACACCGTCGCGGCCGACGTCTTTTTCACAATTTTTAATCTATATCACCGGTTGTTCCAAAAAGAAAATTAGCCTATTTTAATCCTAGAAATTTGGTAATAAAAGTAAAATTTTACTTTTCAAAATTGGATTAATCAAGGATCCTGAGCACTATAAAGTTCCGGAAGAAGTTAAAGGAATATTTAGTATTTTAGAACTTTCCAACATAGTGAAGAAGTTTTTATGAATTCAGTTTACATGTCTGCCTGTCTTATGTCTAACTGTCCATGCTTTAAGTCGCGTAAATATACGCGGATGGCATGCAATTAATTGATATATGTTATTGAAGTTAACTATTGCATTTTCGGTATATTAAAAATGAAGTGTGTAGCATTTATAGTTCCTTTACAGGGACACTCAAAAGAATTCCGTTACATTGCGGTCTACGGGGAAAATCATTTGCGGTTTATTTAAGTGATGTTACACTATTTCAAACATACTGAAATTGATATATGTAAGTGAGATCCACTACAATCGGCTAACTAGAGAACTTGCAGTTCCTTTACAGGGGCACTCAAAAGAATTACACTACATTACGATGTATGGGGGAAAATTGTTTGCGGTTTATTTTAATAATGTTTCACTATTTCAAACATTTTGAAATTGATATATATCACTGAGGTGCATTACAAGGGGATTAGTACAGAATACTGTGTGTATAGCATTTATAGTACATTTGCAGGGCCACACGAAATAATTCGGTTAAAGTACTGTCTGTTAACAATAATTGCTGGAAGTGCGTTTTTAGTTGCGGTACGCGTTTTTAAATTTAACTTTTTTTTTATTACTTGGTGTGTATAAATTGAATAGATCATACATAAAGGGCAGCACAAAAGATCTCTAGTACATTTCCGTTTACTGACGGAAATTCCAGAAGGGGAGTTTTAAACTGTGCTATGCGATTCCTATTTCAACTAATATTTAGCATTCTATGTAGTATATATACAAATCTATAGTTCATATACAGGGCTGCACGGAATTCGGATATATTTCCGAAAATTATTGGTAATTACTCAATTGTGTTTTTAAATGTGTTATAAGTTTTCCAAATTGTTTACTTACAAGGAGAGTGCCAAGCTTGGTAATCACGGATTTTGATTATTTTTATATATGTTGTAGGGTAGAAGCCCCTTAATATCAGGTTCAATGGATTTTATACAACGCTCCTTAGTTCTCGAGAAATGGGGGGGTCTAATATTATAACACAACTTAAATACCTACTTTGTAAGGACGTAACTCCGGTCGCCGTAGCTCAATTGGTATGACGTCTGCTTGTTGTTCCGAGGGCCTGGGTTCGATGCCGGAACGAGCTACGCTTGTTTTTCTCATTCTTTTTTTTATAAATATACTTGTAATTATAATTTAATAATCTAAAAAAAAATTGTTAACATGATTAAATTTTAATTTAGCATTTTTGATTTTTTTAAAATTATTTTTAAAATGTATTCCATATATGCTTTATCAATGCAACGATATTGAACAATTGTGTCAATTCGTGATTGTAAAGAAACATCATTTATAAATTGCCATAACGTCAATGCGATGATAATACTACTCTGTTTTTAAAGTAAAAAGCATAATTTTATTAAAATTTAGCATAAGAATTAAATTACAACATATTTATGTTTTATTTTATTGTAACTAGAGGGCGCCACAACAGACTTTGGTTATTTCGTTTTTTTAGTTTGATGCAGTTAAGTGGTGTTTTTGTTTTCAATCTTTATCGCTCAAGTGCGTATCATTCTATAACAGTTTATAATCGTACAAAAAAGGAAGAAGAAAGCCGTAGTTCGCAAGAAGATCAATCTGAAGTGTAAGGATTCGATGAAAATCAGAAAAGTGATGTCACAAATGCGTTGAAGCACTGTAAAATTTTATTGCAAAACAATGGATTTTAACAAATAATCTAGCATATGAAATATCTTCGTTTTCTGTTGCGATGGGAGAAGAATTCTATAATTCGATAGTAAATATGCTGATTTTGGAACGATTTTGGAATTTTTACTAGTCAATAATAGATCCCATTTTTATAATGCTCCTTAAATAATGAGAAATGTTTAACAATGGTTTAAAAATCGAAAATGTTAAATTAAAATTTAATTATGTTAGCAAAATTTTTTATTGAGATTATTAAATTATAATTACAAGAATATTTATTTATTTTTTTTTAATGAGAAAAACAAACGTAGCTCGTTCCGGGATCGAACCCGGGCTCTCGGAGCAACGAGCAGCCGTCATACCAACTGAGCTATGACCAACGCAGTTATGTCATTACAAAGTAAGTATTTAAGTTATGTTATAATATTAGACCCCCCCCCATTTCTCGAGAACTACGGAGCGTTGTATAAAATCCATTGAACCTGAGACTAAGGGGCTTCTATCCTACAACATATATAAAAATAATCAAAATCCGTGATTACCAAGCTTGGCACTCTCCTTGTTAGACTACAGTGCCTAGAATACATAATGTGGAAAATGGTTTTACCGTTTTTTAATTCAAAAGTTTCGAATTCAAAACAAAAATTCTGAAACGAGAATTTTTACTTTAAGAAGTTGCGATTCTGTAGCACAGATTAGTTTTCCCAAAACAAATCTGTGCATTTTCTCGTGTATTACTGCTACTTTAAGAGTTTTGTTTACGTTTTCTTACTAGAAGAGCAACTGCGCTGAAAGCAAAAGCAGCCTGTGAAGGTTTTAAAGGCCACGTAGACAAAAGAGTCTGACTGAACGCTATTTTTACCAAAGCTGCCTTTCCTGACAACTTCATTTCTTGAATGCAAAATAAACTTATTATTGAATACAAACAAATGTTTTGTTTGTGCCACGATTTTACAAATACAATTAATTATTACCGGTGACGACTGATTTTTCCAAACTAACTTTTCGATTTCAATCTTAAAAATATAAAAAATGACGTATTTTTAACCGTTTTAAAGATATCTACAATCCTCGAAAATCACAGATGGGTGGCCATATTTTTGACACTTCTCATTGATTTAACTCGCCTGGTATTTGTTTTTAATACCGCTATTTCCGAATAGTAATTTTCGCTTATTTTATAGTGGTTCTGCAATTAAATACAACGAAATCTGTATCTATTGCGAAGTAATGGTACTAAAAATAAATACCGTATGAGTCGTATAAATGAAAGAATTGCTTTAAAAAATGCATAAAAGATTGAAAAAGAATAAATTGAAAAATATATTTCGTATCAGTTTTGAGTCAATATATTTTTCCCCAATTTTCGCCCAATTTATGTAGGTTAGACAATTATTTGAAACATTTTTTCTGGATTATTTTCAGGTTAATATTATATCACAAACTATAATTTTCAAAATAAAATTAATTACTATATATATATTTTTAAATACATTTTATTTTAAATTTATTTCAATAATGCAGAAATTTGGTATATGCATAGCTTCCAACTTTTACGCTTTTTTCTTACCATTAAACTTTTACAGTAAATTTTTGAGTTCAAATTGAAAGAATTGCATCAGATCATACCGGAAGTGATGAGATCAAAGATGAAGTTGAAATGTGGTTCCGACAACAGGCGGAAACCTTCTATGACTGTGGGATACAAAAGCTTTTGCCCCGACTTAACAAATGTTTGGATAACGGGGGTGATTATGTCGAAAAATAATAAATAATCCAGTTAATAAGATGTAACTTACGTTTTCTAAATAAATGTTTTTTTTTTAAGGAATGCGAGCCATTGTATCTTTACTTTTCGAAATGCCCTCGTATTTTATTTTATATTTATTTCAAAAATGCAGAAATTTAGTATATGCACAGCTGCCAACTTTTACGAATTTTTCTGACCATTAAACTTTTACAGTTATTTTTTACTTATTAAATCGCCGAAATCATATCATTCTGTAATGCAAAAATTTCTATTAATTTTTAGTGGTAGCACAAAAGCGTAAAAGTTGGCAGCTATGTATAGGACAAACATGTTTGTAATGCACTAATTTATAATAGATATACTTTTGAAAACTATAATGATGGACTTGAAAAATTACTATACCGTGGAACTTATTAGACTGTTATATAATGAGAAAACGCGTTTTTTTATCAGCTTTTGTAATGTTTAAGCTTCAAACTGAAACTAAATTATAAAAAAAAAATCATCAATTCATCAATACTTAAACAAATTCCAATGACGTAAATGCATTTTATTCTTGCATAATGTAACCAAACATTTTTATTTGCTACAGTTAGTTTTCAGACAATTGTACAAAGAGCAGTATTTATATTTCAGCGGTTATGAATTAAGAGATCTTAAATTATTAATTTAAGATATAGAAACAATGTCGAAATATAAGATACCCAGAATTTCGGTCACTAAAGAGACGAAGATAAAATTTGGAAATTGAGCTGTTCAAAATTGGAACCGAGCAAATATTTCGTTTTACAAATGCTAAAGGACCATTCTCGAAAATTAGAAGTTACTGCAATAAATCAAGATAGTAAAACAAATCTTAACAACAGCAACATGTGCGCATAATTGTGATCTGTTTTGGGATTTAGACCTACTGTGCTCCATCAACGATAACTTGGCCTATGACCTTGAAATAGTTCAGAATATACGGGTAAAGAAAGTTTCTAAAAGACTCAGGTATTTATTAAAAAATAGATTGTGCTGGTTGCTATTAGGAATCTTCGTATTCACTATCGAATAAATTCATATAAATTTTTATTACCCATTGGCCAACGTTTTGCGAACTCATTACTCTTAAAAGAGCTTCAATATTTGAAACATAAAATTATGGAGACGAACGTTGCAGAATATTCGTAATTTTCTAGCTGTTATTTTTAATATTATACATCTATTTCATACAACTACATTTTAAAACATTCCAATTATTATTTTGCAATAATGCAAAAATTAAATTAGATATTTTCAAATTAATGTATGCAAATGTAGTTTTGAATAGTAATTATAACGAATGTTGATGAATATCCGTTTATATGTGTTTTAAAAACTCTATTCCTATGCAAGCTTCTTAATCAAATACATATAATTTCTTAGACTATTAAAAATAAAGGTATTATATAACAAACATAAGAAATAATTATTTTAAGAAATTAAACGCATTCAGATATTTTAGATATTGTGTATGACATGTGATATAAAAAAATTATTTTATGAAATATTTATTCTTCTCTTTTTGATCCAATAATCATATTTTCCGAAGCCGTACAAGAAACTCCGAATAAAAGTCTTTTTGAGGAATTTAATGATATATATTTTGTGATTACATAAAGCACAAATAATTATCAATGAAATAACCGTATGAAATCTGAATTTCTCAGCAAAATTGATTAAAAAGGCTGTAAAATGTCATTTCGATATTTCGAGGTGAAATGTTTCAAAAATTCCTGCGCTTCGACATTTCCATATAAAAATTTTCGAAAATTCTGGCCCCTCTTCAACAGTAAAGAAATTATATCTATTTCCCCTGAAACCGTTCCAAATGACCGAGCCCAAACTCTTTCTTTTGATACTGAAGCTACCTGTGTTGGCAGATTCATCTCTTGAATGTCAAATTAGTGAGCTATAGTGACATAAGTTAATTTTACTTTTATTCTTGTTTGTAAAGTGTT
This sequence comes from Maratus michaelseni, assembly GCA_963931845.1. Classification (NCBI taxonomy): domain Eukaryota; kingdom Metazoa; phylum Arthropoda; class Arachnida; order Araneae; family Salticidae; genus Maratus; species Maratus michaelseni. The sequence continues at coordinate 192,041,036 of OZ007598.1, read as the reverse complement.
TTAAATTCTTTCCGATTTTAGTTGATTTTCCAAACCAAAGCCTGGATATCACTCTTTAAAAATAAAAGATTTCGTGTTTTTATCCATTATAAAGATATCTTCTATCTTCTACAATCAAAGATGGATGGCAAATAGTAAAGTGATCTTTTATTCATACGACTCACCTGGTATTCATTTTTAGTTCCACGGTTTTCAAATAATAATTTTAGCAATTTTTAATCGCAGTTCTACAATTAAATGTAACGAAGATAACTTTTCAGAAATAATAACATTCAAAATAAATACCATTTGAGCCGTATAAGTATTAGTTCTCCGTATTTAAAAATCGGTTAAAAGATTAAAATAATAAAAGTCAAAAATACATTATTCATCGATTGATGCTCGGTTGACTTATGAGTACAGATATTTTCCACCAATTTTATTTCCTCTGAAGTCATACATTTCATACAATTTTAACCAATTTCATCGTTTGCTATGTTAAACTAATTCTCACACGGTTTTACGGTAAATAATGTATCAGAAAACTATATTTCTTAAAATGAAATGAATTACTGTTTATAAAGACGTAATTTCTTTTTTTCACTTTTCTTTCAAAAATATACAAATTTAGACTATAGCAAACATATTTATAATGGCCGTAGATCACACATGACTCTCCCGGTCGTGCTCATTAAAAGTTCTTTAGAACTTGCGAACGGCGGTTGACGTGCGTGAAGGGGGCCCGTATGCGCCTGTCGGCGCAGCTCAGCTTTTTCTTGTACCTGTTTATGAATCACTAATTTACAATAACAATTCATTTCAAAACATGACGATCGAGTTGAATAACCACTACACTATTGAAATTTTAAACTATTGTATGATCACAAAATGTTCTAGATTATTTCTTGTAGTGTTTAATCTTCCAACTAAAACTATTTCATTAAATACACCATAAATATTTTTATAAAATGTAAAAGAGTAAATCCAATTTCATTTTGCATAATAGATTATTATTATTATTATTATTTTATCAGCTACAATTAATTTTTTATACCTTCGTATTATTATCCTCTAGAATTGAATTTAATATACAGAAACAAGGTAAAATTGTGCCGATTTGTTTTTCAGATGACAGGAAAGTTTTCTTTTCTGGTTTATGTATCTGGCCGAATCATAAGAAAACATTGAAACTGTTTCCGCATTACAACCGTGAATCCTGAAAAGTAACTAAAAAGTAAATAGTCCTGGAAAGCTGTAAAAGATAGTCCAAGCATAATGACTTCATAGCAGAATTATCTTTTATTTGGCTGCAAGGATAATACTTCGAAGTTATGGGATAGAATACAGTATAAGCATGAGATGGCTTCGTAATCGTTTTTTCTAAGTCGATATTATCAAATCGAGCAGAAGCGATGAAGTGATCTTACATCTAGCCGAACTGAAATCGAATGATTACTTAATTTGCCAATAGGGTTGCCTTGGCGCTAATATTTTCAGAAGGAGCATAGCGCATTAATGAGAATCATCCCAAATGTGGTACCATTTTTGGCATAGATCTTTTACTTACTTCAAAATAATATCTACCAAGGACAATTTCACGGCTCTGGTCATCAGATGGGACAGGGATTTGGGAAGGTTCGAAAGTTACGTTTTTGAGCGACAGTTGGGGTTATTTTTAGATTAACGAAAGATGGGAACTCGTTAAAGATACCATATTAGGAGTTGCTTCATTGCATAGCCGGCCAGATAGTTTTTATTAACTAATGAATATGGAGCAGCTTCAAGAGTTGATATTAAAAATAAGTTGCGATGATGATTTAACGAAATAGTGTATCTATAAACTTTTATATGCTTTTTGTTAAACAAAAAGGAAAGGGTTCCGAAAGAAAAGTGAATAAAAAGACATGAGTAAAATTGTTTAATAGGAATGATTATTATTTGAAGTTATAGTGCGAACTTCTGAAGAGAGGGAATATTGATAAATAAAAAGGGAAGGGGTGAAAATTAATATATGATTCTCATATCACATATTTTTTCAGTTTGTTCAGATCTAAAGAATTATCTGATAGGGGTAAATGTTTAGCTATGCTCCGTCTGAAAGTTTACATACATATTAATGCAATACAAATAAAAAAGGATATAGACTCATATATATTTTATGTTTTATTCTAAAATATAGTTTTCCTATCTTTAATTTTCTCTATCAGGGTTCGTAAGGGTACCGTTACTTTTCCAGGTGACGTACCAGTAAATTTTTCTAAACAAATATATCAAGTTCAAACGTGCGAAATTTCACCTTATTTAAGAAGAGATTATCTGTAAGAAAATACTGGTACTGAATAATTTCTCGGTCTTAAAATTCCAGGACCCGTACGAACTCTGTCTATGTGAATTAAATACTTTTTTATCCTTTAATCCGAAAAGCAATAATTTCTTCCTATCTTAAAATGTTTCCAGATATCTTCATCGTAACATTAAATGTACGTTACTTTTCTGTGTTTCAATTCGGAATATTAATGTATTATCCAGATGGCCTTCACATATGCTGTTTTTCTATCTTTCGTATTTAATGTTAATACAGGAGAATTTTTCATAAATGGACTGCTGTATAAATGTGCAATACCAATATTTTTATTCATTTCCAATAACACTTTTCCAATAACACTGTTCTCGCTTTCTCAAAATAACTTCGAGTTATACGTTAAAAATCACAAAAATGATATCCGCCAATTATGGCATGTATTTCTCATTTCTCACTCATATATCTCAATATTGGTTTATCTAGTCAAAATTTGACGGTTAGTGCCTGGCTAGAAGTGTAGTGTTTGGCATATTTTCATGTATGTGTTGGTGATAATACATCTGAAAAATTAGATCAGATCTTATCTCTCTTTTGTCGGAAAATGATGTAATTTTTGTAGAATAAACGATAACCACCCTCTGTTTCTTGTGTCGATATTCGGGTAAAATAACAGGATTCACGAATCGAAGACTTGTGTTTCATCCTATGACTTTTGTGGAGTACTAGTTTATTTTTTCAGGAAACAAGCTCATATTGCGGTACATACATGCGCCATTATACTTCGGCAATGTATTAAAAAATGTCCATTTTGATACATCGGGACTTCACGACAGCATGGCATATTTTGTCTTATTTAATGAAGAAACTTCTGGTTCCAATCTAAATATAATTATTTATTCCCCGTCAAAGAGATCGCTATGGCTGTTCCTAAAACTCTTAGTCTGGAGATAGCGTAACATTTTCGTTACCAATTTTTAACACAGAATTTCTGTCATTAAAATTGCCGAGGTAACGTTTTCGAAATAACGATATTTCAACAGTAGGAACTGTGTTTTACAAATTCAAAAGGAAGATTCTGCAAAATTCATAATGCTATAAGACAGTATAATAAATCTTATAAATAACAACATGCCCGCATAATTTTGATCGGTTTTGGGACATAAATCATACAAAAATAAGTTGGCTTATGACATTGAGGTATTCGCGATGCTCCAAGGAAAGAAAGTTGGTAACAGACACATAATTAAAGAAATGCCTTATTTAATAAAAAATTAGACGTGCTTGTTTCTCTTAGACATTGTTGTATTCATTACTGAAAAAAAAAAAAAAAACATATAAAATTTTATTACTCATTGGTCAATTTATTTCGAACCGACTATACGTAAAATACTTCCAACATTTGAAACAAATATAATTAAAGACGATTCACAACATTGCGAATTTAACATTTCAGTCCCACTGCGAGCCTCTGACTGGGTTAAGAATCCCATTATCTGGAAATATTGCTATATGTTACGCATGTCATGAAGGAACATGATGATTTTCCATTGATGACTATTTAATGATTTTCAGAGATGCCATTCACAGTATCTCTGTTTCTTGAACTTTGCATGTTATTGAAGCAAATTCGCAATAAATCAACCTGATTTCTTTTACTCTTTATCATTAATTTATTTATTTTGTTATTTATTATTTAGATGTTTTTTAGACACTTCACACGTAAAATAAATAATATCACATGATTTTTATGAAATATAAGATTCAAAACTAAGAGTCGTTCTCGTGGGCCGCAAATAGTTATTTAAATTATTTAGTTGGTGTAATCAGCCATTTCTCGGCAAAAATATGAATATGTCGTTTGCATGAATAGCGTATTAACATTGTAACGCTCGCTGTGAGTATCACAAAGTCAGCAATATTTTTAAAATAAACTTTGAACATAGCATTTTTTGACACTTTTAAAGTTTCAGTAACTTCCCAAATAGTGAGGACGTTTAAAAATAAGTTAATATTTGTCAAAAACAGAAAAGTCATACTGGGTCCATATACTATCCCTTAAGTTTCCAGTAGATTATAGACGTTAACCTCACAAGTATTAATACGAAAAGCTAATTGCTTTTGTTAGATTTGAAATTGTTCATAGACTTGGCAGTAGTTGACGATGTTAGCGTGAACCGCTGCCCACGACTGAAATAAATAAAGTAATAATAAAGAGTAAAAGAAAACAATTAGTTTTATTCTTTCTTACCTGAATACCATGAAAATTTAAAGAATAGAGTTACTGTGAATGGTGATGCTAAAATCATAACTTTCACACTGCTAACACAATATCTGCTTTAAAACAATATCTTTATTGGAGATTTCTATTGCAGATGCTAAAGGAAAACAAATCTTATTAAATATTACGGCGCATGCGTTGCCCCCTTTGAAACGTATATATTTGTTTTTGTTTTTTTAAAAACTCTCCAAATGCGTGAAAAATATTAAAATCAGGTTTTCAGAGGAGTGAGGTGTTTCCTCCTTTTTTATTCCGAAAAAGAAATTTTCTTTATATAATACAAGGTTCGTACGCTTTTATCACATTTTTTAATAGTATTTTTAGCCTTATTTAAATGCAGAAAAGTATTTCAAATCCTGCAATGAAACAAGGCGTTTACAACTCTTGCCATTTAAATATCAAATAGAAAAATTCTAATAAAAAATTGAGGTAAAACCTATGATACCTGTAATAGCAAAATATCTGTCATTAAATTTAAATAATAATAATAATTGGAATATATGATATGAATTTTTGAATATCTTAATAAAAAAGGGGCCCAAACTTGTAGCACTGACTCGAACCTGTTTTGCAGTCAAACAATTCTATTGCTTTTGTCTGTGCGTAAATCTTCAGTTAAGAAGAGATTACAGTTTAGCTGCTACTACATCCAAAGGAAATGAGCCCTCTTAACATATTTACTCTATGATTGCATTGATCGGTTACACTGTGCATACTAGAATAATTTTTATCACGCGAAACCTTAAATGCTTTATTAAAAAGACTGCAATGCATTTGTAAGAATTTATTTTCCACTTAAATTACACACTTTTCATTTATCAGACAAAAAAAAAAAAAAAAAGCTTTTTATAAGAATAAAGTACAACAATTGTTGTAAAAAATATCCGAAGATCACATCAGAAGTGGGTGCCGAATGTTGCCAATTTTAAACAGGGGTACCACTTTTTATTTTTGCAAAATTTTTTTCGAATAAAAGCAATTTGTCATATTAAAAGACAGAAATTCTAAAATTAAATAAGACATGTATTATTATTCGGAAATAGTGGTATTCAAACATTAGTACCCGTGGGAACTCTGTTAAAATGGAACTTCTGAATGAAAAAAGAGCTCAAACTTGTAACGCCGATACGAACTTGTTTTGCAGCCAGGTAAAAAGTTGCCGAATGTTGCCAATTTTAAACAGTATTTCCACGGTTTACTTTCGCAATACAAAATTCTAGATTAAATAAGAGGATTTCACTATTTTAAAAAAGTGGTAGCAATCAAATCAGCTCGTTAAAGGAAAAGTAGCGAACGGGAAACACTTGCTCGGGGACTACGTATATATAAATGTATTCAAACAATAGCAGATTTGTAGAAGGTGATAACAACAGGTAAGAAGTTAAATTAATTCTTAATTACTATTTTTCTTCATAGCTATTTTTCTTCAAATACTTTAAAAAAAAAAAGTGGTAGCAATTAAATCAGCTCGTTAAAGGAAAAGTAGCGAACTGGAAACACTGCTCGGTGACTACGTATATATATATGTATTCAAACCAGAGAAGATATTGTAGAAGGTGGTAACAACAGGTAGGAAGTTAAATTAATTCTTAATTACTATTTTTCTTCATAGCTGTTTTTCTTCAAATACTTTCGAATAATATTTTTAATACAATTATTTTTTAAATCAAATTAACTTTTAAATAATAATTATGTAGAAGATTTCTAATTTTTATGTTAAGTGCCATTTAGGTAACAACATGCACATGCAGCTATATTTTGTTTTATGAGATATAGAAGCAAATTAGATGCAATTTTCTACATTAATATGGCACGTTACAAGGAATACTTCCATGAGAGATTTATGTGCGCTATAAATCTTGAGTGAGACTGTTTTCTATCAGAATGAATATGTAAATTCGTAATTTCGATCAGTGTATTTCTACGTACCTAATTTTCTAATATTATTTCATTCCACAGAATAAGAATTTAAACATTGAAAATTCTGGAAACTTTCTGTCTTCCTGTAACATTATATAAAACTGATAGTAGCAGAAATCGCTTTTCCTTGGGGGCTCTGGAGCGTTTTCTTACATGTTCCCCTTCCCCGCTGTGCCACTGGGGAAGGGGTACAGAAATAATCTCTGTATTTTAAAAATTGTATAATATTAAATTGTCTAAAATGATCATATACACGAGAAAAACTTTACAGTATATGTAATAAATAAAAATTTGCACCTGTCGCCCTGCCTAGTTTCTTCTTTTTACGCGAATTACTTTAAATATGTAGTTGTGAAAGAAACTGCAAATATAGTGTGCATAAAATTAAAATTAAAATGGCTAAGACTATATAGAAGACAACGAAGAATAAATTGCCGTTTGATTTGTATAGTTTTTAAAATCAACAAATCTATTCCATTTCAATAAATAAATACAGAGTTCGTACGTATCAGGGAATTTTCCAGGATTGTCACCAGTATTTTCTTTATAGAAAAAGAAATATAGGTTAATCTCGCGAAACTTCGCCTTCTTTTAAGAAGAGATTTTCTGTAATAAAATACAGTTACCGAAGAATTTCTTGGTCGCAAAATTCCAGGAACCGTACGAACCCTGTACATAAAAAACTGCGAAATTCCTTCGTGACGTGCCTTTCTGATAAGAAATAATATATTTTAACTGATTATCTTCGAAAATGTAAATCTGAATCAAATTGGTTAATTTTTTTAATCTTTACTATGGGTAACAGAAAGAGAACAAAAAATGGTCATAAACATATTTTAACCACGATATGATTAACTAGTCGATATCTTTAAAGTTAAATCATGATAAAAAAAATTGCTTGCAAATTTTATAAATCAGTAAACATTATTAAAATATATGATTCTTTATTCCTTATTAAAAGTACGGGAATGGAATGTAAAACGAGGTGTGAAAAAAAAGCATCCCAAATCTATGCTTAAAAATATAAAATATGTACATAAATAAATTTTTATTTATGTCTTTAAATTGTTACTACCTATGCAATAAAGGGTATTTTATATACTTTTGTTTGTAAATATATTCACTTTGAACTACTCATAGTATATTATGAAGATCTTTCCGCAATATGTTTTTTTATTTTTATTTTTATTTTAATGGATTAAAATTTTAAATGTAATTCATATATCAGATTTTATCTAATTAGATGTTAATTTATAATGTACTTTGTAAATTATGAAAAGTATGTTTTGGTACGTAATTTTCGATAATACTTTTCTTTTGTTATTTATCCAAATTTCCTTTATAATAAGAGACAAAAATCACACATTATCTCTCTTTAACGATTCAGATTTAGTCCCTAATTTTAGTCTATATTTTATGTGGGTACATTCATATCAATAGTTTGTCAACCACGTATTAACCCTTTCCGGCACAAACAAATTTTGTTCGTAAAATGAGAAATTACTGACTGACACCGGAATTTTCAAACGACTTTTTTAGAAAATAAGAACTCTTTATTTTAATCTTTCATTGTAGAAGCAAACTTTTAGTAAAATATTCTTGGTGTAGTGTGCAAGTTTGGAATTAAAATTAGGTGTGCCCCGAGTGGGATCATTGTGCCGGAAAGGGTTACATGTAAATTAATAGCTTGAAGCACGGTGGTAGAGTATCATTAGATGCTACAGATTTCATTAAACTTCCGTGAAGTAGTAGAATGTAAGATAGAAATTTACATATATTGTCATAAAATAATATACCATTTCTTATTTGTCCAAAAAGATATTGTCACAGAAACAATTATTAATATCCAACTGAATTACACTTCTGATAAAAAAAAACCTTATACGAATACAATGCGAATTTTATGTCTGAAACAATTAAATTACTTTTTATCGGACTCAAGAGCCACAATCAAAGAAGCCTTGCTTCTTGAAGTAGAAATACATCATTATTTTTAAATGTGCGAAAACGACTTTGTTTCTTTTCTATGTTTATTTTTACTTATTTTGTTTTCCGGTTTATTAGTTTTTTTTATATTCTTGAGAAATTAAATAACTAAAATAGCATGATTGTTATATATAATATAAGATTAAAAAATTGACCGCAAATAATTATACGAATTAAGTAGTGCGTGGCATCACCCATTCCTCAGCAAAATCTACTATGAATAAATTAGTCATCTATACATTATTTAACCTTTTTACACTCCCTGTGAATGTAACAGGACGGGTAAATGATATGTTTAAAATGAACTAGGAACACAAATTTTTGGATACCGTGAAAGTTTCAGCAGCTTCCCAAATAGTGAGGAGGTTTTTAAATACGTGAATATAACATGTCAAAAAGTGAAAAGCCTGTTTGTGTTCATAGGATAATCCTTTAAGAGATTCCAATAGTAACTAAAAGTCAAGTCCAGTATTGGCCCGAAAACATATTTGACAGGATTGGCACTGGTTTGTTGACTTGACAGGTTAAGGATGTTGGCGACGTCTTTATCCACAGCACATACGGTTAGTTTTCTGCAAGCAGATCCAGTTTAAAAGCGAGTACATATTAATAATAAATGTGTTAGTTTAACTAGCTCGATGTAGGAGGAGAATATCGTATTTAGTTTATGAAGTATGCGACCCGGCTGTTCTACCGATTTCTTTTTCTTGAGAAAAAAAGTAAAATAGAATTGAAAAATAGTAAATGCTTGAACACTAACGACAGTTGCCAGTTTGACATAATTTTTTATTCAGAAATTCCGAATTCTTACTGGATTTTTCGAATAACTTGTTTCATTTCAGAATTTCAGGAGCACGCAATTGTGTTTCAGAAAGGTTTAATTTACACCATGGTTTTCGAAAACATCTATTTGTAAATACGAAAATATAATTCTATAGCTTTGTTTCCCAAAAGATATATACAGGGTGTTTCAGTTAAACGTTTCAGAACTTCTAAGAGGGGTAGGGTACATCCTGACAACTCGAAATCATATAGCAATGTGGGGTCGGAAATGCTTTCCTTAACCCTTTGCGGCGCAGAGAAGTTCCATTGCTTAACTATTGAAATTAATGATTGACACCAGAATATGAAAACGAACTTTCTTGTAAATATGAAAAAGCTATATTTCACGCAACTAATAAACCGTAATTTTTTTAACAAAAATTCTGGTATCAGTGAGGGTTTTGGGAATAAAAATTAAGTATTTTTATGAAACCACTTAATTTTAATTCCCAAAACCCTCACTAATACCATAATTTTTGTAAAAAAAAATACGGTTTATTAGTTGCGTGAAATATAGCTTTTTCATATTTACAAGAAAGTTCGTTTTCAAATTCTGGTGTCATTCATTAATTTCAATAGTTAAGCAATGAAACTTCTCTTCGTCGCAAAGGGTTAAGGAAAGCATTTCCGACCCCACATTGCTATATGATTTCGAGTTGCCAGGATGTACCCTACCCCTCTTAGAAGTTCTGAAACGTTTAACTGAAACACCCTGTATATATCTTTTGGTAAAATATTGTGATACAAACCTTCATTAAAATTAGGTGGTATAAAAATATTACACCGCTTTTCAATGGGTTTACATTTGAGGGGCGGTTGTATTATTATATACACTACGTTAGTTTAATTTCAAACTGTCAAATGACACCCACATTTATCGAAATTTTTTTTATCTTTAACATAACCTTAAAAATTATCTTTAAGGTTCTTAAAAAAATTATCTTTAATTATCTGTTTCTTCATGAAAGTGTAGATAATCAGAAGATTGAAAATAGTGTGTAAAAATATTAGTTGTATATTCTAAAAATTATATGTTTTAGTATATTTTCTTCTAGCTTTAAAAGTATAGAATATTCAAGTTATCATAATAAGTTTTTGTATAAAGTCTTTTCTATGAAGAAAATTTAGCCTATTTTTTAATGTCTAATACTTGATATATTTTAAACAATGTATATTTTAAACCATTTTCATTGAGTTATAAAAAATATCTAATTACACCATCGTGGCGAGCATCTTTTTCACAATTTTAATTATGTATCACCGGTAGTTCTAATAAGAAAAATAGCCTATTTTAATCGTAGAAATTATGATATAAAAGTAAAGTTTTACTTTTCAAAATTGAAATAATCATGGATTCTGGACACTATAAATGCCGAGAAGGTGTTAAAGGGATATTTACCTTTTTAATGCTTTCCAAAATTGTTGAAAAGTGATTAAGAATTCGGTTTACATGTCTGCCTGCCGTACGTCTGTCTGTCCATGCTTTAAGCCGCGTAAATTTACTTGGATTTTCATGTAATTGATATATGTTATAGGCGTTTACTAATGCATGCCCGGTATTAAAAATGAAGTGTGTAGAACTCACAGGGACACCCAAAAGAATTCCGTTACATTGTGGTATATGGGGAAAAACCAAATGCGTTTGATTTTAATATTGTTTCACTATTTCAAACATATTGAAATTGATATATATCACTGAAGTGCATTACAAGGGGTACATGCACTTACTACACTATATTTACTACACAATACTTACTACAAAATATTGTGTGTATAGCGTTCATTGATAATTTAAAGGGACACACAAAATAATTCGGTTAAGATATTGTCTGTTAGTAATTGCTGGAAGTTCGTTTTCAGTTGCGGTACGCGTTTTAAATTTACCTTCTTTTTTTTACCTTCTTTTAGTAAATTTCCGTTTATTGACGGAAAATACAGAAGGGGAATTTTAAACTGGGCTATGCGTTTCCTATATGAACTAAAGTTTCGCATTCTATGTAATATATATAGAAAACTGTATATCATATACAGGGCTCCAAGAAATTCGGATATTTTTCAGTAACTTGTTGGTAATTCCTGATATTGGGTTATAAATGTGTTATGCGATTTCAAAATTGTTTACTTAGACATAAACTTTCGGCTTATTAAACGGTAAAGATTCGCAAAAAGTATTTTGGATGTGTTGGAAAATATTACATAATCTATAATTGATGCACGATTTTTTGTTCTTGTTTTATATCCGTAAAGCATATAAAACTCTGAAAATTATAATATTTCGTTAAATGAAAAATCTATTATGTTGTATTTCGGTGTTCATAATTTAACGAAGTTTTTCATCTACTATTCCCGAATAATAATTTGTGCCTTATTTTTTTCTGCTACTATATTTTCCGTGCATTTTCCTGCATACTATATACAGCATGGGTGAATCTTCCTATTCTTACTGGGCATGTACTTTACCATTAGTAATTTCTAGTAATTTTTTTCCGAGGAGTTTCCTAGGAAATTTTTTTAATTAAGTAAGGCGATAGCAACTTTTCTCAAAAAGTGATGGGGAAACAGCGTGCCAGATTTGGTAGAATCCTTCCGTAATACGCCTTTATATTCGCTATACATTTTTATTATACTGCATTAATAGGATTCTAATTATTTACATTAGAAATAACTATTACTATTTAATTGTTCACGTGTTCTAGAAAAACTGATTTTTCTTTAGATTAGATTATTCAAAAGTGTCTCTATACCGGTTTAAGTGGAAAGCGAAAACATTCAAACTTTAAGCTGTGTCTCATAACAGTAAAACTTATGGTGTACGGCTAGCAGAGAACACTCGCGTTTTTTGAGTTCCACTATTTCTGAGCAGGAAATTTTGTTTTAAATAATGACGGAAATTAGGCGATTAAATAGGTCAATGATTACTATTTGGAAAGGGCAGTACTAAAAATAATGAACACCGTAACTTACAAACGAATTTATACCAAAATGTTATTTACCAATGTGGTATTTAGAGATTAAAAGTAAGTGGTCGAAAAATGAATCTCTGCCCTTCAAGGGGTTAACCCATTTGCATTATTACATTTTAGAAATTTAGTTTTTCATTCAGATATTCTGAATTCATACCATAAATTTTAAATAGTAATGTTTTTTTGTTAAATGACAAGGCATTTCAATGCTACATAAATTTAAAAAAAAAAATTCTTTCGGAATTTCCTGTTTGGATACAGAATTTCTGAATAAAAAAGAAATTTCTAAAATGCACGCTTATTATGCTGTAACGATGCTAGTGAGGCCGATGAGTTCCTTAACTTTAAGAGTTTTTTTATAGTGTACGTGTTATTAGTACAGAGAGTAGAGAAAGAAGCGGGCACAAATTTTGCAAGCAATTTCCTAATTCTGTCTTTTTGTCCTTTGCAGTATAACTACACTCTGCTAAGCTCACTTGAGGATGAAAGCAGATAATTGCCCTCCAAAATATAGTTGTAGTCTGTTAGCATTATATAGAGAAAAAAAGAAGAACGCCTCAGAATATTCATACATTGCCCTTTCAGTTCATGAAGTTATTTTATATCTTTCTCTGAAACAAAGACTTATTTCGCTGTTGTAGAGAGTTTAACATTTGATATTAGTTATCTGTCGAAAACTACTGCAATTTAAAACATTCTAATTATTATTTGGAAATAATGTGAAAATAAAATGTGTTATTGAATTAATTGTGATGAATAAAATTTATAATGAATAGCCATGAATAAGAAATATTATATGTTTTAAAAAACTGCATTTCCGCGAATTCATGCAAGTTTTATCTACCCTATATATATAAAATCCTAATGAAACGAATTTGTGAAACGATTTTATGAAACGAATTTATGAAACGATTTTATGAAACGACTGATTAAACGACTGATTATGTTTCACGGCTATTTTTAATAAAATATTAAACGCTTGATGATGAAATTAATACCAATTGTCCATAAAAATCCGCGGATGTCAAAACTGGTAATACAATTTTTAAATTGGAATTAGTTTTCGAGATATTAATTTTTTTCTAATTTTAATGACATTTCTGTAATGATGGCAACTAATTACTCAGTTTTTTTGTGACAAAAAAGGGAAAAAAATTGAAAAGGATCCCGATAGGGAATATTGATTTCTTTTTATTCGTCATTTTCAAATTGAAATTGAAATTATCTTTTATTTCAATCGATAATGAAGACAAGATTGTGATTAAATTATGTTTTTCAGGAAAATTTGAAAAAAAAAATCACATTTTTATCGTCAGGATTCAATCGTCTGTCAGCATTTAATTTAATTTATAAACTGAAAATATTTTGAATAAATTCGTCCAAATGACGTCATTTATGTAAACGCAAAAGAAAGGGGGGGAAAAGGAATTAATAGTAATTATTATTTATTGATATCATTTTGTTATTTTTTTGTAAAATTTAATTAAACGAATTTATAAAATCACTAATAAATATATTTGAAACGAATATATAAAATAATAATTGCCCAACTGAACGGAAGGAGCATAAAATATCCTGCTTCGTTTTCTATCCTGGTTGGTTTTTTCCGCCAAGCTTTTAAAAAAGCGTCAAGACCCCTATAATAGAAAAGCACCAAAAGTTTATTGGGTTTGTTTCATAACTTTTGGCAACAAATCTATGTATATTAACGAATCTACCCCTTTTTGAAGCTCGAATTACGCAGAAAAGCAAAGGATCCTTATACTGGAAAAGTGTCCGAATTTCTTATGGACAAGATTCAAGTGACATAACATGGTGTAAAATTATCGCGGATAGCAAATTTGTTTAAATATCTCATCAATTGATGCCGAATGATGCCAATAAATGCAGGCATGCATGTACAAAATATTTAATTAATTTTGTATGATAAATAATTATTAGAAATTTCGTATATACATAGTAATTAAAATAAATAATTTACATATTTAAAATAACATGAAAATATGCATGATGGTGCACTAAAATAGAGAGCAAATTAAAACCTGTTACTGAAAATGTCTATAACATAGTATTTTCAATATCGTGGCTCTTAATGTTATTCACAAGCAGATGGAATTTTTCTCATCCTTAAACGCACAGGAAGAATAGAATACAGATTGTTGTTATAAAAGTCCGAGAGGTAGCCACAATTTAAACCTAACCATTTTATACAAGCTGGTTTTTAAGTTGTAATTGATTTTACTTATCAATCCCGAAAACAATCGTCAGTTGTCGCAACAGCTGTGCATGAGGTCATGATAATCAAAAAATGCCCCATTAAAACGTTAAAACATGGCAACCCAATTACAGATTTACCAATATTTTTAAAATAAAGCACGCTGTCATGTTTTTAGAGGCCTCGAAGTCTGGGCGGGGGTTGGCGAGCGTAGCTCGCAGGGGGTAGGCCCCCTAGTTGATAAATAAAATGAAACCAGTTTAGCTAGTACCAGTTTTGCCAGTTTAGTTTTCTCTTTAATTGAAAAATTCCGAATAGAAATTTTTGTTTTATTTAAGGACAAACATTTCTTGATTACGTACAGTACATTTTGTTCATTCGAAATTAACGGTTTTCTAAATTACAAATTTGTGCATAACGAAAAGAGGCTAAACTGACAACATTATCAACAAAAATCTTCTTAAAAGGACCACGCAGTCCAAAAAGATGGATTGAAAGACTAGGATCTTCGGCCTCATGATTTCTCAAATCCTCCCAAATCAGATTTGCGCATTTTCTCACGCATTACTGCTACTTTAACCCTTTAGCGGGTGGTGTCCACAAAAAAGGACACCTAATTTTAATTCCAGAACTGACAAACGACACCAAGAATGTTTAATCATTTTTTTCCTTTTATACAGTACGGGAAAATAAGCAAGTTTTAATTTTCTAATGTAATCTTTTGTAAATTCTGGTGTCAATCCATAATTTCATCATTTTAAAAATAGACTTACACCGCGCCGGAAAGGGTTAAGAGTTTTGTTTACGTTTTCTTAGTAGAAGAGCAACTGTGCTGAAAGCAAAAGCAGCCTGTGAACGTTTTAAAGGCCACGTAGACAAAACAGACTGATTGAATGCTATTTTCACCAAAGCTGCCTTTCCTGACATCTTCATTTCTTGAATGCAAAATAATCTTACTATTGAATACAAACAAATGTTTTGTTTGTTCCACCATTTTACAAGTACAATTAATTATTACCGGTGACGACTGATTTTTCCAAACTAACTTTTCGATTTCAATCTTAAAAATATATAAAATGACGTATTTCTAACCTTTTTAAAGATATCTACAATCCTCGAAAATCACAGATGGGTGGGAAAAAATTTTGACACTTCTCATTGATTTGACTCGCGTGGTATTTGTTTTTAATACCGCTAATTCTGAATAGTAATTTTTGCTTATTTTAGAGTGGTTCTACAATTAAATACAACGAAATTTGTATCTATTGCGAAGTAATGGTACTAAAAATAAATACCGTATGAGTCGTATAAATGAAAGAATTGCTTTAAAAAATGCATAAAAGATTGAAAAAGAATAAATTGACAAATATATTTCGTATTAGTTTTGAGTCAATATATTTTTCCCCAATTTTCGCCCAATTTATGTAGGTCAGACAATTATATGAAACAATTTTTCTGGATTATTTTCAGGTTAATATTATATCACAAACTGTAATTTTCAAAATAAAATGAATTACTATATATATTTTTAAACATCTTTTATTTAAAATTTATTTCAATAATGTAGAAATTTGATATATGCACAGATGCCAACTTTTACGCTCTATTCTTACCATTAAACTTTTATAGTTAATTTTTACTTATTAAATCGCCAAAATCATATCGTTCAATAATGCAAAAATTTCTATTAATTTTAGTGGTAGCATAAAAGCGTAAAAGTTGGCAGCTATGTATATGAGAAACATGTTTGTAATGCACTAATTTGTAATAGATGTACTTTTGAAAACTATAACGATGGACTTGAAAAACGACTATACTGTGGAGCTTCTTAGACTATTATATAATGAGAAAACGCGTTTTTATCACCTTTTGTAATATTTAAGCTTCAAACTGAAACTAAATTGTTAAAAATATCATCAATACTTAAACAAATTCCAATGACGTAAATGCATTTTATTCTTGCATAATGTAACCAAACATTTTTATTTGCTACAGTTAGTTTCCAGACAATTTCACAAAGAGCAGTATTTATTTTTCAGCGGTTATGAATTAAGAGATCTTAAATTATTAATTTTATATACAGAAACAATGTAAAAAAATACTCTTTTATACATAAAATACATGCATATATCACTCATTTCTAACAGCGCTTTCTAAATGCGGCCGTTTGTGGAACCAGAATTTTCAAAAAGTTACATTCTAATTATTTAATCGCAGAGTTTTTTTTTTTTTTTTTTTTTTTGCAGTAATATAAAAAGAACTTTATTATTTTTAAATAGAAGTCCTACGCAAGCCGCAATTATAAATTTCTTATTTGTATACTCTTTAAAAGATTGGCAACAAGCAAAATTTATAAAATTAAAAATGAACGAATAAAATGACCTAATACACACGGAAGAAAAATTTAAAAAGATAAAAGATTTACCAAAAGGTTTTGTTTTAATCATTTCAAAGGAAAAGTAATTCTGTAGCTAAAATATTTAAATGATAGATTGCCACAAAACTCTAACAAAACATTGATTTGAAAATAAATACGTTTCTTTTAGTACGTAATAAGAGCGAAATTGTATTAAAAAAATTATGGGTGTCATTTAAAATAGAGTGGCATAAAAATATACTATGAACCTTGAAAGATTTAAACTACTTACCTCACATTGAATCAAATTTTTATTATGGTAAGTCATTACTTTCTTGCAAACATCCAACTATTCTTAAATAAAATGTGGTTAGATTTTGTCGAGATATCCAATCAGAATGTTAATATTATTTATCCCAATTTATTTAATTTCATGTTTATATATGGAACATTTTACTTTATTCTTTAAAAAAAATTGGTGTGATTAGTGTTTAACCTGGGTCCAATTAACAAAACATTTACGGAAGAATGCTGGTGGGGATGGCAGTTGTTTTCATAATGTATTCAATTGTTCATAAGGAATTCCGAAGAAAATGCTCGTGTTATGTATTTTAGTATTCTTTAAATTCAAGAGGCAATGATTCCAAATATCAGCAATTTATAATATTTTGAGTATTCTCATAAATTGTAACATACATGCGTTGTATTACAATATTTACTGACCAAACATTTATCCAAATCACATAACAATTCTTTAAAACAAATTTTCATTTAATACCAACTTAATTATTTCACTTGTTTCTTTGTGGTATTTTTTTACTTATTTATAAAGAAAGTTTTGGTTCGAATAGAAAAAAATATTTATTTAGTCTCAATCAATTAATTTCACCGTTATGGCTGTTATAGTGTTATACTGTTATCTTTTAAACCGTAAGACAGCGTAACAATTTCGCTCCTAATGTTTAACTAAGATTTTCTGACACTAAAGAGACGAAGATAAAATTTGGGAAATAGAGCTGTTCAAAATTGGAACAGAGCAAACATTTGATTTTACAAATGCAAAAGGACCATTCTCGAAAATTGGAAATTACTGCAATGAATCAAGATAGTATAACAAATCTTAACCAGAGCAAAATGTGCGCATAATTGTGATTTGTTTTGGGATTTAGACCTACTGTGCTCCATCAACGATAACTTGGCCTGAGACCTTGAAATAGTTAACAATATTACGGGTAAAGAAAGTTGCTAAAAGACACAGGTATTTATTAAAAGATAGATTGTGCTGGTTGCTATTAGGAATCTTAATATTCATTATCGAATAAATTCCTATAATTTTTTATTACCCATTGGCCAACTTTTTCAAAAACATTACTCGTAAAAGAGCTTCAATATTTGAACATAAAAATATGGAGAAGAACGTCGCAGAATATTCATAATTTTTTAGCTGTTGTAGGGAGGATAATTTTAATATTATATATCTATTTCACACAATTACATATTAAAACATTTCAATTATTATTTTGCAATAATGCAAAAATTAAATTAGATATTTTCAAATTAATGTATGCAAATGTAGTTCTGAATAGTAATTATAATGAATGTTGATGAATATCTGTATATATGTGTTTTAAACACTCTATTCCTATGCAAGCTTCTTAATCAAATAACATATAATTATTTAGATTATTAAAAATAAAGATATCATATAACACACATAAAAAATAATTATTTTAAGAAATTACACCCATTCAGAAATTTTAGATATTGTGTATGACATGTGACATAAAAAATTTATTTTATGAAATATTTATTCTTCTCTTTTTGAAAATTATCATTTTCACAAAGTACAGTACGGGTTGCCAGTTTGGCATCCTCCAATAATCATATTTTCCGAAGCCATACAAGAAATTCCGAATAGTAGTCTTTTTGAGGAATTTAATGATATATATTTTGTGATTACATAAAGTACAAATAATTCTCACTGAAATAACGGTATGAAATCTGAATTTCCCAGCAGAATTGATTAAAAAAGCTGTAAAATGTCATTTCGATATTTCGAGGTAAAATGTTTCGAAAATTCCCGCGCTTCGATATTTCCAGATAAATTTTTTCGAAAATTCCGGCGCCACTTCAACAGTATAGAAATTGAATCTATTTCCCCTGAGCCGAAACGCTTTCTTTTGATACTGAAGCTACCTGTATCGGTAGCTTCATCTCTTGAACGACAAATTAGTGAACTATAGTGACTTAAGTATGCAATTTTACTTTTATTCTTGTTTATAAAGTTTTTTAAATTCTTTCCGGCTTTAGTTGATTTTCAAAACCAAAGCTTGGATATTAGTCTTTAAAAATAAAAGATTTCGTGTTTTTATCCATTATAAAGATATCTTCCATCTTCTAAAATCAAAGATGGTTGGCAAATAGTAAAGTGATCTTTTATTCATACGACTCACCCGGTATTTATTTTTAGTTCCATGGTTTCCAAATAATAATTTTTGCAATTTTTAATCGCAGTTCTACAATTAAATGTAACGAAGATAACTTTTCAGAAGTAATATCACTCAAAATAAATAGCATTTGAGCCGTATAAGTATTAGTTCTCCGTATTTAAAAATCGGTTAAAAGATTAAAATAATAAAAGTCAAAAATACATTATTTATCGGTTTTGAGTACAGATATTTTCCACCAATTTTATTTCCCCTGAAGTCATACATTTCAGACAATTTTCACAAATTTTATCTTTTACTATGTTAAATTAATTCTCACACGGTTTTACGGTAAATAATGTATCAGAAAACTATATCTCTTAAAATGAAATGAATTTCTGTTTATAAAGACGTAATTTCTTTTTTGAACTTTTCTTTCAAAATTATACAAATTTAGACTATAGCAAACATATTTAAATGGCCGTAGAACACACATGACTCTCCTGGTCGTGCTCATTAAAAGTTCTTTAGAACTTAGGAACGGCGGTTGAGGGGCGGGACGGCCGCCCGTATGTACCTGGCGGGGCAGCTCAGCTTTTTCTTATACCTGTTTATAAATTACTATTTTATAATAACAACACATTTCAAAATATGACGATCGAGTTTAATAACCACACTCTCAAAAATACTTCCTTCAAAACACGGAAATATCACTGGCAGCACTGCTGCCGGGTTATTTCCGTGATTTGAAGAATTTCCGTTTATTTTTTCTCAGTTACAGGAGGGAAATTTTCCGTTATTTGAAGAAAGTCGGTTTTAAAAAACCGTCTTCCTCTTTGTGCTGCCATCTATGGACAATTGCGGGAGAATTCATTATTTAATACATTTTAAGAATATTTCCTGTCTCACCTGAGGATTGAACTAGGAACCTGCCGGTCTTCAGTCAAGTATGTTACCGTTACGGCCAGTGGTCACTTGCTTGAAGAAGAGCTTGAAATGATGATACGGTTTTCTTCAAATTTCGGCTTTGGTCTTTAAAAATTTGGGGTTTAGAAAGCTGGTAAATTGGAAATTAATTGCGGGGAGATTTTGTCCTTATGGGAAGACGGTTGGGGTTTTAACAATTTAGTATTAATAGAGAGTAAAAATATGAATTATATATATTCTAAATTCTATTGTTAGACGTAAAATATGGATATTATATTTTTCTTTAAATTCGAGAAGCAATGTTTGCTTTTTTAATAAAATCGATTTATTTTTCAAGTATTTATTATATAGTTTTTTTTAAAGGTGTTCGGTTCGATGAAATGTGTTCAATGTTTTAGAATATATTTTAATTTCGAATGTTTTTTTTTAATTTTTAAAAAGAAATTGCGAATAATTTTAAATAAGTGAGAAAATTATTTGTTACTTTTTTAAATTCGAAAGTATTATTTTTGTTTGTTTCTTTTTTGAGTAAAACCGATTTTTTTGCAACTATTATTATATATATTATTAATCTGTTTGTTTAGAATATATATTAAATGCGAATTTTTTTTTTTTTTTTTTTTTTTTTTTAATAACTTTTTAAAAAATAAATTGCAAATAATATGAAATGAATGAGGAAATTAATTATTACTTTTTTAAATTTGAAAGAACATTTTTTTTTCTTTAATTAATTCAAAATGATAATTTATTGAATTTTTAGTTTTTCATTTTTAAAATAAATGCAAACTTTAGTATTAATTGAGCCAATACGCATGCGCGCAGGGAATAAATGGACATTTTCTCTCTTCTTCAGGCTTTCGAGAAGAATTCACGGAAAAAGCATGTTTCTAGAAGTACGGAAATTATTTGTTGAAAAATGAGGAATTATTTAGTGTATAAAGACGGATTTTTCTAACAGTGCACTACACTATTGGAATTTTAAACTATTGTATGATCACAAAAATGTACTAGATTACTTTTTGTAGCGTTTAATCTTCCAACTAAAACTATTTCATTAAATACATCATAAATATTTTTATAAAATCCAAAAGCGTAAATCCATTTTCATTTTGCATAATAGATTATTATTACTGTTTTTTTAATCCGCTACAATCAGTTTTTCACACATTCGCAATATTATTCCCTTTTTGTGAATTATGAGATAGTGGATAATTGAATTTAATATATAGAAACAGTAAAATTATACAAACTTTAACTATTTCAATTATGTAACATGCATGTGTCATACATTTATAACATTGCATCAAACAGCAACGCGCATGGAGCCTCCACAATATCAAAATATTAACAATCGCCTTAATTTAGATTTAGCTAATAAAAAGAGAAATTACTATTCGGAAATATAATTCTAATTAGAAGCCGCAATTACTAACTCCTTAAAATAATTCCAACAGGCAAAGTTTGCAAGATGAACCAATAAATTAACTTATTTTTCAGAAACATTGAAAAAAAATCGTCGCTTTATAAAAAAGGGATTAATTTTAACCTCTTTCAGAGTCAAAGTACTTATATTGCTGAAACATTCTTTTGATTGATTGCTAGCAAAGTTTAAGAAAAAACTGATTTGAAAATAAATAAAGTCATTACTCCACGTACACAAAAAGAGGAAAATTTTATTTAAACACTCACGGTGGAATTTGGCAGTTTTGAAATAAAATTAAGTGGCTTAAATAATATACTAATGTTAAATTATTTACGTCACAGCCATTCAAATATGTGGTATGGTAATTCTTAAATACAGAGAGTGATCGGTTAACGAACTTAATCCGTTCCAAAACAATGTTCGCTAACCGAATTGTTTGTTAACCGATCATAGATTTAGTATAGATTTATATGGGAATTCAATTAATTCGTTCTTAATAGCTAAATAGTATATAAAAAATTAATATAAATTATCGCTAAATTTATTTAAATGTAATAATAATGAAACATACATTACATATATACAGTCCTGTCCTTCCCGCAGTCATGCTTTTTTTAGTTTGTGGGGCATTAAATATTGGATAAAAGCTTATTTTTTCTTTCTGAACTTCAATTTTCCCATTTTAATAAGGTCAATATGCGTCCGTATTTAATATGGACAGATCGCAGTTTCATGGCTTTGTCCGTATCGTACAAGACTTAAAAAATAAATGACATATTCTTTGTAAAAACGTTTAGGATTACATTCATTGACTACAGTATTAAATCATATAAGTTATCAAAAACTCCATTAGTTCTCTAAAAGTTCGTGTTTACTGCAGAGTCCGATAAAGCTCAAGTGGAGCATAGAGCCTGTAAATAATTTAGGAACTAAATTTCAGTTAAAATAATTAACTTCCAATTAAACATGTTTATTTAAAAAGGGACACAACACACAAAATATAAAAATTAATGTTTTTGTTCATTCTAATTTGAGGGCCCTAAAATATAGGGTCCAAACCCCTGGTAGTCCTTGAATTAATTAAGCCATAAGTATACAACTGTTAAAATGTTCTCTAAGTCGGTAATAGTAGATTAAATTAAATACCGCTCTGCAAATCTGAAACACACGATTGCTTCTTCTTGGCTTTGTTTTATCAGGTGTTCGTTAACCGAACATGTGTTCGTTATCGAACATAAAAATCTCTCCCAAAAGTGTTCGTTAACCGATCACCTACTGTACCTGCAAACATCCAACTATTTTTCTGTAAAATGTAGTTTAATTTCATCCGGGTTATACAAGTTTCGAATAAGAAAAATTAATTTAATAAATTTTTATACATTTAACTGCCTGTTTTTACATGGAAGTTATTTTACTTTATATTTTAAGATAAGTCTGGTTTAAAAAAATGTTTAACTTGAGTTAAATTAACCCATGTTTTACGGTAGAATGATGGAAGGTTTGCAGGTAAAAGATACATAACATTTTGCATAACGTATCTAAAAAGTACCTAAAAATATATATATCTATTGATCATAAAGTATTCTGACGAAAATACCAGTTTTTGTCCTTTAATATTTATTAAATTCCATAGAAAAGTATCTTAAATTCAGCAATTTGCCTTCTGAAACATAATATTTTCAGAACTCTCATAAATTTTAACATACATGGTTAGTCACGCAATACTTTCTGTTGAATATATTTGGTTACGTAACACAGAAACGGCCGTAAATTTTACTCAAATCATATAAAAATACTTAAAACCAGAAATTATGTTTAATAATATTTAACTTAATTTTTTAACTGATTTCTGCATGGCATGTTTTGTCTTAATTTATGTAGAAATTTCTGTTCGAATCGAAATATATTTATTTGGTCCGGGTCAAAGAGACCACTTAAACTGTTCTTAAAACTCTTAGTCTGGAGATAGCATAACATTTTTGCTACCAATTTTTAACGCAGGATTTCTGTCATTAAAAGTGCAGAGGTACAGCGCCCAGAATACATAGCGTGGAAAATGGTTTTACCGTTTTTTAATTCAAAAATTTCGAATTCAAACCGGAAATTCTGAAACAAGAATTTTTACTGTAAGAAGTCACGAAATATCTGCCATTAAGTAACGAAAAGGGCATTATAGGGAATTTCTGGTATGAATGCAAAATTTTGGAATTTAAAAAACGGCAAACTGGTAAAGCTTTAAAAAGAGTTAAAAATTGTAGCCGATAAACGTGCAAAGATGCGGTACAATGATAGCTTGTTCGCAGCGACATCTGCTTTAAAAACAGATTTATCTCTAACAAAAGTAATCATTTCATTATTGACAACTTGAACATAATTTCTGTTAATGTTGTAAATGTATATTTCAGATGTAACTGGTTTTGAAGTTAGTTTTTTATCATATCAGGGAATTAATCTTCTCCACTCTTCTACAGAGATTCATCCTTTGGTATGCTAAATAGGGATAGTTTCTAGTTTGCGGTCTTGTATCGAGTACTGCAACCAGGCACAAAAGAATGCGTATCACGTTTTTTGGCCATGAACAATATCATTCATATTTTCAAAGCTTATGAAAATCACTATCCAAGTCAAAGGAAATAGGGTGTAATTTAAGTATTTAAAATATTCACCACCAACTGAAACGTTTTTTCAGTTCGATTCTTATACAATGTTTGCGTTGAAAAGATCTAGCAGACAGTGGCGTAGCCAGAGAGGAGGGGTCTTAATGCTCTGGAAACTAGTAATATTATAAAGTTTTCTTCGTGTTCAATGTCGCAGAAAATTCTCCGATTAGATAACATGAAATATTTTTATAAAATTAGTGGTATCCAAACCATATGGACCTCCACCTGTCGCCACCCCTTCTAAAAGATGTCGCTGCAGTCAACCTGTTTCATCATAGTTCTAAATTGATTGGATTCATTTTTTTAATAGTATTTTATAGCCGTTTTCCACACTATGTATTCTAGGCGCTGTAGCCGAGGTAACATTTCAGAAATAGCGATGTTCAAAAGTAGGAACTGTAAGAATGCTTTGTTTTACAAATTCAAAAGGAAGATTCTGCAAAATGTACAGTTAGTACAGTGACTTAAGGTAGTATATCAAATCTTATCAATAACAATAGGCACACATACTTTTCACAAGTTTTGGGATATAAATCTGTCGCAGTTCGCCAACGATAAGTTTGCTTATGACCTTGAAGTGTTTGCGATGTTTCAAGAAAAGAATGTTGGTAACAGACACAAATGATGGAAATGCTTTATTTAATTAAAAACTAGATTGTGCTTGTTTCTGTTAGTCATTGTGATAATAATTACTGTAAAAATTCATATAAATTTCTATTACTCGTTGACCAATTTATTGCGGACTGACTGTACGTAAAAGGCTTTTAACATATGAAACAATTATAAAGAAAAATATATTCAGAATATGCATGCACTCAGAATATTCATGCACATCATACTCAGTATATTCATGCACTTCTTTTTTTATGCATGAAGTTATTTTATTACTGTTCCTGAATTGATTATATATTTAGCTGTTTTAGAGACTGTAATATCACGTTTAACACTTAATATTAGATAGCTGCCAAGCACAGGTGCAATTTAAAAGTTTCCAATGATTACTTGGAAATAATAATAATAATAATAAGTAGATGTTATATAGGAATAATGCATGCAATTTAAGAAGGAATAAAAATTAGAATGAATAGTAATGAACAATATATATCTTTGTTTTAAAAATTAAATAACTGTGATATAATGCAGGATTTTGGGACAAATGAAATTATATAACTATTTCTAATGTTGAAAATAGAGACACACATTACACACATAATAATATTAATGATGATAGTAATAAATAGTAATAATGATATATATAATATAAACATATGTATAATATCACAAAAAAATTAAACATATATATAATATCACAATATTAATAGTAATATTACACACATAAAAAAATGACTATTTTAAGAAACTTAGCTTTTTTAAAGAATGGCATAGTTACATCTGATTTTTAACATAAAATATATATTCGATTTAATATTTATTCTCCTACTTACAGTTATTCCAGATTGTTAATGACCAATTCCGAATTCATACGAGAATTTCCGAAGAACAATTTTTTTAGATGTTTAAAAACAGACATTTTCTGTTTACACTTTGTTGATCGCTCACGAGTATTCTCGTGTTTTAAAAACTGCAGCGTTTACTAAAGGTGTGTCTAGAATACCATGGAGTAACGGATTACTTACAGAGCACGCATAGAAGCCAATTGTAGAATTTAAACATTAATTTTCCCTATAAAAACTAGCGCGGCTAAACTTAGACCAAATCACGCGAGTTTACGTCACAGCTTTTCCGGCGGATTTGAAGGGAGACGTATTTGGCTGATTATCTCTCTTTTGGCGCCCGTTTTTAGGTATAGCCAGGGGGTGGATGTAGGAATGTTTTATCGCAAGATTACTATATCATACGATTATTTAGGTTTTTCTGTGGCAAGCCCAAGTAACACAAAGATATGGGCAAGGGAAGTTCAATACTCAAAGAAAGTCTAGTTTCCCTTTGTATAAAAACGAAGGAGAACACCGACACTAATACAGTATTACAATCAGTAAACAATCGGAAAATATGTTTATAAAAAGCTTTTTGTAAAAAATGGTGGAAGTAGACTTTTCTATTAGTGGGGAACAAATGTCTGACAAACTATCATTTAGTTATCTCAAACTTTTTAATCACAATCAACTTTTTTATGTTTTTTCAGCAACGATTTATTTAACTATCACTTTTTATTATTAATTTTTTTACAAAATGTTTGAAGAAATCATTTTAAAGCAGGTAAAAAATTTAAAGGAAGCAAGAAAGTTTAAAGCTTGCTATCTTAGAAATCATATGTTCCCCTTGCACAAAACTATAAAGAAAGGTTTTATCAACCTCATCAATTTGAATTTTGCTTTGTAAGAAATTAAATATAATTTTTTTTATCAATTTTGAGTCATAAATATGTGTACAGTTTTTTAGAAATTGATGCACCACACACAAGTTAACACTCACATAAATTAGCCCTTAAAAGCTTATTATTATTGTATATATATAATAATAATTATTATTATTACTTAGATGAATAGTGTCTAATTAAAAAGAAATTAATGATCCATTGTTAAAACTAAACTAGTATTCTTTCAATAATAAAAAATTATAAATTCTTAAAAATGTTAGGCATTTGAAAGCATTTTAAAAAGATAAACAAGCATCCATTTAAAAGTTAGATATTTTTTTCCATGTAAAAATATTACTAAAAATAGTATAAAAAATCTTTAGTTTATCATACACGAGCAATTATTCAAATATTTTTTATATATAGATAAATAACTATAGATTCCTACAGATAACATTTTATATAGGCATTGTCTTCCTGTGCAAATTTCACGGTAAACTCCTCCATCATTTCTATACAAGTGGGCGGTCCTTTAGAACTTTCTGTACACTTCGGTCCAGATTACAAACTTCGTCAGATATGCTGAATGTCGACAGATATCTTGAAATTTCCGAAAAATGATATTGTTTTTCACGAATGTCGGTCGATATCCCTGAATTTTGTAATAGTAATATCATTTTTACGACATTGGCCAAAATAAGCCAAATACTAAATAAGGTACTAAGGTTTTTCAAAACTGCAAACTTATTAAATTTTATTGTTCGGAATACTATTTCTGTATTATATTGTTATAAGTAATGCGAAAAACTCTTTTGAATGCTTTCTTTTAACCCTTTAGCGGGCGGTGGTCACAAAAAAGGACACCTAATTTTAATTCCAAAACTGACAAACGGCACCAAGAATATTTAATTAAAATTTTCATTTTATAAAGTAAGGGAAAATCAGCAAGTTATTCTTTTCTAAGGAAATCGTTTGTAAAATCTGGTGTCAGTCCATTATTTCATTATTTTACAAACAGATTTATTCCGCGCCGGAAAGGGTTAAAAACTAATTTTAACAGGGGTCGTACTGTTCTACCACAATTATTCTATAGAATTTTTAGTATTATTTATATACAGAAAAGTACTACAAATAATTCAGTTAAACGTGGCGTCAACACCTTTTGCTATTTAAATATTAAATAGAAAATTAAAATAAAAACTTGTGTTAAAAGCGAACGCACCCTATTTAAGTAATGGCTGCGAATGTCGCAGATGTTCTAAATTTGACGTACGACATTCAAGGACTTTTGAAATATTGGGTTGGGCATTGGCCGATATCTCTGTGCTACTTGTGTTGTGCAAAACCTCCACTATTTTATTTTTATTTTAAATTTCGTATTGGCGGACAATACATGGCACAAGAATAAAACAAACATTCTGCTTATTTTTCTTCAGAAATGATGTAACTTCAAATCTATCTTTGAGAAATTAGAATTAGAATTATGGAATGAGATTAGCCTGATATAATAGTACACTTTAAAAGATTTAGTTAAACTACCCTAACATTTTCTCATTAAATTTATGTTGCAAAAATTTATTTCTGCTTTATTTTTATTTTTCTGTAAAAATACGCTTTCCTGTTTTCTCTAATACGCTGTCATATATAAATGTTGTACTTGCCATGATTCCAAGATGGTGATGGAAAACAGTAGCTTGGCGCCGGCTTGAAAAGCGCGCCAAACATAGGTGTGAGTGTAACACATCTGTTCCCAAGCTTGTAGCCATAGTTCTACCTACCTATTTTTTCTTACCTTGTTTAATTTAAACATAGGTTAAATACGTTCCGAACCAGAAAATCAATTTGATTTATCTCTACGAATTTAACACCAGAAGCGCGATGACGGGTCACGTCTGACCCGTACCAAATGAACAGATGTTGAATGGAACCAGAAATTTTTTCTTAAAATCAGTTAAATATATGCTACCCAAAAATAACTTAAATAAATAAGTTAGATAGTTTTCAATAAAATTTCTGGTGTCAAATATTTTTATAAAATTTGAGTAAAATTTCTTGCGGTTCTAGTGTTAATTTAATTTTTATACTTGGAACTTATTTTATTTTATTTAAAAATCTATATCTGGTTTGAAATGTGTATAACGTGGATCAAAATAACTCACATTTACTGAGGTATGCTGTGTGGTTGGTAAGAACAGGAATACCGAACCTTTTTCATAATGCATTCGACTGTTCAGTTCAAAAGCAATTCTATAGAAAATGCCAGTTTTATTTAATTTAATATTCATTATAAGGTATTGATCTCAAAAATTAGAAATATTCGCAATAAACCCTTGCAATTTCAGTACTCTCATGAATTCTAACATAAATATGTATTCTTGCAATATTTTCTGATTCATATGTTTGTTTAACTCGCACTAGGACATCCGGAAAATTTTACTCAAATCATATAAAAATATTTCAAAACATAATTTTAATTAATTTTTTTTAACTTAATTTATGAAAACAATTCTTGTTCAAATCGAAATATATTTATCTGGTGCAGTCAAATTTACTGCTAAGGCCGTTCTACAGTTAAATAAATCTTTCAGATTGGGAGAGACCGGCACGTGTTAACTATGTGTAAAATGACTTTTCAGAATTAACGGTGCTCAGCTGTAGGGACAGTGAGAAACCTGTGTTATACAGATGCAAAAGGGAGATTCTCGAAAGTTGACAGTAAGTGAAATGAATCAAGATAATATAACAAATGTTATCAATAACAACATGCAAATGTAAATTTGATGTATGTTCGTATTTAAACATGCTGTCGGCCGTCAACAATAAGTGGCCTACGGCGTTGAAAGAGTTCGGAATATAATTTTAGTATGTTGCTACAGTCACCTACATCATGCTTTTTATTGAAGAGGGTGAATATAGCATTTATAGTTACTGTACATACAAAAAAATCTGAATACATATGTACAGATTTTATGAAACGAATATCTCCCAAATGCGGGTTTTGTAGAACGCGGATGGTAATGTAATTAATAATGTAACACATAGAAAGAAAGTACGTATCACACACAAGTGATAAAATAAATGCTTTATTTAATTAAAAATTAGGTTGTGCTGATTGCTGACAGGGATTGTCGTATTAATTCATATAATTTTCTGTTATTCTTTGGTCAACTTATTACAGAAAGACAATACGTAATAGAACTTGAATATTCGAAACAGAATATTGATAGAGTTCACAATCAGTACATAAAAATGTTTTATTTATTTCTCATAAATGATGATTGTTTAGCTGTTGTAGAGAGTGTAAATTTTATATTAGACATACGTTGAGTACGAATGTATTTTAAAGCATTCTAATTAACAATACGAAAATTAAATTAGATTATATTGAATTAATGTATGAATTTTAACGATGATTAAAAATATAATGAATAGCAATGATTAAAATATATATTTGTTTCAAAAACTACATACATTTAAATTCGGGCTATTTTTTGGACAAATAGCGTAACATGAATATGTAGATTAGTGAAAATAAAGATATCCATTTAAATGCGTATAAAAACAGTTACTTATAGAAATTACACGTTTTCAAAGATTTTAGATATTACATATGATATGTTATATAAAGTATATTTTATGAAACATTTATTCTTCACCATTTCAAAATATTGACTTTGTTGTAGAAACTATTTTATAATCCCAAGTAGTGGTAATTTTGGCTTTATTTAATAACAGACATTGCGTGATTAATTACAGCAATATTTTTTTATTGTAAATATGTAATCTCACAATAAATAAAAGATTCCAAGCTGGTAACTCGAGATAAAACCTCGGAAAAAAATGCCCAGCAGCCCTATTCAACATTTTCTTTTTAAATCGAAGCTGTTTGTATTGACAGCTTCAGCTCTTGAAGTTTATTCCAATAAGATGGCAAAAAGCAACATGATTATTGATTTTTTAACATTATTTTCAAACAACTTTTAATTTTTTCCGGCGCCGACTGATTTTTCTTTTAAACTAACGTATGGATATTATTCCTGAAACATTTAAAATGGACCGTTTATAAAAATTATTTAAAAATATTTTCAATTCTTGAAAATCACAGATTGATGGAAAATAGTACGTCGGCCTGTCACTAATATGATTAGCACTGTATTTATTTTTATTACCGCAATTTCGAATAGTAATTTTCAATTTATTTAATTGCAGTTCTGTGATTATATATAACGAAGATTACTATTTGGAAAATATGCTACAAAAAATAAATACCGTATGAGTCGATTAAGTGAGACGTCACTGTATTTAAAAAAAACGGACAAAGTATTAAAAAACAAAAAAATGAATAAAAAATAAGATATTTATTTGTTTTGAGTGAAAATATCTTTCCCCATTGGTATTTCGGCCCAATTTATGGAACTCAGAAAATTATTACATTAAACGATTTTCTCTATTGGTGCCAAGCTCTGACTAATCTTCCGTAATATGTGGATTAATATGATCCAGTTTAACAACGTTTCGAACTAGAAAAAATATTGGATGAATCTTTATTTTGTTAATTTCAGATTTCTACATGGGATATATTTAAATTCATTTCTTAAAAACATTTCTGGTGCGAAACGTATTAAACCTGGGTTAAATTAACCCACATATTACGGAAGATTAGTGAGAGCTTGGCACCTCTGCTATTATCATGTTAAACTAATTTTCATATGATATTCAGTTAAAAGTTAAATCAGAAACAACTCTACGATACACAAAATACAATAAATTAGTATTTATAAAGAATTATCTTTTCAAACACCTCTCTGGAAAATATAGATATTTTGCATAAGACAAATATAATTTTATTGCTTGTACATTTATACAATAGTTTATAATGGTAATACTTCTGAAAAATTTGACAATTGACTTGATAAACTACTACAGTCTGGAGCTTCTTAAACTGCTACATAATCAGAAAATACATGCTGGATTAGCTTTTCATTTTGTTAAAATTTTAAATTCAAACTTTCTTATTAAATAAATCATAAATATTTTTTAAAAATTCAAAGGTCGTAAGTAACATTTAGTTTCAACTTTTGTATCCGCTAATTACTTGCTCAGACATTTGCGTAAAGACCCGTATGTATTCTTCAATGGTTATGAATTGAGAGGTCTTTAGTCATTTAATATCATTTATAGAAACAATGTATAAATATACAATTTAGCTACCAATACCAAATAATACCATGAATGTAACTTAGATGTGTTATTATTTATTACATCAGTTTCCAAGTGCGACTTGAATAGAGCTTCCACAATGTCCAAACAAACGCATTCGGCTTATGTAACCCTAGAGTTTTGCAATTAAATATGACGAAGATTACTATTCAGTAATAGGTATTATACAAAAGTCGAGTAAAAAACTACCGAATCATAAAGTCTTTAAAAGATTGCCAGGTATATACAAAATTGAATTTGAACGAATAAAAGGACTTATTAAACACTGTTGAAATACAGTAAATTCTGTCTAAGACGGACTCTGTGTAAGCCGGAATTTTGTCGAACGTAGAAAAATTTTCACGTCCCGGCAAACACATAGGAAATATCATTAATTCATGCTCTATAAGCCGGAATTTGCCTAACGCGGAAACGGAAAGGTTTTTAAAGTCCCATCGAAATCAAAATTTTGCATAAGACGGAAAAAAAAATGAAAGGCATTTGGTTTATGAAACTTCAAAACTTTTATACATACATGAAATGCTCAACATTTTAATTAAATTTCGTAATAGATTAATAAAGTTGATTCATCAGAACAGAAGATGTTTAAATATTTCAGGAATAATTTTTTATTCTATTATTTCTCATATATAAGCAAAATGTTTTTCCTCTTTAAAAAAAAAAAAAAAAAAAAAAAAAAAAACATCATACCAAGTGCATTTTTTACATTTATCTCAATTAATTATTCAAAAAAAGAAATTGATAAAAAAATCCCTATACATTGGCGTTTCTCTATTTTTCATTGCATTAGCAAAAGAATATAACTTTTTTTTGCTTGCTTTAGATTTTGAGTTCTCATCATTGTTTATGACAATCAGTCATTCGGTCACCATAACTCTTTGTCTAATGTGAGAGGGAGCGGAGGGGAAGCAACAATCATTTACATTCTGTATGAGGCGCTGGTTGTGGTTTCAGAGGGGGAAGGGGATGGAAGATGAATTCGAAGTGACGTATGTTTCATTTCAATAAATCACATGGTCAGTAAACGAGGTCTTTGCACGTGTTATTTGTTCTTCCTAATTTGATATTGTCTACTGATATTACTAAGTGATAGTAAAAAATGGCTTCAAAATCTAAACTCATTACGCTATCTTTGCGGGATAAAATAGAAGTTAATAAATTAAAAGAAAAAAAATTATTCTGTAAAAGATCATTGTATTAAATTTAAATGCGGTAAAACACAAATTTATGATGCTATAAAAAGAAGAACAGAGTTGGAAAAGGAATTGGAAAGCAAATCATCCAACAGAAAGCGGAAAGGTGGTGTGAAAAATGAAGACATTGATGCATTAACACTTGAATGGTTTTCTAACGCTAGAGCTCAAAATTTGCCCATACCTGGAACACTGCTGCGTGAAAAGGCGAAAGAGATAGCCGAAAAATTAGGTAAAACAGATTTCAAGGCTTCTACTGGATGGTTAATGAGTTTCCTTAATCGACACAATATTGCGATGAAGCAAGTTTGCGAAGAGTCGAAACCCGTCCCAGACCAAGAAATTCAACAATGGAAAATAAATTTTCTTCTACTGATTGTAGGATATCAAGCTAAGGACATATACAATTGCGACGAAACGGGACTATTTTATCGTGCGTTGCCCACTAAGTCCCTTGCAAAAAGAGGAAGTGAATGCCACGGCGGAAAAACTCCAAAGAGCGTGTCACTGTTTTTCTTTGCGCGAATATGGAGGGCAGTTTAGAAGAGCCCTTAGTGATAGGAAAATCGCAAAAGCCGCGATGTTTTAAGAATGTGAACATTGATAAACTGCCTGTGATTTGGAGATCTAAAAAAATCGTGGATGTCTACTGCCATAATGGAGGGATGACTGAATTCAATAACCGTATGATCAAAGAAAATCAAAAAACTTTGTTATTTCTCGACAATGCCACCTTGTCATGCCAATTTCGAACTATCGAATATAAAATTACAATTTCTTCCTGCAAATACTACTGCAGTAATATAACCTATAGATCAAGGAGTTATAAAAATGATGAAAACCCATTTAAAAAAATATCTCTTGCTGTCCATTATTGCGTCTTTAGATAATTGCTCTTCTGCCACCGAAATGGCAAGAAGAATATAAGTGTTTCAGATGCTGTCAAATGGATTGCCAAATCCTGCTCAGAAATATCGACTGAAAAAATGTTCAGTTGATAAGTTGTTTTAGAAAAGCTGGTTTTGTTTCAGAACATGGCCATGAATCAGTTGACCAGTTGGAGGAAAATGAGTTACAAAATCTAATAGATGATTTAAAATGTGTTCACAGCAATGAAAAAATTAATGCAGAAGAATACGTATCAGCTGACAATATAGTGTGTACTACTGAAGCTAACACTTCTGTGGACATTTTGATTAAGCGATATTAAGATTTGGAAAGTACTAGTGAAAATGAAGATGAGCACGATTTTGAAAACCATGAAGACAATGGAGGAGTTCAAACGTATCAAGACGCCTTGAGAAGCATTAGGTATCTCGAAAAAAAATTTCTTGCTAAAAGAAATGAAGAATTCATACCCATAATAATGGACTTGCAAGTTGATACTGAAAAATGCTTGGTAAAAAGAAATACAAAACAAGCATCGATAAAAGATTATTTTTCGACTGTTTAAAAACTACTATGCCACTATGTGAACTATGAAGTAGTTGTTACGGTAAATGATTTTCATTAACTTTTAAAATAGAAGAAATTTATCATTGGTACTACTATTTATTTTATTATTCATATAATGTTTTTGAGATTAATAATAAATTTAATAAGACGTATAATTTCATTTAAAAAACTGTACTAAAGATTACGAACGTAAAAATATGACTTGCGCATATGTATTTTATTTATTTATTTTGGCGGTTTTGCATAAGGCGGAATATTGTCTACGATATGCGGAAAATGTTCTCGGTCCCAATTGATTCCGCCTTAGACATAGTTTACTGTATTCCAAAAGTGATGAAAAATCAACACTTTTTATAAAAGGCGTTTGTTTTAACCGTTTCAAGGAAAGGGTTAAAACAAAGAAAGTGTTAAGCAAAGAAATGTTGTTGCTAAAACAGGATTCGTACACTGTTACCACAAATTTTAATAGAATTTTTCGCATTTTATAAATGCAGAAGTGTAATACAAATCCTGCATTTAAACGGGGCGTCTGGAAATTTTGGTATATAAATATTAAACAGAAAAATTCTATTAAAAATTGTTGTAAAAGCGTACGAACCCTGTAAAACATAGAAATGATTCATTGCCATCACAGTGTACCAAGAAATTGATTTGAAAATAAATAAACTCATTTCTTCCATTACGTAATAAGAGCAAAATTTTATTTAAAATTTCTATGTTTCAACTGGCAACTTAGAATTAAAATAGACTCAAATACGTAACAGAATGCTAACAAACTCGTTTCAATTTCCTTCAAACAAACACTATTCTGTTTTTGGTTGTTATGTATGTGTGTGTGTATGTATGTCGTAAAGTTTCTCAGCAACCACTTATAGTATCTGAATGTAACTTGTACTCTACAATTAATTACATAAATAATAAATAATTGATGAATTAAAATAAATAATAAGTAATTAAATAAATAAATAATTGAAAATAAATTAATTAATTACTTCAAATACGTAATAAGAGCAAAATTCTTTTTAAAATTTCTGAATGCCAATTGACAGTTTATAATTAAAATTTAATCGATTTATTAAAATACTGTTGACTTTCAAAGGGTTAAATTATTTATCTCACAATCATTCCAATATGTGTTAGAATAAGAGATACATACTCGCCAGCGTCAAACTACGCTTCAGTATAATTTGGTTTAATTTTATACAGGTTAAACACGTGTCAAATCAGAAAACTAATTCGATAAATATACAGTTAGTTAATTGCATGTTTCTTGTTAGGTGGAACTTATTTGACTTTATTGCTAATAGGGCTCCTAAATGCTCACCAACTGAATACCAATATTTTTTAACAGAAAATTTTATGGCAAGTCTCTACAACATTTCTGCAAAATTTTACCTTCGAAGGTCGTTTCTGCAAAATTTGCAAGAAAAATCCAGAAGTAATTTATTTTCTCTAAGAAAGTACCAATATTCAAAAAGTGGACTATTTGGGAGCTCTGGGCTAAAGAAAAAGTGTGCTTTGAAACGCGTTTAACCTGTACAAAGTAACCCACATTTTTGTGAAGAATGTTGGCTAAGCATACGTAAGATGTTTAATAATGTATTCAATTGTTCATAAGGAATTTTAAATTAAACCCTAATGTTATTTAATTTATTATTCATGAAATACAAAAGGAAACGATCACAAAAATGAACAATTTGTACAAAACAAACCACAACATTTTCAGTGCTCTCATAAATTGTAATATACATGCGCAGTCTTGGAATGTTTTCTGAATAATATCTTTTGTTATTTAACACTAGAATTGCCGAAAGTTTTACTGAAATCATGTAAAAATACATTATCATACAATTTTGATATAATACAATTTATTTGAATTGCTAATTTTTTTTTTTTGTCGTAGAATCTTTTGATACATTTTATGGAGAAAATTCTCGTTTGAATAGAAATATATTTATCTGTTCCCAGGTATTCTGTAAACCTCACGTGAGGGACCTGCAGTCAAATTTATCGCTAATCTTTTCTTGTGTTAAATCATTTATCGCGGAAAAAGTGATACATTTGAGCTACCAATGTTTGGCGCAGAATTTCTGCCATTAAAAGGGGTGACAATAACTTTTCAGAAATAGTAGTGCTCGAAAGTAGAAAAGTGAGAAAGTTTTATTTTAGAAATGTAAAAGCAAAAAAAAAAAAAAAAAAAAAAAAAAAAAAAAAAAAGCAGTTAATTCAATGAATAAGGATAGTATAAAAAATCTTACCAATAACCACATGCATGCATAATTTTGATTTGTTTTGCGATTTAAACCTGCTGTAGTCCTTCAATTATAAGTTGGCCTATGACCATGAAAGTGTTCACACTACTATAAGGAGACAAAAATTATAACACACAACTGATGAAGAAAAATCTTTATTTATTAAGAATTAGATGTTCTGGCTGCTTTTAGGGTTGTCGTATTTATTACCGAATAAATTCATATAATTTCTCTTAGTCATTGGACAATTTATTGCAGACAAAGTATGCGTAAAACAGATTCAGAATTTGGAACATGAAATTATGAAGAAGATCGCCTGAGAATGTTAATAGAGTTCCTTTACAGAACATCAAGAATTTCGATTTCTTTTCCTGAATCGATGACTGTATGAAGATGAAAAAAATATCAGGCAGGAATTCAACTTTACAAAAAAGCAACACCATGCACCTGAAAGCCTTAAAATGGTCTTGCAATCCGAAAACGCAGCTGTCTGAAATGACAGTTTCATTTCTCGCCCGTACTGCAAAAAATTATTTACACTCTAGTATTAGAATTTTTTATATCTGTTTATAAAATGTTTTAAATTTTTTTCGGTGGCATCTGGCCTTTTAAACACCGCTTGGATATCAGTCATGGAAAAATAAAAAATGACATGCTTGTAACTTTTATAAAGATATCCCCAATCCCCGAAAATCATATATGGATGGGAATTAGTACAGTGGCCTTTCATTTAAAGAATTAGCCCAGTTATTTTAGTTCCACTATTTTCGAATAGTACATTTTGCTTTATTTAATCGCAGTTCTAAAATTCACGATAAAACGATTACTACTTGAAAATAATTATACTAAAGGTAGATATCGTATGAGCCATATGATCGAAAGCTCACGGTCTTTTAAAAACGGATACAAGTTTCAAATTATAAGCGAAAAATACATTATTTTCGCCAGCTTTTTATTTTTATTTTCCACCAATTGTATTTAGACCGAATTTAGGCTCCTAATATAATATCGATATTAAACAATTTTTCTATTTTATCATGTTAAACCAATTTTGATAGAATTTTCAGGTAAATAATACGTCAGATAATACTGTATTTCTCAAAATAAAAAGGAATTGATATTTATAAACACGTAATTTGTTTTTTTTACACACTTCTGTCAATCATATATAGAAATTTTACATTTCCCAAACATACTTACAGAGCATATTACATGCTTTATTTTATTTTATAATTATATAAAAAATCACTTATTATCATTAAAGTAAATATGTATTTGCTTAAAGTGATAACAGTACACATAAAAGCTTATACATACATCAGAAAGTTTCTTATCGTCAATCGGTGACATTTTCATAGGATCAGTAATGATCCTATATATTATTTCTCCTGTCAACATCCCTTTTTCTCAGACAATACGAAACGCAGAACGATAAATGAAATACGATATGAAAGGATTTTGAACAGGCTTCTGACATAGCACACTTACCATTTCGTTAAAACATTTTTTGGATTAAAAATTGCAATTATTTAAAAATTAAATCGACACTGTGTTCATAAAGGAAATGAAAGTTTTCCTCAAATTAGTGTTGCCACAAAAATAAAATAACGCATTATGTGATGCTCAACAATGTTTATAAAAAAATAAATAGCACAACCATGGCATACGTAATAAGAGTACATTATTTACGTAATACGTAATGTGTAGAAATACATAATAAGTCCAACAAGTATAAAATGTGACACCCGCCCATGGGTTTATTTTATATCTATGATTAAAAATTTAAATTGAAATGATTAGAAGAAAAAAACACCATTGATCGATGGAAGCAAAATTGCAGTTAATTAAAATTTAAATCAGCATTGTTTTCTTAAATGAAATGAAAGGTTTTCTCAGTTTTTTCCGAAGTGAGTGACGTCATCCTCTAATGTAGTTAAAATGTGGCTGTTAATTTTTTGTCTCGCTCGTGCATTTTGCTATCTTGGGTCAGTCATAGGTGCCAACTTCTCATTAATATTCCGTAATATGCGGGTTAATTTGATCCCGGTTTAACACGTTTCGCACCAGAATTTTTTTAAAGAAATGAAATGAAATAAATTCCACGAAGAAACCTGAAATTGAATAAATAAAGATACATCCAATAATTTTTCTGGTTTGATGCGTTGTTAAACTGGGTCAAATTAACCCGCATATTACGGAATATTAATGAGAGGAATAAATGAAATGATATTCTGGCGCTTGATTAATGTTGTTTGCAGATATTTTTATCCTTATTTTTTCTTTAAAAGTTTAAAACTGCATCTCAGAACTATTGGATATTGCTAAAAAATATTAGACTGCAGTGCGAAATCCTCGCATGGGTCCACTGGTAAGTAAATTATTTTCGAAATTTTTTTAAAAATAAACTTGATAAACAAAAACCACGAGATGTATAATGAATGCAGGTGCTTAAAAATAGTCAAGTATAAACGTGAAAATTATTCTTTCTTATTGTTTTTAGTATTATTATTATTATAAAAAATCTGTAATTCATCTTGTGGCAAATTTTAGGACTCAAATGTATCACCTTTACCGCTATAAATGATTTAACTCAAAAAGCGGATGATTCATAGGCTATTATCATTTTAACGAAATACATCTTTACTTTAATACATCTGTTTATAAATCAGAAATTTATAATACTAACACTTTTCAAAATATTACGATCCACATAATAAATCACTATAATGTGGGGCTTCTAAAATTACTGTATAATCAGAAAAACGTTCTAGATTTGTCTTTTCACAGGTTGAAGTTTCCAATTAAAACTATTTTATTAAGTACATCATATTTAAAAAAAAAAAAGTCCAATTGCGTAAATCCATCTTATTT
Source organism: Maratus michaelseni (assembly GCA_963931845.1). Taxonomy (NCBI): domain Eukaryota; kingdom Metazoa; phylum Arthropoda; class Arachnida; order Araneae; family Salticidae; genus Maratus; species Maratus michaelseni. Next base: position 192,001,468 of record OZ007598.1, on the reverse strand, counting down.
TACATAATGGAATCAAAGTTTTTTTGTATATCCGCTACCGGTTATTTTTCACACATTCGCACTATTATTCCCTTCTTGCGAATTGAGAGTTATCGAATAATTTAATGTAATACATAAAAATATTGTAACACTATAGAAATTTTAGCTACTGCATGCATGAACTTGCATATTTCATTCATTTATAACATCGGTTTTCACCTGCGTGGAAACGCCATAATGTCGGAACAGTAACATTCGCCTTCTTTATTTTCAGGATTGAGCGATGAAATAGGGGAAAGTTTACTATTTGGATATAGGGATCCAACGCAAGCCGCAATTATAAACACTTTAAAGAATGCCAACAGGCAAACTTTTCAAAATTGAAGATGAACAAAACAAAACAAAACAAAACAAAAAATATTTTAGACACGTTTTAAAAAATTAAAGATATCGAAAACAAAAACATCACATTTTAACAAAAGGTTTTATTTTAACCCTTTCAGAGACAAAGTAATTTTGTTGCTAGAATATTAAAATGATTGACTGCCACCAGAGTTTAAGAGGAAATTAATTTGGAGATAAATAATTTCATTTCTTCAAGTACATAATAAGAACAGGCTTTTTGTTCTTTAAATTTTGTATGCCACTTGGAATTTTACAATTAAAGTTAAATGACTTAAATTATATGCTACCGCCTTCAAAAGGATTAATTTTTTTATGTGCTTCAGTTAGCTTTTCAACATTGGAACTTATATTATTTAGTTGTGGATTGATATATATGGAGTCATTTAATGTAAAATGTAGAGATACATTGTAAAACTGTACACATTTTAGTTATTGCATGTAACTTGCATGTGTCATTCATTTATAAAATTGGTTTTAAATACTACCCGCAGGGAACCAACACAGTGGCAGAACAGTATCATTAACCTTATTTAATCGCAGAGCTCCGTGGTGAAATAAGATAATGTTTACTATTCGGAAACAGGCATTCAACACAATCCGCAATTTTAAACACTTTTTTAAGAATACCAGCAGTCAAAGTTTGCAAAATTTTAGATGAACCAATAAAAAAATATATTAGACACCTGCGAAAAATTTTAAAACGCGAAAAAGAAACATCACTTTTTTACAAAAGGTTTTGTGTTAACCCTTTCAGAGTAATTTTGAATAATAACTAAAATATTCAAATGATTTACTGACACAAGAGTTCACGAACAAATCAAATTGAAATTATATAAATTGATTTCTTTAAGTACAAAATAAAAGCAGAATTTTATTTAAAATTTATGGGTGCCAGTTGACGGAATTCAATTAAAACTAAGTGGTTTAAATTATATACTACTGTCTTTGAAAGGATAAAAATATTATATTTAAACGTTATAATACTTTTTTCATAATGTATTCTATCGATCATAAGGAATTCAGAAGATTATGCCACTGTTATGTGTTTTAGAATTCATTAAATTCAAAATAAAATTATCTCAAAAATATGCATTTTGCACCATGAACCATAACATTTACAGTGATTTATACCATAACATTTTCAGTAAAATTTCATAAATTATAACAGAGAATGTCTGAAAACATCTGGTTCGAATCGAAATATATTTGTTCCATTGAAATTGACTCTAGTGTTTTGACCGGTCACATTTTCGCTACCGATATTTAACGCAGAATTTCCGTCAATAAAAAATGGCTGAGATAAACTTTTGAAAATAGCAGTGCTCACTAGTAGGAAATGTGTGATCCATGTGTTTTACAAATATAAAAGAAGATTCTCGAAATTGGTCTGTTAGTGCAATAAACAAATGTACTCTAACAGATCTAAGAATTACAAGATGCACGCATAATTTTGATGTGTTTTGTAATTTAAACCTGATGTTGTGTATCAACGGTAAATAAGCCTATGTCCTTGAAAGACTTCGCGATTCTACAAAGAAAAAAAGTTGGTAACATACAAAAATGATCCAGGAAATGCTTTACTTAATTAAAAATTGTATAATGCTTTTTGCTCTAAGCAATTGTCGTATTATTTACCGAATAAATTCATATAACTTTCCGTTATTCATTGGACAACTTATTTCGGACAGACTATACGTAACAAAGCTTCAACATTTAAAACAATTATTCAGAAGAACGCTTCAGAACATGCAAGCATTTCCTTTTTTAGTATATGAAGTTACTTTATTTCAGTGAAACGATGACTGTTTTAACGAATGCAATACTTCATATCAGATATTAGTTCGATCGATAATTCATTTTAATACTTTCCAGTTTTTATTCGTAAATAATGCGAAATTTAAATTAGCTGTTATCGAAATCCAGTATGCAATTTAGTAAAGAAAAAAAATGAAATAAACAGCAATGAATAACATATATATGTGTTTTAAAAACTATGAATTTATGCAGGCATTTTAGGGAAAAATAATAACATAATTATTTCGAATATTGAAAAGGAAAAGTTGATATTGCACACATAACAAATGATTATTTTAAGAAATTACACGTTTTAAGAGGTTTTAGATATGTTATATAACATAAAAATTATATTAGATTAAATACTTATTCTCCACCATTTAAAAACCTTTAACATTTTCTGAAAGAACAGTTACAGCTTTTTTAGTTTGGCTTCTTATATTATTCATGAATTCTGAAATCATACCAGAAATTCCGAAGAATAATATTTTGCTATATTTAATGACAGACGTTTTGTGAATACTTAAAGTACAAGTTCCTCTTTCGCCAATTACGGTATGAATTCCGAATTTGTGAATAGCGGACGAGGCCATGCCAGCAATACCGGTATAGTAATACGAGAAGTCATCTTAATCCCTTAAAGGACAGTGATATGAATTTAACTAACTTAATTTTAATCTAGATATGTACAGAATTTAAAAAAAATGATGAAAAAAATTGTAACAGTGCGCTTTGATATTTTTAAATTAACTTTTTGAAAAATCTCGCGCGATTTCAACATTAACGACACAAAATATATTTTCGCTGAGAGGGTAAAAATGCCCACGTAGTCCAAAGCGCCCTCTTTTAAAACCAAAGCTGTCTGCATTGACAGCTTTATCTCTTGAACTAAAGGGTATTAGAGAGAAAAAACCTCATCTTTGAATTTTTATACTTTTGTGTAAAGTTCTTTTAATTTTCCCGGTGACGATTCATTTACCAACCCATCACTTGAATGATATCAATCTTGAAAAATAAAAAATGCCACTTTTGTAACTTTTCAAAAGATATCTCCATTTCTCAAAAATGTCAGATGGATGGCAAATAGTACAGTGACCTTTCATTTATGCTAATCACCCGATATTTATTTTCAGTACCACTATTTCCTAATAGTGATTTTTGTCCTATATAATCGCTGTTCTACGATAAAAAATAGCGGAGATTCGTAAAAAATGGCACTATTCGTAAAAAACGGCACTAAGAGATAAATACCGTATCAGCCGTATAAGTAATGAGTACAAAAAACATTGACGGGTTACAAGTTTGTGAAACAGCAGTTTATCTCATGGGTCCAATAATGTTAAATATGGGTCTTAAAATTAATGATATTAAAATGTGAATGACTATGCTATTTATTAAAAAAATGATTATTTATTTATTTATTTCATGATTTTATTTTTGTTTTATTGATATTCACATGTTCACATTATGTTCAACATGACAAGATACAAAAACAATAGCTGATGCTTTATCATTAACATTTGTAATATATTCAAAACATGGATTTTAAAAGAGATGATATCAAAATTAGAGCAACGCTTTGTTGTGACTTTAATAAGTCTGTTTCAAACTTCAATTTAAATTATTTTTGGTTTGTCTTCTAAAAGATATTTACACATCCAAACAATACTTTTGAATTTCAAATACATTGTTAAATATATCATTTTCGCTGAACGTATTTTATGCTTTGAAATGTATTTATATCAGTAAATATATTATATTTTGCGTCACGCTATCCAAAAGCATAAGTAAAATTGATATAAATGGTTTCTTTGCGTTATAGTATCCAATTGCATACATCGCACAGTTTGTATACTATGACGTAAAGTAATCATTTACATAATGATTTTTTTATTTTACATAATAAAATAAAAGAGGTTTTTTCGTTATCCACTATAGTTAATTTTTCAGTGATTTACACAATTATTCACTTGTTGTTAATTGAGAGATATTGAATTATTTAATTTAATATCTAAAAACAATGCAAAATATACAAATTTGACCGCCACAATGTTAAACCACGATCATACCCTAATTTAGTTGCAAGATTCAGCGATTAAATAAGACAAAAATTACTATTCGCAAATAGATATTCTACGCAAGCTGCATTTATAAAATCCTGATATATAAACTGTTTAATAAAGAATGCCGAGTGTCAAAGTTAGCAATATTGATGATGAACCAAAAAATGAACTTATTAGACACAGGTGAAAAATTGAAAGATATAAAAAAATAATTGTTTTTTAACAAAAATATTTCTTTTAACCTTTTTCATCAGCAAAGTATTTCTGTTGCTAATAATGCTGGAATGACTGACTGCCAACATAGTTTAAGAAAAAATTAATTTTGCAGTTTAGAATTTTAATTTAGGGGCTTAAATAATGTACTACTGCACTTCAAAACGTTAAATTATTTAACTCAAAACAGTTCAAATGTGTGTTATGATAAAGCATACATATTTGCCAACTTCCATCTATTCTTCCATGAAATGTGGTTTAGTCTTACTAGGTTAAACCTGTTTCGAATTCGAAAATTAATTTTATATTATTTGTATATATTGAATTTTTCCACGTGGAACGTATTTGATTTAATTTATTGACAAAAATATCTGATTTGAAACTTATTTAACCAGGCTCTAATTAACCTACATTTTATGGGGAAATGCTGGGAGGTTGGCATATGTAGGCAAACATAACCATTTTCATAATTTATTAAATTGTACAGAAATAATTGTCAAGAAAATGCTAGTGTTTTTTTCTTTTAGCATTCTTTAAAATAAGAAGGAATTGATCTCAAAAATCAGCAATTTGCACAATGAACCATAACAGTTTCAGTACTCTCATAAATTGTTACATGCGTAGTCTTGCAATATTTTCTGATCGATATCTTTGGTTGCTTAACACTAAAACAACCGGAAAATTTACACAAATGACATAAATCTAAAAATTAACTTTTCTATTAATGTAACTTTAACTGGAATTTTTATTTAATATTATTATATTTTAATCACTTAACTTATTTCTGTGGGGCTTTTTTTTTTTATTTCTTTGACATATTTCACGAAGAAATGTCTGGTTTCAATCACGGAATAAAGAGGAGATGAAATGTTTACGCTTGGCGTGACGCCAAACATGCAACCCTAAAGTCGGCCCTAACAACTGGCGGCTACTTTTGAAAACCTCATCCCGTCCAATGAATCCAGACCTTGTTCCACGTGCAGCCTCTCTCCGTCCAATGAAGTGGCTTGTTTGAGTCTAGTGATTTGAGCGACAACCGGCTTCATATTACAAGCCGTTTTTTACGGTTCTCTGCCTCTCTATTCTTTCTCTTAACTTTGTGGGCTCGAATCAAAATATATTTATTCGGTCGCAATCGAACTGATCGGTACTGATATTTAACACAGAATTTCTGTCAGTAAAAAAGACGGAGATAACTTTTTGAAAATAGTGCTGCTCAAAAGTAAGAACCGCGAGAAACCCGTGTATTACAAATGCGGCCGTCCAAGGTTAAGGTAGTGGGTTTCAAAAATAAATTTTAATATTGATTGTGTATGAAAAATTGAAAAAAATCCTCAGATCGTCAAAATAAACGATGACTCTCTCGATAGTATAGTTGTTAAAAATTGGTCAAAAATTGAAAATGTTTGATGGAGATTCGTTGTCAAATTTAAAAACATAATTTTGAGATAATCATGATTAAAATTTCAAATTATGATTTATATATGTTGGAAGAGAGCAAATAATAGCGGCGTAACTTTATTATTTTTTATCAGATCGACTTGAAATTTTGATTTAATATTCCTTAAGAATAAAAAATGCATATTTTTAAAAGATTGTAAGTAAGTGTAACAGCATAAAATGTCCAAACAGTCCGATTAAATGTATTCTTTTTAAACGAAAGCTGTTTGTTTTGACACCTTCAGAGCTATAACGATTAACAATACAGATAAACCACAAACCATCGTGTTTTTTATTTTTAAAAAAGGTTCATAAAGATCCTTTAACCCGGGAGAAATCGCGCATATCTAGGGTATGAATAGTTTTTACTTTGTCACCAATAAATACAAACAATAATTCTCAACTTGTTTAGTCAGTGACAACTGTTACAAATTGTAGGATAAAATACGCTAAAGATTACTTGTCGAAAAGTAGTGGTGATAATTGTAAAATCCGTACGCACTCGGGGTATGTCTACCCCATGCGACTTCTCCCGCGTTAATTTTTTTCCGGTGACATTTGCTTCTTCCGAACCAACATTGGCATATCAATGTTGAAAAACTAAAAATGGCGTGTTTGTAGCCATTTACAGATATTTTCAAACAGAGATGGATGGGAAATAGTACGGAGACCTCTGACTTATATGACTCGCCTGGTACTTATTTTTCGTACCGCTATATCCTAAAACTGATTATCGCCTTATTTAATCGCAGTTCTGCCGATTAATATAATTTAGCGATATTTGGCTAAGTTGGCCAAACGTTGGCGCTATGGTGGTAACCCTGTCATTAGTACTTTTCAACAAATACTCATTGTATTGATATGTTTTCATCAATACGTACTCATTCATATATTATTATATTTCATATAATTGCTGACGTCGTAATGATGCGGGCAAAAATATGATTAAAATGAATGAATGATGCAACAATGGAGCTATTTTTTCAGTTAATATTAAACTATCGCAACGTTATTTCTATGGAGTAAATACAAGTTTTGGGCCGACTTTGCCCCTTTAGGGAATGAATTTAAAAATTAATCAATGGCCAATTTATGTATTGCCCTCAGGAATACATATATATTCTAAATTTCAAAGCTCTATATCAACAGGAAGTGGGTGAAAAATTAGTGACAAGATTTGACTCCCACATACATACAGGGTTCGTAAGGCTCTTGGAATTTTGCGAGCAGGAAATTCGTCGGTACCAGTATTTTCATACAGAAAATCTCTCCTTAAAAGAAGGCGAAGTTTCGCGAGTTTAAACTAGATTTCTATTTCTATAAAGAAAATACTGGTGAAACACCTGGAAAATTCCCTAATCCGTACGAACTTTGTACATACATAATTGTAAAGTAAAAGAAAGCATGTAAAAAAGTGACGATTCTGAGCATCGCTGAACCTGAAATGGAAGCAACCACCGAACAAATCAAGCATTCTGGGCAAAATTCCTTAGTGTCAAAGAAAAAAAATATGCCAAAAATTCAAAAATTGCTGTACGAATTCCCCATAAAATGTATTGAAAACAGGACAAAATTTACTGTATTGTGTTAAAAGATTGAAACCGGATTCCGGTTACAAATGTGAAAAAATCCCAGAAAAACGTGAAAAAACACTAAAAATCGCATAAAAAATTGAATTAGAAATTCCAGTATCAGGCTCCGAGGTGAAAAACTACATTCATAGTGGTACCATTCAACCGAATTTTGTAGCTCTCAGTGCAGCGGTCTGTTTAGAACACAGCGCTCAAACAAACAAACACACGAGCATCCTTCTTTATTATAGTGATAGATTGACATCTTAGGTAATTTAAAACTAGAGAGGGCGAAAAATTTCCTCAAATAACATATTAACTTAAAACCAGAATTTTTCCTTAATACTATTTAACTTATTTTAGTGTGGTACTGTTTGACTTATTTTATGAAAAAAATTCTGGTTCAAATGGAAATATATTTATTTGGTCCCACTAAAATTAACAGCTGTGGCCGTTTTACTGTAAAATATTTTAAAATGGGAAACAGCGTTACATTTTCTCTACAAATGTTTAACGCAGAATTTCTTTTTTGTAGAGGGGAAGATACATTTTCGAAAATAGCGGTCCTTACAAATAGGAGTTTTGCACCATTGTGCGTCTTTCAGGCAACGTTCTTTTTGCCAAAAGATATCGATTTATCTATAAAAATGCCTTTTTCTCGCCGTAAATAATAGCAAGTATGCATTTAATACTACTTTAAAACTTATAAAAAGTTTTGATTGCTCATTTTAATTTATATTATCGGTATGAGTATAATGTCGTTTATCAAAAAATTTCTTACTTCTGAGCACAATATAGCGGAAAAGATAACTACTAAGTGGTTAATAGTTACGTATGAAGATAAAAACATAACATTGAAGTTCGAAATGGAAACAAAATGTTGCAAGATACAATTCTTTTTTCTGTGGCGTTCCACTTGACATTATACTAACTTTATACAGTAAACGCACATTAATTAAAATCATTTCATTGAACTACCGTGAAGTAGAATTATTCAAGATTGAAATTCACATATATTGTGGCAAAATAGCGCATTATTACTTACCCATCATACGTAGTATAGGGTAAGTCTTGTAATCGTTTTGAAAATCGAAAAATTTTTTTTGACGGATTTACACGTTTCAGACACTGAAGATTCCGAAAAACATATTTTTAGAAAAAAAAATTGCCTTCCGTCTGTGTGTCTGTGTGTCTGTAAACGCTCTATCTCCCGAAAAAATTGAGATAGAGACTTGCAATTTGGTATGTACTTAGTATGTAATAATGGGAAGAAGCCTATTTCATTTCAATAACCTCGATTAACCGGAACTATTTTTTTCGGACTCTCGAAATATTCGTTCTGATAAAAGGTATATAAAAATTTTCGAAATTGTTTATTTTAAGAAATGAATATAAAAGACAATAAAAAAACATAAATTTTACATAAAGCATGAAGTCGATCGGATAATTAATTGCCGAGATATTTGTAATCCTATTTTCCACACTCTTCGATTTTTCATGACCCTGTATTTCATCCAAATTTCACTTTAAAGATATATTTTAATTGAACATTTGACGCTTAATCAGATGCAATAAACTGCTAGTTAATAGGATTATTATTTTTGGAGTTATAAGGAAAAGAATCTTTCAAGCAATTCAGTAATCGAGCCTTTAAAGTTTATGACGTCATCAAGCCACGATTTTATTTGAATTGCAATGCATTTTATAAGTAGTTTACACATTTTTATTTTAATATTTTACATATGCGTATCCATGATGGGTAAGTATTACGGTGGCCCCCAACGACTAGTTTCTTAATTGACAGTGCAAATATTGCTATATTAACAATAAATAACTGACTGAATCAAAAAGGTCTGTTATGAACACAGGGTTCGAAGGCTAATAGAGATGAAACGTGTAGTTTTTGATTGAAGCCAAAAGTGCGACCCTCATTAGAATGTTCTTTAAAGTGGTCTGTTACCCGCAGTCACGCCAATGTCTCAAACAATGATCTTTGAAGCTTCACGTCGAAAGAATTCAGTCCTTCATTATCGTGCTTGCTTTCCTATCGCCGAATGAGGGCATTTAATTTTGACTGATAACCGCTGGACAGTGCAGAGGTTTGTACTGTTATAACTACTTCTCTATTAAACTTAGAACTCTACAGTGAAAAATCTCATTAACCCTTTCAGGGGTAAAGTACTTATGTTTCTAAAATGTTGAAATCAGTGATTCACACCGGGATTTAAAAACAAAATTTATTTCAAAATAAGTAGAAGCGTTTCTTCACGTATATTATAAAAGTAAAATTTGATTCCAAACTTCCGGTGTCAATGTGGCGTTTGGGAATTAAAATTAAGTGGTATATATTATATACCACCGCCCCTCAAGGGGTTAACAAAATAGAAGATTAAAAAATATGCCCTAAATAATCATAGTAAAGTTTATCAGCTTCAGAAGCATCACTCAGAGTGGTTCTGTTACTTGAAATCATAAGAAAATGACATTTATTATATATCACAACTTTTGTTTTTTTAGGCTCTTTACTGTTACATTGTATATTTTCCGGTTTGTGTGTTTTTTTAGATTCTTGGCATTTAAATAATATCACACAAAATAATATCACATGATAATCACTAATATCATCACTAATATCACATGCAATGTAAGATTAAAAAATAAAAGTCGTGCTCACGAGGTGCAAATAATCATACAAATTAAGTAGTGCGCTGCATCAGACGTTACTTAGCAAAAATATATATGAATATCGGTCTTACAAGAATAGCGGTGATTATCACATTCACAGTCAGCCATGTGTTTAAAATCAAATTATTTGAACCAGAATTTTTTGATAACTGGTAGGATTCAGTATATTCCCAAGTAGTGGTGACATTTAAAAATCTGTTAACTTGCGTTAAAATGTGAAAAGACAAATTTTGTCCCTATCTTTGAAGAGGTTTTAGTAGAGTATGGACGTCAATACAACTAGAAGTAATTCTAAAAACTAATTTTCTTGATTGAGAAATTGTGATGGCCATGATTAGCGATATTGGTGACGTCAATAACCGTCGTAAACTTTTCCAGCAATACTTTAATATTGTAGGTTAGTTCATAGTTTCAATAAAGCAAAAGTTACGAGAATAAACGTATCACACATTTGGTTAGTTTTCTCCAAGATTATCCTGTTTAAGATAAAAAAAATTCCTTCCGGCCAGTACCGGGCGAAACAAGTAGATTTCAAAGTCCATGTTTTTAAAAATTCATCTCATTTTACTCAAACACCAGAAGCTAAAATGCTTGGAACTCGATTATATAAGATTCAATCCCGATTTTCGTTAATACTGAATTTGAATGGGAATTTCAGCATGAGAGTTACAGGACTTCCAAATGGTCTGCCAACTGAATACCAATATTTTGTAACAGAAAATTTCATGATAGGTTTCTACAACATTTCCACAAAAACTTACCTCCGAATGTGGTTTCTGCAAAACTTGTAAGAAAAATCTAAAAATAAATTATTTCTAAGAAAATACCGGTATTCAAAAAGCGGACCATTTGGGAGCCCTGGAGTTACAGCATAACAAAAATCACATTGTTCCAAAATGGCAGCCACACTATAATTTCAAACTGCTAAATCTCAGCCATTTTTTAAGATAAAGCCAAAAAAAAAAATGCTCCGAAATCCTTGTATCACGATCTAACACTTAACGGATAAAGCATTTTCAATTTATAATTTTTTATGCATCTGTTTGAAAAAAAAATAGTTGGCTGCCATTTTGAAACAAGATGGCTCATGAGGCTGGCTAACGAACTAATTTGAGACCTTGGTATATTCTGTACACATGATCAGTCACATTCATATCGGTTCATAAATACGAGAGTTACAGCATAGTAAATATCAGATTGTTTCAAAATCTCAGCCACCCTATAATTTCAAACTACCATATCTCAACCAATTTTTAAGATATAGACAAAACAAAGAATGTTCCAGAATCCTTGTATCACGTTGTAACACTTAATGGTAACATTTGTTTCAATTTATAATTTTTTTCTACATTTTTTAAAATTTTTAATAATATAATAATTTTTAACTGGCCGTCATTTTGAAAAACGATGGCGGGTGAAGCTGGTAAACGTACTCGCTCGGGACCTTGGTATGTCCTATACACATACTCAGTCACATCCGAATAGGCTCATAAATAGGCAAATGTCAGATATATATATATATATATATATATATATATATATATCTGGATATATGTGGATATATATATATATATGTAGAATTTCAGTTTAAACACTTCATTTTCTTTATGACGTGCATGATCATCAAACTAACTGACGCTCTAGAACTATTATTATCCATGATTTAAATGCACGAGTTATAAATATTTCGGATCGCGAGATCAAGATTTGAACATCTTCAAAATTAAAAAAAGAGCCACTCTTCTAATTTTTATTGTGAAGCAAGCGTCGAAATGAGAAATAGCCAGTAAAGGCGCTGTTAGGCTTAAGTGGACTTTTGGAAAATAAATATATTGTATATGTTGGGTGAGAAGTGTATTTGCTGTGAAGGTATTATTAGTAAAGTATTGTAGAATTATCTTTCTAGGACTGTATTAAAGTTTATATTTTGTTATTCAACGTCTAGTTGTTCATATAATCACAGTAAATCAACTGTTTACATATCATTTTCTTACATATATATATATAAATCAACAGCTTTTTGTAATGAAAGCTACCTAATAGAAAAAATATAAATCACAAACGTATTCATTTAATTAATACTAGAAAGGAGGAGAATATCTTATTTACTTTATCAAGTATTCGGTCCTTGTGTTGCACCTTTTCATACAACATTTTCTTGAAAATAAAAAGTTTACCAAAACAATGCAATATATGAAATTCTGGGGTTCGTGAAATTTTCCATAGCACTCCAGTTACAAAACACAATAAAATTAGATTTCCAAACACGGTTTATGTTATCTACTTGGGTTTAAATTAATTCAATTTAGAATGACAAAATGCATAATAGATGGTCACTAGTATGGCTTTTTAGATATATTGCGAAGATTTTACTTAAAATCTGTGATTTTGCACCACTGTGAGGTGCTCGGACAACTGTTTTTTTGTTTTTGCAGTAGTCCATCGATTTACCCATAATAGTGTATTATTCTGCCGTAAATAAAAGTAAGTGAACTTATATAATACAAAATTTATAATAGTTTTGTTTGCTAATTTGAGTTTATATAAACGATTTGAATATAAATATTGTTTAGCAAAAAGTTGTTTACGTTTGAACAGAATGTAGCAAAAAAAAAATAATAACTGTTAAGTGGTTAATTGTTATGTATGAAGCTAAAACACAAACACTGACGTTCGATATGAAAACAATTTATGGAAAAATTGCATCCTTCTTTTCCGTGGCATTACACTTGAAACATATTAAGAGCATACAGAAGACTGACATTAATTAAAATCACTTTATTGAACATCTGTTAAGTAGAAGAATGAAAGATATAAATTTACGTAGTATATTGGAAGGACATTATGTATAATGTTTTTATTGTCTATGAAAATATTGTCACAGTACCAATCAGAGTTGCCAGGATGGCCTTTTTTTTAATTCAAAAATTTCGAAATCTTACCAGAAATTCTGAAAGAAAAATTTTTACTTTAAATAATCAGGAAATGCCTGTCATTGAATAAAGAAAATAATATTGTAAAGAATTTCTGGTATGAATGCGACATTTTGAAATTTAAAAAGGCTAAACTGGCAACCCTGGTACCAGTAAGTTACTGACTGAATCACTGTTTTATTCATAACACTATTTTTTTTAATGCTAAACCACTACGCCTAAAGAAAGAAAATTACTTTTTACAGAGCGCCAGAGCCACTATTCAAAGTAAATCTGCTTCTTGAAATAGCTAAATTAAAAAACATGTTTAACGTGATCAGTTTTGTTCTCTTTTGATCTTTAACGTTACTTTATTTATTTTCCGGTGTTCAAAGTTGTTTTAGATTCTTAACAAATAAAATAAATTCACATGATTTTTATACAGTATAAGAGTAGTGCTTACGGGCGACAAATAGGCATACAAATTATCCAGTGGGCTGGCTCAATTAGCCGTTTCTCAACAAATAAATCGATGATAATGGGGCACACATTAATATAATAGTACATATTTTAACCTTGGAACACACACTTTGGGTATCACCGACTCAGGCAGCCCTATGTTTAAAACAAACTTTGATAAGGAATTTTTTGATACCTTGAAATTTTCAGTTACTTACTAAGTAGTGGGTACGTTTAAAAATACAATAATATATGTCAAAAAGTGAAAAGACTGGGTCCATAGAGTCCATTCCTTAAAAGTTTTCTATACCGTGTATTAATCAACTTCACCACGAAAGGTTACTTGGCTTATTGCTAATTTTTCATTGCCTTAACAGTGGTTCACGTAATTTGTGTTTAACCACCGTAAAAAAAAAATCCACAAAATATTCTTTATATATTATACGTAACTTCAGCATTTTAGTGAAACAAGAGTTATTAGCAAAACACATATCGCACATTGCATACCTGCCAACTTCACACTATTCTTCCGTAAAATGTGGGTCAATTTAAGCCAGGTTAAGCATGTTTCAAACCAGAATTTTTTTTAAATGAATTCAAATAGGTTCCGCGTAAAAATGTGAAATAAAAGATATATTGTTACATCAAATAAATTTTCTGGCCAGAAACGTCTTTAACCTGGATCAAATTAACTCACATTTTACAGAAGTTTAATTAAAGATTGGAAAGTATGACAATGGGTTAGTTTTCTACAGCAGATTTGGTGAAAGGTCTAATAATAAATATATAATAAATTTGTTTATTTAATTAATACGAGGAAGGTAGATAATGTATTATTTAGTTTATCGAGTATTCTGCCCGTTGTTGCGCCGTTTTTTGCCCTTGATAAAAATAAATAAATAAATAAATAGAATAAAATAAAGAAAGACAGACAGAGAGAAAAATATTAAATATATTCTGCCATTCGTACCAAGGTTGCCACTCTATCTCCTTCGTTCAAATCTAAATCCAAATCAGTCTGAAGGTACAGGAGAGCATTATCCTCCATCCATCTTTCATTCTCATAATTTTTCCCACCCGTTTTCGGGTTTGACTTATTTTTAGGTGTTCCATTCTTTTTCTTTTTGAAGTGTTCTTACATGGCATAGAGGACTTAATTGTTGTTAGGTTTATATCTTTTTAAGCATCAGGTCTACTTTTTTTTAAGACTGATTTTAATGGTCATCTGAGAGGTTCTTTTATGGGGTGGAAGTTTGGGAACAATACATTGTGTTTACTTGGAAGAGACAGTTTGTGATATTTTAGGTAAGTCCGATTTTGATGATTTAGGGGAAGCGGCTTGCGTTGGTCTGGATATCATGCTGGGGTTAACAGACTTTTTGTCTTCTTTTTGTTGGGATTGGCAATTGGTTATTCTAGGGGATTCAGTTTGAGTTGCAATAGTTTTATTATCTGTTTTTTATATGGTTGCAACGTATGATACTCAAACTTTGGGTGTCTTGAATTCAACTACTTTCCTGGCATCTTGGTATGATAAATTTTCTTTTGTACGTGCTGTCTGTAGTTTTGGGAATTAAACCTGTCAACGACCTATGACATTCGAAGAGTTCGCAATGTAATTTTAGTATGTTGTTACAGTCACCTATAATATGTTTTGTATAAAGAGGGTGTATATAGCATTTATAGTAAATGTACTGGGCCGCACAAAAAAGTACAAATATATGTAACGATTTAATGAAACGAATATATATTAAGTTCGGGGTTTATAGATTGCGGATGATAATTTATTTATTAATGTAATGCAAGAAAAAAAAATGGTAACAGACTCAAATGATAAAAGAAATACTTTTTTAAATTAAAAATAAGATTGTGCTGATTGCTGATACGAATTTTCGTATTAATTACCGAAAACATTCATACGATTGTTTGTTATTCATTGGTCAACTTATAGCTGTCAGTCTCTATGTGAAATAGCTCCAATATTTCAAATAGAATATTCATGCAAGTCTATTCAGTACATAAAGTTATTTTATTTTTTCCCTGAAACGAGGACTTATTTAACTGTGACAATGGAACGTTTGATATTAGATATATGTCGAGTCCAACTGCATTTTAAAGCATTCTTATTATTATCTATAAATAATGCGAAAATTAAATTAGATGATATCGAATTTATGTATGGATTTTAGCAGTGAATAAAAATTATAATGAATAGCAATGAATATCAGATACATTTGTTTTAAAAACTACATTCAAATAAATTCATGATGTTTTTGGACAAATATCATAACATCACTATTTCGAATAGTGAAAATAATGATATCATATTACACAATTTAAAAAAAATTATTATTTCAAGAAATTACAAGTTTTGAAAGATCTTAGATATTACATATGATATGTAATATAAAAATGTATTTTATGGAATGTTTATTCTTCACTATTTCAAAATAATGACGAACTGTTGTTAAGTCTTTATTAAAGGGTTGCCAGTTTAGCCTCTTCATTAATTGGGAAATACCGTATTCATACCAGAAAATCAAAATAGTAATTTTTGCTTTATTTATTGACATACATTTCGTAGTTATGTAAAGTGAAAAATTTTCCGTCTGAATTTCCGGTTTTCCGAATAAATAAAGCGGCTAAGCCGGTAATTCTGAGGGAAACCTCTTAAAAGGTCCAGGTAGCGTTAATGATAATCTTTCATTTTTAACCAAAGCTGTTTGTATTCACAGCTTTACTTCTTGAAGTTGAATGTTGTGATTTGTATTGAACTAAAGATTTTATTTGGGTACTTATAAATCTTTCCGGTGATAGTTCTATTCATTCAAAATAACGGCTGGATATTAATACTGGAAAATTAAAAAGGGCGTTTTTCTAACACTTTTTTTAAAGATAGCTTGATTATCTTTATGTTTATAATCCTCGAAAATCACAGATAGATAGATGGCAAGTAGTACGGTGATCTGTCACTTATATGACTCGCCCGGTATTTATATTTAGTACGGCTCTTTCGAGTAGTAATTTTTACCTCATTTAATCGCAGTTCTACAATTAAATATAACGAAAATAAGTATTGGTAAAAAAATGATACTAAAAATAAATCCCGGCGAGTCGGATAAGCGAGTCGGATAATCACCGTATTAAAAAAATGGACAAAAGATTGTAAAACAAAAATGTCAAAAATTATGTTATGTATCGGTTTTGAGTGAACATATTTTTCCCTGGTGGTGTTTTGGTTCACCTTTTGCAACCTAGACAATTATAATTTTAAACGACGTTTTCTATTATACGTTAAATTAATTTTCACATGATTTTCAGGTAAATATTATATTAGAAACATCTATATTCCTAAAAATAAAATGAATTACTGTTTATAAAGAATTATCATCCTTATTAAACATTTCTATAAAAAATATACAGATTTGGAATGAGGAAAATATGTTTATAATGCATATACAATTTTATAATGGGCTACTATATAATAGTAATACTTTTGAAAAATTAGATGATCGATTTCATAACCTACTACATCTTGGAGTTTCTTAAACTGCTATAAAATCGGTTCTGGATTAGCTTCTTTAAGGTTTATTTCAAACTCAAACTATTATATTAAATAAATCATAAATCTTTTTAAAAATTCCAAGGATATGCGTTAATAAACATTCAATTTCAAGTTTTGTATCCGATAAAATTAGTTGTTTAGACATTTGAGTAAACAGTCGTATTTATTCTTTAATGTTTCTGAATTGAGAGATTATTAATAATCTATTTTAATATATACAGGGTTCGTATGGCTCCTGGAGTTTTGAGACCAGGAAATTCTTCGGTACCAGTATTTTCTTACAGAAATCTCTCCTCATAAGAAGGTGAAGTTTCGCGAGTTTAACATACATTTCTTTTTCTCTGTAAAAAAAAAAATACTGGTGAAACTCCTGGAAAATTCCCTGATCCTTACGAACGCTGTATATTGATACAACGTAAAAATATACAAGTTTTCGATATTTCATGCATGGAACTTCGGTGTGTCATTTATTAATAACAGCATCTTCCAAGTGCGGCTTGCATATCAAGCGACCATATGCCCGAAAAGAAACATACGCCTTATCAAATCTCAGAGTTCTTCAATTAAATAAGACGAAATTTACTACTCGGAAATAGGGATTATAATACACAAGCTGAAGTTTGAAACTCTTGATTTATAATGTCTTTAAAATAATGCTAACTATTTACAAAGTTAAATACTAAGGGACAATTTGATTTTTTCAACACAATTGAAACATTAAAAAAGCAAAATAATATCACAACTTTTTAACAAAATGTTTTATTTAACCCTTTCATGGACAAAGTAATTTTGTAGCAAAAATATTGAAATGATTGACTGCCATCAGAGTTTACGAACAGATAAAATTTAAAGTAAATAAATTCATTTCCACATACTTAATAAGAGCAAAATTTCGTTTAAAAATTCTGAGTTTCGATTGGCAGTTTAAAATTGAAACAAAGTCAAATGCGTAGCGGAATGAATGCTAATAAACTCGTTTCGAAGGCCTTGCTTTTGATTTTGGTCGTTATGTAATATGTATATGTGTGTATGTATACTGTCAAATTTTCCAGCAATCCCTAAAAGTATTTGAATGTAAATTTTACTCTATAACTTAATAAATAATTATTAATTAATTAATTAAATGAAAATATATAAATTCAATTATTCATGTTCGTAAAAAGAACAAAATTATATTTAAAATATCTGGGTGGTAATTGGCTATTTAGAATAAAAATTTAGGTCATTTAGTACCATACTACCGACTTTCAAAGGGTTAAATTATTTATATCACAACCATCCCAATATGTGTTATGATAAGAGATACATACTTGCCAATCTCAAAATATGTTTTCGTAAAATGTGGTTTAATTTTACCCAGGTTAACCCTGTAGCGGGCGGTGTCCACAAAAAAAGCACACTTAATTTTAATTCCAAAACTGACAAACTGCAATAAGAATATTTAATTAAAATTTTCCTTTTGTAAAGTACGGGAATATAACCAAGTTTTTATTTTCTAATGAATTTGTTATTAAATTCTGGTGTAAATTCATTATTTCATCATTTTACAAATAGATTTACTCCACGCCGGAAAGGGTTAAACACGTCTCTAATCAGAAAATAAGTTGATAAATTGTAGTTATTTAATTGCATGTTTCTACGTGGCACGTATTTGATATTATTTATACAGATAAAGTACTGTTTTAAGTGGGTTTAATCTCGACTAAATTTAGCCACATTTTGTGGAAGAATGCTGGGAGATTGGCAGGTGTTAGCATAAATAACCTTTTTCAATGTATTCAATTGTTAAGGAATTCTGAAGTATTATTTGTTTTAGTTGTAATTAAATTTAAAAGGAAAATATCATCAAAGAGTGTGTTGCAATTTTTTTATTGCTATCTTTGGTTACTTAGTGCAAGAACGGGCAGATATTTTACTCAAATCATATAAAAAAACTTATGTAGAATTTTTATCTAATACTATATTACTTATTTCTGCGCAGAAATGTTTCACTTATTTTACGGAAAATTTTCTGGTTTGAATCGAAATATATTTATTTGGTCCAAGTCAAATTTATCACTAATCTTTACTAGAGTTAAATCTTTTAAACCGAAAAACCGGGCCTGATTACATACGGAGCAAACTTCCACCAGTAAATTTTAACAGGAATATTCGTCTTATTTAAACGCCGTATTCATGCAAAGTTACTGTCGTGCAAAAGATAAAAATTTATTTTTTCTTTTTACTGGTTGAAGTTTGCCCCTTTGATAAGCGTTACTTGCCGAAAAACAGGGATGCGCTTTCGCTATCAACATTTAATGCAGAATTTCTGTCACTAAAACTGGCGAATATAACTTTTTAGAAATAGTGGTGCTCAGCAGTTGGAACCGTGAGAACGATGCGTTTTATAAATACAAAAGGAAGATTCTTGAAAACTGGCAGTTAATACAGTGAATAAGATCAGTATTTCTCAAATAACTAAACATTTTTACGTCTGATACATAAAATTAAATTATTAAAAATTGTCACATATAATCACACAAAAGTAAAAGGACACAATTATTGTACAGTATATATATCAATAACAATTTGCATGGATGATTTTGATCTGTTTTTCGATTTAAACCTGCTATAGTCCGTCAATGATAATTTGACCTATGAACTTCAAAGAATTCGCGATGGTACAATGGGAGAAAGTTGGTAATACACAAAAGATAACGGAAATGCTTTATTTAATTAAACATTTGATTGGCTGGTTGCTATTATTGATTTTCGTGTTAATTTCCGAATAAATTCATATAATTTTCTATTCCTCACTGGTCAAGTTACTGCAAACACACTATACGAAAAAGATATTCAACATTTGAATCATAAAATTTTGAAGAAGAACGCCTTCGAGTATTCATGCAGCTCCTTTTCAGTACATGAAGTTACTTTGCTTTTTTTCTTGAAACGATGACTTATTTGGCTGTCTTAGAGAGTGTAACATTTGTTATTAGATATCTGTCGAGCACAACTGCATTTAAAACATTATAATTAATATTTAAAAATAATATGAAAATTAAATTATATGTTTACAACTTTATGGAAAATAACAGAGTTGAAAAAAAAGTGTGAAGTGTTTATAAACTTTATAAAGATATCTGCACGCCTTGAAAATCACATATGGATGTCAAAGGACAAAGTGAACTTTCGCTTATACGACTCTTGCGCTATTTGTTTAGTACCACTATTACTGATTATTAAATTTTACGTTCTTTTTGACAGTTCTTCTATTAAATGTAGAAGGATTAGCATTCAGAAATAATAGCACTAATAAATGAATACCTATGAGCTATATAGTTTATAGGTCAATCGTATTTAAGAAACGGATACAAGGTTGAAAAAATAAGCCAAAAATACATTATTTATCGGATTTGTGTCCAGCTGTTTTTCACCAATTGCATTTTGACTGAAATTAGGCTCCTCAGACAATTACAATATTAAACAATAATTACTTTTATCAGGTTAAACTAATGCTGATAGAACTCTCAAGTAAAAAATATGTCAGATAATACTATATTTCTCAAAATAAAAAGGAATTACTAATTATAATGAGGTATTTTCTTTCCTGCACACTTCTCTAAAAAAATATAGAAATTTAGCATTTCACAAACCTACTTATAGAGCATATACTTGTTTAATAATTATATAAGAAAATCACTTATTATCATTAAAGTAAAGATGTATTTGCTTAAAGTGATAACAACACACATGAAATTTTACAAATAGATCAACAAGTTTCGTAGCGGCAATATGCGACATTTTCAAGATCAATATTGATAAATAAATTATTTTCGCAAAAAGTTTCGAAAATGAACTTGATAAACAATAACCATGGGATCAAATGTGTAATGAAAGTAGGTGCTTAAAAATGGTCAAATTTAAACGTGAAAATTATTTTATCTTAATATTTTTTTAACTATTTTTTAATCTGTGATGCAATCTGTAATTAACTACATCGTTACTTTAACTTACTTGTTTATGAATTACTAATTTATAATAGTAATACTTTTGCAAAAATGACGCTAAATATTTAACATTAAGTATAGTAACATATTCAACATTGTTATTTAACATAACAGCGGTTAATTTTATTTGACCACATATACTTAGATTAGAATCAGATATTTCCAGATATCCTATGTTACAATTTATGAGATTACTCAAAATGTTCTTTTCATGGTACAATGTGATTACATCAAAGACTATTTTGATTTTAATGTATACCAAAAGCCATAACTCTAAAATTTTCTACAAAATTACTTAAAATAAATATAGTAGGTTATAAAAACAGCATTATAACGATATCTTGTAATATTTTAACCCTTCGAAGGACGGTAGTATACTATTTAACCGACTTAGTTTTAATTGTATTCTGACAAGTGGCACCCAGAAATTTTAAATAAATTTTTTCTCTTATTTTGTACTGGAAGAAATGAATTGTTTTACGAGGGGCACTCGGAAAATAAGTTTCCCCTGGCGACTGTGGACAGAGGTGTGTATGAAAGACAAAAAATGTAATGAGGCATTAAAGATAAAACATAACTTTATTTTTCCACATAAGTACCAAGTACATTGAGACATTTGTCATAGCGCTTTATAAGCTTCAAAAAGCCCTCCAGGAAAAATCAGGACTTTGCATTATGGAAGAAGCGTTGAACGGCTATGGGCGAAAGACGACACAGCAGATGAACGCGAACGTGGAAGACACCGATACCATTCGGTAGAGGTCGACCGCGATCAAGCAGATGGCGCTGTTGACTGCAATTGAGCTGCAACAGCTCAGTATCGGTGTCTTCCACGTTCGCGTTCATCTGCTGTGTCATCTTTCGCCCATAGCCGTTCAACGCTTCTTCCATAATGCAAAGTACTGATTTTTCCTGGAGGGCTTTTTGAAGTTTATAAAGCGGTATGACAAATGTCTCAATGTACTTGGTACTTATGTGGAAAAATAAAGTTATGTTTTATCTTTAATGTCTCATTACATTTTTTGTCTTTCATACACACCTCTGTCCACAGTCGCCAGGGGAAACTTATTTTCCGAGTGCCCCTCGTAAAACAATTCATTTCTTCCAGTACAAAATAAGAGAAGAATTTTATTTAAAAGTTCTGGGTGCCACTTGACAGAATACAATTAAAACTAAGTCGGTTAAATAGTATACTACCGTCCTTCGAAGGGCTAAAATATTACAAGATATCGTTATAAAGCTGTTTTTATAACCTACTATATTTATTTTAAGTAATTTTGTAGAAAATTTTAGAGTTATGGCTTTTGGTATACATTAAAATCAAAATAGTCTTTGATGTAATCACCTTGTACCATGAAAAGAACATTTTGAGTAATCTCATAAATTGTAACATAGGATATCTGGAAATATCTGATTCTAATCTAAATATATGTGGTCAAATAAAATTAACCGCTGTTATGTTAAATAACAATGTTAAATATGTTAATATACTTAATGTTAAATATTTTTGAACGGGAGACAGCGTTACATTTTCGCTATCGATATTTAACGCAGAAATTCTGTCAATAAAAGAGGCGGATATAACTTTTTGGAAATAGCGGTGCTCATTAGTAGGAACGGTGAGATACCTGTGTTTTACAAATGCAAAAGGAAGATTCTAGAAAATTAGCTGTTACTGTAATAAATAAAGGTACTCTAGCACATATTATGAATAACAAGATATAATTTTGCTTTTTGGGGTATTTAAATATGTTGTCCATCAACAAAGCTATTATAAAATAATCCTGAGGAGATGAATTGAAGAAATTTCGAAAGTTGAAAAAAAACGCCTTCTTACGACTATTAGTACTTCTACATGCTGGAAGTTAAAAAGTTGAAACCAGAAAAATCACAATGAGAAATTGGTCAATATTAATCCAGGTTTATACAGCACATAAATTACGAGTTGCAGTACTATTTCCTACAATTTTCTGCTTTGACAACTCGTGCGGCTCTATTGTACGCGATCAAATTTTGCATATTGTGCGCCTGTAGTACAGCGCCTAGAATACATAGTGTGGAAAGCGGCTACAAAATAATACTAAAAAATTGAATCCGATAAATGTAGAACGATGCTGAAAAGATAACGGATCGATCGCAGTGGCGTAGACAGGATGGAAGTCCAGATGGTTTTGGATACCACTAATTTTATAAAAATACGAAACTTTCTTTTATTAACCCTCTGACTGCTTATCCCGCGATTTCCACGAGCAAGACATTTGTAGAAAAATTTATATAATTTACAATTTTTTAAGCAATTTTGTATTAAAAATTTCACAGTCAAAGGTTGAAAATGAAAATGGTAAATTTACTACATATTTCATATACAGGATGATTTGAAATATGTAACAGTATAGGAGATAAAGGTCGATTAGATATTGGTAGAAATGATTTTGAAAAAAAAATTGAGCAGTCAGAGGGTTAATATAGATTATTGCCTTATCTAATCGGAAAATTTTATGCGATATTGGAGGTGACGAAATCTTTATAATATTACTGCTTTCCAGAGCATTTGGACCACCCCCCACCCCCACCCTCCCTGGCTACGCCAATGTTTGTTAGCTCTTTTCAACGCAAACATTGTATAAGAATCGAACTGAGAAAACGCTTCAGCTGGTAGTAAATATTTTAAATAATTAAATTATACCCTATTTCCTTTGACTTGGATAGTGATTTTCATAAACTTCAAAATATGAATGATATTGATCATGGCCGAAAAACATGATACGGATTCTTTTGTGCCTGGTTGCAGCACTCGATACAAGACAGCAAACTAGATATTATCCGTATTTAGCATACCAAAGTTTGAATCTCTGCTAGAAGAGTGGAAAAAATTAATTCCCTGATATGATAAAAAATTAACTTCAAAATCAGTTACATCCGAAATATATACTTACAAGAAGATTTTATTAACAGAAATTATGTTAATGTTGTCAATAGTGAAACTGTTACTTTTGCTAAAGGTAAATCTATTTTTAAAGCAGATGTCGCCGAGATCACCCTATTATTGTACCGCATTGTTGCACGTTTAACGGCTACAATTTTTTACCACTTTTTGAAGCATTATCAGTTTGGTTTTTTTTTTAAAGTCCGAAATTTTGCATTCATACCAGAAATTCCCTGTAACGTTCTTTTGGTTAGTTAATGGCAGATATTTCGTGACTTCTTAAAGTAAAAATTCTTGTTTCAGAATTTGCGATCTGAATTTGAAAATTTTGAATTAAAAACAGTAAAACCGTTTTCCACACTATGTATTCTACATGTGTACATGTAGTGTGTCTACAAGTGTACATGTAGTGCACTTCTCTTTTGCCCACCGGCCGCATGAGAGGTAAGTAGCACTAGTGTGCTTTAAAAAAATTAAGACGTATACTAATAACTAAGTACTATAATCGCTCTGTCCCACAACGATAAATTGGCCTATGTCCTTGAAAGATTTCGCGATTCTACAAGGAAAAAAATTGGTAATAGACAAAAATGATGAAGCAGATGCTTTATTTAATTAAATATTAGACAATGCTGTTTGCTTTAAGGAATTGCCGTATTATTTACAGAATAAATTCATAGAACATTCTGTCACTCATTCGGCAACTTACTGCGAACAGACTATACGTAACAAAGCTTCACCATTTGAAACAATTATTTAAAAAAACTCTTCAGAATATTCCAGCATTTATTTTTTTAGTATATGAAGTTACTATATTTTAGTGAAATGATGACTTATTTAGCTGTTTTAGCTAAGGCAGCATTTGATATTAGATATTTCTTCAACCGCTAGTATATTTTAAAGCATTCCAATTTTTAGTTGAAAATAATGCGAAACTTAAATTAGATGTTATCGAATTCATGTATGGAATTTAGTAAGGTAAAATAAAAATGAACAGATATATGTGTTTTTTTTTAAAAAAAACACATAAATATTTTTGCAAACATTTTAGGCAAATAGAATAACATAATTATTTAGAATATTGAAAATAAAAATATCATATTAC
Source organism: Maratus michaelseni (assembly GCA_963931845.1). NCBI lineage: Eukaryota > Metazoa > Arthropoda > Arachnida > Araneae > Salticidae > Maratus > Maratus michaelseni. The sequence goes on along the minus strand of OZ007598.1, from coordinate 191,976,362 downwards.
ACACAAAAAAATGATTATTTTAAGAAATTACATGTTTTTAGAGATTTTAGTTATTATATAAGCTATATAACATAAAAAAATGTATTTGATAGAATATTTATTCTCCACGATCTCAAAATATTTAACATTTTCTCAAAGAACAGTAACAGCTTTCTTACTTTGGTTTTTTCTATTATCTATAAATTCCGAATTCATGACAGAAATTCCGAAGAATAATATTTTTCTATATTTAATCACAGACGTTTTGTGATTACTTAAAGTACAAATTCCCCTTTCGGAAATTATCGTATGAATTCCGAATTTCTGAATGGTAGAGGAGGTCAAACTAGCAACGCTGGAAGAGTAATACGATAAATCCTCTTAAACCGTTGAAGAGTTGTGATATGAATTTTAGTAAATTAATTTTATCAAGATTTATACAGAATTTTTGAAAAAAAAAATGGTAAAAAAAGAAACTGTAAAATTACGCTTCGGTGTTTCTAGAACTACCATGAGCCGTCATTTTGAAAGTTACCAAATGAATATATTCCGATTCGAACCAGAAATTTCTTTTTAAAATAAATTAAATATAAAACTCTCAGACATACACGTTAAATTAATAAGTGAAGTAGTTTAAAATAAAATTTCTGGTGTGAAATAGTTTTAAAAAACTTCAGTAAAATATCCGGTAGTTCAAGATTTGTACAGAATTTTTGAAAAAAAGAAACCCTACAAATTTCGCTTTGGGTTGGGTTGATTTATGACGGCCAATTATCAACACGAGGGATATAGATCCTAGGGGGTATTTCTAAGGGATCCTAACCGGTATTTACGGTAAGGTTCGAAGAAAACCACGGAAAACTCCGAACGGTTAGGTCGACGAGCGCGACAGGGGAATTTCGCTTTGGTGTTTCTAAATTAACTTTTTCGAAAATTCTTTTGCGATTCCAACATTATAAAAACAAAATATATTTTCGCTAAGTCTGAATTGTCTTTTCTTTAGAACCAAAGCTGTCTGCATTGCCAGCTTTATCTCTTGAATACACTGACATTTCGCATCAAGCAACTTAATACTTAAATTTTTTATATCTTTCCATAAAGTTGATTTATTTTTTCCGGTGACATTTCATTTTCCAAAACTTAACTTGGATATCAATCTGGGAAAAAACAAAAGTCGTTTTGTAACCTTTAAAAATATATCTCCAGTCTTCGAAAATGACAGATGAACAGTTTAGATTTAAAATTAAATAGCTTAAATAATATACTACCATTCCTCAATATGTTAAATTATTTAACTCAAAACAGTTCAAATATGTGTTATGATAAAACATACATACTTGCCAACTTCCAACTATTATTTTATGAAATGTGGTTCAGTTTTACCAGGTTAAACTTGTTTCGAATTTGAAAATTAATTTTACATTATCTACATATATTGATTGTTTTCACATGGAACGTGTTTGGTATTATTGTAACATACATGGTCATAAATTATGACATGCGTAGTCTTGCAATATTTTCAGATAGATATATGTGGTTACTTAACACAAAATGGCTGGAAAATTGACACAAATGATATAAATGTCTCTCTTCTAATAAGATAATTTTACCCAGAATTTTTATTTAATACTTTGTATTTATTTATTTAACTAACTACTGCGTGGCAGTTTTTTGACATGTTTGATAATGAAATTTCCGAATCGAATCGATCTCAATCAAATTGACCTCTACCGATATTTAACGCTAGAACTACAATGAGCCATCATTTTGACGGTTATCAAACGAATTCATTTCGATTCGAACGAGAAATATTTAAAAAAAATAAATTAAATAGAAAACTCACAGCAATATCACAAATATGTTAATTAGTTTAAAATAAAAATTCTGGTGCGAAATAATTTTATAAAACTTGAGTAAAATTTCCAGTAGTTCTAGTGTTAATAAAGAATATCTATTAATAAAAATGAATGGCAAAGATACGTTTTCGAAAATAGCGGTGCTCAAAAATACGAACCGTGAGGACGTATGTTTTAAAAATTCTAAAGGAAAATTCTCGAAAAATTAGCAGTTACTGCAATAAATTAAAATAATATGAAAAATCTTATCAGTAATAAGATTCAGACATACTTTTGACATGCTTTCGAAATTAAACCTGCTGTAGTCCGTCCGTCAACGGCAAGTTGGCCCGTTATCCTGAAAGTTTTAGATTTACAACAAGGAAAGAAAATTTGTAACAGACACAACTGATGAAGGAAATGCTTTATTTATTAAAAAATTATCGTTTTATTTATAGAATAAATTCATATAAATTTCTATTGCACATTGGTTAATTTATTGCGTGACAGAAAATACCTAATAAAGCCTCAACATTTGAAACAATAATTATGAAAAAGTACCACTTACAGTTCCCTTTCTGTACATGATTTTATTTTATTTCTTTCCATGAATTGATGACTTATTTGCATGTTGTAGAGAGTGTGACGTATGGTATCAGATATCTGTCGAGCTTAACTGTATTTTAACATTCAAATTATCATTTAGAAATAATGCAAAAAGTAAATTAAATGTTATCCGATTAATGTATACAATTTCTTGATGAAAAGAATTATAATAAATAACAATGAATAACAGATATATGTGTTGTAAAACTACATCCCTCTGAATTAACACACGCTTTATCGGCATACAGAACAACATTAAGTATTTAAAACATTCAAATAAATATATTACATGAGACATATAAAAATAATTAGTTAGATAAATTACTCTGTTTAGGAGATTTTAGATATTATACATGAAATTTAACATAAAAAGTATATTGCATGGAATATTTATTCTCACCAATTTGAGAATAATTACGATTTTCTGGAGCAACATTTTAAAACTCTTTTTAATTCTTTATTAAAGGGTTGATTTTAGGGGCAGAGATTTTAGATATTGCATGTTGATCAACATAATAAAAATATATTTTATGGGACATTAATTCTCAGTCATTTGAAAAAATTTACGATTTTCACGAATAACAGATTTAAACGGTTTATCATGTTCTTATTATTATGCAGTGGCAGCCCGTGGGTTATTTAAATAGATGTTCACAACTACAATGGAAAATTACCAAAATGAAATATGTAGGTATGGCGTAACATACAAATTAAAATGCATTCGTATTGCCACAACTTTAAAAAATGTAAATATCAGAAACAGAGAACGTTCTCTTTGGAGAGAAAATTGCATCATTTTACTTTCTACAAACAAAAGTATAGTACGGAAGAAATAAATAGAGAAATTCAATCTATATTATTGGCCAAATTGTTGCAGAGAAAAACAAAATAATAATCATTTGACTGGAAAAAATGTCTTTTTTCAATTACGTTTTAAAATATATTCTTAGATGGCCGTTTTCATATTGCAATTGTAAGAAACTTTCAAATTTGGAATACAAAAACCTAATTTTTACATATTTGGAATCATCGGAAAACTATATTTTTGTATACCAATGGAAAGTCATTCGATGCATTAATTTTGTAGATATGTATATGTAAAATTCTGAACTTCTAATGTTAAATTCATTTTTAATAGTTTATTTTTAACATTTCGTTGCAAAACAAACTGAGATACGTTTGGCAACATTAAAAACATTTCAAAACATTTTGACAACTTAAAAAAAAGAAGGAAAAAGAAATACTCTTTAAGAATACACAGAAAAAAGAACTAAACAGTATTAATTCTTTTATGAGATATTTTGAAAAAAAAATGCACCCATTATTATAGATTTATCATTAGCAAAGAGAATTCGAGATCTGATTGACCAAATCCCTTAAATAATGTAACTTTAGATTTTCTTTCCATCGACAATGTTGCAAAATGCAGTTACTTTAGTTCCAAAACAATCATTTTACTATGTGCCATCTTACATGTTTAAAACTAGTTCTTAGACAGAATAATATATATAAAAAGAAAATTGAATAAACATATTAACAATCTTAAGAACGAAAAACTAACCGAACACTGCAAACGAAGGAAGAAATTGAAAGTACAAGAAAGAAATAGACAAAAAACCAATAAATTCCGTCCACATAAAGTGGTTTTTCAGAGCATTTTTTGGTCGTACGTGCGAGTGAAGAACATCGTACTGGAAATTTCGAAAGAAGAATTTTTATTTTAAGTAATCACGTAATGTCTGTAAATAAATAAAGTAAATAAGACTATTAGTATTTTGTGGTATTAATTCGAACTTTCTAAATAAAATAAAATTCCGGTAATTTTAACCCGGCAATGAATGTGCTAATTCCCATTTGTTGCACTATTTATTTATTTATTCGTCTTTGTAAAATCTACTTTATTGGATCATTACACTGACTATTCCATTTCCTTTCAATTTTCAGTTCATTAATTTCATTTTTTTTAATTTTATTAATAATATATATATAGATAGATATATTGTACGATAGTTTCTTTAGTTTTTACTACAATGCTAATAAAACTCCAGTTTTATTCCAACATTTTTTAATTCAGCGACTCAGATTCAGTATATTTTCAGAAGTACTCTAGGTATACAACACAATATTCTAAAAATTCTAAAAATCGACTTAATTAATTTATCGACTTCGTTTTGGTTTAATTCGATCATACATACCTGAAAAAAAAAACGCATTTGAAGGTTTTTAGTACGGTTTTTTAGACGTATATCTGAGGTGGATAAAGTTTTTCCGAAATTTAGGAGTTTTGCACCATTCTGCGTCTTTCAGGCAACGTTCGTTTTGAACTAGGCCATCGATTTGTCTATAAAATGTCTTTTTACCGCCGAAAATAATAGCAAATACTAATTTAAAACTTATAACAGTTTTGATTGCTGATTTTAATTTATATAATCGGTATGAGTATAATGTCGTTTATCAAAAAGCTTCTTACTTCTGAACACAATGTAGCGGAAAAAATAACTATTAAGAGGTTAATAGTAACGTATGATGGTAATCACATAACATTGACGTTTGATATGGGGATAAAATATTGCAAGATACAATTCCTTTTTCTGTGGCATTCCACATGACATATACTAATTTTATACAGTAGACACACATTAATTAAAATCATTTCATTGAACTACCGTGAAGTAGTCGAATGCAAGATTGAAATTCAAATACCGTAATTTCGCGCGTATGCGCCGCACCTCAGACAATTCGAATTCCTACCAGAATTTATTTTAAATAAAATGTGGCTTACTTCTGCTTAGTACTTATTTGACTTTTTATTTTCAATAAAATATCCGGTTTGAAAAAGACTTAGCTAAGATGCGGCGCTAGGTTTTTAGTTAGGTTTTTTGGACGTATATCTCAGATGGATAAGGTTTTTCCAAAATTTAGGAGTTTTGAACCATTCTGTGCCTTTGAGGCAACGTTTTTTTGTACTAGGCCATCGATTTGTCTATAAAATGTCTTGTTCTCGCCGTAAATAATAGCAAGTTTACATTTAATACTAATTTAAAACTGTTTTGATTGCTGATTTTAATTTATAGAATCGGTATGAGCACAATGTCGTTTATCAAAAAGTTTCTTACTTCAGAGCACAATGTAGCGGAAAAATAACTATTAAGAGGTTAATAGTTACGTATGAAGGTAAACACATAACATTGACGTTCGATATGAAAAAAAAATATTGCAAGATACAATTCCTTTTTCTGTGGCATTCCACTTAACATATACTAATTTTAAACAGTAGACGCACATTAATTAAAATCATTTCATTGAACTACCGTGAAGTAGTCGAATGCAAGATTGAAATTCACATGTATTGGAGCAAAACAATGCATCATTTCTTAATTGACCGTAAAAATATTGTTATATTAGCAAAAGTGAACTGACCGAATCAAAAAGGTCTGTTATGTACACAGGGTTCGAAGGCTAATAGAGATGAAATGTGAAGCTTTCGCTTGAAGCTAAAAGTGCAAACCTCATAGAATGTTCTTTAAAGTGGTCTTTCACCCACAGTCACGCGAATGTCTCAAACAATGATGTTTGAAGCTTTACGTCGAAAGAATTCAGTCCTTCATTCTCGTGCTTGTCTTCCTATCACCGAATCAGGGCATTTAATTTTGACAGATAACGGGTGCATAGTGCACAGTTTTATGACGGTTACTGCTTCTCCATTAAACTTAGAACTCTGCAGTGAAGAATCTCATTACGAAAGTACATTGTTAAACAGCACGTCCAAGAAGATAATATTATTTTTTGTCAGCTTCAGAACTACCATTCAGAGTAGTTCTGCTACTTGAACTCATAATAAGACGAGATACCGTAAATAAAGCGTTAGTTGTTTTCTTATGCTCTTTAATTTTACATTATATATTTTCCGGTTTATATGTTTTTTTAGATTCTTGGCATTTAAATAATATCACACAAAATAATAAACCATGATAATCACTAATAACATCCCTAATATCACGTGTAATATATGATTAAAAAATAAAACTCGTGCTCACGAGGTGCAAATAATCATACAAATTAAGTAATGTGCTGCATCAGCCGTTGCTTAGTAAAAATATAGATGAATATTGGGCTTCCATGTATAGAACAATACATTACTTTACCCCCATACGCTCGAAGTGATAATCAAATACACAGTCAGCCATGTGTTTAAAATTAAATTATTTGAACAGGATTTTTTTGATAACTTGTAAGATTCAGTATATTCCAAAGTAGTGGGGACATTTTGAAATACGTAAAGATATTTTAAAATGTAAAAAGAAAGACTTTGTCCATGGATTAGCATCTTTTAAAATGTTTCAGTAGACTAGGTATGTCAATGCAACTAGCAGTGATCTTAAAAACTAATTGTCTTTATTGAGATAATTGATGGCAATGATTCGCAATATTGGTGACGTAAATAACCGTCGTAAACTTTTCCCGCAATACTTAAATATTGTACTTAACTTATAGTTTCCATAAAACAAAAGTTACGAGAATAAACATATCCCACATTTGGTTAGTTTTCTGCAAGCATATCCGGTTTAAGAACAAAAAGTCCTTCCGGTCAGTACCGGGAGAAAAAGGTAGCTTTCAAAGTCCATGTTTTAAAAAATTCAACTCTATTTACTCAAATAGCAGAGGCTAAAATGCTTGGAACCCGATTATATAAGGTTCAATCCCGATTTCCGTTAATACTGAATTTGAATGCGAATTTTAGCATGAGAGTTACAGCATAATAAAAATCACATTGTTTCAAAATGTCAGCTACCCTAAAAATTCAAACTGCCAAATCTCAGCCATTTTTTAAGATAAAGAAAAAACAAAAAATGCTTCGAAAACCTTGTATCACGATGTAACACTTAACGGAAAAAACTTTTTCAATTTATAATTTTTTATACATCTTTAGGAATTTTCAAAAAAATTATAAAATTTAACTGGCTTGCCATTTTGAAACAAGATCGTGCATGAGGCTGTCCAACGAACTCACTCGAGACCTTGGTATGATCTTTACACAGGATCAGTCACATTCATATCGGTTCATAAATACGAGAGTAACATTATAACAAATATCAGATTGTTTTAAAATATCAGCAACCTATAAGTTCAAACTGCCATATCCCAACCATTTTTTAAGATATAGAGAAAACAAAAAATGTTCCAGAATCCTTGTATCAAGTTGTAACACTTAATGGAAACATTTTTTTCGATTAATAATTTATTTGTACATCTTTTTGAATTTTTAAAAATTTAAAAACTGTCCGCCATTTTGAAAAAAGATGGCGGATGAAGCTGTTCAACGAACTCGGTCAAACCTTGGTATGTCCCATACACATACTCAGTCACATCCAAATCGGTTCAAAAATATGAGAGTTACAGCATGACAAATGACAGATATATATATATATATATATATATATATATATATATATATATATATATATATATATATATATATAAATCAACATTTGAACCAAAGGATGGTTTTGGGGTCTGGGGGTCATGACCGGTGAAAATATACCAAAATGTTTTGAATTACTTTCCTCCAAACGGCTGCAATAGGTAGATTTTTGTTATGAAATCAGGGCTCCCAAATGGTCCGCCAACTGATTACCAATAATTTTTAGCAGAAAATTTCATGGTATATTTCTACAACATTTCCGATAAAAATTACCTCTGTAGGTAGTTTCTGCACAATTTGCAAGAAAAATTTAAAAATAAATTTTTTTTGAGAAAATACTGGTATTCAAAAAGCGGACCATTTGGGAGCCCTGTGAAATCTACCTAATAGAAGAAGTATAAATGACAAACGTGTTCATTTAATTAATACTAGAAAGGAGGAGAATATATGATTTACTTTATCAAGTATTCGGTCCTTGTGTTGCACCTTTTCTTTCAACATTTCCTTACCAAAAGTTTACCAAAATAATGCAATATATGAAATTCTGACGTTCGACAAATTTTCCAAAGCACTCTAGTTATAAAACACAATAAAATAAGATTCCCTAAAACGGTTTATTTCATGTACTTGGGTTTAGATTAATTCAAATTAGAATGACAAATTCATAGGTGCCAACTTCTCATTAATATTCCGCAATATACGGGTTAATTTGACCCAGTTTAACAACGCTTCAAACTAGAAAAAAAATTGGATGAATCTTTATTTATTCAATTTCAAGTTTCTACGTGGAATTTATTTAATTTCATGTCTTAAAAAATATTCTGGTGCGAAACGTGTTAAACCTGGGTCAAATCAATCCGCATATTACGGAATATTAATGAGAGGTTGGCACCTATGCAAATTGCATAATAGATAGTCCCTAGTATGACTTTTTAGATATATGGAGAAGATTATTACTGAAAATAAGCGATTTTGCACCACTGTGAGGTGCCCGGACACATCTGTTTTTGTTTTTGCAGTTGTACATCGATTTACCCATAATAGTGTGTTATTCTGCCGTAAATAAAATAGGTTAAAATTATAAAATACAAAATTTACAATAGTTTCGGTTGCTAATTTGAGTTTATATAAACGATATGAATATAATTTTTGTTTATCAAAAATTTGTTTACTCTTGAACACAATGTAGCAAAAAAAAAAAAAAAAAAAAAAAAAAAAAAAAAAACTAATAAGTGGTTAATTGCTATGTATGAAGCTAAAAAGCGTACACTGACATTCAATATGAAAACAAAATATGGAAAAATCGCATCATTCTTTTCCGTGGCATTACACTTGAAATATATTAAGACCATACTAGACTGACATTAATTAAAATCACTTTATTGAACTTCTGTTCAGTAGAAGAATGAAAGATATAAATTTACATAGTATATTGTGAGAACATGATGCATAAGGAATTAATTGTCTATGAAAACATGGTCACAGTAACAATAAGTTACTAAATGAATTACTGTTTTGTTCGGATTACTACCTCTAAATAAAGTAAATCACTTTTCAAAGAGCTTCAGAGCCAAACATTCAAAGTATATCTGCTTATAGAAGTTTCTAGGTCTGCAAAGATATCACCAACACCCACATTAATGTTTTTTGTTTGCTATTTATCGTCACTTTATTATTTTCTGGTGCGCATCATTTTTTTAGATTTTTAACAAATAAAATAACTAATATCACATGACTTTATGTATTAAAAGATTTAAAAAAACAGAGTCCTGCTCACGGTCTACAAGTGACCATACAAATTATGCAGTGGGCTGAATCATCCGTACCTCAGTATGCACGTCATAGAGTACAATGTGTTAATAGAGTTGTTAATAGAGTTCACATTATTAGAGCAGTATATATTTTAACCTTGAAATTTTCACTGCAAGTATCACAGACTCAGGCAGACCTAATGGTTAAAACAAACTTTGATAAGGAATTTTTTGATACCTTAAAATTTTCAGTTACGTTGTAAGTACTGGGTATGTTTAAAAATGCATTAAGATATCCCGAATAATGAAAAGAGAGACAGGGTCCACGCACTAATATCCCTTAAGATTTTTCAATAGCGTGTAGACATCAACGCCACCACGAAAAGTTAATATGCTTATTGCTAATTTTTCACTGCATTGGGAGTGGCTCACGAAGTTGACGACTTTTTAAACCACCGTAAAAAAATAACAAAATATACATTACATTTTATACGCAGAGCTGCCAACCTCTCATTAATATTCTGTAATTGTGGGTTAATCTCACCCAGGTTTAACACTTTTCGCACCAAAATTTTTTTAAAGAAATGAAATTAACACTAGAACGACCGGAAATTTTACTCAAGTTTTATAAAACTAATTCACACCAGAATATTTATTTAAAACTATTTAACTTATTCATTTAACATATTTCTGAGAGATTTATATTTAATTTATTTTTAAAATAAATTTCTGGTTTGAATCGCATTTGGTAGCGGTCAAAATGACCGCTCTTGGTCGTTCTAGTGTTAAATAAATTCCGCGAGGAAACCTTATATTAAATAAATAAAGATTCATCCAAAAATTTTTATGGTGCGAAACGTGTTAAACTTGGGTCAAATTAACCCACGTATTACGGAAATATCAATGAGAGGTTGGCAGCTCTGTATACGTAACTTCAGAATTTTAGTGAAACAAGAGTTATTAGGAAAATACATATCACACACTGGGTTAGTTTTCTACAGCAGATTAGGTGTAATAACTAATAATAAACATATGAATAGTAAACATGTCTACTTAATTAGTTCGCGGGAGGTAAATAATGCATTATTTAGTTTATAAAATATTCTGCCCGTTGTTGCGCCGCTATTTTTTTTTTTTTAAATCTTGACAAGAAAAAAAAGTTAGAAGCGAAAAAAATATTATATTCTGCCAAGGTTGGCATTTTGGCATTATTATTTTTTTTAAATTCAGAAAGTCTAATATAATATTGGAAACTCCGAAGTAATTTTTTTGTTACTTTATGTTTTCAGGAATTATCTTTTGTTAAATAAAGCAAAAATAACATTTTGGAATTTCTGGTGTAAAATTTGAATTTTTGAAAGAAAAAAAACAACAACAAAAAGAATAGGGGTTGACCAGGAAAGAATAGGGGTTCAACAAGGGTTGCCAAAACTAGCAACCCTGGTTGAACTCAATTGCAATCGAGGATTGCTGGCGCTGAAGCGCTACCGTTTATACGAAATTCTAATGTTAAGATGAGTACTATCACATCCAATGGAAATAAGCCTTATGAAGATATTTAATCTTTGAAATCGTCTTAGACACCCATTGCGAGTAATAGAGGAACTTTTATCACGCGGGATATTCGGTGTTATATGAACTAGCAACAAGGCAGCATTAACTTAGTAAGGAATTTTTCTTCACTTTAATAAACGGTTTTTATTTACCAGCGAAAGAAAGAGCTTTTTATAAGATAAATTAATTGTTGTAAAAGAGATCGGCAAGCAACATTAGAAAATATTGTCAATTGCCGCTAATTTGAGACATGGTTCCCACGAGTGCTTACTTTTGAAATTTTATTTGCAAAGAAATAATTTTTCATTATTCAATGATAGAAATTCTATAGTTAAATACGGTATATTTAATTATTCGGAATTGGCGATATTCAAACGTAAGCCGCCTTGGAAACACTGTTGAATACTCCTGTTATAAAAGAATAATTCAATTACTTGGAACTGATGCTATAATTTTACTGTTGTTTGTTACTTAATATTTTACTTAAAAATAATAAATGACAATCACATTTTATAAACGTTTGTGTATACAAGTAATTATTATTTCAAATAAGGAATCCAATTCAAAAACATTTGTAACCTGCTTTCTTTTACTTGTCGCTGAAAATTTCTGCATAATATCAACAAATTAACGCTTTGATCAAGGATCTGCAATGAAGTTAAAGGAAGATATATATCTAAAAATTGTGATAGATAAAGTAAAAAAATTGTCACCACTGTCTCAGTACAAACACAAGAGTAATTATTTTGCGGGTTTAAAGACATTGACCATGTAAGATTTCTACATATTTATCTATTACTCTTAACTTATTTGATCTTAGCGTTTCCTATAACAGACGCTTGAGGTTGCTTTCCAGAACAGAGTCTGAACGCAGTGTCAAATTTCCAAAATTATTTTTGAATACTATATAATATTGATCAAAAGGACTTCAATATTTGAAGCAGAATATCGATAGTGATCCGATTCAGTACATAAAGTTATTGTATTTCTTTCTCTGAAATTATAAATTATTTAGCTGTTGTACCAGAGTGTAACGTTTGATATTAGATATAAATTGAGCACAAATATATTTTAAAACATTCTAATTATTATCTGGAAATAATGCAAAATTTAAACATAGTTGTTTAATATATATTTGTTTTAAAAACTACATACAGATAAATTCATGTTAATTTTTTGGACAAATATAATTATTTCATTATTAGGAAAAGTGAACAAAAAAAATCATATTACACATAAAAAACATAATAATTTAAAGAAATTGAACGTTTTCAGAGATTTTAGATGTTTTATATATGTACCATAAAAATTCAATTTATAGGATATTTTTATTTCACCATTTCAGAATAATAGCGAGAGTTCTAAACTCTCTCAGGTTTCGTGCACTATTACCACTTTTTTTTAATAGAATTTTTCTATTTAATATTTAAGTAGCAGAAATTGTAGACCCCTTTTTTAAATTGCAGAAATTGTAGACCCCTTTTTCTGTATTTAAATAATGCGAAAATATCTATTTAAAAATTGTGGTAAAGGCGTACGAACTTTGTGTCTTTTAAGTTTTTATTAAAGGGTTGCGAGTTTGCCTTCTTCTTTTATTGGGTAATTCCGTATTCATACCAGAAATTCAGAATAGCAATTTTTCCTTTAGTTATT